>VDFB02281492.1:49222135-49613724 GCA_007258455.2 Sequoia sempervirens | reverse complement strand
TGCAAAAGATTGGTAGTGTTGCCTACAAGCTAGAGTTTCCACTAACAACAAAGATACATCCAATTTTTCATGTTTCTTGTTTGAAGAAGGTAATTGGGAATAATATTCCAACTCAAACAACACGACCACAACTCGATGAAGAAGGAAGAATTATTTTGGAACGCTAGAAGTGCATTCGTCAAACACGCACAAAGAAGCTGAGGAATAGAACTCTCACTGAGTATCTCATCCAATGGAAGAATTTACCAATTGAAGATTCCACATGGGAGGATGATGAGTTCATTCAAAAGAATCCAAACTTGATTAGCATTGAGGACAGTAACTGCTTTGAAGGGGCATGCTCGCCCTTAATATTATTGTACATTGGGTTATGAATAGTCGGCTTGTGGCTATCTTAACTCTCTATTAAGTCATATTATCATTAGTATATTGTTATTTAGTTGTTTAGGTCAGCCTAAGTCTTTTATAGGTGTGTCTAAGTCGGCCTAGGTGATATCCTTGGCATAAATAGGTATATATAGGAGGTTGTGAGTCTTATTTCATCATCAAGTGTGAAGTGTGTTCTCATTAGAGATATTTGTAGGTTTTCCCCCTCAAAGTGGCTTGTTATTCTTAGTTATTATCAGTTATTTGCAGCATAATTCATATCATATTCTTCTATTGTGCAAGTTATTTCATAATAGAAGGAGCCTAATTTCTGCACCTTGTTAGCCTGCAAATACCCTGAATTGCCATTTTACAACCCCTTTTTTTATTTAGGCATAACATTTGATCCCAGAGGCAAATTTTTTGAAATGAGATATCACTAGAAAGCTGGCGAGCACAATTTTCTGATGGTGTAGTTTTTTCTTAGATATTTTTTGTCTAGTCGGATTTTTTTCCTATTGAAGTCAGATGTTCAGATTTTGCTTCAGAGGGAATATCTTTTGACTCGGTGATCCTTTTTTTTCCATTCTCACAGCAATGGAAAGATGATTCTGTCCTCTAAATAGATATTCCATCAATTTCAATTTTCTATTGATGCATTTTTTTCATTCTCTCTTTTTTCAATCATTGGGTATTGTAATAAATGAAATAATATAAATTTCCATCATGGGGGTTTCTTGCATAATAATTTGATTAGAGTGTAGTTTCAATTTGATCTCATCTTGATTTTGATGAAAACTCACATGGGTTGTATCTAGTTTCTTAGTTTCTTTTGGCCACATCTTACTCTAGATTGACACATCTCATATTCACATCGGTTCACACTTGAAATTGGGAACCAATGTTTATTGATTTGCATTGGTTCAAATCCATCTCAATTTGAGGGCCATGTTTTTATGGTTAATGCTCTAGAGTATTTATGGTACTTGTTCCCATGGAAGAGTTTTAGTCCCATTTTGGCATCAACATCAAGATACATAGTTTCTATATTTTTTCATCATTTCGTCTATTGTTGCTTCACAAATTCCAGGGTTGTTCCTTTTTGTGAGTTTTCCAATGTTTCATGGCATCGAATTTATTGTTGCATTATTATGATTCTACTATGGTTTCTTGTAAACAAAATTATCTTTCCTTGCTTGTTGGATTTCAGTTCCAGTGTTACTCCACAGTGTTCTTCCAGTGCTTCTTTGTAGTAGGTCATCTCATTGAGGGGGGGTTTTTTCCCACTGGGTTTTCCTCTTTCTCCTTCATTGCATTTTTACATGGGTACCTAATTAGGCCTTGTTGTCGAGACCCATTCATTCTTTCTTGCATTCATCCTAGCATTAGGTGCATGCTTTTTTTTTACTCTCCCTAAGTTGCACTTATGGGGGGATGTTAGTGTAATTAATTAATTATTACACTTACATAAGTTTAATTAGGTAATATTTTAATTCCAATGTTATTATTGTCATCCTTATCTTGTTGAGCTATCTTGTTGCTCAAGATAAGATTAGGGTTAAACCCTCAAACCCACTTAGTAAACTTTCTACCCTAATCTGTCAACCCTCTTTACCCTTAATCCCTCAACCCTTAAACCCTAATCCCTCAACCCCTATACACTCTACGCTATACATTGGACCCTTGACCCTAATCCCCCAACCCTATACCCTCAATTGTCTATCCTCAGCCTTAAACCCTCTACCCATTTCCCTCTACCCTATAAACCCTTAAATAGTCAACCCTATACCCTAAAACCTCAACCCTTAAACCCTAAACCCTTAAACACTCTACCCTCTACCCTCAATCCTCTACCCCCAACCCTCAACCCTAATCCCCCAACCCTTAAACCCTTAAACCCACTTAGTAAACTCTCTACCCTAATCCCTTAACACTCTTGACCATTAATCCTTCAACCCTTCAACCCTAATCCCTCAACCCCTATACCCTCTACCCTCTACATTGGACCATTGACCCTAACCCCCCAACCCAATACCATCAATCCTCTACCCTCAATAGGTGCTACCACAATAGTGTGTCTCACTTTTGGGACATGCTGATTTTTACCTAAAATCATTATTTTTGGAAAAGCTAATGATTTTAAGTCTTGAGAGGATCCATCTAAAGGGATTTAAGTAAAGAGGGATATATAAGACCCCATTAGATCAAACCCACTTTGATGGAACCCCTCTAGTATTAAATCATACTCACAATGGAGTCTCCTTTGCATCTAGCAAAATGTTGGAAAAAGTTACTTTTTTTTTACCTTTTGAGGGATTAAATAACATCATTTAAAAATTATATTTTGTAAGATTGTAGCCCTTGAAATGAGCTTTCCAACAAGTATATTTTTTATATATTTTCATTTTATCATGTATTCAATTTTTAATTTTTACTAAGCATAGGTTTTTCTCTAAACATCAAGCTCTTTGTTGTGCAAAGGTGGAAAAATAGTAAACCATTGTAAAAAAAATTAAAAATACTCATTCCCTAGGTATTTATTTCCTTGTTCCACCCCAAAAATAAAAAATGGATTTCTATATATACACAAGTTAGGTTGTACGACACACATGTATGTCCAAATTATAGTTACAATGAATTCAAAAATTAATTTAAAATAAAATATTCAACAAATTTTTTTGTGAAAAAATATCCTTTCCCTAGATATTGATGTTGAGAATCTATATTTCAAAAATTAGAATTTAATCCTTTATATAAAAAAAGTTATGTTGTACTACACAAATGTTACTTTTTGAAAATGTTGTTTTCTATTTAAAACCAATTATTAAAGGAGATATTGAAATATTCATTGTTTATTTCAAAAAACTTAAAAAAATACATATTTAGAATCTACACACAAATTTCCACAAATCACTAGTTCACTTCATCTTCAAATTCTTAATGGTTTAGCTTCTATAGTTCTCAAAATATGAAGATTCAGCTAAAAATATTGATGTAAATGTCCATCTTGGGAAAAAAGTGAGACACAGTATTGTGATTTCACCCCAACCTTAAACCATCAACCCTTAAACCCTCTACCCTCAACCCTAATGCCTCAATCCTTAAACCCTTAAACCCACTTATTAAACTCTCTACCCTAATCCCTCAAACCTATTGACCCTTGATCCCTCAACCCTTAAACCCTAATCCCTCAGCCCCATACCCTCTACCTTACACATTGGACCCTCAACCCTAATCCCCAAACCCTATACCGTCAATCCTCTACCCTCAACCTTAAACCCTCAACCCTTAAACCCTCTACCCTCTACCCTCTACCCTATATATTTAACACCCAATCCTCAATTCTTGACCATAAACCCTTAATCCCTCAATCCTAAACCCCCAAACCCTAAACCCCCAACCTTGATACCCTCTACCCTATACATTAGACTCTTAACCTGAATCCTTCAACCATATGTACCCTCACCTCTAATCCATCAACCCTATACCCTCAACCCAATACCCTAATCCATCAACTCTACAAGTTGTCAACCCTATACCCTCTATTCTCAACCCTCTACCCTAGACATTGGATCCTCAACCCTCATATATCTATGTCCCTCCCTCCTCTTCTCTCCTTCTCTCTATCCATACATCCCTCCCTCTCTACCCTTATTCATCAACCCCAAACCCTAAACCCTTAAACCATTAAACACTCAACCCTAAGCCTTTATCCTCAAGCCTTAAACCCTAAACCCTTAAACCCTCTACCCTCTACCTTCTACCCTCTACCCTCAACCCAATACCCTCTACCCTAAAACCTAATCCCTCAACAGTAATTCCTCAACGCTTACACCATTAAATCCAACAAAACTCTCTACCCTAATCCCTAAACCCTCAACCATTAAACCCTAATCACTCAACCACTATATGTTGGCATATGATGTTAGTGAGTGTGATTTTTGGCTTCTAGTGTTGTCATTGATGGCAACTGGAGTCATCTTTTTGGTCCGTATTTATGTATTTAGTCGCATCAGTAGAGGAAGTATAAAATTATGTGTTATCAGTAGTGTTACCAACATAACATGCTATCCAATTTTACAACTTCATCAGATCATCGTTGTAGGTTATGGATCGATGAATTTGTTTTCTAGGCATGTGGAACATACTGTTATTGAATCTCGTGAAGTTTTTTGTGGCTATATGGTTTTGTAGGTCCGATTGGACATTTTCTATTTATTTGCTTGGAAAAGACAACTTAGTACAAATAATGTATAGTGGATGTATCAAGTTGAATTATTTTAATTATCCTCAAGTCTAGATGATAAATTATTGGTCCTAGCTATTGTGCAACTGACTTGTTTAGATCTGCATTGAATTTATCCATTGATTGGGCCGACTAATTGTGAATTTTATTAAGTTTTGTTGAAGCCAACCTATGGTGATTGATTCCTTGTGAGAAGATATATATATGGTGTTGATCCTTATCATTTGGATGTGTATGTAGGCGTGGTGTGTGTGTACATGTTTCTCTATTCTAAATTTTTTTAAGGGAAGTGAGCCCCATTTTGAGCAGTGAGCCTGAATGCAAGTGCATTCTCCTTATGTAATATTTTTCTTGAGTATACTCATGACTAATTATGGATTGGTCATCCACCGTGGTTTTTCCCCTTATAGGGTTTCCACATAAAAATCCTTGTGTTATGGTTGTTTGGTCTCTTATTTTCTATTTTTTCATATTGATTCTAATTAAATGTGTCAAAAGGATTAAAGATAAGGATAAAAGAATTAATTTTTGTAGAACACTGATTCACCCCCCCTCTTAGTGTTTCTTATTTCCAACAATTGGTATTAGAGTATGTTCCTCAAAAGAAATTGAATAACTTGAGGAGATCCTAGAAAGAATATTTAATGGATACAAGTAGTCTGCAACAACTCATGGTGGCCTTGGATGATCTTGACTAGTAAAAATCTAAGATCGGGGAACTACAAGAAAGTCTTGAAAATGCAAAAAAAATTATCTAGTCATTGAAAGAAAAAATCAATGAATCAAGGGAGAAAAGAAAGGAATTATGTGGTTAGCTCAAGCAAAAGAAAAAAAGTGGTGAAGATGAACAACTTAGTCAAGTCCTAAAGGAGAAAATAGAAGAATGTGAAAATTTTTCCCAAGATAATGTTGCCTTAAAGCGTGAGATAAAATCCATCATGATGAAGATGACCAAGGAGTTAGAAGATAGAAAGAAAAATGAAGAAAATATTGCATAATCCTTGAAAGAAAAGTCTGAACAATGCAGTCGACTAGAGAATGAGTTGGAACAAACCAATTAATGAAGAAGATCTTGAAAAACAACTTGATGATCTCAGAGATGAACTCGCTACAACAAATGAATTTAAGGACAAATTCAAAGAAAGCTCAACCAAGCTTGATGAATTGATCAAAGGTCTAAGAACTTATGGAGATAAATGAGGTCTTGTATATGAAGAGGGAGAAAGCTCTCGATCTAGACAAAGGAGATCTAATCAGAGGAATTCCAGACAGAAAATTTAGACAAGGAAACCAGGCAAATGAATCCAGGAGGAATTCGGTAAGGAAACCCAATCCTCAAAAATTTAATGCTTACTATTATGCTTGTAACAAATTTGGTCATATGGCTTCTCAATGTAGAAGTAGGATAAACAAAAGAAGACCATCCTCTTCAGGTTAGTGTTTTAATTGTTACAAGTATGGTCATAAGTCAAGTGAGTGCAAAATTTTATGTATAATTCACATAGAGACATCAAATGTTATGCATGCAATAAATTTGGACATGTTGCTAACCAATGCAGATCAAGAAAAAGTTAGTGGAACAATTAAATCAGACAAAGGAGTGTTGATTACTACAATTGCAATAAAATTGGTCACATTTCTAGAGCCTAATGGAACAAAAGAGGTCTGGTAAGATAGAACATGCAACCAGATGCTAAAGGAAAAGGAAAAATCACTAGGGATGAAATAAAGAAGCAGATGTAGAAGAAATGGGTAAGGAAGATCCCCTCTACAAATACAAATGGATCTACACCAGTAGTCTCTTCTGGTAATACCTCTAGAAACTAATTGTAGGTTTCTGCAATAGGGGAGCTATCAAGAAAATCTTCTAAAATCCCTTGCAAGTGGCTTACACTGGAATTTAGATGAGTCCAGTAGAAAATTGATTGTTCTTCAGATGTTGTGGAATGAAGCTAAGATATCAATGAGGATTATTGATGGTCCACACAAGAATTGTTTATCCCAGAATATAAAAAGTGTAAAAACCTACAAAATTAGGGCAAGAGCATTTATTGAAAAAAGTACAAAGTTAAGTTCAATGACAATAAAAGAGTAACTTTCACTCTCATTTGTCACATTGCATTCAAAGGAAACAAGTTTGAAGCACTATGAGGTGACCCTTTCTTAATCGGAAAGGAGATTCAAGCTCATAAAAGAAATCTATGAATCATTGTCCATTTTTGTCTCTGAAAGGCATTTATAGCAAAAACCTATAAATTTGTGTTCTCTCAATCATGTCTACCCCATTGTTGGTTGAAGATAAAGATAAGTCATGTCCTAAATTTAAGTGGCATCCATATAAATCAGTTGATACTAAGCCCCTAGATGTATTTTATTCTATGCCATATTGTGTCCTGTACATAGAAGATATTAGGGCTTACATGCATGCGAACATTGAAGATTTGGGTAGTGCTCAACTACTAGATTTATACACCAAACATAGAGTGCAAGATGATTTCTCTATAAAACCTGAATTTCAAACCCTAGTTGACAAGAAGTTTCACAATATGCAAAGTTTCCTGTATTTGAGGAGGATGAGTGGGTTTAGTACATTCTGTGTAGGGTACATGATGAATTCATGTGGTTAGATATACCATTCAAAATTTCTAAGGAAGTTATCTGTGTAGTAACAGGTTTAAGCTCTTCTAGTAGAATCCCTATATAGAAGTCCATAAATAATGATGACATCACCAAAGCTACTATTTCTCATTGGGATAGAAGGGAAATGACTATAGAACATATCACAAAATTTGGTGTTAAATTTGTATCCATGATCATCAGATACAAGATCTATCATTCGAGTCAAGAAAATTCAGTATCCATAAGTTCTATTTATACTGCCTACGAAATGATTAAGAAGAACGTAGATTATGATTTATTGCAAAGTGCTCAGAGGGAAACTTATGGATAATGTGAAGAGAATTAAAAAGGAAAAAAATAATGTTTTCAAGTTCAGGAACTTATTGATCTATCTATACTTTTACTTCTCAGATGAAGTGCTAGGATTCGGTAAAGTTTAGTGGAGGAATGATACTCTAGTAGTAGTACAAATCTAGGATATTCTAAGCAGTCTTGGAAACTAGGAAGTCCGCAACACAATTATATGGGGTCATTTCAAAAAAAATCAAAAGTAGATGCATGCTAGAGAAAGGATACCTGAAGCTATAGTAGAATAGTACAAGGATTCCATATGCTTCATGATTGATATTGATCAGTGTTACATGGAAGTTGTTGATCCGAGGTCAATTTGGATCATGCCAATGGGATATGAGGTAGATGGAAATATCTTGAAGATGTATGTAGAACATCTGATATACTCACCTTTAGATCCTAATGAAGAAAGGTTTGACATATATGCTAAGAAAAGTATGCAAGTTCATTCAGACTTCTTTAGAAAAGTAAGAAAGGAAACTGAAACCTTTACAATAAATATGGGTATTCTAGTTGAGAAACTAAAAGAAGTAAGAAGACAACAAGATGAAGCTGAAGCAACAAAGGGAAAATAAAAATTAAATACAACTAGTTCGGGAACATCTTTAGCCAGAGAAACTAGCAGATCCCCTGCAACCTAGCCAAGTAAGGAAAAACCCTCTAGAAGAAAGAAGAAGAGCGAAAGCTCAAGAACTTACAAAGCTACATCCAAAGAAGAGGAAGAAGAGATAGATTTAGAAGAGATAGTAAGAGAATTAAAGGAAACCAAGACTCATGAAGTCAAGTTGAATAAGAGGAAGCCCTCTAGGAAGAGTGAAGAAGCTCAAAAGAAGCCCAAAATTACCAAGCCCAACATGTATGTGGAAGAGGTGGAAAATGAAGCTATAGCTGATGGTAATCTCAAACCTCTCTGTGATCTTTTTGATACTTTTGATGATTCTGGTAGAAGAATTCTCAAAGAAGTTGCAGTGAAACATCTAAATGCTTTTAATAAGACTCTTGTTGAGATTATGTCTAGCTTTCCAACAAGACTATATAAAGCTTTGGAGTCAAGGGAATCTGCAAGAACTGAGGAAGAAAATTTGAGAAAAAGGGTTCTTATTGATTTATGCCCTGAGATGGGAATTGAAGAAATGGAATCACTTCTTTTAAAAGTCAAAAAGGAGTTCAAAACCAAATCAAGAATAAAAAAGCTCAAGATTGGTGATACTAAAGCAGTGATGAATGAAACAAAGGCAATTTTGGAAGAATTTTTGTCAAAATAAAAGGATAATGGTGAAGTCAATAATGATCAAGCTCAAAGTCATGTAGAAATGAATGTGGAAGGAAATAAATTAGGAGGAAATTTAGATGAAGTAGTGAAAGAAGGAAATGACATTGAGGAAGTAGAAGTGTTAGGAGAAGAAAATGAGAATGTAGAAAACATTAATTCTCTGGTACCTAAGGATACTCTAACTCCTCCCATTTCTGAAAATGATAAAAATCCTATAGTATCTAAGGAGAAAACTGAGGAGATTGCAAAAGAAAGAGAAGTGCCTACTAAAGAAAAGGATTTACCAAAAGCTGCTCCAGAAATCCAGTTTGAATCTAATAAGGGTAAGTAGCCAAAAATTAACCCCTATAAAGGAAAAGAATCATCGTTGGTGCAACACATTGAATTAGACTCTGAATTTGAAGAGAACTCAATCAATCTATCTACTTTATCTCCAATTCAAATGCTTAAGGTTGCTAAAATAGCTCGAGACAAAGCAAATGAGAAAATATTGAAATCCCACATCGAAGATAGTGAGCTATTAAAACCTTCTTCTAGAGTTCTGCAAAAACTACTGCCTATGCATGCTTTGGACCCATCAAGCTCCACCTTTGATGAATTAAAGAGGTTGATAAACTTTTTTGATTATCATTTCAAGTCTCTTGAGGACACAACCTTGGTTAAATTGAGAAAGGAATTCAAAGAGGACAAATTTGGCAGCTTAATCAAGTTGATTACCAGAGATAGAAAGATGCTAGGAACCTATGTTCAACACACTCAACATGTTGTAATTGAAGGAGGAAATCTATAAAAATCTTGTTTAATCTTTCCAAGTTTACAAATGCAAATTAAAAGAAGATAAAAGACATTGAGTAGCAGTTGGCCATTATGTCCAATAACTTTGATCCCTTGGCTAGTAGTGTGTGTCATCAATATTGTTAGGTAATATCCTTACTTGACCAAATGAAGAACTTAAAGCTTGAGAATGAAAAAGTCACTAGTAGAGTAAGTGATTTCAGGAGACTGATCAATACAAAAATTAAGATGACAACGAATTTCTTAACGAAAGAAAAAAGTGTTGTAACTTCCCTTGATCCTACAAGTTTGGAAGTAGTAGAAACAATGTCCTACCTTCTTTGTGGTCATATCACCATTCTAGAAAAATTTAAGGAGTATTTGGGACTCCACCCTCAGTGATTTGAAAAAGGTTTTTGAAGATATTTTCCAACCACTATAAGTCTCCAGATAATACTTATATAGTTTTGTATCCCTAATTTTGTCATTGATGTCAAAGGGGGAGAGAAAGTGTAGCGAGAAATGTCTTAGGGGGAGTAATATTTTTGTAGTAGTCCATTATTTAGTATTTTGTATACCGATAGTATGTTAATTCTAACACTTAGTCATTTTTCACTAAGTGTTGCCATCAATTCCAAAGGGGGAGATTGTTGGCATATGAAGTTAGTGGATGTGATTTTTGGCTTCTAGTGTTGTCATTGATGGCAACTGGAGTCATCTTTTTGGTCCTTGGTTATGTATTTAGTCACACTGGTGGAGGAAGTATAAAATTGTGTGTTATCGACAATGTTACCAGCAAAACAGGGTATCTAGTTTTACAACTTCACTAGATCATCATTTTAGGTTGTGGATTGATGAATTTTTTTCTAGGCATGTAGAACATACTGTTATTGAATCTTGTGAAGTTGATTTTTTGTGGCTATATGGTTTTTTAGGTCTAGTTGGACATTTTCATTTATTTGCTTGGCAAAGCTGACTCAATGAAAATAATGTATAGTGGATGTATCAAGTTGAATTATTTTAATTATCCTCAAGTCCATATGGTCAATTATTGGTCCTAGCTATTGTGTAGCCGACTTTTTTGGATCCAAATTTCATTTATTTATCGATTCGGCCAACTAATTATGAATTTTATTAAGTTTTGTTGAAGCTGACCTATGGTGATTGATTCCTTGTGTGTGGATATATATAGATGATCGGTCATATCATTTGGATGTGTGTAGAAGTCATGTGTGTGTATGTTTCATATGTTTAAGTTATATTTGAGTGATATCATGCGTAGTTTCACTTGTGCATAAATATTTTGTGTGCAAAATTGAGAAAAATAGAGTAGAAGTTCTTCATCAGTCATTAGGACAGAAGTTTGACATTAGAGCTAAATCAAAACTATAATCAAGCAATGGCAGATGCTATTGTCTCAATTCATTTTCCTTTGGATCTATTCCAATATTTTTTAAGGGCAGTGAGCCTGAATGCAAGTGCATTCTCCTTATGTAATATTTTTCTTGAGTATACTCATAACTAATTGTGGATTGGCCATCCACTGTGGTTTTTCCCATTATAGGGTTTCCACATAAAAATCCTTGTGTTATGGTTGTGTGATTTCTTATTTTATGTTTCTGTATATTGATTCTGATTAAATGTGTCAAAAGGATTAAAGATAAGGATAAAAGAATTAAATTTTGTAGAACACTGATTCACCCTCCCTCTCAGTGTTGCTTGTTTCCAACACTATACCCTCCACCCTATACATTAGACCCTCAACCCTAATACCCTCAATCCTCTACCCTCAACCCTCAACCCTTAAAACCTAAACCCTTAAACCCTCTACCCTCTACCCTCTACCCTCTGCCCTATACATTAAACCCTCAACCCTCAATTCTCAACCCTATACCGTCAACCCCTCTACCCTCTACCATTTACATTGGACCCTCAACCTAATCCTTCAACCATATACCCTCAAACCTATACCCTAAATCTTCTACCCTCAACCCTAAACCCTTAACCCTAAACCCTTTAACCCTAAACCCTTAAACCTTCTACCCTATACCCTCAACCCAATACTCTCTACCATTCACCCTAATCTCTCAACCCTCAACCCTTAAACCCTAATACCCTAGAAACCATCAACCCTATAGGTCCTCCACCCTAATCCCTCAACCCATATCACTTTCTCTCTATATATAAATCTCACCTCTCCCTCACTCCCTCTCTCCTACCTTGTATAATTGTCTCTATCTTCCCTCCCCCTCTTTCTACATACCTCTCATTCAATCAATCCATACAACCCTCTATCACTCCTATCTATCTTTCTATCTCCCTCCCACTCTCTCCCACTTCCACTCTCTCCCTCTCTCTCATGTCTCTCCTCCCCACCTCCTCTCTCTCAAGTCTCTCCCTTTGGCAACCTACCTAGGTAACTCTCTCTCTTTCCCTTCTCTCTATCTATCCCTCTCACTCCACCCCCTCTTTCTCCCCCTCTATTAGGTCACTCTCTCACACAACCTCTCTCTCTTAGGTTTCTCACTCACACTCCCTCTCTCTCCCACTCTGTCCCTCTCACACTCCCTCTCACTACCTATCTCTCAAGTCTCTCCCTCTCACCCCCCTCACACTCTCAAGTATCTCCCTTTGGCACCCTACCTACATAAATCTCTCTTTCTATTTTTCTCTCTCTCCCCCTATATCTCTCTCCCACCTATTAGATGATGTGGTTGTGTTTCTGATATGTGTTTTTCATTGATGTCAACAATATTAGCATTGATGTATTGAAGGTTATATATGTTGAGGATATTCAGAAAATTATTAAAGAAAGAGTTGCATGTTGAAAATGGAATAGTGAAGGTAATGAAGGTTTATTGCTCTGTATGTTGATGATCAGTCATTGTGGACTAAAGAATTTATTGCTAAGTATATCTAGTTTATCCACCAAAAGTTTCAGAGGTCTGCATGAAGATTTAATCATGTTATGAATAGTTGTATTCTGACAAATTTTTTATGGATTCAGTTACTATTCCTAATTGAAATTGGTGTGATTCTAGTAATTTCAGTTGTTACAGATGCTTCTTTGATGATTCTTGATGCTTTTGGATGTTTTTAGATCATGCTCTATCTTTTTTACATGTTTGTGTTGATTGATGTCCTTGTGGTCGGTGATTTTTCTCTTGTGTGTCCGAGTTTTCATGTTCTTGGCCAACATGGTGGTTGTAATGTGTTGTGGATCCATGGATATTAAAATTTGAATGTTTGGAATGCTTGAGGATATTGTCTTAAGTCTTCATTATGTTGTGGCTAACAGTGTTTGATTCACATTGAAAATTTACTTGTAAATTTGGGCTGACATTGTGTATATGTTTTATATTTTGGTCGATGAAGTTGTTGATGTAATTCCATGTTGTGGATATAGAAGAGTGGTTATTTGCATGAACTCAAGTAGTGTGAGAAGTGAAGGAGTGCCAAAGAAAGAGCAAGCGTGTGAATAGTGATCTAATCATTTGATTGTAGAGAAGATTGTGAAGAAGTTTGAGAAAAGTGTGAAGGGGTGTTTATGTACTTAACCAGAACTATAATCGGGCTTTTTTAGAAGCTATTTTCTCATTTCATACCCTCTAGATCTAATCTGAATTGTTGTAAGATAGTGTGTCTTCTTTGGGTAGTGAGCCCTCTTGTATTTGAGTAGTGAGCTCTAGGTAGTGTGCCTAAATGCATTTGCATTCCCATTATTCTTCATTATACTTTTAACAAGGTGTAATATTGTGGACTAACATCCACTGTGGTTTTTCCCCTAATAGGGTTTCCATGTAAATTTTTTGGTGTTCTCTATGTTTCTGATGTGTTGATTATTTGTGGTTTATTGTTCATTCATCAAATATGAGATTGAGTTAAGTTTGAAAAGTTTAAATATTCTATGACAACTAATTCAACCCCCTCTCAATTGTATGTCCTTGTTTTTCCAACAATTGGTATCAGATCTAGTTCCTCTAAATAATTTTAAAAGCTTTAGGTTATTCGAGATGGAATCATACAAGAAGGACAATCCTAGATTCGATGGAACAAACTACTCTTTGTGGAAAGCTAGAATGGAGTGTCATTTGAGGTGTATAGGTGAACCCTTATGGAAGATTACAAAGAATATATATGTTATTCCTCAAAATGGTCCTTCCACTCTTGATGAGATTAAAGAGGTTGAGATTAACATCAGGGATATGGAAGCTTTGTGGAGTTCTTTGACAGATTCATAAATGATAAATGTGATGGATCTAAAGATAGCTCATGTGATCTAGAAGAAACAAGAGATCTTTTATGAAGGAGATGCACATGTGAAGGTCGCTAAGCTACCAATTTTGAAAGGAAAGTATGAAAATTTGAAGATGGGTGAAGATGAAAATATTTTTTTTTTTAAGCAAAGATTAAATGAACTTATGATGGGTATTAGATGTGTTAGTGGTGCCCTAGAAGAACAAGAAATTGTAGCTAAAGTGCTTAGATCATTGCCTCTCTCTTACAAATCAAAGGCTCATGCTATTGAAGAATTTAGATTACTAAAAAATGTGACAAGAGATATGCTAATTGGTAAACTTGTTTCCTTTGAGTTGAGTGAATTAGGTGAGTCTTCCCCCAAGAATGAATCTACATTTAAGGCCTTTGTATTTAGAAGAAACAATAAAATATATGATATGGGAGAGAGTTTTAGAATGACATTCAAGTATGAGGAAGAGATGAAACATCTTGAAGATGAAGAAAGAGAGGTAGAAGAGATAGAAGCACTGATTGTGAATAAAGAAGGCATAGGACAAGGTAAGTCTAAAGGAAATTTTCCTATTAAATGTTTCTCTTGTAGTAAAACACATCATTTTACTTCAAGGTGTCCTAAAAGAGTTCCTAGGTATAAGCCCAACAAACCTAGATTTCAAAAGAAATGATATTATGTTGAAGGTGTGACTAATGAAGAATTTGATAAAGAAAATGGAAATGAAGATGAATTGGTTTTCATTGATATCAAGGAAAATGGTCTGGTGGCTACTAAATCTTCTAAAGTTGAGAAAGCTCTTGCAACACAAATTGAAGAAAAGGATGAGTGGGTTATTGATAGCAGATGCTCACATCATATGACTGGTGACAAAAGAAATTTTTTAAGTCTAGAGAAATATGATGGTGGGGTTGTAACAATTAGAGATAACAATGTTGGTGTAATTTGCAGTAGAGGATCTATTTGTCTTGGTGGTAAACATAACACTGATGATGTCCTTTATGTTGAAGGCTTGAAGCATAACCCATTGAGTGTTGGGAAAATGGTGGACAAGGGTTACGATCTTCAGTTCAAAGCTGGAAGATGTAGGATACTTGTAAGCTCTAGAAATGTAATTGCTTTAGGTACAAAGATAAGATGTAATATTTTTCACCTAAGTGCTTGATCTGTAATTAGTTTTTACAAAATTAACTTGTAAATTAAATCTAATTATAGTAATTTCTCGATCTAATACAAAATTGCATGATTATGCTTTTTAACTGTTGAAATTACAAAATAAGTAATTAGAAATTCAAATACTAAATTTAAACTAGAGAGAAAATTGAGATAGAATAGAGAAGAATGAGACAAATAAATAGAAGGATCACAATGTGCAAATTGATAACAGAGTTCGTCCAATGTGGACTACGTCTCCAGGTCCGCTTCTCAATGTTGGGACTACTTTATTGATATCGCCAAGAAAAATTATGCTTTGTTACAATACCCAAGCTCCAAGAACTTGCAATAATCTCTCCACAATCTCTCACTCTTTTACAATTTTTGGTGTACAAAACCACCTTGTAAATTCTCCTCCAAAGAATTATTTCTCCCAAAATGAACTTGAATAATTCTCCATGTTACAATTCTCTCCAAGAAAATTCACGTACAAAATTCTCCACTCAATAATTTCCCAATGTCCCTTCACAAAAATCACCCCTTTATATACACATTTATTTTCTAATATGGCTTTAACCATATTATTTTGTAAATATTGCATATCTCCCGTATACAAGTAAAAATTCCAACCATTTCCCCCTTTTACAATAAAAATCACTAATATCCCGTTAGTATAAAAAATTAATCTTTCAAAAATAAATCCCCTTTTGCATTTTATAATTCTAAGCCATACAATTGAAAAATGAAACCCTTTAACTATGGGTTGTTATAATTTTAGACTTACATTATAATCTTTTAAAATATCTTTTAAAAGTCCCTTAATAATCTCCTTGGATAATCTTTAAAATAAAGCCATTAAATATGAGAAGGGTGGTTAAAGGGGTTAATTTGTTGAAATGTAGGTTTACGGGATTTTTTTCTCTCCTTGTTTTATGGGAAAGGGAAGAGAATTTTAAGGGATAAAATCCCACCAAATCCTCCTTGAAATCATAAAAATCTTTTAATTTTTAAACCATACATGTTTTCTTTTAACAATATGGTTTTAATCCATATTCCTTTTTCCACCATGTCTGTGCCAACTCACCACTCCTGCCACATCACCACCTACCACATCAGCTTGCTGATATCATCAAAGTCAACCAGAGTCAAAATTTTGACCAACCTTTGACCAACTGTAACTTTCACATACGAGGTCCATTTTTGAAACTTAATATAGTTTTAGAATCAGCGTGATGAGCACTATGACTTGGAATCATTTTTGTTTCATTTTGAGACAATCATTATTTTTCCTTTTTGACTCTTGACTCACCTATTTGATCAAACCTTTGACTGATCATAAAGTTTTCATATAGACTCCTTTTGAGCCCATTAAAGTTGTGTTAGGATTGTGTCAGCGAGCTCTACACATTGATGCTTCTTTGGATGAATTATGAGACTATGAAATTTTTAGGTATTCTAGATCCACCTGGATCATTCCTCCCCATTGAGAAGCTTTTGGACCTCCAAAATTCTATTTTTATGTACAATTTGAACCAGGGCAATGTTGCCCCACTTTACCAATATCATTTGTCCTTCCTGCTAAAATTTTGAACATGTGACCCATCACAAACACAAAGAAATATGAGGTAGCTTTGCTAATACAATCAACTACATGTTCATCAATATTCATTGTCACATTCATCATCCACATAGAAATAACTAGCATAATAACAAGCAACAATACTAAATACACTGATGTGAATGAAATAATATCAACATTTTAGATCTCCTGAATAGGAACATTGTTAGAAAATGAAACATTCAAACCCTCTTTTACCACCTCTAGCTAAAGGCCTAATTCTTCTTACAACTGATCCTCACACTGTATTGTCTGTGACACCCTATCATCTTCATGCTTAGTATCACTAGTAGTTACAAACATGAGAGTTAAAGCATTGCTTGCATTTACATTCATCTCCATATGCCCTATATTTACAATAGATCTATCATTCTTCATGTGATGAACTTTTACAATATATTTAATTCCATCCTTAAACAAATGATACTAATTATTTTCCTTGTAGAATATTGCTTTCCTATCATATAAGTATGGGCTACCCAACACAATCACATAGATATCAAGTGGAACCACATCAAATTCAACCTCATCTACAAACTTAGATGTTATTGCAAATCTTAAATTGCATTGCTTAGTTACTCACAATTTGTTATCATTACACACCAAACCTAATGGATAAGGTTTCTTATGTGGCTTTGTTTTTAATCCCAACTATTTAACAACTTCTTCTGAAATTAGATTAACTTGGATCCACTATCAATTAGTGTATCAATTTTAGTGTTCTTAGATATCACCCTTATATGAAACAATTCGCATCTTTTTCTATCTTCAAGAACAACATGAATTTTAGAAGTAGAAGCACATGAAACATCAGTGGTAGAACCATTACCAACAAAATCTTTACCTTTCAAACCCACAATTGAGATCTTTGATTCATCACTAGATTCTATACCGAGTTCTTGCATGATAGTTGTGGACTTCTGCTTACCCTTCCGATCCTTGAACCATTTTGGATTCTATTAGGATGTAGTTTCCAACATATTGCATCTCTGTGCCCTTCCTTCTTGCAATGTGAGCAATAAGGATTTTCTTCCTCTTTATTTATAGTAGCGGTTCACTATGATTTCTCTTTCCCTTTCTTGCTTCCTTTTTGCATATTGGATTCCATCAACAGACTATCATAGCTATTCCTTGAGCTTGTTTCCAAATGGATAGCTTGCACACTAACTTCATCAATGTTAGTTGGATTAAACATAAGTATTGTATGTCTCAAACTCTCATGTAATCCACCTATATACTTTAACAAAGTTTCTTGCGTGTATAAAGGAATGCCCAAAATTAAAGCCCTCTTCCTAAACTCCTATGTATATTCTTGCACACTTTGTCCTTTTTCTTGTCTTGATGATTGTCAATTGATTACTGCTTTTTGCATATGTCCTAATGGATATAATTGTTTCTTTAATGTAGCTATAAACTCAAACCAAGAAGAAATAATTTTTCCATGACTACTTAGATCCTCCTATGTTCTACTCTCCCACCAAATTAAAGCTGTGCCTCCTAGGCGAAGAGTAGCTAATTGGATTTTTTGAAAATCCTTAGTAAACTTCTAAATTCTACAATAAACTTCAATTTTCTTAATCCAATTATCTAGTTTATCTGCATCTAGTTCTCCATTATACATTGGCAAATCAAATTTAACATCAAGTTTCAACAAAGGTGAATTAACTTCAAATTTCACAGGTTGTTTCTTTTTAGAAGAAGAGGTAGATGAAGAGGAAGAAGAGGATGAAGAAGAAGATGGGGATGGAGGTTCAAGAGGGTCAATACGACCTCCTACTCCTTTACCTTTATCATCTTTCAATGAGGATTCAACTTCCTCCTTCTTTCTAGCCTTGCTTTCCTTTTTCTTCTGCCGCTCTTGCCTCTCTTGGAAAAGAACTTCCACCATAGCCTTCATTTCGAGAAATGCTTTCTCAAAAGATTTCTCATCAAGCTCTATAAGAATTTATTCAGCTTCCATCTCTGATAGTGGAAATTTCCTTCATTTTCCAATCTCTAGATTGAACTCTTCTAGTGCACCTTCTCCTTGTTTCAACTTCAACCTAATTAACATTCACTTTGCAATTTCTTGCAAAATGGGCTCTAATAGCAACTTGATCCGTAATTAGAGTTTACAAAATTAAATTGTAAATTAAATCTAATTACAAAAATTTCCCGATCTAAAAAAAGATTGCGTGATTATGCTTTTTAACCATTGAAATCACAAAATAAGTAATTAGAAATTCAAATACTGAATTTAAACTAGAGAGAAAATTGAGACAGAAGAGAGAAGAATGAGACAAAGAAATAGAAGGATCGCAACACACAAATTGATAACGGAGTTCGTCCAATGTGGAATACGTCTCCGGGTCCGCTTCTCAATGCTAGAACTGCTTTATTGATATCACCAAGAAAAATTTTGCTTTGTTACAATACCCAAGCTCCAAGAACCTGCAATAATCTCTCCACAATCTCACTCTTTTACAATTTTTGGTGTATAAAAAAACCTTGTAAATTCTCCTCCAAAGAATTATTTCTCCTAAAATGAACTTGAATAATTCTCCCTATTACAATTCTCTCCAAGAAAATTCACATAAAAAATTCTCGACTCAATAATTTCCCAATGTCCCTTTACAAAAATCACCCCTTTATATACACATTTATTTACTAATTTGGCTTTAACCATATTATTTTACAAATATTTCATATCTCCCGTATACAAGTAAAAATTCCAACCATTTCCCCCTTTTACAATAAAAATCACTAATATCCCGTTAGTATAAGAAATTAATCTTTCAAAAATAAATCCCCCTTTGGATTTTATAATTCTATGCCATACAATTGAAAAATGAAACCCTTTAACCATGGGCCATTATAATTTTAGACTTACATTATAATCTTTTAAAATATCTTTTAAAAGCCCCTTAATAATCTCCTTAAATAATCTTTAAAATAAATCCGTTAAATATGAGAAAGGTGGTTAAAGGGTTTAATTTGTTGAAATGTAGGTTTACGAGATTTTTCTCTCTCCTTGTTTTATGGGAAAGGGAAAAGAATTTTAAGGGATAAAATCCCACTAAATCCTCCTTGAAATCATAAAAATCTTTTAATTTTTAAACCATATGTGTTTTCTTTTAACAATATGGTTTTAATCTATATTCCTTTTTCCACCATGTCTGTTCCAACTCACCACTCCTACCATGTCACCACCTACCACATTAGCTTATTGATGTCATCAAAGTCAACGAGGGTCAAAATTTTGACCAACCTTTTACCAGCCATAACTTTCACATATGAGCTCCATTTTTGAAACTGAATATAGTTTCAGAATCAGCACAAAGAGAACTATGACTTGGCATCATTTTTGTTTCATTTTGAGACAATCAATTTTTTTCCTTTTTTAATCCCTAACTTGCTTATTTGACTAAACCTTTGACTGAGCATAAATTTTGCATACAGACTCCTTTTCAGCCCATTAAAGTTGTGTTAGGATCATGTCAGCGAGCTCTACACATTGATGCTTCTTTGGATGAATTTTGAGACTGTGAAATTTTTAGGTATTCTAGATCCACCTGGATCAGTGCTGCTAATGTATGTTGCTTAATTGCTTAAGTAGATGAAATTTGGTTATGGCATATGAGGTTGTGTCATGTGAATTTTGATAACATTGGCAAGGTAAGATCCACTCATGCTATAAGAGATCTACCTAAGCTAGTGAATCCTACTAACACAATATGCAAGGAATATCATATGGGAAAATAGACTAGAGTTTCTTTTTGGAGCAAACAACATCATTCTAATGGAGTATTGGAGCTAGTGCATACTAATTTGTGTGGTCCCTCAAGAATCAAAAATCTACAAGGAGAAATGTAATTTATGTTACTTATTAATGATTACTATAAGATGATATGGGTTGCTTTCTTAAGAAAAAAATGGGTATGTGAAGGATCATCATGCAAAAAATAGGCCCTTAAGTGGCAAAAAATTTAGAAAAATTAGAGTTAGGAAACTTGACATAAAAAATTGAATAACTTATCTATATTATTTCAAAAATATGTAATAATAGAATCTATAGAAAATTGAATGTAGTTTCTAAACTACTAGGTTTATTTTATTTAAAAAATCTATTTGGTGAAAATTTGAAATTTCAATGCAGTAGTACTTAAATTTTAGGGAAAAAATAAGTAGGTGGCTATCTGACCACCCTAACCATAATAAAATGATATTATATTTTTATAATATTTTAGATATAAGTAGAGGAATCATGTCCCAATGTGATGCATATTTTTTTGTATTTTTTTTTCCAAGTAAATAATTAGTTATGATTTTTTTTATAAAAAATTTTAAAAAATATAAAAACTCGTATGTTTGACCACCTTAACTTGATCAAATCTTCATGAAATTCAATTCTATTTTTTTTAATCCTATAGTATGTGAAGCATAGAATGTGACACATGTTTTAGATTCAAAAAATGTGATACCTTTTGAAAGCTATAGATGGTTTTCAATTAGCCTATCAATCAAGACTTTAGTCGTAATTCAAATAGAAAATAAATAATAATTATTTATTAAAGTCAATGTAAAGCATAATTTATATTGGTGGAAAGTTGAGAATCTCCTTTAAAAACCCTTTTTGTTTTATCAATTTTGGGTAAGAAAAAGTCGTTAGCCACATACCCTACACATACCCAAATGTGAAGCATTAGAGAAGTTCAAAAGTTTCAAAGCTATGGAAGAGAATGAGAAAGGTCTAAAGATCAAATTCCTAAGGTCAGACAAAGGTGGTGAGTTACCTCTTAGGAGTTCAATTCTTTCTATGAAGAGGATGGAATCAAAAGATAGTTATATGCTCTAGACTTATAGAGAGAAAGAACAAAAAAAGTTGGATGCTGCTAGAGTATGATGTTGGAAGGAAATGTGCCTCACATCTATTGGAGAGAATTTGTAAACACTACTGTGTACACTCTAAACTGGGTGAATATCAATGGTAATTTTGGTAAGACTCCTTTTGAGCTATGGTTTTGTTATAAGCCTAATGTTAAATATTTCAAGACCTTTGGAAGCAAGTGTTATATTAAGAGAGATGAGGACATTAGAAATTTTGATGTAAGGAGCGATGAAGGAATCTTTCTAGGTTACTCTACTAAAAGCAAGGCTTACCAGTTCTATAATAAAAGATTGAGAAAAATGGTTGAAAGTGCAAATGTCAGAGTTGATGAGGACTCTACTAGATCATCTAGATACTATGTATATGATTCAAATGACCCACAAGATAATACAGAAAAATTGAATAATGCTACAACAAAGAATCGAGTTCATATTGTTCTTGTAAATCAAGAAAGTCAAGAAGGAGAGACAAGTGGAAGTGTGAGAGAATCCTAAAATTATAAGGTATGTAAAGCTAAATGATTCTAAAAATTAAATTATAGGAGATAAGAATAAAGGTGTGCATACTAGAAGAAGGATCACAAAAGAGTATTGTCTAATTTGCAAGACCGAGCCTAACAATTTCAATGAAGCTTGTAATGATGAACAATGATGGAAGCTATGAAGGAAGAACTAATGCAGTTTGAAAAGAATGATACATGGATTCTTGTTCCTAGACCTAGAGATAA
Source organism: Sequoia sempervirens (assembly GCA_007258455.2). Taxonomy (NCBI): domain Eukaryota; kingdom Viridiplantae; phylum Streptophyta; class Pinopsida; order Cupressales; family Cupressaceae; genus Sequoia; species Sequoia sempervirens. The sequence continues at coordinate 49,591,479 of VDFB02281492.1, read as the reverse complement.
AAATGTGATTGGTACTAAATGAGCCTTTCAAAATAATCTGAATGAACAAGGTGAAGTGGTTCATAATAAAGCAAGACTAATATCTAAAGGGTATTCACAAATGGAAGTGGTGCAGGAGCACCAACTAAAATACAAGCAAATTTTTGGTGTATTGGTTTTTAATATTTTTGTTTTGTTATGTAAGGTCTCAACACCATTGATAAGGTGTAAGGGGACCTTTTTGAAGCTTAGGTTTAAATTAAAATAAATTGGGAAATCTTTTTAGAGGAATTTCCTAAACTTTTGTAGAAGACTGGAAAACACACTGTGTTTTCAAACAGTAAGCTTTTAGCAGTTCTTAGGCCAAGAATGGAAACCTAACTATTTATAAAACTTTTTAAAAGTTATTTCCTGACATTTTGAGGTGGTTGGAAGAATTTTGGCGTGGCTGTTTCAAAAGAGCAAGAAAAAAATAGTGATTTTGGGTTGAAAAATACAAATTTTCTAATTTTTGCATTGGAAATAGCAATTAGATGTTTTAAATAAAGCATTTGTTGGTTTTTATATGATGTATAGGAGATATTTGAATCATTTTTGTGTCACTTTAGTTAGCAAATCCATCGCTGTTTGCTGTTTTTGTACATTTTCTATTTTTTTCTTTTATCTCTGTTTTGTCTGAAATTGGTGAAAATGGGGTCTTAGGCCATGTTCTTTCTATGCAAGCAAGCATGGGGACATTGGGAAGGTGGCCAAGATCCTTATTTGTATATAGGATAGCATTCAGAGTTGGTAGGAATTTGTACAACATGCTAAATATCTATTCCTAGGCGAGTAGTTCATGCCCAGTTACGAAAGATTCAGAAATAGTGCTACAAAATTGTAGGGGTGACTGATTATTGGAAACCTAAGGCATGAAAAGGTTGTTGGGGACCTTGTAAAGGTTTGATAGGTGGCAAGAGACATTTCCAAATCCTCTGGAGGAAGAAGAAAGGAGACAGTCCTCCTTGTGTCCAAGAAAAGGCTTAAAAAGCCCTAGAACTCTTAAAATCTGGAATATCCCTGTCTACGGCCTGACAAGTGCTGAAACCAAGAAAATCTTGTAGTTCTCCAAAATTGAGCCAAGGTTCCTTCTCTGTGATTGAGGTGTTTTTATAGTAGGGAGGAGTATTAAATATTTTTCTTGAGGAAGAAGGCCTAATTCTTGTAGGCTTTCCAAACCCTAAGCTAGGGTTTAAGGAAGCATTAGGAGAATGGAGTTTGGAGCTTGGGTAGGGAGAATTCCTAGACTATTTTGAAGGAAATAAAACCTATGCACACCCCTGCAACATTGTTAGAAGGATTTATAGTTTACTAGTATTTATAAGAACTAAAGGCTAGATTGAGTGGGTGAGGAAAAGTACCAAGAACTAATTGGTGACAGCAAACTGGAAAATGAGCACCAAGAACCATTTAGCAGCAGAAAATTTGCAATGATAGCAGGGTTGTTAAAGTGAACTAGGTGTTCCTCAAAAGGTAGAGGACCTATAGGTTGTAGGGTGAAAGAAATAACACCTTAGGAGTTCTCAAGACAGGGACTCAAAGCTGTGAGATTGTGTTTTCTCATATCAACCCTTGTTCTATCAGATTGGTATTAGAGCTCAGCTAAAGATTTGGGAAAGCAGCGTATATGTCAGAGGAAGTTGAATCAAGTGAACTGCCTAAGATGGTGACAAACGCACAGTTAGCCAAGATGGTTGAAGAGCAAGAAGAGGATAACAAATCTCTAAAGGAAAGAATAGAACAGCTTGAAGAAGCACTGAACAAGGTGAAATTGGAAGGCAAAGTGCCAAAAGAAGAAGAGGTTGCACAAGAAGAAAAAGTCCCTAAACTTGACCCTATTCTCGAGGAGGAGCCTTTCTTTAAGGCATTAAAAGCCCTGAGTGGAAAAGGACTTGAGGGTGTACCACTATTCCATGGAAAGATGGATCCTGATCTAGTCTTGGACTAGATAGATGGAATGGAGAATCACTTCAAATGTGATGGAGTCACAGAAGCACAGAAGGTGAAGGTTGCAAAATCAAGGTTGAGAGGATCAACATTAACTTGGTGGAAATTTGTCCAGACTGAAAGGGAGAAAGAAGGTAAGCAACCTATATCAGCCTGGAAAGGAATGGTTGCTAAAGTGAAAGAACCCTATATGCTAGATGACTATGAAATTCAACTCCACAAGAAGAGGCAGAGTTTAAGACAAAAAGATCAAGATGTTAGCACTTACACTGAAGAGTTCCAAAAACTTTGTTTGAGATCAAATGTGGCAGAAGATGAGAGCCTAAAAGTGGCTAGATACCTCAATGGTTTGAAGTGGAATATACAAGAAGAGATGGCTTTGCTCAGCCCCAAGACAGTCCACCAATGCTATCAGCTAGCTATCAAGATTGAAGAGAGGAATAAAAGGAACCATGATCAGTCCTCTAAGGGTAGAGGAAGAGGCAGAGATCAAAGAGGATAGTGTGGAGGTTACCAAGGAAGAGGTGGTGACCAAAGAAGTCAAGGTGAATCAAAGCTTACTAAGCATGGAGGTGAAACATCATCAAGAGGAGGATTTAATAGAGGAAGAGGACCTCAAGGAGGTTCAAATAGAGGAAGAGGAGTAGGCAGAGGTAACTCTTACTTTGCCACCATGAAATGTTATAACTATAATCAGCTAGGTCATCCAGCTTATAGATGTCCGAAGAAAGCTTCATCTAGCAATGAGAAAAAGAGTAGCTTATGCACAAGAGGACACCATAAGTGTAAAGACACTTGAGATCAATCATATAGAATTAGAAGTAGGTGAAAATTTGATGTTTAATAGAGTGTTGATTAGACAACTAGTCAAGGAAGAACCCAAGCAAAGGAGAGCTTTGTTTAGAGCAAGATGCAAGATATTGGGAAAGGTGTGCAAGGTCATTGTAGATTCTGGTTCTACGGACAATATCATCTCTGAGGAGGTAGTAACTAAGTTAAAATTGTAGAAGGTACCTCATACCAATCCCTATAAAGTCACATGGTTGAACAAAGGGCAGAGTGTCTTAGTGAATGAGCAGGTTACAGTGGAATTCTCAATTGGAGGCTACAAAGACAAGCTGATTTGTGATGTGCTACCCATGGATGCATGCCATCTTCTTCTTGGCAGGCCATGGCAGTATGACAGAGGTGTTGTATATCATGGAAAGGAGAATGCCATAGAATTCAAGAAGGATAGGAAAACTTTCAAGCTGCAGTCAATGATTGAGGATGATGAAGGACAGTCCGAGGTCCCTAACATTATGTTGAGCAGTGGCAAGGAGTTCATCAAGGATCTACACCAATGGAATGAAGGGTATGTGATCATGATGTAGCCCAAAGAAGAGGAAAAGGCTGAAAGGACAGTGTTACCAGCAGCAGTCCAAAACTTGCTTGACAAATACAAGAGCATAGTGAGTGATGGAACACCATCAACTCTACCACCCAAGAGAGCAATAAGTCATCAAATTGACTTCATACCTAGATCCTCATTGCCTAACAAAGCAGCATACAAACTAACCCCAGAGTAGAATCAAGAGGTGGCAAGACAAGTGGAAGAATTGCTGAATCAAGGACTAATTCAAAAGAGCATCAGCCCATGTGCAGTCCCAGTTGTTTTGGCAACTAAAAAAGGAGGTAAATGGAGACTTTGTACTGATTCTAGAGAAATTAATAGAATCACAATTAGGTATAGATTTCCAATACCTAGGATTGAAGATTTAATGGATTGCCTTGGAGGTGCAAAATTTTACACTAAGCTAGATCTTAAGAGCGGGTAACACCAAATCAGAATTAAGGAAGGTGATGAATGGAAGACAGCTTTTAAGACAAATTATGGTTTGTATGAGTGGAAAGTGATGCCATTTGACCTCTCAAATGCCCCTAGCACGTTCATGAGACTAATGAATAAGGTGCTTAAGGATTTCACAGGGATTTTTGTGGTAGTCTACTTGGATGACATACTGATTTTCAGTAAGACAGCAGAAGACCATTTGAAGCATGTAGAGATGGTACTCAAAAGGCTACAAGAAGAATAGTTGGCAATCAACGTTGAGAAGTGTGAGTTCTTCAAACAAGAGCTTGTGTATCTAGGCTTTTTGGTATCCCAAGGAACACTAAAGATGGATCCAAGTAACGTGGAAGCTATCCTAAACTAGCCTACACCAACCACAACAACTGAGGTAAGAAGTTTTCATGGTTTGGCTCAGTTTTATATGAAGTTTATAAGGAATTTTAGTGGTATATGTGCACCAGTGTTAGATACAATCAAGGATGGTCAGAAAACAAAGTTTAAGTGGACACTAGAGGCTGATAAAGGGTTTTAAAAGTTGAAAAAAGAAGTGGCAACACAACCTATCTTGTTATTGCCTAGTTTGGATAAATTGTTTACAGTTGAGTGTGATGCAAGTGGAGTAGCAGTAGGAGGAGTCCTTAGTCAAGAAGGTAGTCCTGTAGCCTTCTTTAGTGAAAAAATCAATGAAGCCAAGCAAAAATTCTTCACCTATGATCTAGAACTTTATGCTTTAGTGCAGTCCCTTAGGAAATGGAGGCATTATTTGTTTCCCAAAGAGTTTGTGGTTTTCATGGATAACCAGGCACTTAGTTACATCAACACCCACAAGAAGTTAAGCAATAGACACTTGAAATGGATGGAGTACATTCAAGCTTTTAAATTTACCATTAAGCATAAGAAGGGGCAGCAAAACAAAGTGGCAGATGCATTAAGCAGGAGGATGTTGATAGTCCAAGAGATATAGCTGAAAAGCATAGGATTGGAAAGTTTTAAAGATCTCTATGGTGATGATGAAGACTTTTCAGAAGCCTACAAGGTATGTTTAGATTTTGCAAATCATTTTCATAGTCAGTATGCTGAGTATACATTGCAAAATGGATTTTTATTCAATGGCAATCTGTTATGTGTCCCAAGAGGATCAATGAGAGAAAATATGATCCAAGAAAAACACAATGGCAGTCTTAGTGAACACTTTGGAATTAATAAAACTTTAGCATTGGTACAAAGGTTTTATTACTGGCCTAAGTTAGCACAAGATGACAGAAAGTATGTTGAATAGTGTGTTGTTTGCATGAGATCCAAAGGGGGAGCTAGCAATGTTGGGTTATATCAGCCCTTGCCTATTCTGAACAGACCATGGGAGTGTGTGAGCATGGATTTTGTGGTGGGTCTTCCCAAGACTAAAGCTAGTTTTGACAATGTTTTGTAGTTGTGGACAGATTTAGTAAGATGAGTCACTTTATTCCATGCAATACTACACATGATGCAAGTTACATTGCCCATCTTTTCTTCAGGGAGATAGTAAGAATCCATGGATTTCCATTGAGTATTGTTTCTGACAGGGATGTGAAATTCATGAGTCATTTTTGGAAAACATTGTGGAGCAAATTGGGAACTAATTTGTCATTTGGATCAACTTACCATCCTCAGATAGATGGTCAAACAGAGGTGGTTAATAGAGTGTTAGGTAACCTATTGAGGTTCTTGACAAAGGAATATGGACAAACCTGGGCTATGGTGATTTCCCAAGCTGAATATGCATACAATGATAGTGTGAACAGAACTACAAGAAAAATCCCATTTGAAGTTGTGTATGGGATGCACCCAAGGGGAATTTGTGAGCTCAGATACCTTGGAACAATGGAGAATAGGAGTGGACATGCAGAAGAATTCACTCAAACCATGAAGGAGATTCATGAGCAGGTTAAGAAGACAATCACAACAGCAACACAAAAACTGAAGGATAAAGTTGATGAGTCACAGAGAGATGTACAGTTTCAGGTAGGTGATTATGTGATGGTTCACCTCAACAAATCTAGATTGCAAAAGGGGATGTCCACCAAGTTGCAAATGAAGAGAGTAGGACCCTGCAAGGTGTTGGCCAAGTATGGCAAGAATGCTTACAAGGTGGAGTTACCATCAGATTTGGGCATATCTCTGGTGTTCAACGTTGTTGATTTGATCAAATATAAGGGCACATTTAGTGATGAGGTTTAGAACAGTTATGAGGTATTCAAGGACATCAATAATGCACCCCTACAAAATATAGAGCAGCTTGAAGCAGAGCAGATCTTAGAGTCCAGGGTGAAAAATTCAACAAGTAATAAGGTATACATGGAGCACCTTATCAAGTGGAAGAGAAAACCAGACTTAGAGGCTACATGGGTACAAGAGGATCATTTCAAGAATCTTTTCATTTACCTGAAACTGATCCCTCTTTCTAGTTCTTAGTCTTTGTGCTGAGAGGGGGAGAATGGTGCAGGAGCACCAACTAAAATACAAGCATATTTTGGGTGTATTGGTTTTTAATCTTTTTGTTTTGTTATGTAAGGTCTCAACACCATTGATAAGGTGTAAGGGGACCTTTTTGAAGCTTATTTTTAAATTAAAATAAATTGGGAAATCTTTTTAGAGGTGTTTCCTAAACTTTTGTAGAAGACTGGAAAACACACTGTGTTTTCAAACAGTAAGCTTTTAGCAGTTCTTAGGCCAAGAATGGAAACCTAACTGTTTCCAAAACTTTTTAAAATTGATTTCCCAACATTTTGAGGTGGTTGGAAGAATTTTGGTGTGGCTGTTTCAAAAGAGCAAGAAAAAAACAGTGATTTTGGGTTGAAAAATATAGATTTTCTATTTTTTGCGTTGGAAATAGCAATTAGATGTTTTAAATAAAGCATTTGTTGGTTTTTATATGATGTAGAGGAGCTATTTGAATCAGTTTTGTGTCACTTTAGTTCGCAAAATCCATCACTATTTTCTGTTTTTGTACATTTTCTATTTTTTTCTTATATCTCTATTTTGTCTAAAATTGGTGAAAATGGTGTCTTAGGCTATGTTCTTTCTGTGCCAGAAAGCATGGGAACATTGGGAAGGTGGAAAAGATCCTTATTTGTATATAGGATAGCATTATGAGTTGGTAGGAATTTGTATAGCATGCTAAAGATCTATTCCTAGGCAAGTAGTTCTTGCCCGGTTAGGAAAGATTCAGAAATAGTGCTACAAAATTGTAGGGGTGACTGATTATTGGAAACCTAAGGCATGAAAAGGTTGTTGGGGACCTTGTAAAGGTCTAATAGGTGGCAAGAGACATTTCCAAATCCTCTGGAGGAAGAAGAAGGGAGACAGTCCTCCTTGTGTCCAAGAAAACGCTTAAAAAGCCCTAGAACTCTTAAAATTTTGAATATCCTTGTGCATGGCCTGACAGGTGCTGAAACCAAGAAAATATTGTAGTGCTCCAAAATTGAGCCAAGGTTCCTTCTCTATGATTGAGGTGTTTTTATAGTAGGGAGGAGTATTAAATACTTTTCTTGAGGAAGAAGGCCTAATTCTTGTAGGCTTTCCAAATCCTAAGCTAGGGTTTAAGGAAGCGTTAGGAGAATGGAGTTTGATGCTTGGGAAGGGAGCATTCCTAGACTGTTTTGAAGGCAATAAAACCTATGCACACCCTTGCAATGTTGTTAGAAGGATTTAGAGTTTACTAGTCTTTATAAGAACTAAAGGCTAGATTGAGTGGGTGAGGAAAAGCACCAAGAACTAATTGGTGATAGCAAACTGGAAAATGAGCACCAAGAACCGTTTAGCAGCAGAAAATTTGAAATGATAGTAGGGTTGTTAAAGTGAACCAGGGGTTCCTCAAAAGGCAAAGGACCTATAGGTTGTAGGGTGAAAGAAATAACACCTTAGGAGTTCTCAAGACAAGGACTCAAAGCCGTGAGATTGTGTTTTCTCATATCAACCCTTGTTCTATCAGGAAGGTATTGATTTTGAAGAAACTGTATATGCATAAAAATGGTCATGTCTATAATCCTGGCAATTAATTAAATATTTATTATTTAATTAATTTTTCTAAAAATCCTCTACATATGATTAAATTTAATTAATATAATTATATTGTTCATTCATCTTATTCTTCTTTTGTAATTTAATAAATTTATTTTATTTAATTATCTTCATATGTCCACTTAATTAATTAAATAAATACATTTTTATTTATTTAAATTAATTATCACTGTTTGAATTTAAATTAAATCTTTTAATTTAATTAAGTTTAAATATCTCTCTTTCTTCTATTTTAATTTTTCTTCTAATTAATTAAATATTTCATTTAATTAATTTCATAAATGTGATTTAATTAAATAAATCTTATTTAATTAAAGGATCTTATGCTTTCTTTCTAAATCACAATTAGATATTTTATTTAATTATGAAATCTTCTATTTTCTTCTCATATAATAATTAAATATTTTATTTAAATATGAGATCTTCTGCTTTCTTCAAAAACCCTAATTAAAAGCTTTATTCTTATCACAAACTTTCTTCTGCTTTAAAAGCTTAATTAAATATTTCATTTAATTAAGAAAAAGCTAAATGTCATCCACAAATAAATAATTGAATTTTTTTAATTCATTATTTATCAGTTTTTAAATCTTTCTTTTATCTTTTTAAAGAAAGATGATTTCTTATCTTCTTATCTTTTCTCTCTTTCATAAAAATAGAAAAAATCTTGTTTTCAAGTTTTCTTCTATTTTCTCTTCAATTTCATCCTTCTTCAGCCATTTGATCTGCCAGGAATTATCACAACCGTCAATCAAGACAGCCAATCAGAATCATTCGAAAAAACTGTATAAATACCTGTGTGAATCCAAGCATTGGTAATAGGCAATTAATTAGAGTTCATGCATTTAATTCATTTAGTATTCTCATATCATAGCATCATGTTTATTTCAAGCATATTAGTTCAATTCCATATCATAGCTTAATCTTGCATCATGCATCACATTTAAATCCCGTTCTTTAGGAAGATAGTTTGTTGAGCCTAGCCTACAATCTGAGAGAAAAAGCTAGAATCAACAAAAACACTGAAGATAGAGGACAATAGGATGACAGTCGAAGCAGAATACTGAGTTTGCATTTACTTACCTTTTATGTTCTATTTTTGATGCAATGTCTTATTGGTGTGCTTAAATAGTATTTATTTCAAATCATTTATGCATATTATTTTTGATCACACATTTATGGCGCCCACCGTGGGGCCTATGCCCCCATTTTAGACTTCTTTCTTGCAGGTCTTCTTGCAAGATTTCTTGCAGGTTTTTTGACATCTGGTAGTGCATCTGGGAGATCCAATTTTTTTTCATTTTGCAGGTACTTTGGCGCATCTGAAGACTGTTTTGGCGCATCTGGTAATTTCTGCAGCGCAATTTAGAAATAGAGTGGCGCATATGGGCATTTGTGAAGAGAACATAGGAGTTTAATTACCGCATATAGGACATCATTTAGTGCATTCAAATATGTTTCAGAATTTTTTTTTTTAAAAAATGCATTTAGTTTAGCGCATCTAGTGTCTTTTCTTGCACATCTGGGCTTTGTTTTCGCGCATCCGGGTTCTGCTTTTGCGCATATAGGTTCTGTTATTATGCATCTGAGCTCTGTTATCATGCATCCAAGTTCTGTTTCTATGCATTTGAGTTTTGTTACTACGCATCTAGATTTTGTTTCTATGCATCTGGGTAATAGAGTCGCACATCTGAGTTGTAACAGAGATTCTGAGTCTGACACCTTCTGCAGACATAATTTCTTTCTTTTTTCTTGCTGGATTTAAAATGAATCAATCTAGGGTAGCCACCACATCTTTATCATGTAGTTAAAATAAACCCCATGTCTGTTGTGAAGCAAAATCTTCACTTAGATTAAATCATTTTTTATTTTGGTGCACCTAAAATGAATCTATCTACTCTTCTTGACTGTGTTTGAAAGTGGTAGGTGACTATGCTCTCACCCTGTGTGAACTAGGTGATCAGAAAACCAGACCCACTTTTCCTTGTGTAACCTTGACTTGATAATCGAAGTATCCTCTCCCGTTGTGCACTTGGGCGATCTTGGATGTAAGAGAAACAATTATTAACTCTAGAAATTAGGCCTGCCTGAGGATTTCATCACCTCAACGCGACTCAAACCGACAACGGAGCTAAGGCCAAGCTACCCCCAACTAGTATATAAATGTAAATCTTAAGGGAAAACCTAAGGTTGCTTGTGCGGATGTGTCATACGGATGGAGTTGTACTCCCTTAAACCTTGTTGAGCTTAATCTCTTTAGGCTGGAGTGCCACCTTAATGGTGATTAATCTCTTGCCCCATGTATGGCCACTCGAACGGGGGTCTCAAACTAAATACCATCGTTTAGAAAGCTAAAAACCTTCTATCTGCTAGTCCAACACCGGTCAGTGTGAAGCCTTCCACACTTTCGCAGTCTATAGTAGAGGTGATCAATTTGTCACAGGAGTTTCATGGGGGTTGGAAGTTTGGTTGGCCTGAGAAGAGAGTGCACTGTAAGGGGGGCCTGTGTAGCCAAGCTTCTGAATTCACACGCTACTGATATGCGGTTGGGGAAACCCACGTGGAATCTAGCGGATATTGTCCTGGCCTAATTTAGGTTGTGCTTGTCTTATTCTGTGCTTGGTTACGATCAACTTAAATCAGACTATTTGTTGTGTTTTCAAAAACATTAATTCAGATAAAGGATCATCCAAAACGAACATGAAAAACTTCAGGTGAAAATTTTCAAAACTGGTCAAAAACTGTCTTTAGAGAACTATTTTAGCGCATCTAGGAAAAACTTTAGCGCAAATAAACTATGTTCTAGCGCATCCATTGGCTGGTTCAGCGCATCTTAGTCATTTTTTAGGGCATTTAGGGATTGTTTTAATGCATCTGTGCTCTGTTTCTGTGCATTCAAGGTATTCTGCATTGCATTTGACTCTTTCTCCAGTGCATATATCTTTTTCTGCATTGCATTTAGGAAATAGAATAGCACTTTTAGGTTTCTACATAGACCAAATTTTTTGATATTTCTCTCCCATGTTGAGAAAGTGGAAATCAACCAAGTTCATCAAGAAATCAGTCTTCAATAGGATCAAGAAGCCCAAAACAAACTTAAGTTACAACAAAACTTTATACCGCAGAGAATTTTTGTATAAGAGCCGACACGTCTTGCTCCATTATTGCACATTTCTCCATAGATACCAAGACTACATTAGAGGATTCACTGATGATTACACTGTAGAACCTTTGGCTACTCAAGCTTATTATCAAAGATTAGCATTATCTCAACATCACAATCTTAATCAACCTCTTGAGTTTGAGAATATACCACAACCTTCGATTGAATATTCAACACATCTTGGTCAAATCCTTCAGTAACCTTCGATCATATCATAGGATTCCTTTCATATGCCTATTTTTACAAGATCTCAATACAACAAACTAGGAGAAAACTCTCAACAAGAAAATCCTACCTATAACATTCAAGAAGAAGGTGAACGTGGTAATCCTCATTTTAGTGTGAATTGCAATCCTCTTTTCAGTGACGACAATATGGCTGATAGGGAAGAAAATTCATTTCATAAGTACAAAGACATGAACAAAATTCCCGTAGATAGTGATGATGAGCAAGAGGAAGAACTTCACATTAGAGAGGCTGAACAAGACCCTAAATTTCTTAAAGCCATAGAAAAGATCCTACAACGTGACAAAGAAAAGTATTTTCTCTTCCTAGCCGATCAAGGAGCTAAACTGCCTAAGGATTTTGATACTGAGAAATCAAAGAGAAAAGAAGAAGAAACATCCCCATCTGATCTTACTACTCTTACTCAACAATTTAAGGCACTCTAAGGACAAATCAAAGAGTTACAAGGGGGGAACACAACAAAGAAATACACTCTTGATGACATATGTCCTTATCCTTTTGATAGAAGTCTCAATATGATTCCATTTCCTAAACATTGCGAAATTCCCAAATTTGATCGTTATAATGGGAAATCGGATCCAATTGATCAAGTTAGAGACTTCTGAAACATGACATTGGAATTCGCTCATGAAGATACTTATTTATTGCGATTGTTTCCTAGGAGCCTTGGAGTTAACTCTATGGAATGGCTATCGAAAATCACACCTCCCGTTCAAACATTTGAGGAATTGATCAATTTGTTCATAACACAATATGCCTACAACATCCAACACTAAATCACCATGATTGATCTTTGCAAAGTGGCACAAAAACCTGGTGAACCTTTCACTATCTTTCTTCAAAGATGGAGAAGAATGTTTGCTAGGTATCCCCGTCATGTTCCTAAAAAGGAAAAAATGGTTACTTTCATCAATAGCCTAAATTCAGAAATGAGCTATCGCTTGAATCTACATTTTCCACCTTCCTTTGAGAAATTGATTGAAGATGCCATCACCATTGAAGGTGCTTTCATCAAAAGAGGGACAATAAAACTTGACAAGGACAATCCTAGCTCATCTAATCATTACAACAATCAAGACAAGTCTAAATTTTGGACTCGCAACAAAAAAAATTGTAAATGATGGTGTTGTAGATGCAAATCATGTCGTGACTAAGCCATTTGTTATGAGTACTCCAAATACTACCCATAACAATAATTACAACAATGTCAATTCTATCACAAATCAAGGAAACAATCCTCCCCCCCAAGGAACAATATCAATCGAAATCCTACTCTCAATCAAGGGACTGTCAGCAATCAAAATTACCGTGGAAACAACAACAACACCTGAGGGAATGCCTCAAACATGAACCCACAATGCTTTTCATTCTTCTCTAGTAGAAGAACTTTCACTCCACTAGGACAATCCTTGGAATTTGCTTTCAAAGAGGTTATGGAAAAAAATGTCCTTACTTTGCCACCTCAACGCAATTATGAACCTAGTGTAAAGCCTCCATCATGGAATGAAGCTTATTATTATGACTATCATAGGTGCAGAGGTCATCGTACAAACAACTGTCAAGCTTTGAAGCATGCTATTCAAGACCTAATTGACAATGGCATTATCATAGTAGAAGGACAACAAAAATCCAAAGAAGATCACCAAGCATTTTGCAACCCTTTACCAAATTATCAAAAGGGAGAGTCTTCCAACAAAAATGTGAATCAAATCGATGACACTGTAATCTGTCACCTCTATACGGATGATGAGCAAGTCAACGTTATAAAAATCAATGAGAAAATAGACAATGGACAAGTTAATGTCACAACAAGAACACAAGCTAAAGTTGTCTTGAAGGGTACCTCTTCGAAATCCACTAAGACCTTCCCTCAACATCAATATGACCTAGTTAACCAACTTCGAAAAACTCCAGCCCAAATTTCCATTTTAGAACTCCTAAATATTTCTCCTACACATAAGGAAATTTTAGACAAGGCCCTTTTTGAAACAACTGTATCCACGGATTTGGATGTGAACCGATTTCAAGCCATGGTGGGACATTTGTCCTCACCCACATGTCTTTCATTCTTTGACAAAGATGATTTTTCCATGACTCATCCCCATAATTCATCATTATACTTAGAGGTCATGATCCATAAGTTTCATGTTAAACGTGTCCTAATAGATGGGGGGGCTGGTTTAAATATATGTACCTTGAAGGTGGTTCAAGCATTAGGATTTGTAGAGGACTCCATTGATCCTAGAAGGAAGATTACCATAAAATCCTATGATGATGAGGAAAGAATGGCTAAAGGTTTAATCATGCTACCAATCAGAGTGGGACCTGTTATCAAAAACACCTTTTGTCAAGTTTTAGACTGGGATCTTGCATACAACATCTTGTTGGGTCGTCCTTGGATTCATGAGATGCAAGCTGTTCCGTCCACTTACCACCAATGTCTTAAGTTTCCATATGATGAACAGAAAATCACTATATCAGCTAATAATTCAAACACCCAAACTTGTGCCAATGTCAAAGCTAATCAGGATACTTTGGTTCCAAACAATCGAGAAGCACTTGCTAATACTTTTCCTAAGAATGATACACAAATCAGTCAATTAGCCAAAAGCTTTGACAAGAAACTACAGTTCAAGGAAAGTGGAGTTGGGGAATATTCTCTTTGTCTTGCTAATCTACCTATATCTCCTTAATCACATGGACAACCTTCTATTACACAACAACAGATATCAGTAGCATCAACATTAGCACAAATACAAACAGAGCCAACTACCAAGTTCAATGGACAATTTATCAAAGAAAAATTCCCCATGGGAGATCCTGAGGACACAACAATTCTGAATATGCTTTATAAGGATGAAGATGAAACAGTTCTAAATGTCACCTTACCAACCGATAGATATGGGAAAGGGTATTTCATCATGCAAAAGATGGGATATGACAATGGTCCTCTTGGAAAAAGAAAAGAAGGTGTAGTTGAGCCTATCCATCTTCCAGGGCTTGTTGCATATGATAAGACTAGACTAGGCTATGATGCTACCCCATCCAACCAATCACAGGGTAATGTTTTCACACTGTAAGAAGGTTCTAATAAGAAAGAGGCATGTTTGGCATCAATCCTAAATTTCATAGAAAATAACTTTGATACAAATTCTGCTGAATATGAATGGGATACCATCCATGATGATGAATTTTGGAGAGACAAAGAGGTAGATGTCATACACAAATATAGACCAACTTTAATCAAAGGAGAAGGTTCAGGGTCCCAACCACAAGAATCTGAACCACAAAGCAACTATGAGTCTAGTGATACTGAGTCAAATTTTAATGAACAAGACTATCAGGAGAATAGTACCATCATTGATCTACCTCATACCTTGGATCCTGTTGATAACTTTGTCTTGACCCTAACCATCACCGATTTCACACAACCAAATGACTTGTTACCTTTAATCCATCCTGATCTCATTGACTGGGATCTAACTGAACCTATTGATATACCTATTTTTCCAAATGACGAAGCTATCATAAGCTTCCTTTCCGCATACGATACAAATGATTGTTCCACTAGCGATTTTTGGTACAAAGTCTTTAATCAGGAAAGTGTCAAGTCTCCTAGCTGAAAAATGAAAATAAAAAAGAACGATCTAGTGGTGAAAACCAGAATCTGGCAGTACTAGATCAAACAAAAGATAAAATAAAGAGCGTATCAGATGGTGAAAACCTTTTCAAGGCACCAACTGATGGGACTCTTGACACTCTCTCAGAGCATTATCATGAGCGATCACCCATCTTGATCAAGCCTACAAAGGAAATCAATATTTCAATTACAGATAATCCAAGGATTCTATAGGTAGTTGAATCAATGACAGATAAAGAAATCCCAGAGTTCATGAACTTTCTCAAAGAAAATCAAGTCAATTTTGCTTGGTCATATGCAAACATGCCAGGTCTAGATCCTGATCTCATAATGCATCATTTGTCTATTAAACCAGGAGTTAAACCAGTGAAACAAAAACTCAGAAAGATGCATCCTCATGTTGCACTATTGGTTAAAGAAGAACTCAAGAAACTCCTAGATGTAGGATTTATAAGATCAATTGCCTATGTAGAATGGATCTCCAATATTGTCCCAGTAGCAAAGCCGGATAAACGCATTAGAGTATGCACTGATTTCAAAGATCTTAACAAAGCTTGCCCTAAGGATGACTTTCCACTTCCAAGCATTGATACTATAGTTGATTTAATAGCTAGCCATGCCATGTATTCATTAATGGATGGTTTCTTTGGTTACAACCAAATCAAGATTACACCAGAAGACCAAGAGAAAATAGCTTTCACTTGTCCGTGGGGAATGTACTATTGGAATGTCATGCCTTTCGACTTAAAGAATGTTGGGGCTACTTATCAAAGAGCTATGACTATGATATTTCATGACATGATGCACACATTTATGGAAGATTATGTAGATGACATATTGGCAAAATCATACACTAGAGAAGGACACCTGGAAATACTGTCTAAAATATTTATTAGATTGGAAAAATTCAAAGTTCGCCTAAATCCCAAGAAATGTGTTCTTGGGGTCACATCTGGAAAACTTTTAGGATATATTGTTTCAAAAAAAGGAATTGATGTAGATCCTGCTAAAGTCTAGGCAATCATGGAGATGCCTCCCCCAAAGAACATCAGTCAATTGATATCATTACAAGGGTGACTTCAGTCCATAAGAAGATTCATTGCACAATTGGCTGAAAAAAGTCTACCGTTCACACATCTCCTACATAAGAATGTTCCTTCTAGATGGGATGACAAATGTGAACTGGTATTTCAACAAATCAAGTAGTACCTAATGAACCCACCAATTCTAGTACCACCAAATCCAGACAAACCATTGATCCTATATATTGCTGCAACCGAGACATCCTTGGGGGCATTATTAGCACAAGAAGATTGTGAAGGGAAAGAACGTGCAATCTATTACATCAGAAAAACACTAACAAGTCATGAATTTAACTACACTTTTATTGAGAAGGCTTGTTTAGCAGTAGTTTTTGCCTCACAAAAATTTTGACATTACATGCTAACTCATACAATCAATCTTATTTCAAAAATTGATCCACTCAAGTATCTACTAAGTAAAGCATCACTAACAGGAAGGTTAGCAAAATGGGTCATGATTTTGAGTGAGTTTGACATCCACTACGTTGATCACAAAGTAATCAAGGGACAAGTTATTGCCGATCAACTAGCAGACGCTCCCCTACAAGCAGAGCACCCCTTGCACATTGAATTTCTAGATGCCGATGTTTTCACTACATAATTTAAGCAACTATGGTCTTTATACTTTGATGGTTCTTTTACTCAACATGGATCAGGGGCAGGCATTCTCTTTGTAACCCCTCAAGGACATACTATTCCTTGGTCATATAGGCTAATGTTTCCATGCACCAATAACATAGCCGAATATGAAGCACTAATCACCAGACTAAAGACAACATTGGAATGAGGATTACCGAGCTACAAGTTTATGGAGACTCACAGTTAGTCATCAATGATGATTATCAGACTAAAGATGACAAATTGTTGCCATATAAGAAGATGGTTGATGACTTCAAGAAGTACTTTGTAGACATTTAGTTCACACAAATTCCAAGGATCGATAACAAAGCAGCTGATGCTATGGCTACGATCACATCATTGGTACAACTCCCAGAAAAATAGACTCGCTATGAATTTCTGGTGGAACAATTATTTACACCTGCTTATGACACACCCGAAAGCCAGGCTATCTGCCACTTGGTAGGATTCGATTCACCCTGGTATGGTAAGATTTATGCCTACCTAAAAGATGACATTTTACCACCCAACTTATCCCATAACCAAAAACATAACTTTATCTTGACAATCCTCTCTCTATACCCTTATTGCTGATACCCTTTATCGTCGTGGTCTTGATGGTACTTTACTTTAATGTCTTGAACGTGACAAATTTGACAAAGCTTTACAAGAAGTTCATGGGGGCATTTGTGGTACTCATTCGAGTGGACTAACTTTATCCAAGAAATTGATTAGAATGGGTTATTATTGGCCTACCATGGAGAGGGAATCATTCACTTTTGTTAAATCATGCTCAAAATGTCAAATTCATGGGAATCTTATTCATGCTCCTGCACAAGAACTTCACTCGTTCATGCCAACCTAGCCATTTTCTCAATGGGGGTTCGATCTAGTAGGCAAAATTCATCCTTCATCTTCAAATGGGCATAAGTTCATTATCATGGTGATAGAATATTTCACTAAGTGGATTGAGGCGGTACCTCTCTCTAAAGTCACTGGAAAAAAAATTTCATCCTTCATACTCAACTACATTATTTGTCGATATGGTATTCCTAATGCCATTATTACAGATAATGGTCGACCTTTCAAGAATCAGGATGTTGACAAACTTTGTAAAAGATTCCATATTCAGCATAGATATTCAATGCCTTACTATCCACAAGGGAATGGCCAAGCAGAGGCCTCAAACAAGACTATACTAAAGATTTTGAAGAAGACTGTCAATGATTTAGGGAAGGATTGGCATGTTCAACTCAATCCTACCTTGCGGGCTGACAGAACTAGTGTCTAAACACCAATAGGAGCAACACCTTTTGCCCTTGTCTATGGAGCAGAAGCCATATTTCCTTTAGAGGTAGAAATACCTTCACTAAGAGTATCACTGAAAGGTCTCATAATAGATGATGAATACAGAGTTTCCCGCCTACAAGAGTTAGAACTCCTAGATGAAAAGAGATAGAGAGCAGCTGACCATTTGAAAGCATACCAACAGATGATGTCTCGCAGCTATAATCACAAAGTAAAGCCACGTACCTTTCAGGTGGGTGATCTAGTTCTAAAAGAGAACCCACACAATCAACAAGATAGAGAAAAGAAAGGAAAGTTTGAACCAAATTGGCTAGGCCCTTACGTGGTTATTGCAATTTATGGTTCGAGAGCATACAAGTTATCAATGCCAGAAGGAGAACTGTTTGATGAACCCATCAACAACATGCATCTTAAGAAATATTATTTGAAAAAGTCTTGAAGAAATACAAAAATAGTAGAAAAAGTCTTGAAGAAATACAAAAACAATAGAAAAAGTCCTAAAAAAATACAAAAACAGTAGAAAAAGTCCTGAAAAAATACAAAAACAGCAGAAAATGTCCTAAAAAAATACAAAAATAGCAGAAAAAGTCCTGAAAAAATTCAAAAACAGCAGAAAAAGTCCAGAAGAAATTCAAAAACAACAGAAAAAGACCTAAAAAAAAAAATGTCATAGGGTGAAAACCTAGCAAATAGGCAGTCTATTGACAGAAAAATACAAAAAAATCAAAAAGAATTCAGAAAAATGGAATAAAAACAGATAGTGAAAATTTGGCAAACAGACGCTATTTGTACCTCTCCATCTATTAGTTCCTGTTTTGTACTTTGGCTTTTCAACTTCCCTTTTCTTTTTTCCACATATTTTTCCACATCTTAGGGTTATAATCGCATCATCCTACCATCATTTGAATAGAGTGATAAACGTTTTACCTTGGCTTGATCATTGTACATATTCCTTTCCGCAGGTTGTGTCAATAAATGGGGCAAAAACTCAACTGGGGGCACTTAACTTTCAGAGCATACTACAACAACTGAACAATGTCATAAAATCCAATCATGTGAATGAACAACAAACTCATGTAAAACCTTATCCGATCATCGAGCCTTATCATGAAACACTTTTCAACAGATACCATATCATTGTCTATTGGATGATCCAAAAATTTGAATAATGTATGAAATAACAGTATTACACTTGGAACAAAAGTTGTTTGATTTTCGATATCATTACTCTGGAGCACACTCAATGATGTACTAAACTAGAGTGACAAGGAACGAGAATAATTTTTCTTTATCTACTGTCTTGAGGTTAACAATCAATCTGATGCAAATATGTCACAAGACATGATTACCAAAGCCATATCATCGATGACAGTTCCACATTTGCATCAAAAGGGTGGTTAATCTTTGTCTGTTTATGTAAGGAATGCTCAGGTCATCTCGGTTCAATTATATCTTGATGCTTGTGTTCACTTGCTATATCAAAAATCATGAAAGTTGTACTCAGGTCATCATTGGCACTAATTCCCCTTCTGATGCTTGTACATACTTCCAAAATTTTAAAATGATCTATGATGATTCAAGAAGGCTTATAATAGGCTCTAAAAATTGGTTAGTTTCATTTAGTTGCATATTTGTTAGATCATTGTATATATCTACATATTGGATTCACATCAGTGTTTTGAAAGGCTGAATGAAAATATTAACGGTTGTCATGTAGTTTTGAACTCTTTGTGGAGGACATTTGGACATTTGATTCATTTCTCATTCATTCATTTTCATCATTCATTATCATTTTTATCATTATCATTATCATTATCATTCTCATTTCTCATTCATTCATTTTTATCCTTCATTTATCATTTTATCATTATCGTTATCATTCTCATTCCCATTTCTCATTCATTCATTTTTATCATTATCACTATCATTTTATCATTCATTATCATTTTGTCATTATCATATCATTTATTATTCATTATCATTCCATCCCTATCATTTACCATTATCGTTATCATTACCATTTTCATTTCTCATTCAATCATTTTTATCATTATCATTTTATCATTTATCATTTGCTATTATTTATCATCATCATCTCATATCATTTCATTACCATTGCACTCATTCATCATTTCATTTTTCATCACATTACCATTTTCATTACATAAACATTACCAAACATATCATTTATCTTTTCATCATTATTATTATCAGTATCACATTCATTATCTACATATATACATTATCACAATCATTGCCTCTACATCCTAGATCATTCATTTGCATCATATCATTAGATCATCCTGCATCATAAGATTAGTCCACAAGATAAACAATAAAAACATATCAACATCCACCTCATATCATACATGCATAAAAGTAGCATCCATATCACATCAAAAATACACAAACAGATCATCATCAAAAACATCGCTGCTACATATCATCGCTCATCAAAATAATACAAATGTCCAATGTCCAATGAAGCTAAATAGTTCAAAACATAATACATGAGATATGATCAAAACTCAATATACATGCCCTGCATATGTGCAAACTATATCAGTCCCAAACTCTAGCTAGTAGATGCCCCTGAAGGAGCTAGTCCTAAAGGAGGTGGCCTGCCACTAGTTCCTGCATCAGGATCCTGTTGAGGCCCTATCACCTCTCTGCCATGCGTCGATGTCCGTGATTGGGTCCTCGTCCTGCTATGTGATTGGGGATAAGGTTCTCGCTGCTCAGGAGGGCATAACTCATATCGAACTCTATAGTACTCAGCCTCTCTGGCTGCCTCAAATCCCTCTATAATGGCCTCTCGTAATGAGGTACTCTCTATGGTACCCATGAGTCTCTGTGCCACACCCTCGACCTCCAGTGCCCGCTGTCTAAGGGCATCCCTCTCTGCTACCAACTGTGCCACCTGGGAATCAGGGGCGGGCATCTGAGCCTATACCTGTGCCTGAGCCAGAACCTGTGCCTGTGCCTGAGCCTGTATCTACATTCGGGCCTATGCAAGCTGTGCCTATAACTACACTATCACACTCTGAGCCTGAGCTAGCTGGCTCTATAGCTATGCCTGTTGTCCCTAAAAATTCTGAACCTGACCCTGCAATGCATCTATCTGTGCTTGCTGAGAAGAGGATGACACCCTAATCACTGTCCATGGTCTGCCACCAGATTTGGCTCACTGAACAATCTATGCTCTGCCCAGACTGTCCAACCTCTGCTGCCTCTCCTCAGCCCCATCATCTCCCCTATCATCCCCGTCATCCGAACTATCCTCACTCTCATCTTCACTCTCCTCACCCTCATCTCCCTTCTCATCTCCCTCTTCCTCCTCTCCTTCCTCCTCCTCTCCTCTGTCCATTACCTGCTCTCCACCAGCCACATCCCTCTGTATCCCTGCCCCTGGCTGTGGCACTATCCCAATCGCCCGTGGCTCTTCTGGCATTGTAAATCATGGAAATGGATGCATATGAAAATACTGAGCATAATCATCTGTCATCCCTACATCCTGCACATCTGGCCTATTGGTCCATACCTCAGGCTATTAGGTAGAATACTCTATGTATGCTGCCTGGTATTGAATGCATGGTCCCCATCCTGGACCACCCTTGCGCTGCCCATAATGAGCAATGCCCTGGGACATCCCCTGTGTAAATCCAAACTATCTCAGGACCCATAATGCCAGAAATCTCTCAATAATAAAGGGGGTCCGCCCTATCAGATATCGTGGTCTGTAGACAAAAGGCATCTCTAAGTGATTTGTCACCCATGCCTCACAATCCGTGTATGGTCTCCATATCACTACATCAATGTCATCCAATACCCATTGCCAATACTCTACCTTGCCCAGCTTTTGCTAGACAAGTGCACCAGAATATGCATACACATAGGGCCTCCCTGCTGGCCTATCTCTCGTGCAATGAGGTCTCATGATTGCAATGTGCTCCCACGCCCAGATCTATAGAAGTGTCACTCCACTCGGCAAGCTAGTGGATCCTCTGTATACAACTTGATGGAGATCATGATACATGTCGGCCAATACATAGCTCCCCCAAGCAAACCTCTATGGCTGTGTCACCAACCACTCCAGCATCCTACCCCACCCCACTGCGAATCCGTTCGACCGATGGTCCGGTCCAAGGAAGCCTCCAATAAATGCAACCAACACAACAACTGAGGCTGGATACATGTTGAAATCCTCCCAATCTATCCAGTAACCACAAATGCTCGCATCACCACATATCCGTTGCAGTGCCTCCATCCCACCAATCTCACCAACAACTGGGATCCCAAGAATCCTGTATACATCCTCGGGTGTCACACTCATCTCACTCGTCGGCAGGTGAAAGATGTTATGCTTCGAGTGCCATCTCTTTGCCAAACCGGTCAACAGTTCCCTGTTGGCCCAAATACCTCACGGCATGGTCAACAAAGGTCCCAGTCCATAATTTGCAATCAACTATAACTCTACAGGGGTAAGCTCTCCTATCCGCTCCCAACATAGTGGTAACCGCTCTCTGATCTAGAGGCTTTTGAAAGCCTCCTATTTTTTTTATCATCACAAAGACACATTAATCAGACTCATATTACGTGAATGACCCATATCAACACAATCAACAAATCACACCAATGACCCATATCAAGTGCTAAATCAATCTATTTGAATATCAAATCAATCTACTCTATCATCATCTACTATTTTTTTTCTTTTCAGGAAAGCAAATTTATCAACACACAAATCATTTCCTATTTGTACTTCAATCATGAATGCAAATTTATATCCTCATTTTACTATTTGGTTTCTATCGCAGAAAGAAAATTTATCAAACATCTACTCTTTGTTTTTCAATTGCGAGAAGCAAAGTTATCAATGTCATCAATCAATCAATCACTTTACTCTTTGTTATTCGTCACAAAGTTATCAGCTATCTACTCTTTGCTTTCTATTTTGAAAGCAAAGTTATCAGTTCTCTATCCAATTTTCTATCATATCAGCATGATGGTACTCCAATTTATCTATCTATTGACTAAAGAAGCAATTTAAATCATCATTTTTGATCACACAAGCGTTCTATGAAAAATTTCCTAAATGCTCTATTCTATTGCCCAGATGCACTAAAATTTTTCCTAGATGCACTGAAACTTGGGATGTGCTATCCTATCATACTTATGCGCCACTTTAACTCTCATATGCGCTACTCTATTAATTTCAAACCCTAGCCTATATGCGCAATTCTGTGACCTAGATGCGCTACATGATCTTACTAGCCGAGTTCCACCTAAATCCGCTACTATATCTGTCGAATGCACTACTGGATCAAATTTTAACTCACGCCTAGATGTGCTACAGAATTTCCTAGATGTGCTACGAAATTTTTTGACTGCGCTAAAACTTTTCTCAAATGCACTAAAATGGGCGAAAATAATAAAATCCGATCTAAAACATTGGCAAAATCGATCCAAATTGTGAGATTTGAAATCATTAACGGTTGGAATCACTCACCGGGGGTCCATACGCAGCTGGTCTCTGGTATTGGCACACTCGCTTGAATCTATGCCTATGCAACAGGATCTCCATCTCGCCAGGTCACTATCAGAGCTCACTTTTCACTGTAGCAGCAGGGTGACAATGACACTTTATTTTACCCTTTTTACCTTATAAGGGTCTTTTAGGGTGGGAGTTAATGACATTTTCCATTCTTTCCATATTATTTTTCATTGGGCCATCACAACCATCATTTATTGGGAGCTAAATCACTGTTCCCCTATCATTCTCAACATCATCTTCTGTGATTTACCTCCCAAAGGGGCATCATCGACATCAAAAATCAGAAACATATCAGAGGAATTTTTTTTATTTTCTTTGAAGCAATGTGTTTCACACATCACTTCAAAGAGGGGCAAAATGTATACACATAAAAATGGTCATGTCTATAATCCTAGCAATTCATTAAATATTTATTATTTAATTATTTTTTCTAAAAATCCTCTACATATGATTAAATTTAATTAATTTAATTATATTGTTCATTCATCTTATTCTTCTTTTGTAATTAAATAAATTTATTTTATTTAATTATCTTCATATGTCCACTTAATTAATTAAATAAATACATTTTTATTTATTTAAATTAATTATCACTGTTTGAATTTAAATTAAATCTTCTGATTTAATTAAGTTTAAATATCTCTCTTTCTTCTATTTTAATTTTTCTTCTAATTAATTAAATATTTCATTTAATTAATTTCATAAATGTGATTTAATTAAATAAATCTTATTTAATTAAAAGATCTTATGCTTTCTTTCTAAATCACAATTAGATATTTTATTTAATTGTAAAATCTTCTGTTTTCTTCTCATATCATAATTAAATATTTTATTTAAATATGAGATCTTCTGCTTTCTTCAAAAACCCTAATTAAAAGCTTTATTCTTATCACAAACTTTCTTCTGCTTTAAAAGCTTAATTAAATATTTCATTTAATTAAGAAAAAGCTAAATGTCATCCACAAATAAATAATTGAATTTTTTTAATTCATTATTTATCAGTTTTTAAATCTTTCTTTTATCTTTTTAAATAAAGATGATTTCTTATCTTCTTATCTTTTCTCTCTTTCATAAAAATAGAAAAAATCTTGTTTTCAAGTTTTCTTCTATTTTCTCTTCAATTTCATCCTTCTTTAGCCATTTGATCTGCCAGGAATTATTACAACCGTCAATCAAGACAGCCAATCAGAATCATTCGAAAAACTGTATAAATACCTGTGTGAATCCAAGCATTGGTAATAGGAAATTAATTAGAGTTCATGCATTTAATTCATTTAGTATTCTCATATCATAGCATCATGTTTATTTCAAGCATATTAGTTCAATTCCATATCATAGCTTAATCTTGCATCATGCATCACATTTAAATCTCATTCTTTAAGAAGATAGTTTGTTGAGCCTAGCCTACAATCTGAGAGCAAAAGCTAGAATCAACAAAAACACTAAAGATAGAGGACAATAGGATGACAATCGAAGTTGAATACTGAGTTTTCATTTACTTACCTTTTATGTTCTATTTTTGATACAATGTCTTATTGGTGTGCTTAAATAGTATTTATTTCAAATCATTTATGCATATTATTTTCGATCACATAGAAACATTTTCCCCTATTGCTAGAATTGAAAGTGTAAGATTATTTCTTGTTTATGGTGGATATAAGAACTACAAATTCTATCAAATGGATGTGAATTCAGCCTTTCTGAATGGTGAGTTAGAAGAAGAGGTATATGTTGAACAAACAGATGGATTTCAATTGACTGATAAGGAAGACATGGTTTTCTGATTGAAGAAATCTTTGTATGGACACAAGCAAGCCCCCAAAGCATGGTATGCTAGACTAGATAAATAATTACTAAAGCTTGGATTCAATAAAGGTACTATTAATAGCAACTTGTATTTTAAGTTGGATCATGATAAAGAGTTGATTATTGAAGTCTTTGTTGATATTTTTTTTAGAGGTGATGATGATCTATGTATCAATTTTTATGATAAAATGAAAAGTGAATTTGAAATGAGTATGATTGGAGATATGAAGTTCTTTCTAGGATTGTAAGTCACTTAGTTAGAAAATTGGATTTTCATATCTTAGTACAAATATGTGAGAAAGATGTTGAAGAAGTTTGGAATGGAAGACTCAAATCTTGTTGGTACATTCATAGTAACTCGATGCAAGTTAACACAAAATGATGATTCTTCTAAGGAAAATCATATAAGATAATGTCAATGATTGGTTGATTTTTCTACTTAACTCAGACTAGACCATACATCATGAATGTTGTGTGTATGTTAGCTAGATATCAAGTTGATCTGAAAGAATCTCATGTGCCTGTTGTAAAAAGAATTTTTAGATACCTAAAAGGAACTATTGATTTTGGACTTTGGTGTCCTAAAGATGATGATCCTACCTTGAGTTCCTATACTAATGTGGATTGGGCATGAGATGCAGATGATAGGAAAAGTACTAGTGGTGGTGCCTTCTTCTTGGGGAAGAAGCTAGTATCTTGGTTGAGTAAAAAGAATAATTCCATCTCCCTATCTATTACTGAAGTACAGTATATTGTTGTTACAAATAATTATACTCAAGTGTTCTGGATAAAACAAATGCTAAAAGATATTAGAGTAGTATATGATGAGCCTATTTCCATATACTATGAAAACTCATGTGTAATAAACATATCAAAGAATCTAGTGCTACACTCTAAGATGAAGCATATATCAATCAAGTTTCACTTCTTGAGGGAGAAAGTGAGTGAGAAAGAATTCATACTAGAGTATATGCCTACCAAAGAACATATTGCAAAAAATTTCACTAAGTCGTTGCCAAAGGATACTTTTGAGTATCTCAAAGGGACGCTAGGGATGATTACCCCTTCTAATAAGAACTAGAGATGCATTTACTTGGATCAATCCATGTGCTTCATAGCTATATTCTTATCTGAATTAATGATTTTTTGCTACTACTCAGGGGGATTAGTTAGATGCGTAGATATGTAGTTCTGAGCTTGTATGTGGAAAGATAATGCTTAGATTTTCCATTGATGTCAAAGGGGGAGAAGAGAAATGTGAAAAAAAACATGAGTAGAAGAGTCAAAATCTAAGAGGGAGTAAGTTTTGATTAAGAGTTGTGTTGATGGTGTTTTTCACATCATGTGTTGTCATCAATGCCAAAGGGGGAGATTTTTGGTTGTTGTGGTTGTGTTGCTGATATGTGGTTGTCATTGATGTCAACACTATTAGCATTGATGTATTGAAGGTTGTATATGTCAAGGATATTGAGAAAATTGTTAAAGAAAGAGTTGCAGGCTAACAGTGGAACAATGAAGGTCATGAAGGTTTCTTTCTCAGTACATTGATGATTAGTTGTTGTGAAATAAATCATTTATTTCTGATTATATATGTTTTATCCACTGAAAGTTTAAGAGGTCTACACGAAGATTTAATCTTGTTATGAACAGTTATATTCTGACAATTTTTTTGTGGCTTTAGTTAGTGTTCTTGATTGAATTTGATGTGATTCTAGTAATTTGAATTTTCTTCTTTGATGAATCTTGATGCTTTTGTATGGTTCTAGATCATTCTCTATATTTTTTGCATGTCCACATTGATTGGTGTGCTCGTGGTCAATTATTTTTCTCTAGTGTGTTCGGGTTTTCATGTTCTTGGCCAACATTGTGGTTGTAATGTGTTGTGTATCCTTGGAGATTAAAATTTGAATTTTTGGCATGCTTGAGGATATTATTTTAAGTCTTCATTATGTTGTGCCTAATGGTGTTTGATTTGCATTGAAAATTTACTTATAAATTTGGTCCAACATTGTGTATATGTTTTATATTTTGGCCAATGAAGTTGTTGATGTAATTCCATGTTGCAGATATATAAGAGCAGTTGTTTCTATGAAGTTAAGTAGTGTGAGAAGTGAAATATTTCTAGAGAAAGAGCAAGTGTGTGAATAGTGATCTAATCATTCAATTTTAGAGCAGAGTGTGAAGAAGTTTGAGTGAAGTGTGAAGGAGTATTTTTGTGCTTAACTGGAACTATAATCAAAATTTTGTAGAAGCTATTTTCTTAGTTCATACCCTGTGGATCTAATCTGAATTGTTGTAAGACAATGTGTATTCTTTAGGAAGTGATCCCTCTTGTATTTGAGCAATGAGCTCTAGGTAGTGTGCCTGAATGCATGTGCATTTCCATGATTCTCCATTAAAATTTTAACAGGGTATAATATTGTGGACTGACATCCATCATGGTTTTTCCCCTAACAAGGTTTCCACATAAAAATCTTGGTGTTCTCTATGTTTCTGATGTGATGATTGTTTGTGGTTTATTGTTCATTCATTATATTTGAGATTAAGTTAAGTAGAAGTGAGAGAGAGAGAGGGGGGTTAGTGTTGGAAAAACAAGGATAAAAAGTTAAGAGGGGGGATGAATTAGTTGTCACAGAATATTTAATCCCTCCCACCCTACCTATCTAAGTCCCTCTCACTCCAACCCCTTCTCTCCCACTCCCTCTCTCTTAAACTCTCACTTTATCCCATTATCCCTCTCACTTCCCCTCACACTCTCAAGTCTGTCCCTTTGGAACCCTACCTACATATCTCTCTATTTCTCACCATCTCACTCTCCCCCCTCTATCTCTCCCTCTCTCAATTCTATCTCTCTCACCCCCCACATTCTCTCTCACTCCCTTTATCCATCCCACCCTACCTAGCTAAGTCTGTCTCACTCCAACCCCTTCTCTCCCACTCCCTCTCTCTTAAACTCTCACTTCCACCCCCTCTCCCTCTCTCTAGATTCACACACTCTCTCTCCGCCCTCCCCTTCCCCATCCCTCTCCCTCTCCCTCTCCCATCCTACCTAGAAAACTCTAGATCTATATCTCTCTTAAAATTCTCCCTCCCTCTAAAGACATACATAGGTACATACAATCCTATGTACATACAAGCATACATGTACATGCACATATATACAACCTTACATACAAGTAGGAATACATACAATATACATACATTGATACATACAAGCATACATACATACATGAAATACAAGCATACATGTGCATACAAACATACAAATATATAAACATACATTCAATATGCATTTAACATAAAGCAAGACATAATGCTAGTGTATTATACCATGCTCACATTATATCTTGCTAGACATGCTCCCCAAAAATGAAAAAAAAACATGTCAAAACTGACATATAACATGAGCACATTATAACACACTCGTGTTATATCTTGCTTTGAGAATCCTCAGGCCTTGGGATTTGTATTTGGTTTGCAATACCAACCCAAAGGCTTGGAGGACATTCCCAATGACTAGAGACATGTTTTTGCAATTTCTACAATATTTCACATAATCAAGTTTTTGCTCACCACCAGGATTGCACGTGGTTCAATATCAAACAATTTGAACATTTGGGTAATGTTAGGTTCTCTCTTTGCTATCCAACAATGTAATTTTTTTCACTTTCTGACAAATTTAATCTGTTCATCAATATTTTTTTTGTTTGTATGTCTCTTTTTTTGCAAAAAATAGTGTTCAGTGTTTTTTCATTATAAATTAACCATTCATCAAAATTTCAAATAAATTACATTTTTAGAAACTAGACTCCATTCTACAATTTTTTTTTTATAAAAAATTCAATTAGTTTCCAAAATTTGTAGGGGTAGCATGGGAAAAATTCTAGTTTTCAAGAATTGTCCACTTCGAAAATTAGTAAAAAATAAAATATTCATTAAAAATTATTAGAAAAATTGTGCATCAACTACATACTATTAGCTAACTTTTGACTATAGTGATTTTAAAAATACTAAATAAAAGTTTACCATATGAGGGTCGTACAAGAGTTGCTATGTTATTTTTTTCTAACAAAAACAACACCAATTTGTGTACATCCCTCATTTGAACCCCTTAATCTCAAAAAATTTCAAAATAAATTAGTATTTTAGAAAGTAGACTCGGAGCTCTTGAATCCTTCTTTTTGTTCCATCTCAAAATTTTGAGTGTAAGTATCCTCAATTTCGCGTCCAAGGTTAGTATTTCCTAATTTCAAAAAAGATGTGGCCACTTAAGCCCCCTTTTTGGGAACCATCTTGGTTCACTTACCCTTGGTGATTTCTAAAGTAAATCCCAAAGGGAAATATTTGTAGGAGTATTCTTTCATTGTTCGACAAGGTCATAATCCTTTGTGTGTGGGATGTAACGAGGAGCACTAGGCAGATTGGGTAAAGCTAAGGAGGGTGGGGTTGGTTGTGGCAATTGTGGATTATTTTGAGTGTTATATGTATGAGCAATGCTATTATAACTTAGTTGCTGCAATACATTATTCTGAGGTGGGTAAAGGATAAGCTTAGGTTTATTTTTTTGTTTGTGTGAAGGTGGGTAGAGAGTAAACTTGGGTTTAGGTGAAGGTTTACGTGATGGCGGGTAAATGATAAGTTGAGGTTGAATAATGTTAACATCCCTTAATAAGTGAGAGTCCATATCATTATGGTGGTTCATGTCTTGCGTCATGATATGGTTCCTAGGAGGAGGGTTTTGAGGAGAATCACAAACCAAATTTTCTTGACATTCTAAGGTTGGTTCTCCTAGAAGGACTTCATCAATGGTTGAATATTTTTTCTCAATAAAGTTTTTTGTAGGTGAAATGGGGACAACTAATATTCTCATGACTCTCATTGGTTATTTTTTCTAACAAAGTATCTTTCTCACAACTAGGAGAGATACTAGGAGAACAAAAAAGTGATTATCATGATCATTTATGAATTCATTGCATTGTTCCCTAATGTCTTCCAAAATAGGAGAGCTAGGGGAAGGATCATAAAGAGGGTTGTTGTAGACCAGCATATCCTCATCATTTAAAATCTTATATCCCTAAAATTTATCTTCAAAATGGAAATTAGGTAAGGTGATGCTTAAGAATGTGTCTATGATTTCATTCTTTTGTGCTAAAATATCTTCCCAAAGGGGATAAGGAGAAGGAAAAACAAGATCCACATGATTCTCAACAAATTTTGTGTCTTCTTTCACCAAGATACCTTCATACTAAAAGGAGAGGTATTAGGAGAATATCAATTATGATCATCATAAGTATCTATGTTTGTATACTCTTCTATCACATTATCCACACAAATAGGGGAGATAGCAAAGGGTGTGAGTTTAAGGTTAACATTGTCATTTTCACTCCCTTGCACTAAAATAATTTCATAACTAGGGAATGCATTGAATGAAGGATTAAAATGTTTATGAACTAACTTTTTCTTTGAAAATTTGGAGAAGATTGAAACTAAATATTTTAAAGAACAATCTATGCTAACTCAAAATGTAATGTAAAAGGCTGAAATGCAATGTAATTTTCAGATGATAATTGACTAATTGTGCTATGTAATAATATGAGAATGAAAATTTTAAATTTAAACCATTCATGAAATGATCTAATTTATAATAGGTGTGATGAAATGAAACTAACTGATATAGGTAGGTTAAGGCACTAAATAGAAGATTAAAAACAAAGTTCTGAATTCTATAAAATGTAGTTTCAGGGGTCAAAAGGGACTAATTCGCCCAGGGTGGTGAATGAGTCCTAGTATGGACTTCTTTTAAAATATTTTTCAGAAATTTTTGACTAATTTTTATGGTTTATGAGTGATATGATGCAAACCTAATTGAAAAATGTAGAATTTCAGAGAGTGGAAATGAATTTAGATGCCAACAATGCAACCTAAATGCACTTTTTATGAATGCAAAATTTAACACCTACCATGCAAATGAATCATGCAAACCCTAATACAAGCTAGATATATGAGGATGAAATGAATTAAATTAAGTCAAAAAAACATTCTAAAAGAAGGTTCACCAAAATAAACCATATATTTTTGGCACCACAGGACTCTTTAACTCTTCTAGGGTTTTCCACCTAAAAGGAGAGAGGTAGGCCAAAAATGCTGGTAGGTTCACTCAAATGAAGGATTGTATGGTGTTTATATGACTAAATGAGATGATCTAAGTGAAACTAATTGATAATATTTATTGATTAAATATGAAAAACCTAAGAAATGTGACTTGTTTGAAAACACATTATGTTATGCAAAAATCAACTAGAAATGCATACAAAACTAAATAGAACTGAACCAAACTAAAAGTGTGCACCTGTAATGTTGAAGAATACTGGAAGTGAAATTTTAAATTCTATTGATGGTAGTTATTAGGCCTAGTGGGACTCATTCACCATTTTGGGTGAATTAGTCCCAGTTCTGTAGAACTGAGCTGAAACCCGTTTTTGACAAAGGGTACCCAAAAATGAAGAAAACTCAAAATTGACCATGGAGTGGGACTCATTCACCATCCATGGAAAATAATTTCACTTTTTAATTTCTATTTTTTCAAAATTTGATTCTAGGGCTTCTGATATGCACTTTGACTTCCTATAGGTTTCTGCTTCTAAAACTCTAATTTATGGGTCTGAAAATGAGTTTTGTTGATATTGTAAACATCCAAAGTTGACCACTCCCATATGATAAAATTTGTCTCATTTATCCATCTATTTCATTGATATTAATTAAATGAATTAATTAATATTTCCCCTTTACATAAGGTTCCTAAAGTATTTAATTTAATAATTAAATACATTACCTTTCATCCTTTCCTCTCTAAATTAAATAAATATATCAATTTATTTAATTTAGTCATTTAGCCTTTTGAATTTTAATAAATTTTAAATTACCTGTTTTCTCCTCTCCTTATCACATCCTCCATAATCTTTTTCTAATTTGGATTAGTTTAATTAATCTACGATTAGGATGTGCACACCCTTAATCAGGATTAATGTCACATCCTCCATATTTGGCCACTTGTCTCTAATCCATCAATAATCTTCTTAATCACCTATTTGTACAAGCTTAATCTAATCACATTCCATCTTTGGTATGTCCTCCAAGTCAACCTTTCATAAATTCTTTCCTTTGTAAGCCTTGACCTCTTCCCTATGTGAATTAAAAATTCACATTTATTCATTCAATGCATTTCTCTTCCCCATGCAAGTTGCTGGGAAATTCTAAATTATCTCACTTGTCACATCAATCACATGGGACAAGGACCTCCTTTATGAGTACCTTATCTTATCCACAAGGTGCTTCTCATCATGTGAATTTAAAATTCACATTTATTCCCCCAATAACTTCTCTCATCCCCATTATTATAAGTAAGGACTTTCTAAAATTCCTCACTTGTCACCACCACCCTCATATGGGGAAAAGAACTTCCTTTTTAAGGAGATATTCCCCTAATCCCAAGGTACTTGCAAGTATCTCCACCTCACTTGTCCTCTTTCCAACTCATTTTTCTTCTTGACATCTCATCTTCCACATGGCAAGATGTGAGGGCTTGCGAGTCCTCAACTCACCACAACCCTTCATCTTGCTCATGTTGGAAAAATATTTAACGTTCACTTCTCTAGAAATTCTTCCCTTAAAATGAATTATTTTCTCTTAATTCATCCATTCACACATTCACAATTCAAGCACTCAAGCTCTCCAACTCAAGAACTTACAGTTTGCACTCACAACCTCCATTGTTGAATCTCCAAGCTTCCATTTGCATACATTTTACTCACTTATCAAATACCAAACTTCACCATTGCATCCTCCATAGAGTCTCCATCATTTTGCATGTCATTTTAGATCATTTTCCATCAAGGAACACACATTCATCAACAATCCAAGGGCCAACCAATAATATCACTTGAACAAGATATAAATCTAGTTTTTATCTTTATTTTGTTCAAGTCAACTTAGGCTAATCATTGAGGTGTTGATGTGTTGCTTTCTTTCTTTGCATTTTATTGTTTTTCATCATTTAGGATAGTAAAAATAACATTGTGTCTTATCAACAAGGTACTTCTCATCATGTGAATTTAAAATTCAAATTCATTCTCCCAACCACTTATCCCTTCCAATCATGTGAGTTTAAAATTCACATTTATTCCCCCAACAACTTCTCTCATCCCCATGATGATAAGAGAGGAATTTCTAAAATTCCTTACTTGTCACCATCACCCTTATATGGGGATAATAAATTCCTTTCTAAGGAGATCTTCCCCTAATCCCAAGGTACTTGTAGGTAAATCTACCTCACATATCCTCTTTCCAACTCATTTGTCCTCTTGACATATCATCTTCCACATGGAAAGATGTGAGGGCTTCTAAGTCCTTAACTCACCACAACCCTTCATCTTTCCCACATTGTAAAAATATTGACCGTTCATTTCTCTAGAGATTCTTCCCTTAAAATGGAATATTTTCTCTCAATTCGTTAATTCACACATTCACAATTCAAGCATTCAAGCTCTCCAACTCAAGCACTTGCAATTTTCACTCACAACCTCCATTGTTGAATCTCCAAGCTTCCATTTGCATACATTTTACTCACTTATCAAGATACCCAGCTTCACCTTTACATCCTCCATAGAGTCTACATCATTTTGCATGTCATTTTAGATCATTTTCCATCAAGGAGCACACATTCATAAAAAATCCAAGGGCCAACCAAGAAGATGACTTGAACAAGGTATAAATCTAGTTTTTATCTTTATTTTGTTCAAGTCAACTTAGGCTAATCATTGAGGTGTTGAAGTGTTGTTTTCTATCTTTACATTCTATTGTTTTGCATCATTCAGGATAGTAAAAATAATATTGTGTCTTATCCACAAGGTACTTCTAATCATGTGAATTTAAAATTAATAGTTATTCTCCTAATCACTTATCCTTTCCAATCATGTGAATTTTAAATTCACATTTATTCCCCCAACAACTTCTCTCATCCCCATGATGATAAGAGAGGACTTTATAAAATTCCTTACTTGTCACCATCACCCTCATATGGGGACAAAAACTTCCCTTTTAAGGATATCTTCCCCTAATCCCAAGGTACTTGCAAGTACCTCCACCTCACATGTCCTCTTTCCAACTCATTTTTCCTCTTGACATCTCATCTTCCACATGGAAAGATGTGAGGGCTTGTGAGTCCTCAAATCACCACAACCCTTCATCTTTCCCATGTTGGAAAAATCTTGACTGTTCATTTATCTAGATATTCTTCCCTTAAAATGGAAGATTTTCTCTCAATTCATTCATTCACACATTCAAAATTAAAGAATTCAAGCTCTCCAACTCAAGCACTTTCAGTTTGCACTCACAACCTCCATTGTTGAATCTCCAAGCTTCCATTTGCATACATTTTACTCACTTATCAAAATACCCAACTTTACCATTGCATCCTCCATAGAGTCTACATCATTTTTCATGTCATTTTAGATCATTTTCCATCAAGGACACATTCATCAAAAATCCAAGGGCCAACCAAGAAGATGACTTGAACAAGGTATAAATCTAGTTTTTATCTTTATTTTGTTCAAGTCAACTTAGGCTAATTATTTAGGTTTTGAAGTGTTGTTTTCTTTCTTTGCATTCTATTATTTTGCATAATTTAGGATAGTAAAAATAACACTGCACATATATATTTTGACTTGTTGAATGAGGAGAAGACTTGAGCAATATTGTAACTTGATGTTCAACAATTTCCAAGCTTCCAAAAGTCCTAAATCTACAAACACACAAGACAAGAAGGGATATTGAGTGTTAGGGCATGGGGGTTTTCCTTGGTCAAACCCGTTTTAGATTATTAAACCAAAATGATGAAAGAATGGAATGAAACATAAAAAAATGGAATTGATTACATTTCCATGATGTTTAATCTTGGAATTTTATTGCAATGGAGGAAGATTCAGCCCTTGAATGTCTTTAGGAGCTTTCTTGATGTCTTGCAATGATAAAATCCTAAGTTGCTTGACTTGACATAGAAGAATGATGAGTGATAAGAGAGATGTTAAAATGAGTTAAAAGACTTATATTTATAGGCATTTAACCTATTTTACCCATTAATACCTCATCATAGGCTAACATGAAGTAATATTAAACTCAAATTTCACTTTTTGTCTTGCTCAAAGCTCAAATTGAGCCAAATAGGACCCATTCACCACACATGGTGAATGGATCTCACAAGGGCCAATTTGACAGCTAGGAAGCCATGAGATAAGGAAATAAGGTCTAAATTACAACTTTGCTAGGTATTTGATCAATTTAAGCCTCGAGATGCACAATATGGGTTGATATGGGACTATAAGTAATGATGTGAATGTGAAATAGGGCTTGGAACATAGAAATCAATGCAAAAGTGTGATTAAATACACTTTACAACACTAAAATGAGGTCCACATAGCCTAAGAAAGCACAAGAATAGATGTGAATGTGTAAGACACATTACAACACTAATTTAACATTAAGTTTAAGTTATAACCCTTCTATATTTATGTGATAATGTAGTTAAGTATGTTTTATAATGTTGAATTAGGGAGAAATGGGTTCATTAAGTATAGAAAATCGTGAAAGTATCTTACAACACTTTACAACACCTTTACAAGATGTTAAAAACATGTTATTCAAATGAAAAGGGTCAAAGACCTAGTTTGGATGCATAAAATTCCTCACAACACCTAAATAAAGGCCTCATTATGTTCAGTTTATAATGAATTAATCCCATGTCAAGCAAAGGGTCCTTTTTTCTATGACACACACCTGACTTATGTTAATATTGCAATTCCTTGTTCATACAATTGCATCATCACACTAATTTTGCACACTTCATATTTACCATTCCAATTAATTCACATTCAACACCTTTGAAACTACCACATTCACTTCACAATTGATTTTTCCTTCTATACATATCTTCTACAACAACATAAAGCTTCCCTTAAGTTGGCTCCAAGATCAATATTACATGGGTTGGATCCAAAACACATTAAGATAAAAGATACCTAATTTTTGGGTCCTAATAATTTTTTTTGGTGCCCAAATTCACCACAAAAAATTCTTTAAAGAAATATTAAATTATTAGGATCAATTGTAGATGAATGATATAGGTCATGTTAGCCTAAACAGTATCAATTCCATCATTAGTATCACTGTTTTACTTCACCCCACTAGGGAGATAACAAAACAATTATGCACACCAAGATGTTAGTAATTTAAGCAATCATAAATATCCCACAACCTTATCCTAAAAGGTCCAATAAACTTATGTAGGATCAATAGGAGAAACTTATTGAATATTTAGGAACAGAGTGTATAGGATAAACTAAAGTAAAGAATTATATGAAAATTGATCTTGTGGAGAAAAAAAACACTTGATATTGCTAAGTAGTGTGATTTTAACACCATTTAACATGTTTATATGACCACATTTTCATCCATTTATTTCCATAGGAATGTAGAGCATTCCAACAAGAGTTTACATTATATTTCTTTGTTAAGGCACACACGATAGCACTATTATTTGTAACTTTTATTGTAGAAGGTATGATGAATTT
Source organism: Sequoia sempervirens (assembly GCA_007258455.2). Classification (NCBI taxonomy): domain Eukaryota; kingdom Viridiplantae; phylum Streptophyta; class Pinopsida; order Cupressales; family Cupressaceae; genus Sequoia; species Sequoia sempervirens. The sequence continues at coordinate 49,554,586 of VDFB02281492.1, read as the reverse complement.
ATTTCTTGAATATGGAACTATCATAGCATGCTAAAAATGAGTTTTGAATCATAATATTGAATCATGTTTAGTGGTAGGATGCAAACCTGAAAATCATGACAATGCCATAGTCTTTTCTATGAATCCCTTTGTGAAACTTCTATATCTTATCTCTACATGTGATACAACAAGTCAATGTGATATAAATGTAAACATGTTGTAGAAATATCAGTACATGTGTAACATCCTCCACATAATACTTATATCACCATTCTTCCTTATACTATGCTAAAAACTTGTATCAACTGATATAACATCATAATAACTATCTCTGGAGTATGTGCTTACTTCAACATTACATCTAACATAATTGATAACTCAAATAGGGTTGAAATCAATGAAAACACTTATTTACAACAACCTCCCCCTTTTAATTGATGGAAAATAATCATAAGTAATTTTGGGTACCTCAATTAAATAATATATTATCAATTTTAAAAATTTAATCCTCTTTAAAGTGTAATGACCTTTTAGTTTTAAGTTATCCATTTAACTTCTAATGAGGACATGGATGGTGACCTTTCAGTTTCCATGGAAAATATATAGAATATGCTCAATTCAAATATAATAGATAGAGTGGTAGGAATACATCTCTCCTACAATATTTCCCAAATTGATTGGGATATACATCTCTCCTACAACATTTCTGAAATTGTGTGAACTTGAGGCATACATCTCATTCACAAGATTGCCCAAGATTTGTAATAAATTTCTTATTTTGAATAAAAAATGTGGTTTTATTTTTTTGAACTTTATCTATTGTAACTTACAATACTTCCAACACTATGTTGAGTATTGTCCCTCAAATTCTTAGAAAAAAACTCAAATCAGTGGTATTAGAGCCAAGTTAGTTTTCCCATTTGAGACAACACAATTGATTTCCATGAAAACAGGATGAGAAGGAGTAGATATTTGAGATTAACCATGAGAAATATATTAAAAGAGATATTGAGGGTAGTGAACTTGGAATGAGAAGGTGAATAACCTACATATTAGTGAAAGGAATTGAAACTCATTATAGGGAATATGTAATGACTATGATCTCAATGGATATACAAAACATGTGCAATCAAAATATGTTGCTAATCTTGTTATGAAGTAGATGGAGAAGAACTATTCTATAAACTTGGTGGTTTATTTTTTAGCTAAATATTATTTTGAGGCTTCGACTTCATGGATTTCATGAGGTAAAATATAATATACACACAAACTCTTTTATAGTCATTACTGTTAATTTTCAAGAAGTGAGATTTCTAACCAAGAAGGTTGAGCATATTTGACATAGACTTTATGATGAATGAAAAGGTCTATCTATGATAGATAATGCAATTGGATGGTTGGATTTAAACATTCCAAATTGTTTGGGTATGATTTATGATGAAAAATAGTTCAAAGTTTTTGAATTAGAAAATGATCAAATACTATACATTATAGGAAATGAAGCTCAATATTTTAAAGACTTTAGATTTAGTAATCCTAGAAATAGAGAAATGGTGATGTTCAATGTGAGACATAGAATACCAAATGTATTCCTTAGTGATGTAAGACTATGTGATGATAATATTGTCATGTTTTTTTTGAGACGAGTGAAGAATGCTAAACTATTGTGTGGTAAACTTATAGTAATTTTGGAATCTAAAAATTTTAGGAACTCCATCTTTGTTATAGTGGACTCAAATATAGACACCATATATGTTATTTATTATAATATTGTAGAAATTCCATTTAGTTTAATCATGATAGATTTCTATTTGTACAAGAATCACACTTCGATATTTCCAACTAATAATGAGAAAATAGTCCTATGGAATCTGGAAAACAACATTACAATTTTTGGTCCTACTAATCTAGTTAGAGTTTTAGATATCAATGGAGAACCCTTACATGTGTCCTTGTCTGATATTTTGGAAACATATAGGTAGTATGTTATAGTGTATCACTGCTATGAATTAGCTAGCATTTCATGTTATATTAAGAAGTGGATGACAATGCCTTTTAGACCTCAATGAGGAAGCTTAGAAGAGTGGGCACTAAATATTATCCAAATAGATTTTTAAAAAAAAAAAAAAAACCTAGTAGTTTAGAAAGTACATTCAATTTTATACAGATTCTATTCTTACATATTTTTGAAATAATATAGATAAATTATTAAAAAAATATGTCAAGTTGCCTAACTCTAATTTTTTTGAATTTTTTTCCACTTAAGGGCTTGTTTTTTCCATGATGATCTTGCACATACCCTTATTTATTTTCTATTTCAATTATGACTAAAGTCCTGATTGATAGGTTGATTGAAAAACATCTATAGCTTTCAAACAGTATCACATTTTTTGAATCCAAAACATGCGTCACATTCTATGCTTCGCATACTATAGGATTAAAAAAATTGAATTTCATGAAGTTTTTACCAAGTTAAGGTGGTCAGACATACAAGTTTTTTATATTTTTAAAAATTGTAATAAAAAATTCATAATTAATTATTTACTAGGAAAAAAATTACAAAAAAATATGCATCACATTGGGACATGAGTCCTCTACTTATATCTTAAATCTTATAAAAAATATTATCATTTTATTGTGGTTAGGGTGGTTAGATAGACACCTACTTCTTATTTTTCCCTTGAAATTTAAGTACTACTGCATTGAAATTTCAAATTTTCACCAAAGAGATTTTAAAAAAAATAAACCTAGTAGTTTAGAAAATACATTCAATTTGATACAAATTTTACTCTTACATATTTTTGAAATAATATAGATAAATTATTCAAATTTTTATGTCAAGTTGCCTAACTTTGATTTTTCTAAATTTTTTGCCACTTAAGGGCCTATTTTTTCCATGATGATCCTACACATACCCACATCCTATCCATTTGAGTTATTTGTGACTCAATAGAGTAAATATGTTCCTTCATACTCTTAGTGGAAATAGGCCATCTCAAACAAATATGGTATAAAGCAATAGCTTCATCCACAACCCTTTTGAACATTCCCAAATTTTCTTGCAATTTATTGTGTATTATAAAACCAGTCTAATACTTCATCCATTCTCTTATCATTTATATTTATTAAGGCAAGCTTCTTACTCTACCTTTTCCTCCAAGTGAGATGAATGATCCAAGAAAGAATCTATTAAGATATTTACCATCTTTTCCAAAGGTAAGGAGACATCAATGTTTACTTCTGGTAATCCTTCTTGAATGATTTTTACTACCTCGTCAATAAATTTAGTCTTTTTTAGTTGTTATTTTAGAATTTCTTTTCTTGTAAAAACATACAATATGTTATTAAGATATATTTTTTGAAGGAGACAAATATTTGATAGATCTACCTAACCTTCATGAGTGTAGATTTTCAAGACTTGAGGTGTTACCATAGGCTGGAATTGCAACTGCAAAGATAGTAGATCTTTAAAAAAATCTAAGGATGGGGAACTTTGATCTTTACTCATAGAAACATCTTGCTTTTTAGTGACCTCTTTTTTTCCCTAGATAATCTGAAGATTATCTTCTCTCATATGTACATCACTTCCTGATTTCTTCAAAGGATCAACATTATGTTATAGAGGATAAACACCAATTTTATTTTATATGTTTGTGCATTATGCACCAATATTCACTAGAGGAATAGTGTCCTCATTTTTCTTCTCATTTGTATTAGTCATATTTCCTTCAAAAGTAGATAAAATGTCCTTAGTTGATGCATCAAGAATATAATGAAAAATAGTTTCATTAGGAGTCACCTCAGCCCTCTTCATTTCTTCAAGGATCTTTTTTTTCATTTCGTATAACTCCTTTTATTCTCCCCTTTCTATCTCCATACCTAAGATAATTTTTACTTTATGTACACTAGATATTCCTCCTCCTTTTAGTAATATGAAGGGTCCTTGTACTTCTTTCTTACCAGATGTGTTTTTCTTATTTGTATTTTTTAGATGAGGACCTAAATCACCTTTTAGATGATTAATAATTTTATTTTTGGTATCTTCAGTCTTATTTTTTATCTTTTCTTTGATATTTTCTTCTAATCTCATCAATAGATCTATTGTACTTTTGATATAGAGCTCCTTGGCTTGTTTCTACACTATCTATTCTTTTTATTCCTGAGATACAAGTATCTTATATTTGTCAGTTTCTTGTAGTTTTAAATCTTCATGAATTTTAATAACATCTTCACTTCTCTGTCTTAAGGCCTCAACTATGCTATATATGCCTTTGTTGATTATGTCACTGAAGGAAATATTTTTTATCAACATATACTCAATGATAGTGTTTTCAATTGTATTTTTTTCTTTCAGAAGCACATTTAGATGTACCTTCATTGTATCATTTAATAAATAATACTCAACAATTCCATTAAGGATTTCACCAAAACTTAGAGAATTGTGAGTGACTATAGGAGTCTTCTCCTCAACAATCTCCTTTCCTTTCTTTTTCTATTAAGAGTTTCCTTATTCTTCTCCTTGACTTTTACCTTTTTCTCTTTCCTTAAAAAAAATATTGCACTTCTTCATTTTATTCATCATCATCATCAGTATATATCTATTTATTTTGTTGCTTTTGTTCAAACCTATTATGCATAGTTTTAGTGACCTTTCTCTCTAGAGGAATATTAAATGTAGCTTTTATTTTACTCCCAATTATTTGCATAGAATTTGAGGGTTGTGAAGTAGATTTAGTAAGAGAAGAAGACATACCAGATCTTCTTGGGCCTTTGATATCTTTCATATGATTAGATTTGGCTTTGGGAACCTCAACAAGAACATTAGATGATATTTTGAAGAAGCATCCAATATCTTGTAAAGCTCTTCTTTGATTTTTATTTTTTAGAAAAGTGGAGCACCCATTTCCCTCATCACCTTTCCAACTTTATTTTCACTGGCTTCTTCTCTTTCCTTCTAGTAAATCTCATCCATGATTTCTCTATATGTTCCAAATCTTGTTACTTTAGGATCCCTAGGTTTTGACAACAAAATATCTATGTAACCTTGCATAAGCTCATTCTCAAACTAATAATGTAGCTTAGATATCCATGCAATTCTAGGTTCTATTGCTTCCATAAAATAATGATCCATGTTTACCATAAAATTTATCTCATTTTCATAATTATGGACCAAAATAGATGGTATCCTATATATACCTTGCATCCCATTTTGTAGATTCTTAAAAATTCACCAATATGAAGTAGTTTAATCTTTCTCACTCTAAAAATAATTCATGTGTTGTTTACTTTGTGTTGCTAATAGAGTGAATTTGTCCCACATTTTCCCCTTGAAACTATGAAATGCATTTAAAATGAAGAAAGTAAGACATAATCAAAGAAAAAAACCTAAAATTGTTTTTGGTTTCTTAAGTTCTACTTAGGTTTTCCATTAGCTACTCTCTCAACAACCCACATAGATGAAAATTAGCATTTTCCTTCACCATGTATGTGTGGTTATGAATTTCAGTTGTAGTAACAAACCCTTCATTGTTTGTGAAGTAAATTTTGTATATAATGCCCATTGATGAATAACGGACCCCAGGGTTCCTGATATTCTTCACATTTAGTGTTATCTTATCAAATTTGACACTTGTAAACTCTATAACTATTTAGTTATTTACATATTTAAACACATGGGATTGATTAGGTGGAACAAAGACTAGTAACTAGCCGAATAGAATCCTTTATGATTATGTAGGGTTTGTCTAGCCAAATTAAATTATAGTGGATCCAACTTAAGATGATTCTTACCCATCCCTTTTTTTTCAAACTTTTGGAAAATATTTCCAAAGGTCCAACCCTTTCGTAGCAATTTTTTCATACTATAGCTTGTATAATCCTTTCGCATTCAATAGCTCATGCTAGACCACTTCAAAGGATGAAGTATGGTCAATGTCATTCAATTGGGAATGTATGTAGATCCTTATATCTTCACATTAGTACACATCTAATATAACTTTTGAAAATGTGTTATATTTTCCCACCACAATTTCTTTGAATGTATAATTTTTGTATTTGGGCCTTGGCCTTTCAAAAAAATCAACAATAGTAGGTGCAACCATGATAGAAATTTAGTTTTATAAGAAAAAATAGTGGAATACCTATTAAAACTACCATTAGGGTTTACACATTATTTTTTGTAAACTTTCTTCACTTAGCTCTTGCACTGACTTGAAATAGTTCAAATGAAATCAATTTGAACAAAAAAGGAACCAAATATGCCTCACACCAACCCTAGTTTCTCTACAATAAATCCATTTATCTTATTCTTGACACTTAGTAGCTTTTATGTTCAATGATATCACATAGATCATTAAACCTTTAATACACTTCCACAGAAGGTGTATTTACTTTGGAAACATGACCAACCAAATTCATATAACTTTTTACCAATATGTTAATGATTTCAGCATCTCATGTATTTTAGGGGTCCGACATTGAGATTTGCAATTGCAACTCCCTTTGAGTCAATACTATCTTTTTAGTTATCAACTGATCTATCTACACCATGATAAGATACAAATTAATTATTTACTTCACTTTCTTTCCTCTTTTCCACACTTTATTCATATCTTTATTTTTTTGGATGATGAAAATTTTATTTTGAGGAGAAAAGGACCTTACATTCTTTCCCTTGTAGAACCTTGGAATATGTCCTAGTTTGTACAAGTATAGCAAGTGATGTTTTCTTTTGGAGAATAATTGCTTCTTATCACATTGGATCTATACTCAATGACCTTATGAGAAAACATGTTGTTGTAGTAATGGAAAAAGTATCATTTTTCCTTACTTGATTTGGGAATAATTGTCATTGAATTAACTTAATTTTTCCTAGGTTTAATGTTGTAATGTGATGTAACACATTCACATTGATCTTGGGCCCCTTTTTAATAAAATGTACCTAATGTGTACCCTATTTATGGTGTTGTAAAGTGTTGTAACACAATTTCACACCTATCTAGGGTCCTCTTAATTAATTGTGGTTAATTTGAGTTAATTAGCCTCTTTAATTCAAATTTAGGCCTTATTTGTGACAGCTCCCAAAGATCTATCTTGACACCCATAATTCAAATTACACAACATTTAATTGAGATAATTCAAGGTCTTAGAAATTGGTTCTAGGACCCATTTTCCCTAGGTGGTGAATTGGTCCTCCCTCTATAGGAACCACCCTTTTTGGTAGATTCTACATGGTTTTCTGATGTTATTTCATTCCCCAAAGGGAAGGTCCTCGAAAACAGTGCCAGGACCCATTTTCCCTAGGTGGCGAATGGGTCCTCCCTTAATGAGTAACCCCTATTTGAATCTCATTTTGGCAGGAATTTAATAATGTATGTTTCTAGATCTGGTGTCAGCTTGAATTTTTTGAATTTCAGGATTAATCTCTCGATTTAGTATAAATAAGGGGTTAATTCACATTGTTTCTCAAAGAAACATTACAAGACATCCAATTGATTATAAGAGAGAATTATAGAGAAGTTCAAGAGAATTTTCAAAGTAATTTCAAGGTAGATTATAATGATTTTATTGCAGCAATTCAAGATCATTTCATCATGTCAAGGGTTTAGTGCATTCATGCATGTTGTTGAGCTAAGAAAGTTGATGTAGCATTGAAGATCTATTACAAGAATATTTTCACATTTATTCAACGAATAAGATCTACATTCTTCTTGGTCACCGTTGGTAACACAAGGGTAGACAACTGAGAGGGGGGGTGAATCAATTGTATGAAAGATTCAAACTTATTAAATTTATTAACCCATTATTCTCAGATCTAATAAATAACAATGAAAGCATAAATCATAAACACATCAGAAACACACACAACACCATGTGGAAACCCTATTAGGGGAAAAACCATGGTGGAGGTCAGTCCACAAGATTATACCCTATTAAAAGTATAAAGAATGAAATGGGAAATGCACATGAATTCAGGCACACTGCCTAGATCTCACTACTTAATTACAACAAGGCTTACTGCCCAAAGTAAGAGACACTATCTTACAAAAACATTTGTATTACATCTATAGGATTTTGAATTGATAAAATAACATCTACTAATGCCTGATTATAGTTCTAGTTAAGCACATCAACACTTCTTCACTCTTCTTCACTCTCTGCTCTTCCTTCAAATGATTAGGACTTTATTCACACATAGAACTCACACATCATTACATTCAAATGGTATAAACATTCTCTTATCTATCTGAAACAAGAAATTAAATTATTACATGTTGACTTCAACAAAATAAAAAAACAAATACAAATTGTCATCCCAAAACATAAAAGATTATCAATGTGAATGAACCAAAGCTTGCCACAACATAGCGAAGACCCAAAATAACATCTTTGAACATGAACCATATTCAAAAATTATTCCTCAAAGATCCAGCACATGCTACCATCACCCTATCAGCCATGAACATGAAAAATATGAACACAAAAGAGAAAATCACTAATCACGATCACAACTATCAACGTAAATGTGAAACAAACATAGAGAATGATCTAGAAGCATAAAAAAAATCATGAATTACTAGAGAAGCATCCAAAACAACTAAAATTACTAAATTCACATTATCTTCATTCAGGAACACCAACTGAAGCAACAAAAAAATTATCAAAATACAAATCTTCATAACTCAACCAAATCTTCATGCAGATCTCTAAAACTCAACATGGATAAACTGGATATACTTGACAAGAAACCCTTTAGTCAACAATCTCTATTCATCAATGTACTAAAATCACCAATAACTAAACTTCACTTCACCACTAACAACCTGCAACTCTTTTCATTACAATTTTCTCAATATCCTTGACATATACAGCTTATAATGCATTAATGCTAATAGTGTTGACATCAATGACAACCAAATATCAAAAAAATAAGCACAACATCCAACAATATCCCCTTTTGGAATTTATGGAAACACATGATGTGAAAAACACCATCAACACAACTATCTCTTAACACTTACCCCCTTAGGTTTTGATTCTTTTCTCCTAAAATATTTTCACATGACTCTTCTCCCTAGAATATTTTTCACATGATCTTCTCCCCCTTTGAAATCAATGAAAAAGATATATTTTCTCCTCACAAGCTCTAAACCACCTATCTGAACATCTGAACATCTAACTACTCCCATTGAGTAGCAGCCACCACAACATCAATTTGGATCAAGATATGACCATGAAATGCACATATTGATGCAAATCAATGCATCTTAGTTTTGATTAGGAGGGGTAATCACCCCTAACTTCCCTTTGAGATACTTAAAAGTATCCTTAGGCAACATCTTGGTAAAGATGTCTAAAATTTTCTCTTTAGTAGGAACATACTCCAATCTGACTTCCTTTTCACTCACCTTCTCTCTCAAAAAGTGAAACTTGATAGATATATGCTTGATCTTTGAATGCAACACCAAATTCTTAGAAATGTTAATTGCATTTTAATTATCACAAAGCATAGAAATAGGTTCATCATACATAAATTTGATATCCTTTAGCATTTGCTTCATCCACAATACTTGAGTACAATTGTTAACATCAACAATGTATTTTTCCTCTGTAATAGATAAAGAAATGGCATTATGCTTTTTACTTAACCATGAAATTAACTTCTTTCCCAAGAAAGATGCACCATTACTAGTACTTTTTTTGTCATTCACATCTCCTACCCAATCAACAATAGTAAAGGCACTCAAAGTAAGATCATCATATTTAGGGTACCATAGGCCAAAGTCAATTGTTCCCTTCAAGTATCTGAAAATCCTTTTCATAGATATCACATGCGATTCCTTAGGATCATCTTGAAATCTTGTAATAATACATACAAAATTAATGATATCAGGCCTAGTTTGAGTCAAGTAAATCAATCCACCAATCATCGATCTATATCTAGTTTGATTTTCCTTTGGATCTAATAATCTTCTTGTGTCAACTTACATTTGGTCACCATGGGTGTACCAACTAGTTTTGAATCTTCCATACCAAACCTCTTCAACAATTCTTTCACATACTTGGACTGAGATATAAAGATCCCTTTATCTAACTAAGTGATTTGCAATGCCAAAAATAATTTCATCTCTCCAATCATAGACATCTCAAATTCACTCTATGTCTCATCAACAATATTCATGCACAATTTTTCATCTCCTCCAAAAATGATATTATCAAAAAATACTTCTAAAATCAAATCTTTATCATCAACAATCTTGAAATATAGATTACTACCAGCAATACCTTTGTTAAATCCAAGCTTCAACAAATATTTTTCTAGTCTAGCATACCATGCTCTAGGGACTTTCTCAAGTACATACAATGCTTTCTTCAATCAACAAACCATATATCCCTTATTAGTAAATTGAAATCCATCGGGTTTCTCAACATATACTTCTTCCAATTCATTGTTTAGAAATGCTGACTTGAAATCCATCTGATAAACCTTGTAGTTTTTGTAAGAAACAAAAGCAATAAATAATCTCACAACTTCAATTATAGAAACATGGGTAAAGGTTTCTTCAAATTCAATTCCTTCCATCTAGTAATATCCTTTACACACCAATCTTGCTTTGTTTATGACCACTTCACCATGCTCATTCAGTTTGTTTCTAAAGACCCATTTAGTTCCAATTACACTTTTATCCTTAGGTCTAAAAATAAGAATCCATGTATCATTCTTCTCAATCTGCATCAATTCTTCTTCCATTACTTCAACCCAATGTTCATCTTTACATGCTTCATCCACACTAGTAGGCTTAGTCTTTGAAATCAAATAGTACTCTTTTGCAAATTTTTTCCTAGTCTAGACGCCTTTGTTATTATCGCCTATGATTTTATCTTCTGAATGATTCAATCTTACATACCTTGGATTCTTAGGATGTTCTTGAACTTCAGACTCTTGTGTTCTCTCTTTTGCACTTTCACTAGTTTCTCCTTCCTCTTGATCTTCTTGATTCACCAGAATGATTTGAACTTGAATTGAATTCTACATTTTCTTTCCTTTATTTGTACTATCATTTTGATTATCTAAATCATATCCATAGGTTTTGGATGGTTTACCTATGTCTTCATCAACCTTAACATTTTCACTTTCAACCATTTTCCTCAATTTCTTATTGTAGCACTAGTAGGCCTTGGTTTTAGTAAAGTAACCAAGAAAAATTCCTTCATCACTTCTAGCATCAAATTTTCCTATATCTTCATCTCTTTTGATATATCATCTACTCCCAAAGATTTTGAAATATCTAATAGTAGGTATATGACCATACCATAGCTCATAAGGGGTCTTACTAGTATCACCTTTGATATTTACTCAGTTGAGAGTGTAAACAACAATACTCATAGCTTCTCTCTAGTAGATATGAGGGACATTTCCTTCCAACATCATAGTCCTAGCAACTTCTTGAATTGTCATGTTCTTCCTTTATACAACTCCATTTTTCTCAAGGCTCCGCAGTGTAGATAATTATCTCCTTATTCCATGTTCTTCACAAAAAAAATTAAACTCACTGGAAGTAAATTCACCACTTCTATCTGATCTCAGACATTTAATCTTCAGACCTATCTTTGTCTCAACCATAGCCTTTAAAATATTGATCTTTTCTAGAGCTTCAAATTTCTCCCTTAAGAAAGTAACACACATCATTCTAGAATAATCATTAATGAGTAACATGAAATACCTATATCCTTGTAAACATTCAACTCTAGAAGGACCACACAAGCCATTATGTAGAATCTCCAAAAATTCATTTGAATAATGTTGTTTTCTCTTAAATGAAATTTTAGTTTGCTTCCCTAACTGACATTCCTTGCATATGGAATTAGTAGGTTTCATCAACTTAGGAAGATCTCTCACAACCTTTGTAGAACTTATCTTGATAATGTTGTCAAAGTTTACATAACACATTCTCCTATGCCAAAACCAACTTTCATCAACTTGAGCAATCAAACAACTTTCACTGGTAGCACTCAAGTGAAAGATATTACCTTTTTTTTTGTACTTGATGCAATTATATTTTTAGAACTCCCTAATATTCTGCACTTTCCATCCTTGAATTGAAGATTGTATCCCTTATCAACCATATTTCAAACACTTACAATATTATGCTTCAAACCTTCTGCATATAGGACATCATCAATATTACGCTTACCATAAAGAGAAATGCATCTTCTACCATGGATCACCCTAGCTTTATCATCACCAAATCTTACAACACCACTATCATGATTTTCTAAGCTCACAAACTTACTTTTATCTCTTTTCATTTGATGAGAGTAACCACTGTCAATCACCCATTCATCTTTCTCTTCAACTTGAGCAGTGAGGGATTTCTCCACATTTGTACACCTAGCAGATTCAGTAGAAACATGATTATTTTCCTTGATAGTAATAAATACCCATTCATCTTCACTTCCATTCCCTTTATCAGATTCATCATCTATCACACCTTCATCAACAACATAGTAACACTTTCTTTGAAATCTAGGCTTGTTATGTTTTAGTTTAGAAGCTCTTTCTAGAAACCATGATGCAAAATGACCTATCTTATTGTAAGAAAAACATTTAAGAGGAAATTTTCCTTCATACTTACCTTTTCCTCTCACTACTCTTTTGACAATAAATGCTTCTAGTTCTTCTAGCTCTCTTTATTATTCTTCAATCTATCTCATTTCTACCTCATACTTGAATCTCTTTCTAGAAGAACTTTCACCTACATCATATCTATGTTTATCTTTTTTGGAAGTAGTGACCATGAATGTAGATTCCACCTTAGGAAGGGAATCACCAAATTCACTCAACTCAAAAGCAGTAAGCTTACCTATCAACATATCTCTAGTTACATTTGTTACAGTCTAGAACTCTTCAATAGCACTAGCTTTGGCTTTGTATGTATCAGGAAAGGATCTAAGCACTTTAGCAACAATCTCTGATTCATCCAACTGTCCACCAACACATTTGATACCACACACAAGTTCATTCACTCTTTGCATGAAAGTAGTAGTTTTCTCATCATCACCTATTCTCAACATTTAATATTTCCCTTTCAAACTTTGCAACTTAGAAATCTTCACATAGCATCACCTTCATGCAAAGTTTCCAACTTTTTCTAGACCTCACAAGCAGTCTTTAGATCCCACATTTGTCATCTCAAAATTAGTCAAAGTTCTCAACAATGCCTCCTTAGCCCTAATATTGTACTCAACATCCTAATATTAGTATTAGTAGTAGGACCATTCTATGGAATAACATACATATTACTTGTAATGCTCCATGTGATTTCACCAATGCATCTCAGATGACACTTCATTCATTCTTCCATAGAGAATAATTTGTTCCATCAAATCTCAAACTATCCTTCTTATATGTCATCATCTCAGATCACCTTAAGCTATTAAAATTCTTCCAAGGAACCTGCTCTAATACCAATTGTTGCCAACACAAGGGTAGACAACTGAGAGGGGAGTGAATCAATTGTCTAAAAGATTCAAACTTATTAAACTTATTAACCCTTATTCTTAGATCTGATTAATAACAAAGAAAGCATAAATCATCAACACATCAAAAACACACATAACACCAAGTTTTTTCATGTGGAAATCTTGTTAGGGGGAAAACTATGGTGGAGGTCAGTCCACAAGATTGTACCCTGTTAAAAGTATAAATAAGGAAATGTAGAATGCACATGCATTCTAGCACACTACCTAAAGCTCACTACTCAATTAAAACAAGGCTTACTACCCAAAGGAAGACACACTGTCTTACAGAAACATTTGAATTACATTCGCAAGATTTTGAACTAATAAAATAACATTTTCCAATGACTGATTACAATTTTGGTTAAGCACATGAATATTTCTTCACTTTTCATCACTCTTCTTCACTCTCTACTCTACCTTCAAATGATTAGGAATTTATTCACACATAACACTCACATATCATTACATTCAAATGGTATAAAAAATTTTGTATATATATTTGCAACAAGAAATTAAAATGTTACATGTCCGCTTCAACAAAATAATAAAACAAATACAAAAAATCAACCCAAAACATAAAAGATTATTAATGTGAATCAACCAAGGTCATCCACAACATAGTGAAGACCCAAAATAACATCTTCAAACATGAACCACCTTCAAAAATTATTCCTTGAAGATCCACAACATGCTACCATCACCCTATCGACCATGGACATGAAAAACATGAACACACAGGAGAAAATTGCCAATCACGAGCACAATGATCAATGCAAACATGAAAAATAGATAGAGAATGATATAAAAGAATCCAAGAAAATCATGAATTACCATAGAAGCATCCACAACAACTGAACTTATTGAAATCACATTATCTTCATTCAAGAACACCAACTAAAGCAACAAAAAATTTATCAAAATACAAATCTCCATAACTTGACCAAATCTTCATGCAGATCTATGAAACTCAACATGGATAAACTATATATACTCAAAAATAAACCCTTTAGTCCATAACCTCTGATCATCAACATACTAAACTCACCAATAGACTGAACTTCACTTAACCATTGACAACCTACAACTCATTTCATTACAATTTTCTCAATATCCTTGACATATACAACTTCTAATGCATTAATGCTAATAGTGTTGACATCAATGGAAACCACATATCAACAAAAAAACCACAACATCCAATAGGAAACTACATGTTATATTGTAGATTTATCTTCCAAGATAACATCCAAGGTATCAACATTGCATAATTTCATGTCCATGCATCAATTTCTTTATTTCATGATTTGGTTTAATTACCTACAAGGGGTTTGATTTAGACAAACCCCTATTCACTAAAAATAAAAAACTTTTTCTCTCCTTCAATGTGTATTTGTAGATTTATAGGTTGAAGATCAAGTGGAGAAGAATTAGAAAAATTATCAAAGTTGTCAACTTGCAAGATTGTCCTTTATAGTGCAAGAACAAAGAACTGAAGCTACTAAATTAAGTATAGGTTTTCAAGAGCTAATAATGAGGAATTTGAGAGTGCAGAAATCAATGAAAATAACATAAATCTTAGTTCTAGGAACCCTAATAGGGACCCATTCACCACTAGTAAAGGAAAATGAGTCCTTTGTGCCCTAAAAATAGGCTTCTTGTAGCAAGGTACACACCTTTTAATCTCTAAAAACTCCCCTCATAGTTTTTATAATAGTTAGGTTCAATTTTTGGTTGTTATTTACATCTTTTGTCCCTCATAATTGCATGAATTCTAGTGATTTTCTATGGGAAAATTCTAGTGGTGTATCATCTTGATTCATTTCATTTTGGTAAACTATATTTCACACATAATAAGTTTCATCTGTAGCAATAACCATAGAAGGATTGAGAATTCATAGAATAAATATTCCTTACCACTTTGCTTCTGCATTCATTAGCCTTGTGGCCAAATTTTTTGGAAGCATAACACTAACCATGAAATGATTTAGAATTCATAGTGTACCTTGGAGACCTAAAATATTTCTGACCCATCTTACCTCTACACTCAACTTCCTTGTGACTAGACTTGTTATAATCATAGTGTAGTTACCATTGAACATGATTGGAGAAATTTGTGGTAGGTTTCCTAAAATTCACTTTCTTATTCTACATGGGTATAAAACTATTTTCCTTCTTGATATCTTGATTTATCTTTCTATCTTATGAGGATATTTCCATAGATGTTTCAAAATAGGTTTTCTCCTCATTTGTTTTAGATATTCATTCTACTTTGAAGCTATGTTACAAACTTTTAGATGCATTAATCATAGGACTTTTCCCTTTTACAAAAACAAGTCCAGATTTCTCTTTAGATATTTTTTGAGAGTTCATCAACTCATCAAGAATTTTAGAGCCTCCTTTTAGTTTTATCCCCTTATTAATTTTCTCTTTTTCCTTTCCATATTCTTTCCTTAGAGAGAATCTTTTCCTCAAGTTTTATTAATTCAATAGTTTTATCTTGTAGTTTGGTATCCAAAAAGTGCTCAATCATTTTTCCTTTCTTAATATTTAATTTCAAGTAAGAGATCATAACTTATGGTTCGTTGAATCCATTTCCTTCTTCTACTTGATCTTTCACTTTTCTAACTTCTTTTTTCATTATTTATTCTTTTCTTTTAACTTGTCAATTTTCTCCATTGATTTTTCTAGCATACATCCATATTTGATATTTTGCAGTCTTGCTTCATCCAAATCCTTAAGAGCATACTAGAGTTCACCTTAAAAAATAACTTCACACTCTTCTAGATTCATATCACAACCTTAAGGTTCCTTTGACTCTAGATCTATTTTCAAAATGAACATATCATTGATATTTGCTATAGACCCCATGTGTTCAAGTACAAGATCTACCTTAGTTGTTAGGATTCTTCAAAGCACTTGGCTCCTGTACCAATTATGAAACACAATGTAGTATTAAGAGGGTGGGGGTGAATCAAAATATATTAAAACTAAACCATTCCCACTTGTAAATTAAACATTATATCATATGATTGAATGTAGAGTAGAAAAGTGAAAATTTACCACATATTAAAACCAAGATTTTTACAGGGAAAACCCAATGAGGGAAAAAAAATGGTGATAATTCACTCACAATGTAAAATCTCACTACTTAAAAGGATTTTCAATGTAGTTTAATGCTCATTTCCTATGGACTTGTAGACAATAAAGTAAAGATAACTTTATGGGAAATCTACAAAGTAATTGATGAGGCTCACTATCCTAGAGTAGGGTACACAAATAATTATGATAAAAAGCTAAAATTTGAACTACTATGAATGAGGCTTCTAACTTATGTTGATATTATAGTTCCTTTTTGCACAAGAATATCATCACACTGATTTAAAAAAAAAACATATTTACCATTATACTTAATTCACATTCAAAACCATCAACAATACCACATTATCTTTACAACTTATTTCTCATTCTATATATATCCTCGACAACAACACAAAACTTCACTTAAGTTAGCTCCAAGATGACCATTAGATGAAACAATTGATATTACATGGGGTAACTCCAAAAAAATTTAAAATGAAAGATATTTTTTGAATCATCATAATTTATGTCATGACCAAAATACATCACAACACATTATTCAAAGAAAGATTAAACAATCAAGATCAACCAAAGATGAAGGAAACATGTCATGTCAGTCTAAATAGTATCAATTCCATCAATATTATCACTCTTTAACTTCACAACACTAGTAAGATACCAAAAATATCTTGTGAACCAAGATGTGAGAAATTTATGTAATCAACAACATCCCTACAACATTCTCTTGAAAGATTTGATCAACTTATGCAATCATAATAGGAGACAATTATTGAATATTGAGGAATAGAGTGTACTGGAAAAACTAAAGCAAACAATAATATGAAAACTAATAATGTGGACCACCACATCACTTGATACTAATAATTACTATGACATAAACAAAATTCAACATGTTTATAAGACCGCATGTTCATCCCTTCATTTATGAAGGAATGCAAAGCATTCCAATAATATTTTATCATTACATTTCTCTATTAAGGCATAGATTAGAGAATTGTTATTTGTAACCTTTAAATGTAGAAGGTATGATTATTTGATTTATTGGATATGGTACCCTCATATAATTCCCAGCATATTATTTGAAGCACAAGACTAAATCATGCTCAGTGATAGGATGTGAACATGAAAAATCTTGACATTCTCATAACGTTTTTACTATGAATCAATTAGTGAAACTTTTGCATCTTATCTTTACATGCAATACAACAAGCTAATGTGATATCAATTTCAACATGTTGTAGATATATTAGTACATGTGTAACATCCTCCACACAATACTTATACCCCCATTCTTCCTTAGACTCCTCTATAGACCTACATCAACTAATATAATATCATAATAACTATCTCTTGAGTTTGTACATATTTCAACATTACATTTGACATCAATAACACTTATTTCCAACATATAGAACATATATTTTTTGAATAGATTATTTAAAAAATTAATCAATATAATTGGTGTAGAGCCAAAAGTCTATTATATTTTATATCATCCTCTATGCTCTTGACCTACTAAAGGTTTTTTTTGGTACATACAAATATATCAATGCATAACAGAATGGATATTTTTATCTAAAATTAGTTTTGATATCATTTTTTATATCTATGCCAAATGTGAAATCATGTACAATGAATGAAAAATATTTGAAAAATTATTTCAAATATAAACCATCATATGGTTTGTAATGACTATAGAATTTACAAAAAATAGATCTATTGAAATCATTTTTACACTAGCATGGATTGAGACAACTGCAAAAAGGGTGTAATAATGGACCAAATCTAATAACATAGTGCCCCATTTAGCTTGGGAATACATCTACATTTAGGTTTACCATCAAAAGTAATAACAAATTATTTTGATTGCATGATCATATTTTATATTTGAAAGGAATAACAATAGTGGATTATATCACCATTTGATAGTAATTTAAACTAATAAACTATGAAACTTATGGGTATGTGCAAGATAATGATGGGCCAAAAAGTGGCGATATGAAAAAAGTAGCGTTTTGCATCCACCAAAAAAAGAAAAAATATTGAGTTGACTTTTTTTGGGTTGGGTGTTAGTACATTGCTCCAAAGCAATGCCCAAGCCAAACTAGCACAAATCATATATCTAATCCAAATCTGATAACTGATTTGGGCTAGGTATATATACCAAGCTACAACCATTTTAAACCATCTTAAAGCATAGAGAGAGTGACATGGGGCATATCCGATACTAGATTTGAGCTGACATCCGATTTGCACGGTAAGATTTTAGTTTTCTTTTATTTTAATCAATTTTTGTAATAGTTTTGTATAATTTTAGCTAGTTTTTTATGGATTTTTATTTAAAACTAGGATTTTTATGGATTTTTATTAAAAACTAGAGTTTTTTAATGGATTTTTATTAAAAACTAGAGTTTTTTTATGGATTTTTATTAAAAAATAGTTTTTTTTATGGATTTTTATTAAAAGCTAGAGATTTTTATGGATTTTTATTAAAAAGCAGGGTTTTTTACAATAATTTCATTTATATTGTGTAATTTCAATTAGATTAATTACTTTTGAACTTCAATCAGGTATTATGGCTCACAACCAAAACCCACAAATGCCAAACTCTCCACCACCTCTGTACCCATCAATTGAAGAGTTAATGGGTGAAAAATTAGAGCAATCGAGGGGCATTTGTGATGTTTATAAGACAATCCCTCGATTATCCCAAATGACAAACACATTGAAAGAAATAATTAAAAATATAGAAACCCTCTCCACCCAACATAATGTCGTTCTTTCGTGGTGAGAAACCATGAGGGAATATTACTCCTATGGATTGTCTTATGAAGAGGTGAAAGATCTTGAAATAACAAAAGCCCAAATAACTTCTTTATTTGTTAACCCCCACACCAGTTTGTCAGTTAATGTTAATAAACCAAAACTTTCTATAAAATGGTGCATGAATAAGGACATTGTAGATAAATTTTGGGATTGTTGGTGGATGTTTTTTGATAAAACACCTAACAACAATATTGATGTACCATTTTACTTTATTAAAAAATTATACGATGAGTTTGTGTTAGGGCATCATGTCAATTACTTTTACATTAAACCATTCCAGGGAATTGATAGACGTATGATCCAAGATAGACCGAGGGAAGTTAGAGTAATCTAGGGCCCATATTTTCCCCTTCCTACCCTTCCTTAGCCACCTCTAGTACATCATCCAGATATTCTCAAGGATGCAACCACACAGACTATTCACTCTTTGAGTGATCTTTTGGTTTCCAATACTACTATTGTAGCTCAACCACATGTTGGTGATGTTGGTGATAAATTGAGTGTTGTTGCATCATCCTCCTCAAGTCCACATATCTATGTGCCACATACTTGCACTATGTGCATCTAGATATGCTTGGGTCATCTTGTACAACCCGCTAAGCATACCTTAGACACTTCTAATTATGACCTCCATGATGTGGACATTATAGGAGATCAAACGCAAGCGATTGGAGTGCACCCTACAGAGTCCTCTCCTACTAGAGAGGGGGACGTTGGAATAGTTACAAAGGTAAGATTTAAGTTGAAAATTCATAGCTTGAATTTGTTTTTAAATGAATATTAATAAGAGATAGTATCAAGTACTAATATTTATTTACATGGTCTATTTAATAACTGATGTTTGAGGAGGAGCCTACATAGGTTATTGATAGCACCCTTAGGGCCATTTCATTTGGCCTCGACATGAACTCGTTATATATTTTCGCACTCACTCCTTTACATTTTATTGTTATATACTTGCTTGTCATTTGTGTAGACACTGAAATTTGGTCTAAGCCCGCGACTTCAATTTCTTCATAATTCATATTTTCATCACCATGATTAAATAATGTTAATTATTTAATTACTTTCTAAAGTTATTTCTTATCTATTAATTAAATAAACTTAATTATTTAATTAATTCACATTATCTTTATTCAAATCTTGATTAATTAAATAAACATTTTTTATTTAATTATGTCACTAATTAACTTTATCCTTCTATTTAAATAAAATAAATTCTTATTTAATTTATCTTTATCATATTTTCAACTATAATTAAATAAATACTTTAGTTATTTAACTATTTATTTAACATTTTCATTAGTTAATTAAATAAATCTTATTTATTCTTTAAATGTCAAATCTTGAATTAAATAATCATTTAATTCATAAAAGTCTATTTTTGACACATTCCTCTATATTTAGATAAATGTTTAAGTTATCTAAGTAGTCATTCCCACTTGACTTGAGATCTATTTGAATTAGTCAGTTATCTCCTGATTTAATGTTTGAGTGTCTTTCACGAATAAACTCTTTGTCATAACCAGTCAGTTATCTAGTTCTAACTCTTATGCATGTACACATTTATTAATTAAATATGTTTATTTAATTAATTAATTTTATGTGTGTGTTCGAACATATCATTTCTATTATTCTATCTTTATCTTTGTCATGCAAACATTATTCTTCTAATTTTCAAATACTTTCAACTTGAGATTAAATAATTATTTAATCTTGATCTCTATTATTAGGTTTTATCACTCATGTTAGTAGTAATAGTTATCATAATGCATGTCAAATCTTTTAATCTAAATCGTCTGTCTATCTTTCAATCTTGGCCTCTCATTCTAATGATCAATTTTCTATAAATTGACCTATATTTCATCATTTCAACTCCTAAAATCATGAATTTTGGAGAAATTACTTGTTAATCTTAGATATTTTTCTCTAATCACATCTATCAAGGCTATACTTGCATGAACACTAAAAATCTGAGGGAAAGAATACCATCATGGTGAAATGGAGAAGGACAACAGAGGTTATCCATGGAGTTACATCGATCTTGGTGAGATTGTTTTATGTTTTAGCTATTTCCTTTGTTCTTTTTTGTTTGACTTTAGATTGCATTAGTGTTTGATTGCATTTTTGTGTTCTTTAATCTTTCCCATTTTCCTAATAGTTACATTGGTGAACCCGATGTGAAGACATGTTCTTCGCAAATCTATAGACCTTTATTCAATTTTCCCTGTATCATATGGAACGACACATCTGACAGAAAAAATGATGCAACTAATATTAGGGACCACATCTGATGAATAAAATGACACATTGAATAAAGTTCAATGCATTCATGGCTTATCATGATGAAATTGACTAGTGAAAATCCACAACACACATACTACTCTGAATGACGCATTTGACTAGTGAAATTTTTGGGTTCAATTTTTTGATTTATAGTTTTTCATTATGTTTTTATTTTAGCTAATTTTTGATTTACAGTGTGTTTTAGGGAGTTAACATAGTGTTTGCAGGACGTAGTGTAGAATACATGTTTTCAAAACCCCTCTTCTGGGATGATCACTAAAGATAAATTGAAAAAATACAAATGAATTTTTTTGTAGGACGTGTGTTGAAGACTCTTTATTTTGAAATAGATTGTTTGGTAGGCTAGAAAATTTTCATTTTGGTTTAAAAT
This sequence comes from Sequoia sempervirens, assembly GCA_007258455.2. NCBI lineage: Eukaryota > Viridiplantae > Streptophyta > Pinopsida > Cupressales > Cupressaceae > Sequoia > Sequoia sempervirens. The sequence continues at coordinate 49,532,484 of VDFB02281492.1, read as the reverse complement.
TTACTACTATCCACTATGTTTGGTGCAAAAGAACAATTTTATTATTACCCCAAGAGTATTTTTCTAACAAGAAGGGAAGCAATGGTCTCTTGCCACATGGATGATACCCCATGAATGAAATGTACTTACTAAAAACCATTATTTCTAGTTAAGCTAAAATCCCTTATCTATTTGTTGGTGCAGCAGGTTGGACCTGTGAAGTTGTCTCACATTTTTATGATTCATTGTAGAGATGAGAAGTATTCCATGGGAGTTTCTTGGGTACTATAGCTTGGTTACCACAAATCAAGTGTTGAACCATGGAGGGGAGCCAGTAGGGTCAAGCTACTAGTCATTTTCCTTGAACAAGCATAGCTGGGGTAAAAACCAAGTGAGAGCTCAACAAATATTGTCTTTCATAGCCTTAGGATTGTATTTATTTTCTTCAAAATATTACATGGTCACATGTGTTAAAACAAATTTCTTTTTTAATTTTCTTTATTTTTCAAAAATTGATCACAAAACAAAGTCAGTTTACACTGTTATTCAATGGAAAACTACAACTGTTCACCAGAAAAACACAACTATTAATAGTATCAAATATATTACATAGTATCGCATATGTTACATAGTGTCGTATCTATTATAGAGTCTATCACATATGTCAGAAACCTAGTCCAGATTGCATGTCCCTGAATCTAAGTTGAGTCACATCTATTTAAATTAGAGTCACATCTACTAGAGTAGCTCACATCTTCATAGTAGAAAACCACAACTTATATCTTACTATCACTGAGAAACCCACAATTGTTACCTTTTGTGATGCATCTGAATAGGTGAGTCACATCTGCAATCTAGAATGACGCATATTCCCCTATCACAGACTCAACATAGATTTTACCAATACATAGTCAAAGTCTTGCAAACTATATTTGATCAGTAAAGAGTTTCCTTTGATACCTTGAGTCACATCTATTGCAATAAAAACCATATGTGTTTAATACTCAAGACTACATTTTCTAGTAAACTACAACTGAGAAGGAAAACCACAACTGTTAAATTTTGCAACACATCTGTGTTGGAAAAACAAGGACATACAACTTAGAGGGGGTTGAATCAGTTCTCATAGAAATTTAAACTTTTTCTAACTTAACATTAATCTCAAATCTGATGAATAAACAATTAACCATGAACAATTAACACATCAGAGAGACAAAGAACACCAAGATTTTTTTATGTGGAAACCCTATTAGGGGAAAAACCACAGTGGATATTCCACAAAGATAGAGAATGAACTAAAGAAATATGATAACACCAAGAAACAATAGAGAAGCATCCACAACAGTTGAGATAACCAAAATCATACAATCTTCATTCAGGAATACTAACAAAGACCATCAAAACACTGTCAAACCACAACTCACACAAAACTTTTTGTGGACCTCTAAAAATTTTGGTAGAAGATCTAGACATACTCAACATTAAACCCTTTAATCCACATTAGCTAATCTTTTACATATAGAAAAAAATGATTTCATGACTTGCACAATTCCACTAGGAACCTAGAACACTTTATCTTATAATTTTCTCAATATCCTCAATGTATACAACAACTAATACATCAAATTATAATAGCATTGGAATCAATGACAACCACATATTAGAAAAACATCCACAACCTCCAAAAATCTCCCAAAAACTCCCCCTTTGGCATTGATGGCAACACAAGATGTGAAAAATACCATCAACCCAACATACTGACTTCTTCTGTATTTCTCCTCTCAACTAAACTTCTCTCCATAAGGATTTTTCACATTACTCTTCTCCCCCTTTGACATCAATGGTAAAGGTAACCATGACCTTTCCATACACATGCTCTGAACCACATGTCTGCACATCTGACTACTCCCCCTGAGTAGCAACCACATAAACATCAATCCAAATCATAATATAGCTACGAGGCTCATAGATTGATGCAAGTAAATGCATCATTTAGTTCTTATTAGGAGGGGTAATTACCCCTAGCATTCCTTTGAGATACTCAAAAGTATCTTTCAACAATGGCTTAGTAAATATATCTACAATCTATTCTTGGTATCAGGACATAATAACTCGACCAAAATAACCCATGGACAAAATAACCCAGGGTCATAATAACCCATGGATAGAATAACCCGTGGTCAAAATAACCCATGGACAGAATAAACCATGGTCATTTTAGATCAAGTTGGTAATGATGAGAATTGTTTTTTTAATATTCACACATCAACAAATCTTATCTTACCAGTTGAATATACAATTACTAATAGAGGGGAAAAGTTTCTTTTTCATGACAATAATGATGAAAATCATTTTTTAATATTCACCACCACACAAAATTTGCAATCACTGAAAGAATTTAAAATTTTTTTTAGTGATGGTACATTTAAAACTATGCCAAGTATTTTTCAACAATTGTACATGATTCTTGGCTTGAAAACTGATGCAATATTTGCACTCACTTATATTCTTGAGGAACAGAACAAGAACAAGTTATACACAAGTACTTGTAGAATTAAAACAACTTCAACCTAATCTAAACCCAAAATCTATACTTACTAATTTTGAATTAGGTTTCATGGGAGCTATTTTTGAAAATTTTCCAAATTTCACTATTCAGGGATGTTTTTTCCATTTCTTTCAATGCTTGTGGAGGAAAGTTCAAGAAAAAGGTCTACAAACACATTACAGTGCCGATGAAGTATTTGCATATGAGATCAAGAAACTTGTTGCATTAGCTTTCGTGCCTCAGATGGATTTAATTGATGCATTTGAAACACTTCAAAAATCTCCTTATTATATAGAACATGAGGAGACCTTGCATCCCATAATTGATTATTTTAAAGACACATGGATTGGTAGACTAACTAGAAGAGGCAACAGGCGATCACCCAAATTTCCAATCACAATGTGGAATTGCTATTTAGCTACTCAAGATGATCTTCCCATAACCAATAATACTATTGAGGGATGGCATATAGGATTTAGTGCTTCAAGCATCACAGAACTCAGTCTGAAAATTCATCAAAGTGATGAAAAAAGAATAGTCTCCAAGAGAATAGAATAGAGAAATATATGGTTGGATACACTGGGCAACCAAGTAGGAAAAAATAATGTGAACTCAAAAAGAGACAAAAAATATTGGTTGATGGTTATGACAACCATAACATTTTAGATTATATAAGAGGCATTGCTCATAATTTGACACATTAATGGAAAATTTGAATACTAAAGTTTTTTTAGCAACATACATGTAATTTATAGATTTTGTTTTCCTTTCTCTATATTCTTATTGGGGTATTTTGTACATGGGTTATTTTGACCATGGGTTATTTTAGCTTGGGTTATTATGACCCCGGGTTATTTTGTCCCTGGGTTATTGTGACCAGGTTATTCTATCCAGGGTTATTTTGTCTAGGTTATTATGTCTCGTAACCCTATTCTTTGGTAGGCACATACTCCAGTCTGACTTCTTTCTCATTCACTTTCTCCCTCAAGAAATGAAACTTGATTGATACATGTTTAGTATTAGAGTGTAGCACATGATTCCTTGATATATTGATTGCACTTGAGTTGTCATAGTATATGGCAATAGGCTCTTCATATATTACTCTGATATCTCTCAGCATCTATTTCATCCATATCACTTGAGTATAGTTATTTGCAACGACAATGTATTCTACTTTAGCAGTAGATAGAGAAATTGATTTCTTCTTTTTACTTAACTAGGATACCAACTTCTTTCCTAAGAAGAAAGCACCAACACTAGTACTTTTTTAGTCATCCACATCACCAGCCCAATCCACATTAGTATATGAACATAAAGTGAGATCATCATCCTTTAGATACCAATGTCCAAAGTTGGCTATTCCTTTTAGATATCTAAAGATTTTCTTGATAGCAGTCACATGTGATTCTTTTGGGTCAGCTTAAAATCTAGCAACCATGCGTACAACACTCATAATATTTGGTCTTGTCTGAGTCAAGTAGAGAAATCCACCGATCATTAACCTATATCTAGACTTTGATTTTCCTTAGGAAAGTCATCATTTTGTGTCAAATTACATCCGGTCACAATAGGGGTACCAACAGGTTTGGAGTCTTCCATTCCAAACTTATTTAACAATTCTCTCACATATTTGGACTAAGATATGAAAATCCTCTGGTCCAACTATGAAATTTTTAATCCCAAGAAGAACTTCATTTCACCAATCATGCTCATCTCAAATTCACTCTTCATCTCATCAGCAAACTTCATGTATATATTATCATCTCCACCAAAACTGATGTCATCAACAAAAAATTCTATGATTAACTCCTTATCATGATCTAATTTGAAGTATAAGTTATTATCAATAGTACCTTTAGTGAATCCAAGCTCTAGTAGATATTTTTCCAATCTAGCATACCATGCTTTAGGGGCTTGTTTGAGTCCATATAGAGCTTTCTTCAATCTACAAACCATATCTTCCTTATCTGTTAGCTGAAATCCATCAAGTTGTTCAATTTACACTTCTTCTTCAAGCTCCCCATTTAGAAATGAAGACTTTACATCCATTTGATAAACTTTATAGTTCTTATAAGCAGCATAAGCAAGAAATAGTCTCACTACTTCAATTCTAGCAATAGGGGCAATGGTTTCTTCGAAAACGTTACCTTCCATTTGAGAATACCCTTTACATACTAGTCTTGCCTTATTCTAGACCACTTCACCTTCTTCATTCAACTTTTTTCTGTATACCCACTTAGTACCAATCACATTCTTGTCTTTGGGCCTAGGAACCAGTGTCCATGTGTCATTCCTTTCAATCTGTGTCAGTTCTTCTTTCATGGATTCTAGCCAGTATTCATCTTGGCATGCTTCAGTGACACTCTTAGGTTCAATTTTGGAAATCAGACAATAGTCTTTTGCATTTTTTCTTCTAGTTTGCACTCCTTTGCTCTTATCTCCTATGATTTGACTTTGAGAATGATTCAACTTTACATACCTCAGAGTCTTTGGACTTTCTCGAACTTCTGTGTCTTCTAAATTTTCTTCTACACTTGCACTTGTCTATGCTTCGTGGCTGACTTGATTTGCAGGAACAACTTGCGGTTGCTTCACCAGAACATATGGAATAATCTGAAGTAGATTTGGTTCTGAGTGTTCTTCCCGGTATGCCTTGCTCTTAGTAGAATAACCTAGGAAGATCCCTTCATCACTTCTAGCATCAAACTTTCCTATATCATCATCTCTCCTGATATAACATTTGCTTCCAAAGATCTTTAAATACTTAACAATAGGCTTATGAACAAGCCATAATTCATAAGGGGTCTTACTAGAATTACCATTCACATTTACCCAATTCAAAGTATATACAACAGTGCTTACCACTTCACTCTAGTAAATTTGAGACACATTCCCTTCCATCATCATTATTCTAGCAGCATCCAAGATTGTTCTATTCTTTCTTTCTATAACTCCATTCTGTTGAGGGGTTCAGGGAGCAGACAACTATCTTTTAATTCCATGTTCTTCACAATAAGAATTAAACTCCTTTGAAATGAATTCTCCACCTCTGTCAGATCTTAGAAATTTTATTTTCAAACCTTATTCATTTTCTGCCATGGCCTTGAAAATTTTGAACTTTTCCAATGCTTCACACTTTTATTTTAAAAAGGAAACCCAAATCATTCTAGAGTAGTCATCAATTACTAGCATAAAGTACCTCTCTCCATGAATACTCTTAACTCTAGAGGGACCACAAAGATCAGTATGTAACAATTCTAGTACATTATTTGAATGAAATTGTTCACTCCAGAAGGAGACTCTAGTATGTTTACCCATTTGACATTCTTGGAAAGTCACATTAGCAAGCTTCACTAACCTAGGTAGATCTCTTACTGCTTGAGTAGAACTTATCTTGATAATGTTATCAAAGTTTACATGACACAATATGATATTCCACAACCAACTCTAATCTACTTGAGAAATTAAGCAACTTCCACTAGCAGTGTTCAAGTGAAAAATATTACCTTTAGTTTGCACACTAGTAGAAATCATGTTTCTGGAACTCTCGCAAATCTTGCATTTTCCATTCTTGAACTGCGGATCACATCCCTTATGTACCATCTGACCTACACTTAAAAAATTATGCTTTAGAATTTCAACATAGAGAAAATCATCAGTGTTTTCCTTACCACCAAGGCTAATAGAACCTCTTCCACATATCACACAAGCATTGTTATCTCTAAATCTTACAACCCCACCATCATACTGCTCTAGACATACAAACTTTCTCTTATCACCGGTCATATGATGTGATCATCCACTATCAATGACCCAGTCATCTTTCTCCTCAATAGGCACAAGTTTATTTTCAATGGTAGAAATGAAAGCCCAATCATCTTAATTTCCATCATCTTTATTAGACTCATCATTAGTTACTGCCTCTTTAGCAAAGTAGCATCTCTTTTGAGATCTAAGTTTCTACGCTTAGACCTAGGGACTCTTTCAGGACATCTTGATGCAAAGTGACCTATTATACTACGTGAAAAACATTTAATAGGTAGTACATCTTCATACTTACCTTTTCCTTCTTGTTTTGTAATCAGTGCTTCCAGTTCTTGAACTTCTCTTTCTTTGTCTTTGAGTTGTTTTAGTTCTTCATCATATTTGGATACTTTTTGTAGCTTTATCCCAAAATGTATCTCTTCCTATCACTTATGGATATAGTAGCTTTGAATTCAGATTCAATCTTTGGCATAGATTCACCAAACTCTATTATTTAAAAAGCAACAAGCTTCCCTATCAGTGTATCTCTTGTCATCTTATTTACAGACATGAATTCTTCAATATAATGAACCTTCATTTTGTAAGAAGGAGGAAAGGATCTAAGTATCATAGCCACATTTTCATCCTCACTTATTGAACCACTGACACATTTAATACCTAGCACTATCTCATTTACTCTTTGCATAAAGGAAGTGATATTCTCATCTTCACCCATCTTTAGATTCTCATACTTGCCTTTTAAGCTTTGTAGCTTAGCCATCTTCACCTTTGTATCTCCTTCGTATAAATTTTCCACTTTTTCTAGATCTCATGAGTTGTCTATAGACCTACCACATTTTCCATCTCCAAATCTATTCAAGTGCTCACCAATGCTTCCATAGCTTTGGTATTATTTTCAGCATATTTGATCTCATCAATAGAGGAAGGGCCATTCTAAAGAATAGTATATTGATCTCTTGTAATCTTCTAGTAAGCATCACCAATGCACTATAAATGAAATTTCATCCCGAGTTTCCATAGTGAGTAGTTGGTGTCGTCAAATCTAGGACTTTCCTTCCTGAATGTTGTCATCCTGGATCACCTCAAGTTGTTAGACTACTTCAGAGGAACTTGCTTTGATACTAATTGTTGGAAAAACAAGGAAAGGCAACTAAGAGTGGGGGGTGAATTAGTTGTCACAAAAATTTAAACTTTTTCTAACTTAACTTAACCTTAATCTCAGATCTAATGAATAAAAAATTAACCATGAACAATTAACATGTTAGAGAGACAAAGAACACCATATTTTTTATGTGGAATCCCTATTAGGGTAAAAACCATGGTGGATGTTCCACAAAGATAGAGAATGAACTAGAGACATCTGAGAACACCAAGAAACAACATAGAAGTATCCACAACAACTAAGATAACTAGAATCATACAATCTTCATTTAGGAATACTCACAGAGACCATCAAAATATTGTCAGACCATAACTCACACAAAACTTTATGTGGACCTCTGAAACTTTCAATAGATGATCTAGACATACTCAACATTAAGCCCTCTAATCCACATTGGCTAATCTTTTACATACAAAAGAAAATGCTTTCTTGACCTGCGGAATTCTACTAGGAACCTGAAACACTTTATCTTATAATTTTCTCAATATCCTCGACACATATACAACTACTAATACATCAAATTCTAATAGTGTTGACATCAATGACAACCACATATAAGCAACACATCCATAACATCCAAAAATCTTCCTGAGTATCAGAAAACTAGAATTTACTATCATTGACCAAGAACAAACAATCAAACTAGTATTAGACTTATACCTTTTCACTGATACTTGGATAGAAACCAAAAAAATTTCTCAAAAATTACACAATTACATCCTTTAGGAATCATTCAATCATAGCAATAGGTACCCTAGTAATAAATCTTACTTTCCTTTTAGGGGTCTTTATTTCCTTAAGAGAGATCATCTTTTACAAATTTTAGGATAGGCACCTTTCACGCTTTGGATAAACCCTTGATTCAACAAACATTGTCATTGGACCTAGTCATCATATCTTTTGTCCTACAAATGAATCGTTCTAGCTCATCGGTCTAGTTTGGGAGTTCACGTTATCTTTTGGTCCTAGTCCTATGAAGGTTCCTTGTCAAAACTAAATTGAAACCTAGGTTAAGCTTTAGATGATAGATAACCTCTTTTGGAATCTTCCAATTTGGTCACCTAGACTTTGCATATTTAGACACTGTCATCCTAGAGTAACATCATTTTAGACCTATCTTATTTGCAGAGAAAATTCTAAAAAAATAGCTACATACATTCACCCCTGATATTTAGAAAATCCCAAAAACATAGATTAGATTCAAAGTATCCATAGACTTAGCTTTTGCATCACTTGGACTTTGAACTTACAATACATGGTTGAAACAAGATTGAAAAGGAAAGAAAGAGAAAAAATGAATGATCCAAGTGAATTCATTAATCTATTTGCAAACCCCTTTCCAAGGACATCTTCATCGAGACCTCACAAGACTTCATAAGATAAATTTGTTACTAGAGATGCACAAGGATTTGTCATAGTGGAAGACATAGATGTTGTTGCATAGGACCCTAAGTTTGCTTCCTTTGTAGATGACTATCTAGCAAATGATCCTCAATGATACTTAGCCAAATTTCTAGCAAAAGGTTCCAAGTTACCTCCTAGTTTTGATACTAGTACCCTACAAACTACATCTACTCAAGGAACAAACACCACTACCACTAGTTCTACTATACCTCAAGTGACTACTGCTATACCATTTGGAGGACCTACATAGAGTGCCTCAATGATACACACATCTCCATTTGGTACACCTACCTCAACACAAGGGGCCAAATTTCACCATAGGGGAATTATCATCCAATCCCTTCAGTTCTCTTGTTGGGAACAAAAAAATATAGGAAATCAGCTCATATATCAAGTGTCAATGTCACTAGCACTATTCCACAGATAGCAGCTATACCTAGTGTTAATGTCACTAGTACCATACCATAGAGTGAAGTCTCTCAGATAGGAGGTGTACCATCCTGTCAATATAGAAACCAACCCATCATTTCACATATTTTGACTCAAAATTGCTTTTCACAGATTCCAAGTCAAAATTCTTTTACACAAACCTCAAATAAAAATCCATTCTCATAGATTCCAAATCAAAACCCATTCATTAACACTCTGAATCAAAATCCACTTTACATACTAACATTTAACCAAAACCCATCGCAAAATGTTGGATTCCAAAAAATGTACATAGACCCAAATAATCTAGTTAACACATCATTAACTCAAGTTGGTGTCCTGCAGACACAAATGCATGCAATTCAAAAGCATATAGATGGCATGGCCATGTCTAACAAGAAAAAATTTTCTGCAAAGGATTTATGCCCATTTCCCTTCGACAAATCATTGTACATGACACCTTTCCCTCATGGGTATGTTATACCAAAATTTCCCAAATACAATGGAAAGAAAAATCCAGTCAAACACATAAGGTAACTTTCCATGATGTGCATAGATGTCACCTACAACCCCACCTATCTTATGAGACTCTTTCTGAGAAGTCTTATTGGAATTGCACTAGAGTGGTTTTTAGGTCTTGACTGTGACATAAAATCATGGGGTAAACTGGCTAAAAAATTCATTGAACAATTCTCATTTAACATAGACCATGAGATTAACATAGGAACCTTATGTCACACTACACAAGACAAAGGAGAAAATTTTATCGCTTTCTTCCATAGATGGAGAACTATAGCCAAACGATGTCCTGCCGAGATACCTAAGAAATAGAAGGTCAATATCTTCCAAGAAAACCTCAACCCAAAGTTGAGAAGTGACTTGAGGGTACATTGTTGCACATCCTTTATAGAACTAGTGGAAAAGGGGCTCATTCTAGAAAAATATCTCATTGAAAAAGGAGAACTTAAGACATAAACACCCAACAAAAATCCAAATGAGTAAAACACCCCCATTGACAGAAACAAGTTTTGGTCTTGGAATAAAAACATTACCAACAATGGGGTAGTTGATGATAAAACTTTACAAGAAGGACCAATCATCACACTTAGAGGAAATAACCCCTCTACAAATGCACTTAATTTCATCAACCAAACTCCCAACACTACCCAAAACACCCAACAGCCACAACAATAGTGAAGATTTCCAAAATGTGAGTTCACTCCCCTTGGGGAACCCATAGAGTCAGTTTTCAAATAATTGTTGCAACACAATCTTATATAGATTCAAGAGCCATGAAAATACAATACAAGGAAATTTAAACCATTTTGGTGGGATGAAAATTCCTTTTGTGACTTCCGTCAGACCAAAGGACAGCCTACAAAATTACTGACAATTGAAAAAAATCATACAGGGTTTTGTCAAAAATAGAACTATAAAAATCAGTGGACAGAAACTAACATCTTCAAACACTAACCACAAGGCCTTTTCTAATCCATTAAATGACCATGGGAAAGGAAAATCCTCTAGTTTAGGGAATAATACCAACACTGTGGCCAATTATGCTAGTGTCAAACATGATTATAATGGCACAATCATAAAACACATCTGAGTTGTTGATGAACATGTCAATACCATAACCATAAAGACAACTCCCAAGTGTGTCGTTAACACTCGCCAAACAAAGATCACCATCCAAGGCCCTACAACATAGTAAGTACCACAGACTTCCAAGTCATAGTATAACTTACTTGATTAGTTGGGAAAAACCCTAGCACAAATCTCCATCTTGGAATTGTTATGTATCTCCCCTAAAAATTGATCCATTCTAGACAAGGCTTTACAAAGTGTGACTGTCCCTAATGATCTTGATGTCAATCATTTTGAGGGAATCGTGGGCTAATTTATCAATAAACATCATGCCACCTTCTCTAAACAAGACTATGCAATTGAGAAGACAAATCATAATGACTTGTTACACCTTGAAGTCCTTGTTCACAAAACCAAAGTTAGACGATTCCTAGTAGATGGAGGAGCAGGGTCAAATCTTTGCACTTTAAAATTTGTTAAGGAACTAGGTTTCTTAGAAGAGTGTGTAGACACCACCAAAAGTATAGTCATTAAGGCTTATGACGATGTTGAATTAAAATCAAAGGAGGTGGTAACACTTCCTATCAGAATTGGTCAAGAAGAAATGGAAAAAAAATCCCAAGTCTTGGATCTCACCCTTCCATACAACCTTCTGCTAGGCACACCATGGATTCAAGCCATGAAGGAAATCCCTTCCACATATCATCAATGTCTCAAATTCCCTTAGAATGACACTGAAATAACAATAGACGGTGACCCAGACCGATTCCAATATTGTACCAGTCTACGAGAAATACCCCAACGTCAAGTGCCAGTAAATAAAGAAGCTTCATCATCCAATTCATCCCAATATCTTTATCTGTCTACTCTTACCAAAATAGCCACTTCACCATCACTACCTTCCACTCCTATGGTCAAGATTCAAGATAAGGGTTGTGGGGAATATCACATGAAGACATCTTATTATGTTAGCCACTTGATTCCTCGTAAATCTTATGGTTTGCCTATAATAGATAGGAGACAGTCAGTGGTCACTATACACATCCCTCCTACAACAACCTTTACAAAATGGGGAGAATTAAGAAAAGAAGCCATAAATGTAGAAGATGTGACTTTTTGGTTGTATAGAGTTCATGAAGAACCTCCCTCACTTGCTCACATTCCTACAAATCAATATGCCAAAGGTTTCACAATCATGCAGAGTAAGGGATATAATGGACATAGTGGTTTAGGCTTACATCAAGATGGCAGAATAGAACCAATCATTGTTTCTAAGTGGCCAATAGGCTTAGGGCTTTGGTTTCAACTAATTCATATTGGCATTCTTAGTACCACATAAACTTTACTCGAGGAAGTGCTTCTGAAGATATTGAGACATTTGACGACCCATTTGACCAACCCTATTGTGACTCCACCAACTCTAACAAATATGAGTGGGATTCCCTATCATCCACATCTGCCATGGACCTTGATAAATGTCTGTTTGGAGAGCTTGACTTAATGCTAAAATCCTCACTAGACCCATTGAAGCCCTGTCCACATAATACTTTGACCAAAGAGGAATGGTTTAAACAATACTATTGGGAATCTCTTGATTCTTCCTCTTGGGAATTAGACCAATCCCTTTCAGATAACCAAACCTTGGCATTAGGCCAACCTCAAAATCCACCTAGATCCAAGAAAAAGAGGAAAGAGGAATTTTTAAGAAACTTTTGTGACTATATGAATAAATTAGATTTTACCTTGAACCCTTTAAACCTTGACAACTCTGATGAAGACATGCCTTTAGTCTATCCCCAACTCATTGATTAGGACCAACAAGACACACCCATCTTAGAATTTTTTTTAGAATGACGAAGCAATTGTTGATTTCCTAAGATTATGAGAATGCATACCTAGTGGTGATCACGAGGCTAGATTTACCATTGACTTGGACAACAAGGCATATTTTGGGGAATATGTTCAACCCTCTATTTGTAAAAATAAGAAAAATAATGACAAAAATTAAAATGATGAGTCTCTAGGTGAAAAATAAAAGGCACCATTAGACAATGAAAAAGAAAAAAATGACACATCCAAAGGTGAAAACCTCTCTGAGGCACCTAAGGATGGAGGTTTGAACATTCTCCCCATTGTATATGAAAGGTCACCCATGTTGGTTGAAGAAACAATGGAAATAAACATACGCATAGAAGAGAATTCTCGGCTAGTATACTTTGTCGCATAATTGACATAAAAAAAACAAATAGAATTTCACAATTTCTTTGCACAAAGATAGATCAATTTTTCATGGTCATATGCTGACATGCTAGGGTTAGATCCTAAAATTGCACTACATTATTTTCCTTTACAACCAGGGGTAAAACCAGTGAAACAAAATTTGAGGAAAATGCACCCATAGATTGCTTTACTTGTCAAGGATGAATTGAAGAAACTATTGGACATTGGCTTCAATAAATCAATTGAATATGCTGATTGGATTTCTAGTCTGGTACCAATCACAAATCCAATAGGGGGCATCCACATCTACACAAATGTCAGAGATAAATAAAGCATGCCCTAAAAACAACTTTCCTTTTATTGGGACTATAAAAATATGATGTTTAGTGGTTTACAATTACATTTTATGAAATTTATCACCATTTTAAGGATTCATAAATTTCTCAGATCAAACCCCCTTGGATAGAACCTAGTTTTAAACCGTACACCTGCACTTTTGATTTATTTCAAATGAATTCATTTAAAATTTATTTCCATATATCCAATGAATATCATAGGTTTTTCATGAATTTCTTCTTCATGTGGAAAAATCCATTGGTCCTTGATCATGCATATTTTACATTTTGGTAATCATATCGGAAGCATAGATATTAGAATCTACTCTTGTCTCCCCGAGATCAATTCTGTGTTTTCCGCCATCTGCATAGAATGTTTTAGTGTGTGCCACTATTATGGCGTTTTCACTCATAAATTTCTAGATTTGGTCCTACCGTATGCATATTTCACCCATATTTTGCCATGTTCTTCCATTGAATCCATTGGGTCATGCATATTTTACATTTTGGTTCATATCGGCATGAGAATACTCTTGTCTCCCCGATCAATTCTGTGTTTTCCGCTTGCATGAGTTTGTGTTGCCTATTGGCGAGACTTATTTATTGTCACAATGATTGAAGTTTGTATGCAAGTGGAATTCGACATGACTTTTGTATTGTCACAACAAATAGTTTTCTCCTATGGGCTATTGGCGTAACGTTTCTATTGTTTTGGTGACATTGGAGACATCTATCGACATTTCTTGTGGCTATCGGGGTGGTGTCTCACCAAGTTCAGTATGTCTCAGCAATAGGTGCACTATGTGATCCATTCGGCATATGTTAAGGTCTATAGCGGGAGGTCTTGGCGAGTATCATTTGTCTCACCGATGATGCAAGGCTTTCTTCCAAATGACTTTCGGTGAGAAATAAACTTATCGGGGTATGGTCATAGCGAAAAGGTTGGGTCTTGCTGACAGTGTTTAACGAATGGTTTTCTTTCGGTGTAAGTTCACTCTTGTCTTGCCGATCGATGGTGGAAGAATATGAGCATATCGATATAAGTTGTGGTGATCACCATAAGGTCTCAGCGAGTGACCTTCAGTCTTGCTGATGGAAAACAAAAGGATGTCGGTGTGAGATTAGAACTCTCTTGGTGATATGGTGTAATCCTAAAGCTTTCAGTATAGCCCGATAAATTCTATGGTACTTCTCCCTAAATTTGAGATGTCTCAGCAACATACATAAGATAGGTGGGCTCATCAGTAGGAGAAATCGTAAGTCACGGTGACATGCGATGAATACAGGGGGTTCTCGATAAGACACAGAATGGTCTAGGAGACATCTCACCAACCCGGATGAGCTATAGCGAAACGCAAAGGAATAGAAAATGCTTCTTGTCTTCGGTGTAACAAGCAGAATCTCATAGCGACACATAGTTTGATCACGAGGCTTTCGGTGAAGCATTGGACAGTTTGTGAGAGGTCTTCCCAATGTAAGAGAGCTACGATGACTGTGAGTAAGACAAAGGGAATGCGTCGGTGAGAGATATGCTCATGTCTCGGTGACTGGTAAAAACACATTAGCGAAATGCATATCAACATAACATTTGGTAGTCTCTATGACATCTCCCCAATGGTCGACAGTCTTGGTGAAAGCAAAAAACAAGTGCACAGGATGATTAATGATTGTCGTTATTTTTCCTTTGGCATACCTTTTGTGTTATCTTGCCAACTATTCACTGGTGAATAACAGAATTTTAAACATTAGGGCCGACATGTATCTACTTAGGTGACCGTTGCTTGCTAGCTCAATTGGAGCTCGAATTTTGTGCTGGGCTGACATGTGATCTCAATATGATATTTTCTTCAAATGCTTGTGTATAAATAGGCATTTTGGCAATTGTAATAGGGATGAGTTATCAGTTATTCGATACAATAGGAATATTGTATGGATACAAAATAGTAAATTTATCAAATCAAAGGCTATGATGCATGTTCTAAAATGGAGGTATTTATGAATGTCAATTGATGTTGTTGCACATGTTTGGTATTAGTTATCTGTTGAATTTAATAAGAGAATTGCTAAGTTGTCTCCAAGATGGATTCTTTCTGATTGTTTAAATTGATATGACAAGTTTGTATTGAATTTATCAGTGCACATTTGTTGTACTTGTGTGATCGATTGATTGGTTCTTTCAAGTAAAGACTAAATCCTTTTAGTTAATCACAGTAATCAGTGAGTTTCGATTGGATTATTCAAGTAGAGCTTAGTAATCACATTCTTGCATGTTTATAAAAGAACTTGTAAGCATAATATATGCCAGATAATTTGGATTTTCTCAGACAAGTGTTGCTCATCTTGATCTCATTTGACTCCACATACCCAACAAGGCACTAGTCTCTACACTTCACCATTTGAACTTATTCTATTTTCTTTACATCTATTAATTGAGCATTTATTTTAGGATTCAGATCATAATATTGTTACTGTTTTCAAGTTGGATTTCATTTATTCACCTCTCATTGCCATTGTGAACAAATTGCTTTAAGATAATCACAAGTTAAGTCTACACCATTCAGAAAGGTACACCCACCCAGGTTTGCAACACATAAAGAGTAGAAGGTTGAGTTCTCTTGACCTTGTCTGTTACCCTAAAACATATCAAGAGATTGGCAGCCTCTTGAGGCATTCAGCCTACATTTTTGAGAACTAAAAAATTGGTGACTCTAATGGGGATTAATTAGGATCAAGGCCTTAATCATAGAGTCAGAAATCTTGCACAGACTCCATTGGGAATAAAAAGTATCAAACCTTCTCATTTTTTTGATAAAAGTGAGTGGCGACTTTGACAAAAATTTTGCAATTGTTCATCATGAATGGAAGAAGATCTCAGTATAGGGGAGGTCATAATGGAGCCCCTACCGATAGTAGTAAGTGGGCACACAAAGAAGACAAATTTTATAAAGGAAAGAGGATCAATGATTACATGTGCATAACAAACAAAGGTAAAGCACCAAGAGCACAGGGTGAAACATATAATTGCTTTGATACATGGAGAGATGATTCTAGTGCAGAAATTTGTACCCCTGATGATCAAAGAAATCCTTTTCCTTTTCAAGATTCTCAGAAATAGGTTGAGCTTGAAGCTAAGAAACAGGTTGAGTTTGAAGCTAGACTTGAGCCTGAACGACTCAGAATTCAGCATGAATATGATCAAAGGATGGAGGGTAATCATGAAACTCCTAAAGGAAACCATGAGCTCTCGATTCCTAATGAAGCAAAAGCACAGTTGGAACTAAAAGATAAAAAGATAAAGGAACCAGAGGCTAAATTGCAGAAAGCCCAAATTACTAATCAGATGGCTGGTGGCCCAAAGTATGTCCTGACTTACAAGCAGGGTGATCATGGGGCAGGGCCCTCCAATCAACAAAATGCTCCTCATAATCAGATAGGGAATCACCACAAGTAGCCAAATCATCCACGTCACATTCCTACACAGCATACAGGTATGTATCCACCTCCTGGTCAGTATTATATCCCACATCATAATGCACAGTATAATAATCACATGCATCAGTATCAGCATCCACCTATTCTTCCCCCTCACTAGCATGCAACCATGATTAGACAGTTTGATTTAGTTGGTTTCCAGTTATATCCTTACCCTATGGATGGCAGTTAGAGGAATATGGTGGCCAAATTTACAAGGATTAATGCAATCATAGTTGAGGAACATTTAAGGATTTTTAATTTTTTCGTCTAGGACATAGATATGCCTTATGAAGATTTACACATGAAGCTGTTCATGTTGTCACTTCTTGAAGATGCTAGGGATTGGTTTAACAACTTGTCAGCGTATTTAATTAATTCTCTACAAGTATTCCAAGATTGATTCCTAGAGAAATATGGGAATCTAAATGCACAAGATACAACTCTTCATGAATTGATGCGAATTCAGAAAAATCAAAATGACTCAGTTTATGATTTCAACCAAAAATTCAACAAATTACAGACTAAGGTACCTCTTGGATCTAGGTTGCTAGATTTTGTAGCTTTAAGTGTTTATTTAAATGCATTTGATCCCAAAATAGGGTACGAACTAAGAAATAGATTTCTAAGAGATCTGGCTGAAGCACAAAGGATTGCATTGACAATTGAAAATAACAGGAAGGCTGCTGGTATAATTAATAAAAGAGACAACCCGATGCCTCCTCAGCAAAGCAATAATTATCAGTATAGATAGGAAAATACATACAAAAATAAGAATAGAAATGAAAGACCAAGATTGCATGATATGCCTTACAATAGAAACTAGAAAGATGGGAAACCTATAACAGCCAGGCCTAGAAACAAAGAGACTCCTGATCCATTGAGAAAAAAGTGAACTTATATGGTGAGTAATAATTACTTTTGTGAATTTTTTAACTAGCCACATCCTCTAGACTATTGTGTTTTAACTCAAAGGATGGAAGAAGAGGGAATGTTTATGGAAAACAATGAAGAATATCACACAGTGTATTTGACTTCAAATGTTTCTCACCATGTTGAGGAAAGATACTCATCTTCGAAGGATGAAGGCTATAAATATGATGTTTCAAATTAGAAGTACAATGTCCATATGGTTGAACAGTAGATCTTTTATGATTCTGATGAAGATTATACTGAGCCACATTTGGTTGAAGCACCTACTCAATGCAATGTGAGGAGACTTACTAAAGAAGAAATAGAAAGACTCACTATTGCAGCAGTTGAGGAAGCAAGGAGTAAGTATTGGTTGAGAAACAGAAAGGTAAATGAGCTAGATGGAGTTCTTGGGGGAAATTTTGTAAAAGATCAAAAGACAAAACAAGAAACTATAAAAAGGCCATAAAACAAGTAGCATGATAAAATGGAAAAGAAGCCTGTCCAAGAGCAGAAAATTGTAGAATTACACATGGAATTGCAAAAGTCTGATCAACCCAATAAAAAAGAAAAAGAAGAAAACAAAGGAGAAGCACAAGAATTGAAGAAGACTGCTAGGACAGAGAACTCTTCTTTTGACTTCACATAGGCATTATCCTAGGTAAAAATGTCCGTTCCACTACTTGAATTGATGAAAATTAAGGAGTACAAAGATAATGTTGTTCAATTGATTACAAATGGAAATGAAAAATATATGAATTCTGAAGAAGTCAATAGGTAGGAAAAGACAAATAAATCAGAAGTATGTTTGGGTGATGTTTTAACAACCTCCCCTAAAGTGGATCCATTCTTCACCACATTGCTTATAAATAATAAATTGTTGAGGAATTGCATGATAGATTCTGGTGCTGCTATAAATATTATGCCAGTAGGTGTTATGAAATAGCTTGGCATGTAGATTGACACATGTGAAGGGAAGTGCTATGCAATGGATAACATACCTATACATGTGGTGGGAATTATGAGAGGTGTTAAAGTTAAATTGGCTACTTATCCACAGGTGGCTTATAATATAGACATAACAATCATTGATACTCCTCCTCAATTCGGGATGCTTTTGTCAAGGTAGTGGATGATAGCTATTGGTAGAAACATTCAATTTGATTTGTCTTATGCTACAATCCCAATAAATGGTTAGGAAGTCAAGTTATATAGAGAGCCAAGAATGAGCCAACTTGATTATGTGCCTCAAGATCAAATTAATTGTTTTTGCGATGTTGATTTTGGAAGTTTTAAGATTGAACCAACTCAGCTAGAATTAATTAATAGTGACCCAATTGAGAAACATGCTACACAAAATTGCAATGGTGTATGGAAGATGTATTTTGATGGAGCCTGCAGTCAAGAGGGTAATGCAGTTGGGATTGTATTTGTTTCACCTAGAGGTATTACTTTTAAATATTCTTTTCTATTAGCATTTGAATGTATAAACAATGTGGCAGAGTATGAAGCTTTATTGATAGGCTTGAACATAGCTATGAAACACAAGATTAAGTTACTGGCTGTTTTGGGCAATTTTGAGTTGGTTGTTTCACAGATCAAATCAAAATATACAGCAAAACACAAAAGATTAAAACAATATAGGAATGCTGTATGGGATACCATTGAATTATTCTATGCATTTTCAATTGAGTGGATTGATAGATCAAAGAACATAATGGCTACTTTTTTAGCAAATGTGGCACTGAAAAGAGATGATATCACATTTGCTAGGGTATCATAGATTGAGTTCAAGACAAGGCCCGATGTTCCTAATAATGTTTATAGTTGGCAGATCTTCAATGATGATACTAAACTTTTGAAATTACTCAATTGTATAGATTAGTATGAGGCTTAGGAAATTGATTCAATGCTTTTGTTGAAGAAGTGGATGGGAAGAAAACTATGTTTGGCAAGGAGATATTGCAGCTCAAAAAAAATAAATTGCCCAAGAGTCGAGTGGCATTGGAGAGGTTGTATGATGGAAATGATAGATCTCTAATGAAACAAATGCTAGTCCGAAGAGAAGATATTGAGAAGTCAACTTGGGGATTGAGATAGCACCAAGAAAGGTATACATTGGAAAGAAGATCAGCCCTACAATTAGAAGAATGTTGATAGAGTTGCTAAGAAAGTACAAGCATGTTTTTGCTTGGTCTTATGAAGATCTGAAAGCATACAGGGAAGATTTATTTCAGCATGAAATACCACTGAAGCTAGATGCCAAGCCTTTCATACAAAAGTAAAGACCTATAAATCCAACATTGGAGCCTAAAATGCAAGAAGAATTGACAAAGCTCAGGAATGGAGGAATTATCAAACCAATCAAACATTCAATGTGGGTTTCAAATCCGGTTCTTGTGAGAAAGAAGAATGGTGATATCAGATTATGTGTGGACTTCAGGACTTTAAATATGGCATCTCTCAAAGATAGTTATCCTTTACCCAATATGGAGGTTATATTGCATAAGGTGACAGGGTGTGAATTGTTGTCCATGATGGATGGGTTTTCTGGATACAATCAGGTTAAAGTCAAGGAATCTGAGCAATACAAGATAGTATTCACTACTCCTTGGGGAACATATGTATACATAATAATTTCATTTGGTCTCACTAATTCTTGAGCCACTTTTCAACAAGCTATGGATGTAGCATTTGCTGATTTGATTAATATTATCATGGTGGTGTATCAAGATGACTTGACTGCTTATTCGAAGAAGGCTGAAGATCATGTACAACATCTTGAAAAGGTATTTATTAAAGCTCTTGAATATGGTATTAGCTTAAATCCAAAGAAATTCCATTTTGTAGTCATAGAGGGTAAGCTCTTGGGGCATATTGTTTCAAAAGAGGGAATTAGAATAGATCCTGAGAGGGTGGAAGCTATTGATAAAATTCCTATTCCCAAAACTGTTAAGGCAATACAATCTTTCTTTGGAAAAATTAATTTTGTCAGAAGATTCGTTTCTAACTTTGTTGAGATCATCAAGCCCATATCTAAAATGTTGAAGAAAGGACAAAAAATGGATTGGACTGCTAAAGCTTTGGATGCTTTTATGTCTATCAAAAGGGCTATCAAAGAGGCTCCTGTTCTTAAGTCTCCAGATTTTACAAAGCCTTTTCATATTTTTTCATTTGCCTCAATGCATACTATTGTTGCTATTATGTTATAGAAGAATGAAGGTGGTTATGAACAACCAGTGTCTTTATTTAGTAAATCATTACAAGGGTCTGAATTGAAGTATGACATAATGGAAAAAAAGGAATTTGCATTAGTAAAGGCCACAAAAGCATTCAGACCGTATCTTGTTGGAGCAAAGGTGATTGCTTATGTCCCTCATGCAGTTGTCAAAGACATTTTAACAAAATCTGAAGTTATAGGGAAAAGATGCAGATGGATCAACAAGATTCAAGATTTTGACATGGAAATAAAAATTGCTAAGCTGGTAAGAGGCCAAGGCTTGGCTAGGCTGATGATAAAAACTAATATTGAGGCAAATTAGATCTACAATGTTGAAGAAGGGGCTACAATTGCAAGCATTGAATAGACTCCTTGGTATACTGATGTTATGCATTACCTTAAATACATGAAGTGTCTAGATGGATTGAGTGACAATAAGAGGAGAACTTTGAAGTTGTAGGCATCCAAATATGTTTTTATGGATGGAGATCTATTTCAGAAAAATAGGTTATAATAGTGGTTTACAATTTTTGGCCAAACTAGACACTGAAATTATTATTTTTCACTGAATCTTCACATTCGGGCACCTATAGCGGCTAAACTGTGAGGAATTTGAAGATTGTGCAAACTAGAGTCTCATCAAGTTTTGTCTGTAGATTCTAAAAATATTTTTTTCAAATTTTTTGGAATCAAATTGCACTTCTTTTTCTATCTCCCACGAAAATTGATTTTTTTCAGAAAACAACATTTTAAAAAAGTGACGCACACCGTATAATGCATAACTTTTTTTCCATGAACGATAGAATTCTAATTCTTTCAAATTTAGATTTGTAACTCTGATATCTAGTGATTCCACTTAGTTAGATAGTTTTTTATTAAATATTTTTTCCTTAATCAAGTTTCAAAGTCAAATGAATTACAATTCAAACATAGTGCGACCGTATAACACGTAACTTTTTTTGTATATGTCAAAAAAAAAAAAAATTTTTTTGTTGGATCAAGGACTTTAATATCTGGTGCACTCATATTTTTCAATTCTTTTTTGATAATCTTCTATTTTTCCACATGTGAAGAACAAATAAATTCATTTTGATGAAAAACCTATGTTTAATAAAACTTAAAAAATGAATACATAACAAAACCAAAACATATTAAAATTATATTCATTGGATAGCTTATTCTCAGGAATACCATAATCATTTGAAATAAATTTTAAATTAATTCATTTGATCCCCCAAAAGCTAAATCAAAAGTGATTTTTTATCAGCATTTTGATAGGTGTAAAGGAGATGCATTTATAGGTATGGTTTAAAACTAGCAGGTTCTATCCAAGGGGGTTTGATCTAAGGTGATTTGATCAAACCCTCTTCAATTGGAATCCTTAAAATGGAACTTTTTAAGGCTTAAATCATTATATTTTCTAAAGATATGTGATTTCAGCTAAAATTCGTTCCTCTCAGGAATTGTAAACCACTATTATGACAACATTTATGGCATATTGTTGTTATGTTTGGATGAGTCATAGGCTAAGCATGTTTTGAAGGAAATGCATGAAGGAGTTTGTGGAGGTCATTATTCAACAAAGACAACTACACACAAAATTCTTAGGGTTGGGTATTTTTTGCCAAAGGTTTTTAAAGATTCTTTTACACATGTGAGAAAATGTGAAGCTTGCCAAAAATTTTTGGAAGATTGAAGTATCAGGGTGCTTTGCCACTTCGACCTTTGTAGCTTGATGCCCCTTTTCATCAATGGGGAATTGATTTCATTGGAGAGATACAATAGAATTCAAGTGGAGGACATAGATGGATACTAGTTGCCACTGATTATTTTACAAAGTGGGTAGAGGAAATCCCAACCAAGCAGGCTACAAGTAAAGTTGTAACAAATTTCTTGATGGATAACATTATCACCAAATTTGGTGCACCATTAAGGATAATCATAGACAATGGGATGTGCTTCAGGTCAGATGAATTCAAAAGCTTTTGTGGTAAGTATGGTATTACTATTTCTTATGCAGCTCCTTATCATCCACAAGCCAATGGTCAAGCAAAGTCCAGTAATAAGAGTCTCTTGAAGATTGTAAAGAGGATGCTGGGATAGAACAAGAAGGCTTGGGATTCAAAGTTAAAATTGGCTATGTGGGCTGATAGGATCACTGTGAAAAGGGCAATTGAAAGTCTCCATTTGAATTAGTGTACGAAGCACAAGCTAGGATGCCTCTGTAGAATTTTTTACCAGTCTACAGGTTTGTCTTACAAGAAGATTTGGAAGTTCTTGAACCCATGGAAGAAAAAATGGAGCAACTTACTAAACTTGATGAAGTAAGGAGAGAGGCCCAAAGTCAAAACATGAAGTTATAGGCACAGATGAAGTATCTATTTGACAAGAAGGAAAAGAATAGAAAATTTGAAGAAAATGATTTGGTGTTGATGTGGAATGCAAGGTGTCAGGAGAAAGGCAAGCATGGTAAATTTGAAACTCTTTGGCTAGGACCTTTTGTTGTTGTTGGAAAGAAGGGTGAAGACTCATATTATCTATAAAACATGGCTGGTGAAGATCAAGAATTGCCTATTCATGGGAAATTCTTGAAGCTTTTCTTCTCTTGAGCAACACAGAGGATTGAGGGTTGCCAGTGCATGGACAACTCTTGTGTATCCTCTTAAAAATTATTTTCCATTCATAGTAGTCTAGGATTCTGTCATTTTCCATTCACCTCCATCTTGCATTCACTTTGCATTCACTTCCACTTTGTATTCATTTTGCATTCATTCCTTCATGTTCCATTACCATTCATTCCATTATTGCTCACTAGTTCATCATTTTTGTCTGGTCTGCTAACCAAAGATTGTGGATCCTTGCAATGATCTCACAATCATTGATCCCCAGATAGAGCCACTATTGGGACTGTAAAAATCTGATGTTTTTACATATGTTTTCACTCATAAATTTCTAGATTTGGTCCTACCATATGCATATTTTACCCATAGTTTTCCATGTTGTTCCATTGAATCCATTGGGTCATGCATATTTTACATTTTGGTTCATATCAGCATGACAATACTCTTGTCTCCTCGATTAATTATGTGTTTCCTATCAGAAAGACTCATTTATTGTCACAATAATTGAATTTTGTATGCAGCTGGCATTCGGTAGGACTTTTGTATTGTCACAATGACAGGTTTTCTCCTGCGGGCTATCAACGTAACGTTTCTATTGTTTTGGCGATAGTGGAGACATCTATCAACATTTTTTGTGGCTATTGGGGTGGTGTCTCACCAAGTTCAGTATGTCTTAGTGACAGGTGCACTATGTGATCCCTTTGGCGTATGTTAAGGTCTGTAGTGGGAGGTCTTGGCAAGTATCATTTGTCTCACCGACAATGCAATGCTTTCTTCCAAATGACTTTCGGTGAGAAATAAACTTATCGCGGTATGGTCATAGCGAAAAGGTTGGGTCTTGCCGACAATGTTTAATGAATGCTTTTCTTTCAGTGTAAGTTCACTCTGGTCTTGTTGATCGGTGGTGGAACAATATGAGCATATCGATATAGGTTGGGGTGATCGTCGTAAGGTCTCGGTGAGTGACCTATAGTCTCACCGATGGAAAAAAAAGGATGTCAGTGTGAGATCGGAACTCTCTTGGTGATATGGTGTAATCCTAAAGCTTTCAGTATATCCTGATAAATTCTATGGGACTTCTCCCCAAAGTTGAGATGTCTCAGTGACATAAGACAGGTGGGCTCATTGGCAAGAGAAATCGTAAGTCACAACGACATGCGATGAATAAAGGGGGTTCTCGGTAAGACATAGAATGGTCTAGGAGACATCTCACTGACCCAGATGAGCTATAGCAAAACACAAAGGAACAAAAAATGCTTCTTGTCTTCAGTGTAACAAGCAGAATCTCATAGTGACACACAGTTTGATCACGAGGCTTTCGGTGAAACATTGGACAATCTGCAAGAGGTCTTCCCGATGTTAGAGAGCTATGACGACTATGAGTAAAACAAATGGAATGTGTCAGTGAGAGATATACTCGTGTCTTAGCAACTAGTAAACACATTAGCGAAATGCATATCGACATAACATTTGGTAGTCTCTATGACATCTCCCCGACGGTCGATAGTCTTGGTGAAAGCAAAATGCAAGTGCACGGGATGATTAACGATTGACGTTATTTTTCCTTCAGCATACCTTTTGTGTTATCTTGCTGACTATACATTGGTGAATAACATAATTTTAAACATTAGGGCTAACATGTATCTACTTGGGTGACTGTTGCTTGCCAACTCGATTGGAGCCCAAATTTTGTGTTGGGCTGACATGTGATCTCAATATGATATTTTCTTCAAATGCTTGTGTATAAATAGGCATTTTGGCAATTGTAATAGGGATGAGTTATCAGTTATTTGATACAATAGGCATATTGTATGGATACAAAACAATAAATTTATGAAATCAGAGGCTATGATGCATGTTCTAAAATGGAGGTATTTATGAATGTTAATTGATGTTGCTACACATGTTTGGTATCAGTTATCTATTGAATTTAATATGAGAATTGCTAAGTTGTCTCCAAGATGGATTCTTTCTGATTGTTTAAATTGATATGACAAGTTTGTATTCAATTTATCAGTGCACATTTATTGTACTTGTGTGATCGATTGATTGGTTCTTTCAAGTAAAGAATAAATCATTTTAGTTAATCACAGTAATCAGTGAGATTCGATTGGATTATTCAAGTAGAGCTTAGTAATCACATTCTTGCATGTTTATAAAAGTTGTAATCATAATATATGCCAAATAATTTTTATTATCTCAAAGAAGTGTTGCTCATCTTTATTTCATTTGACTCCACATACCCAACAAGGCACTAGTCTCTGCACTTCACCATTTGAACTTATTCAATTTTCTTTACATCTATTAATTGAGGATTTATTTTAGGACTCAGATTAGAATATTGTTACTATTTTCAAGTTGGATTTCATTTGTTCACCTCTCATTGCCATTGTGAACAAATTGCTTTAAGATAATAACATGTTAAGTCTGCACCATTCAGAAAGGTACACCTGCCCAGGTTTGCAACACCTAAAGAGTAGAAGGTTGAGTTCTCTTGACCTTCTCTGTTACCCTAAAAATTATCAAGAGATTGGTAGCCTCTTGAGGCATTCAGCCTGTGTTATTGAGAGCTAACACCTTTGTCAAACATTAACATGATTGTTGACTTGACAGCATGGTATAATTAGATTAGAATTGCAACTGAAGTCCAACCTAAAATGACTTTCACATGTCCCTGGGAAACTTATTACTAGAATGCTATTCCCTTCAGACTAAAAAATGCTAGAGCAACATATCGGCGAGCTATAACCACTATTTTTCATGACCTTATACACACTCTTATGGAGGATTATGTCAATGACCTTAATGTTAAATCACTGACAAGGGAAAATCATTTACAGGTCTTAGACAAGATATTTCAAAGACTAGAAGAGTATAAAGTAAGACTAAATCCGAAGAAATTTGTGTTTGGAGTGAAGTAAATAATTTTTTTAATGTATATCATTTTCAAATGCGACATTGAATTGGATCTAGCCAAGGTTAAAGCAATCATAGACATGCCTCCACCAACTAATCTCAATCAGCTAAGGACATTATAAGGGAAATTGCAATCCATCAAAAGATTCATAGTGCAGTTAGCGAATAAGACACATCCCTTTCAACATTTACTTAGAAAAGGAATAACCTTTGTATGGATAGGTAAGTTTTAGGAAGCTGTTCAACTAATTAAGGATTATCTACTCACACCACAAGTCTTAATGCCACCTATTGAAGGACGACCACTGATTCTCTATATTTCAACAACCCATTCATCACTAGGAGCATTGCTTGCACAAAATGATAATGAAGGTCATGAAAGGGTAGTATACTACATCAGTCAAACTTTAGTAGGTTATGAGCTTATTTATAGTACCATTGAACATTCTTTTCTTGTGGTAGTATTTGCTACTAAAAAACTAAGGCACTTTGTGCTAAAACATCAAACAATTTTGGTTGCCAAGATAGATACTTTAAAATATCTTCTAAGCAAAGTAGCATTAACAGGGTGACAAGTCAAATGGGTAATGATATTTAGTGAGTATGAAATCTTGTACATGGAGAGAAAATTTGTCAAAAGACAAGTCATTGGTGATCAGTTGGCTGATGCACCGATACAAGTAGATTACCCTTTAGTTGCAAATTTTCTTGATGAGTTTATATTCACCATTGACACAAGCATAACATGGAAATTATACTTTGATGGCTCTCATACAAATCATGGATTAGGGGGTGGTATATTGTTCATCACAGCATAGGGTGATTCCATACCTAATTCATTCAAGATTGCATTTCCATCTACTAACAACATAGCATAATATGAGGCTCTTGTGATAGGATTATGCATGGCCATCAAATGGAATATCAAGAACCTATAGGTTTATGGTGACTCTCAGTTGGTAAACTAAGTAAATGATGACTATGAGACTAAGGATGAAAATCTTTCTCCCTACAAACACATGGTAGATAGTTTTAAGGAGTACTTTGACAAGGTTGACTTTCATCAAATAGCTCATGTTCTAAATAGGGCATTAGATGCCACGACTACTATTGCTTCACTCTTGGACATATCTAGCAAAGTGCCTAAATTTGAGTTCTTGGTAGAAAAACTTTTGGTCCCTATCTATGACATCCCAAATTCAAAGATGGTGTGTGATATTGTTGGTCCTAATTCCCCATGGTATAAGGACATCTATGGCTACCTCCATGTCAATATTATACCACCTGAACTTTCTAATAACCAACGTAGGACATTCCTTCATAAGTCATCCAAATACACCATCATCAGAGACACCCTGTATAGATGTGCCCTACACAATACCCTATTGAGATGTCTTGATACTAAAGAAGCTTAAGCAACCTTGTGTGTGTTACATGAGGGTATATGTGGATCCCATTCTAGTAGTCCTACCTTAGCTAAGAAGATTATGAGACTCAGTTACTATTTTCCTACCATGGAAGAGGACTCATATATCTTTGTCAATAAATGTCATCAATGTTAGGTACACATATTCTTGATACACGCACCAGCGCATGAGCTTCATCCCATAATGTCACCATGGCCCTTTGCTCAATGGGGACTTTATCTCATAGGTAAGATACATCCCACATCATCCAATGACAACAAGTTCATCATTACTACCACTAAGTATTTTATGAAGTGAATTGAAGCCATTCCCATGACCTACATCACCAACACATATTTCTAAGTTTATCTTGAACTATATCATTTTCCAGTATGGTGTACCTCAATCTATAATCACAAATAATGGTCATCCATTCAAAAACCAAGAAGTCCATCATCTCTATGTAGAGTTCCATATCCAACATCATTTCTCCACCCCATATTACCCACAAGGTAATGACCAAGTAGAGGCATCTAAGAAAACTATCATTAGAATCCTCAAAAAAATTGTCAATGATGCTAGTCGTGATCAACATTTATAGCTTAACCTAGCCTTGTGGGATTATCTCAAAAGAATCTGTACTCCCACTAGCGCTACTCCATTTTCCTTAGTATTTGGTTCCAATGCCATTCTACATATTGAGGTTGAATTCCTTCCCTAAGGATATCCTTGAAAGGGCATATTGATGATGAAGAGTACCAAGTTTCAAGACTACATGAGTTAGAATTCCTAGATGAATGAAGACAGAAGGCATTAGATCATCTCCAAGCATAACAAAATCATCTTCGTCGCAGCTACAACATGAAGTTCTTGAATAGAAATCTTGAAATTGGTGACCTATTCTTAATGGAAAATCCCAAGAATCAAGTTGAAAGAGACAAACCAAGAAAGTTTGAACCTAACTGGTTAGGACCCTACATTGTCACAGAAGCCTTTGGATCAGGAGCATATCAACTCTCTACTCTTTAAGGAGAACCATTGTTAGCACCTATCAATAGTCTCCATCTGAAGAAGTTCTACACATAGCATCTGAGAGCCTTTTCTTAATTATCAAAAATATAAAAAATCAAAAAATCAAAAAAATCGTTACCGAGGTGAAAACCTGACAAATAGGCATCTTGGTAACATAAAAAAATTAGAAAATCAAGAAAATAGTAAAGAGAAATAATTTTTCCAATAGTGAAAACTACTTCAGTAGTGCTTTGGATAAGTACCATGGTGAAAACTTGGTAAACATGTGCCATGTGTAGTTGACTCTATTCCTTTGTCTACTATCATTCTAATCTAACTTCCCTATACATATCACTTATCCCTGTACATATTATCTATCCCAGTACATATCACCTATCTTTCCTGTCTATTGCTTGTACATATCATTCATAATAAATGGTAGTCTTTCCCATAACTTGGAATGATTTACATCGAGTGCATTTCATATCCCCCACCCTATACTATTCACAATCAATTGGTCATATACTTGGTTAGGGGCGAGCACTTTACCTATGTCATATTGGTTCTTACATTAGCTGTGCTAAAGACATAAAACAATCAAAAAACCCAAAAAAATTACAAAATGTCCTCAGAAAATCCAAAAACATCAGAAAACTTCAAAAAAGAACAAAAACATCAAAATATGTCAAAAGTAAAACAAAAAGAGTCTAAGTGAGTTGCACTTGTCATTCTTTTTCATTTGATGAACTACATTGCCTCTATGATTGGACGTAGGTAAGGACATCAATCGATGAGCCCCTAAGGACACACTAGGTCAGTCCATTAGGGTTTGTCACATTCACTATCACTAATGTCTTATATTTGTAAATCAATTAGGATTTTTATAGTCAATCTTGTTAGTCAAATTCTAGTCAAACTATGAGGTCTTTGTGTGTATAACATAGGAAAGTCCATAAATCAATGATCCCCTCAAGCCACACTAGGTTAGTCCTTTAGGTTCATCGTCACACATAGTCAACTATCAATACATCATATCAAGTCACACATCAACAAGATCATCAAGTCAACAATCTCATCAAGTCAAATCAAAAAAATTGACAAAGCTACAACCAAAGTAAATCAATTTATGTCCACTACAGGATGTGTCCTTGAAAAAAAACATCATCAAAATAAATCAACTAATGTCTACTATAGGATGTGTCCTTCCTAAAAATAGACATCATCAAAACAACAACCAAATTATGTCTTATACAAGATGATTCCTTCTTCCATAAAGACACTATCAAACAATCAACATGGCCTTACACAAGTTATCAAATCAATGATATCAGACTCAACATCTTATATGATATGTGTCTTTCTGAAACTAGGATTTTGTCATGCCTTATATAGATAGTCATAAACTCGAAACCAGACTCAATGTCTTATACACTATGTGTTTTTCTTGAAATCAGGTCATATTAATCAATCATCTTATCAATCAAAACAATCAAATAAGTTGATCAAGTTTTGGAAAATATCTTATTGGCTTTTGATTTTTTATCTTGTTTATCTTATCATTCTATTTGGATTTAATTTGGAATCTTGATACTCGCTTTCTCGAGGATGTCCCATGAAGGATTTAGAGAGGAAATGATGTATTAGAATTTTGTTTTCTTTGATTATTGTTTGTTGACTATCTTTTAACTTTAGATTTTGAGTCATGTTACTAGTTTCCTCATGGATGTCCCATGAAGGATTAGAGGAGTGATGACATCTCATGACCCATATTTTATTTGTTTGTTGTTTGTGGTTTGACTTGACAAAAATACTAGGGAAACTATGCTCTTAGTATGAGTTAAGACAATCCTTTTTTTGTGACTGTCTGTTGTTAGTAGGTGGATGACCTTACACACCTTGATCTATGTCATATCATGGTGTTTGTCTCCATTTGTATTAGTTACCACCTAATGATGATAAAGTGCAAAGCCTTTTGTGATCTGACAAAATATGAAAGATTGATAATACTAACATCAATGTCTTTTCTTATTCATCTTTCTTTTCACACTTAAATTTCTTCTTTCTTGCATTATGACAGAGTCCTGTGACACATAAAAATATAAATCATCTTTCATATGCATTCATGTTATAAACATCATGTAAATATCATACATTGAAAATCATACATATATCTTGCATTTCAAAAACATAGAAAACATAGGCATCTACCATATCTAGGACATCATGGCATAATAGGAATTTATCATCATAGATTACATAGAAAAAGTACTACATGTACATAACAATTGTAAATATATGCATCACATTACATCCATCATAATCAATTGTATAGCATCACATGTCAATAGCATTGGATATATTAAAATCACATTGCATCTCGTAATCATAAATTGCATACATAACATCCATTGATACCATAAGAAATCAATCAATACATCATCATATAGAATCAAAATCACATCATAGGCTGCATAAACACATCATAATATATATATGATCATCCATCACATAGGCATATCATATAGACAATAACATGCATAAATAAAAGACTATATAATCATCATAGAAATGCATATCATGAGAATCACCACCAAAATCATATGTATATATATATATATCACTCAAAAAGTGTCACATCACAATATAATAATGTATTAATAAATATAAAGCGAGCAGTCTCTATGATCAAAATACAAATGTCCACCAATGAATATTAATAAATGTCCCTATTCAGAACTCCCACTGCTTCCATGAACATAATGTGAAGGTGAATGATGGTGGGATCCTGATCACCTATTTGTAGAAGGAGGCCTATCATATGGTCTAGATCTACAAGGTCCCTTGATCCCATCTATGCTCATTGTCCTACTATGAGTTCTACTCTAGGACCTGCTACTATGTGCCTAAGAAAAAATGGGAGCATGTCTCTTAGGAGGAACCTCCCCCTCATATAGATCTCTATAATGTGTGGTTCTCTCCACTACTCTGACCAACTCTTGTGCAAAAGCATTAGCAAGACCACTGTATAGAGCTATGATCTCTATAAACCTCTTCTCATTCTCTTGTCTCCAAGCTATGGCCCAATCCTTGTCCATGTATGCCCTGCCTCTCTCCATCTGTAAGGCATCTCGCTCTGACATCAAAACCCTCATCCTCTCCTCAAAGGATGCCACCTGAGCATGCAGATCTTCTATATCTAGATTAATGGGACCTATGTCATCCTATCATGGCCACTTCATCCTATCATCCTCCCACTCCTCCACAACCCACTCTCAAAAATCAAACTCCTAGTCATCCATCTCCTCCTCCTCCTCAACGTTGTCTTGATAGCCAGTGAGAAGACCAAGAGCACCCATCTCTACCTCCTCCCTACTTTCCTCCTCCTATGCATGCTCCTCGAGAATGTCCTCCACTCCCACATGCTCCTCTCCACTGACCCCAACATCTACCTCCTCCTCACCTCTGCCAATATCGAGCATGGGAATATCCACTCCCTCACTTTCCTCCTCATGGATGGGTGATAAATGTGGGCCTCATCCTTTCTAACCACATCGCCCTCTACAACCCCCTCTCCAACCTCCTCCTCCATCTCCACCATGACCTCTACTAGCTCTCCCACCATGACCTCTACCTCTCCCATGTCTTCCTCACGGGCTTATCCTATGGCTCTCCATAGGAGCATCCTGGTCTAGATCTGTAAAGAGAATTGGCCTATGACTAGCCCACTAGGTATCATAGGCCACTATCATGCTCAGATTCATCACTCCACCTCTCCATCCCCACTATACTAGTTGTAAGGAATCAATGTATGCCTCTGTTGTCACCACATGAATCTTTGCTCCCCATAAAGTTACCTCTCTCATTGATCTAGCATACTTTTCTCAACCTTGAGGCTCATCCTATACCTCACCAAATTCTCTTAGGACCTAGTCTAGCAAATACCTCTCAATGATTTGTACATGTGAGACTATCTACCCAATCAAATAATGTGTCTAATGGTAGAATTTTAGGTGTCTATCCTCATCTAGCCATTGTGGGAAATCCATGTAGGGCCTCCAAATGAATTGAACCATCGTGTTGATGTCATGTCAGTAGTTACCAGTGTCTCCAACATGAGTCTAGGTTTTTTCCCCTACATAATGAAAGGAATAAGGTGATCCCTACTACAACTCTACTATGATAGGTGGATGAAAAATGGCTATGTGTTCCCATGCCCATACCATTAGGAGCATGGTACCAATGATCATAGACTATGCCTCTCTATATAAGCTATATCATGTAAATGAAAGTACAACCTGGCCAAAAAACAAGGGCCCAAGGCATAAACCACCCACCTCTCTAACATTCCTACAAGCATCTCCTCCCACCCTATAGGGAATCTGTGACCTCGATGATCAGGAAGAACTACAACTTTGATCAATGTACATAATAAACAATCTAATCTACCATATCTTTGCACCAAAACATGCCATCTAATCTCATAGTTGTATATCCCCAACTATCTAATGTCCTGATGGGGATAGTATGTACACATCTCTGCAAAACCCCTCTGAGCATCATACATAACCCTAGCTCCTCTAATTGGTAATCTCAATATCCTATATACATCATGTTGCCTCACTAGTAGGTAGATGAAATGATGATGTCTCTGAGTGCCACTACTTACACAAAGTAGTCAATAGACCTTAGTTTTCCAGAATAGTGGGCATGAATGTCATATGGCGCAAACCCAAGTGCCACATAAACTATTTCTCCCCGCTTCGTAGTCGATCGTAGAAGCTGAAGGTCAATAGTATCAACTCTTTGGTATATATCAGATCCAATTTAACCTACAATGGCATTATGCATGCCTCATGTTAGAATCAATAATCTATCCTATCCTAGTCTAAAATTCTAAAATTATTTCCCAATCAAATGTGTCATTTTATTTTCAAATGCGTTGCAAAAAATCAAATGCATCATTTAAAATTGCAAATGTATTACAAATATACACATGCGTCATCCTAATATGCATATGTATTTTACAAATGAAAATGCATACAAATGCAGTGATGCACAATCAACACACCATACAACATGCATATGTGTCTTACAAAGAAAATGCATTTCAAAATTCTATATGTGCAACAGTTAATTACAAATGTGATGCACATTTACAAATGCCTTGAAATAAAACATAAATGCTTTCATCTTTCAAACAACCTACTCTATCCTCCTAGGTGAATTTTCAAATGCATTATTTCACATACACATGCATCAAAAACACATTCATATGTGGTGCAACATAAAAGTGACACATCACAAAAAATTGAAATAAATTCCTAGAAAAGCATGAAAATAAAAAATTCAAAAGGTGGTTTCTGACTACATACTGGGGGGCCCGCATCTATAGGTCAGTTGAGGGTTCGGATGCGATAGTCGTGATCCTATGAGTGTGGAACTAGAGACATGGCCATTAGAATACTAGAGAAAAAATTTCAAATTTCTAAACTTGGAGAGTGAAAATGAATTGGATTTTCACCCCATTTCTATTTATACCTAGGGTTTTGGGTGATATTTCTTCCAAAATTTTCTATTGGCCACTTAAAATTCCAACTTCTATCAAGCCATACACACAACAAACACCTTGAAACTCATTTATGTCAACTCTACTACATTTTTGGCTATCAAATTGACTAATCGAGACTATTTCCAAATTGTTTGGAATTTTTTGAAAACTTGTCAATTTTCCCGAGGGGGCATACCTTCACCTATTTTACACTGGGGAATGACTGGGGCATGTTCTTGATCAATTTTTTTTAGCACAACACCAAAATGACATTGTATCAAAGAGGGGGAAAATTTAGACTCTAAAATTTGGTCTAAGCCTAGGACTTCAATTTCTTCATAATTCATATTTTCATGGTCTTGATTAAATAATATTAATTATTGAATTACTTTCTAAAGTTCTTTCTTATCTATTAATTAGATAAACTTAATTATTTAATTAATTCACATTATCTTTATTCAAATCCTGATTAATTAAATAAACATTCTTTATTGAATTACGTCACTAATAATTAACTTTATCCTTCTATTTAAATTAAATAAATTCTTATTTAATTTATTTTTATCATATTTTCAACTATAATTAAATAAATACTTTAGTAATTTAATTATTCATTCAACTTTTTCATCAATCAATTAAATAAATCTTATTTATTTAATTTATTCTTTAAATGTCGAATATTGGATTAAATAACCATTTAATTCATAAAAATCTATTTTTAACACATTCCTATATATTTAGATAAATGTTTAAGTTATCTAAGTAGTCATTCCCACTTGACTCAAGATCTATTTCAATAAATCATTTATCTCCTAATTTAATGTTTGAGTGTCTTTCACGAATAAAGTCTTTGTCATAACCAGTCAGTTATCTAGTTATAACTCTTATGCATGTAGACATTTATTAATTAAATATCATTATTTAATTAATTAATTTTATGTCTGTGCTCGAACAAATCATTTCTGTTAATCTATTTTTATCTTTGTCATGCAAACATTATTCTTCTAATTTTTGAATACTTTCAACTTGAGATTCAATCATTATTTAATCTTGATCTCTATTCTTAGGTTTTATGTAGTACCCCTCCGTTCACATCATTATGTGATTTTTTTTTTTTCATTGTGTCTTTCTGTGTGGTCTTGTATGGATTCAATATGTTTGATTTGTGTCTTATGAGATTGTGAGAAATTAGATAAAAGTTCTAACAACTTACCTCAAATCTTACATGAAGTTTTAGCTTAAGAGAGTAAAGATCTTGTTCTACCTTCTTACAACAAAGCTCTAGCTAATCTAGTGGTGGTCTTATGCATTTAGTTTTGAAGTGCTAGCATCATGCTTAACCTATATTGATTAAGTAAATAAACTCTTAGCTTCTCGCAATTAAAGAATATGCTTCTCTCCCTCTAACAGTGTTGTATGACTCAACATCTCATTGTTTAATCTTTACTTATAGTTTGACACTTTCATTGAATGTTTTATATTGGTTAGCCTTTGTTTTGGTGTGGGCCTTTAGGCTTTGGGAGTCTTGACCTACTGCATGAGCCACCTAGTAGCCTTTTCTAAATCTAAACTTCAAGTTCTTATTGTCATTTCTTTCCTCTTAGCCAGATAAGTTGAGTGGAGAAGAATCTAGTCGATCCACCATTGGGTCACCATTTAATTTGGCATTATATTGAAGTTCTTCTTGCATCAAATGCTATTTATACCCAATACACTTAACATGATGTTCTCATATCCTTGCTTGAGAATCCATAGATTTATCCAACAAATTCTTTGCATATATGATGGAGGAATCGATGGCAGAATTCAAAAGGGGTAAGGAGAGATATTCATAGGCTCTTAAGGAAGTAAAGAGGAAGAGAAGTAAGGAGGGAGAAGACTCTACTGGGACACCTCATGCAGTGCATGGACATGCAATTCAATCATGCACATCTAATGATCAACCAATTATGCAATATGAGGAGGATTTTTTGGTAGTATGCTGAGATGATCCTCAAAGTCTGCAAGAGTGTGTGCGCTGGAACACAAGAAGAGCTTACAAGTTATTGCAAGGGTTGAGTTAGAGATTTGGAATCTAGCATATGCTTGGACACTCTCTCTTTAAAAAAAAAAAATACCACCCCAGGAGCCCTACCATTTTTGATAGTTGAAATCCGGTCATTCCTGGGGGGAGAAGGAGGCTAGGCTGGGGTAGCGGGGAATGGAATCCACTGGTTTCCAATGACCATTTACCAAGTTCAGTCTCAGCTTGTTGAAGGTTTTACTGGAGCTTGTAGGATGTGTAGGAAGGTAGTCTTACAGCCGGACTACTGGCAAGAGATCAATATTGAGGAATGGTGTTGTCGTTGCACGCCAGAGGTTATGGAGAGAATAATGAAGATGCTTGTCAACAGATGATGAAGATCATTGCACTATACTATTTGAGGTGGATTGATGAACAACCGAATTCTTGCCCTTCACTACTGGCTAGTAAGTCATTTTTATTATCTTCAAATTTTCACTGTTATCATAATTTTTTTTAATCTATCTACAACTTTGGCATGGGAGTGCTGATCTCTGCTAAACTTCATTTTGACAAAATATATACTTTATCTAATTTTAATATGACTTTGTAGAATAGATTCCTTTTGGAAATCACTTCTGTGGAAAGAAATTTCCTCTGCATTTTCCTTATGAGTCTACCTATCATCTTAACTTCATCCCCAGAATGGTGTTAAAGATTGAATCCAGTAATAAAGGATATGGACTTACACACCCATTTAGTTTTTGTGGTCATGGGTTACAACTTAAATGAGATTTTACAAATTTCTATTGTGGGCGTTCCAAACACCATTAAGAAATTTGCAGCTCACAAGTTTCAACCACCTTTGGCAACTAGTTTGCATGCACCTCTATCACTGTTGGCCACATTAACCAAGGATCTGTCATAGCTGCAACACTTGAACATAGAAGGTTGTGGACATGTAAGTAAACTCTTTGATTTTGTTAGAAACTTGTTACAGCCGCGCACTTGGACACGGTAGGGTGTATAAATTTAAATAACCTCCTTGATATTGTTGGAACCTTTCTAGATGTGGCATTTTTAGGATCCATCTAAAACGCAGTGTTGCTAGAAACACTCAACCTATATTCTTTCATGACTTGTAGGAACCACTAGGTTATCTGGCATTTAGCAATGAGGTTTAGGGCATCCCAGGGCTGCCAACATGGACATGAAGGGTGACCATGTGAAATTTTGATTAAATACATATGTATGCAATAAGGTTACTAATGTGTGCAGTACTTATAACCTCATCCACCAAATATGCATGACTGAGTGCATCGGGGATACAAATAAAGCTTACAAGGTTAGAAGTGTGATTGCAAAAGCAAGATCATTTGTTCATCTTCAGTTTAATAGTTTCTTTCCTTTCAAGCATCATAGTAGCCTAATCAATGTAGACATTGTACTCAATCAAAATAATCACACATATTTTTAGTTGTGAAGGAAGGTTTCTAGCCTAGTGCAGTGTATGTGTGGAGGAGGAGTACAATGGGCATCAAATTAAACATTTACTTCTTCTCCGTGTCTCTTCTACAATAAGCATGTTAAATAGAGATTACTGTTGAAGAAAAGAAGACAACAACCATATCTATTTTTGTTAACTCTTTTTCACTCTCATCCTCTCTCCTCTCAACTTACAATAGAGAAGATAAAAATATACTTTTAGATCTCAATAAAAAAAAAATGCAGGGAGGATGGTAGCCTCAAGTTTTGGTCTATATCCTCTTGATCCATTCCGAGTCAAACCATCTCACTTGTAGTCGAAACACATCTAAGGAAACTAGTAGTATAATATGATATTGGAAGTAGAAAAGAGTGATCAATTTCCATTTCATCTATGTGGTAATCTCATCCTTGACATCTCAATTATATTACTCAATACAGGGCACAGAGTTAGAGAAATCACATTGTGTTGACCGTATTCCCACAACTTGGTATTTTAGTCAAGGAAAACAACAGGCTTGGGAGAATATTGTGTCTTATCTAATTTACTTTATTATGATAGAACATGAACAGTAAACATAGGAAAACATAGATAGGGAGAGTTAACGTGACCATGGATAAAAATGGAAGTATCATTAAGTTAATTGATTAGTTGTTTTGGAAATATCTCTCTAGTGTGAGATGAATGATGAATTAAATAAGAGTTGTTACGACAAAAATGTAGAAAATGAGTATACTTTAAAATATAGAGATTGAATAGTTAATTTATTTGGAGTTATGCATTGGAAGGTTTATTGTTGAAAGAGTAATTTAACAGTGCATAGTATATTTGATATAATAGGGTATTTTTATTCCAAAGTCGAAGTTTGAAATTTAGAAGCAAAACTCTATAACATAGGAACATTGGAAACCAAGTTAGGATATATCTAACTTCTTATACCACATTCATGTACCTATGAGTGTCCATTAAAGATGGTTATTTAGTGATTATTAAATAAAAGAAAGTTTAGTAGGCTTTGATTAAAACCTAGAGTAGGGTAGAAATATCACCCTTATCATAAGGTTAGCTACTACATAATATGACATATTTCTCTATTGATATACTTTAATTTGTGCTTAGATAGGTTTCAAAAGTATCAATTTTCAAGGATGAATTTGAAAGTAATTTCCTTATGAGAATTGATTCTCTTGTAGGTACTTAATAGATGACAAGTTAATCTATCATGTATGTCTTTATTCCATTATTGGAATAGTTGTTGCATGACATATCATGTTGGTAAATTGGAAAATTTGGAATGTTTGATATTCTTGTGGTGAATTTTGTGTGTAATTTTGGAGTTTATGATGAATTTATTTATGGAGGTTGTTTTTGGCGTTGAGTTTGATGTTGATTTTGAGATCAAGTTTTGTTGCCACCTTGTTGGGAAACCTTTGTTTTAGTGATTTATCAGTCTTCCAGAGAAAGGGAAAGAAAGGTGTTGCTTTATTATTGGCCTTCACTTTTGGTTCTTTGTGAACTATTGCTCGTATGATCTATTTGATGTTATGGGTTTAGCCTTGCACTTGAAAATAGTTTTGTTATGAAGATTTTGTGTAGGATGGTGTATGCCTTGCTTAATGCAATTTATCATGTGGCTTTATATGTTGTGCATGGGGGCTTACCCTGATAGTGTCTTTTGAGTTTTGTTGCTCATAGGGGGAGTGGCTTTCAATGGGGGCCGGGACCTAGAAGAGGTCCCAGGGTAACTCATTGGAAGTTTATTAATCAAGTGAAAATGTTAATATTTAATTAGGGGTTTTGGATAGAATCACACATTAACAAGATATATGTGAATGCCTCACTCACGGCTCAAGTGCTTGTATGGGCTTGAGATAAGCTGAGAAGGCCTAAAATGGCAAGACCAACTATCTTGTCCCCATGAGAGGTACGTTGATGCTGCATAGGTTTGCATGAGGGGCGGAAGATCGGTAGAGGTTACTAGGGTAACCTAGGATGGGGGCCTAGGCCTAGGAAGATCTACCGGGTTAACCCATGACAAACTATGTGATGACACTCTTTCCTTTAGCAACCTTGCTTACCCTATCAATTGTTATTGTTGGTTATTATTGTGATCTCTTTTGAGAGCTTTCAGATCTTTTTTATGTTGGCATCTCTTTTAGTTTATGTTGGGAAGTGACATTGTATTGTAATCCTTGATTAATGTATTGTCCATGTTCATGTTATCTTATGGTTACTGGTGTATACTTACCTTTCATGTGATGTAATGATGATGTTGTGAAAAGTAATGCAGTCATGTAAACTCAAGGGATTTGTTATATGTAGTTCATGTTTAGTTTCATTTCATGTGGTTTATGATTATTATGATGTATGTTAGTACTTTTAAAAAAAATTGGTGCCATAAATGTTTAATGTATTAGTATCCTTTGGGGATTGCTTGGCGGGGCATCACACATGGTATCAGAGCAATGGTTCAAACACTAGGCACTATGAGCCCATTATGTTGACCTAGTTGCTCGCACTCTTGAGGTTGTGATTTTTCTTTTGTGTCATCCTTACTTAGCAATCTGAGAATTTCATTAGGTGGTTTTGGTTCAAGGTGCAGGAAACTAATGGAAAGGATAGGACCCTCAGTGTAGTTCCCAATACATTGATATCCATTCCATCAGGGATGCAAATTTAGACGTTGTGTACCCTTGTGCTACCCTTGTGTTGCTTTGTGGTGTCTCTGATGTGAAGTTAATTTGAGTGTGTATGTGGTGTATGTGTGTTAAATCATAAATTATGTGTGTTTTGAAGTGATAATTATGTTTCTATTTCTAAAAAGGCCATAAATTATGATCATGTGACATATATTATGAGATTTTGCATTGAGTAATGAATAGAATGTAGTACATGATGTTTAAATGATGAAGTTTAATCAAAAATGTGTATCTTGGCAATGAATTAACATGAATAACTAGTGCTAATGTGTTATGTTTCCATCTTAGTTTATGATTTTCAGGTAGTCGGCTTTGAATCTTGATGATGAAGGTAATTAATTAGTTATGTTTAACATGTGGATTTAATACTATGGTTGCATCTGATTAGTAATTTTTATTGATGATTGTTTATGATGTATCACTAATTATAGAGTGTTAGAAGGACAATGTTGTATCACTCATTCATGAGAGGCATACGGCATGAAAATTCCCTCTACACTAGGTTGATTTGATATATATATGGTGTACACAATGTTTGCTTTTATGCAGGATTGTAGGTAGTAAGCCTTGATTCCACCTGCCTTGGCAGGACTGGGCGAGCCTCATGAAACCCAATGAGAATAATGTGGAAAAATAGAGTTGACAAGAAAGTTTCCCCAAACTTTCCATCATCCTTGACAAGGATGAGTACCTTTAACTTGTAACCCAATCGGTATAGTTTTAATGTTTTGTCAATTGTATTGGTTGTCCTGTTGATATTGTGATTATATTGTTTAACTTGTGATGACATGTCATTGGTCATTTTCATATTTAGTTACATGAATTTTGATGACTCTTATAATTATGAATGCTATGTTTAACCATGCGACTTCCAGGAGTAAGTCGAGTCCTTGGGGGGGAGAATGTAGTACCCCTCCGTTCACATCATTATGTGATTTTTTTTTTGTTTCACTGTGTGTTTCGGTGTGGTCTTGTATGGATTCAAGATGTTTGATTTGTGTCTTATGAGATTGTGACAAATTAGATAAAATTTCTAACAACTTACCTCAAAGCTTGCAGGAATTTTTAGCTTAAGAGAGTAAAGATCTTGTTCTACCTTCTTACAACAAATCTCTAGCTAATCTAGTGGTGGTATTATGCATTTAGTTTTGAAGGGCTAGCATCATGCTTAACTTGTATCGATTAAGTAAATAAACTCTTGGCTACTCGCAATTCAAGAATATGCTTCTCTCCCTCTAACAGCATCGTATGACTCAACATCTCGTTGTTTAATCTTTACTTATAGTTTGACACTTTCATTGAAAGTTTTATATTGGTTAGCCTTTTTTTTGGCGTGGGCCTTTGGGCTTTGGGAGTCTTGACCTACTACATGCGCCACCTAGTAGCCTTTTCTAAATCTAAACTTCAAGTTCTTATTGTCGTTTCTTTCCTCTCAGCCAGATAAGTTGAGTGGAGAAGAATCTAGTTGATCCACCATTGGGTCACCATTTAATTTGGCATTATATTGAAGTTCTTCTTGCGTCGAATGCTATTTATACCCAATACACTTAACATGATGTTCTCATATCCTTGCCTGAGAATCCACAAATTTATCCAACAAATTCTTTGCATACATGATGGAGGATTCAATGGCAGAATTCAAAAGGGGTAAGGAGAGATATTAAGGGGTCTTAAGGAAGTAAAGAGGAAGAGAAGTAA
Source organism: Sequoia sempervirens (assembly GCA_007258455.2). Taxonomy (NCBI): domain Eukaryota; kingdom Viridiplantae; phylum Streptophyta; class Pinopsida; order Cupressales; family Cupressaceae; genus Sequoia; species Sequoia sempervirens. Next base: position 49,490,065 of record VDFB02281492.1, on the reverse strand, counting down.
GGAGGGAAGAGACTCTACTGCGACACCTCATGCAGTGAATAGACATGCAATTCAATCATGCACATCTAATGATCAACTACTTATGCAATACGAGGAGGATTTTTTGGTAATTTGCTGAGATGATCCTTGAAGTCTGCAAGAGTGTGTGTGCTGGAACACAAGAAGAGCTTACAAGTTATTGCAGGGGTTGAGTCAGAGATTTGGAATCTCGCATATGCTTGGACGCTCTCTCTTTTAAAAAAAAAAAAAATTGCCCCAGGAGCCCTACCATGTTTGATAGTTGAAATCCCGTCATTCCTGGGGGGAGAAGGAGGCTAGGCTGGGGTAGCAGGGAATGGAATCCACTGGTTTCCAATGACCATTTACCAAGGTCAGTCTCAGCTCGTTAAAGGTTTTACTAGAGCTTGTAGGATGTGTAGGAATGTATTCTTACAGCCAGACTACTAGCAAGAGATCAATATTGAGGAATGGTGTCATTGTTGCATGCCAGAGGTTATGGAGAGAATAATGAAGATGCTTGTCAACAGATGATGAAGATTGTTGCACGATACTATTTGAGGTGGATTGATCAACAACCCAATTCTTTCCCTTCACTACTAGCTAGTAATTCATTGTTATTATCTTCAAATTTTCTCTATTATCATAAATTTTTTTTATCTATCTACAACTTTGGCATGGGCAGTGCCGATCTTTTCTAAAATTCATTTTGAAAAAATATTTACTTTATCTAATTTTACTATGACTTTGTAGAATAGACACCTTTTGGCAATCACTTATGTGAAAAGAAGTTTCCTCTGCATTTTCCTTATGAGTCTACTAGTCATCTTAATTTCATCCCCAAAATGGTGTTAAAGATTGAATCCAGTAATAAAGGATATGGACTTACACACTCGTTTAGTTTTTGTGGTCATGGGTTACAACTTAAATGAGATTTTACAAATTTCTATTGTGGGCATTCCAAACACCATTAAGAAATTTGTAGCTCACAAGTTTCAACCAACTTTGGCAACCATTTTGCATCCACCTCTATCACCGTTGGCCACATTAACCAAGGATCCATCATAGCTATAACAATTGAACATAGAAGGTTGTGGACATGTAAGTAAACTCTTTGATTTTGTTAGAAACTTGTCACAGCTACGCACTTGGACATGGTAGGGTGTATAAATTTAAATAACCTCCCTGATATTGTTGGAACCTTTCCAGATGTAGCATTTTTAGGATCCAACTAAAATGCAGTGTTGCTGGAAACACTCAGCCTATATTATTTCATGACTCGTAGGAACCACTAGGTTATCTGGCATTTAGCAATGAGGTTTAGGTCATCCCAGGACTGCCAACATGGACATGAAGGGTGACCATGCAAAATTTTGATTAAATACATATGTATGCAATAAGGTTACTGATGTGTGAAGTACTTATAACCTCATCCACCAAATCTGCATGACTAAGTGCATCGGCAACACAAATAAAGCTTACAAGGTTAGAAGCATGATTGCAAAAGCAAGATCATTTGTTCATCTTCAGCTCAATAGCTTCTTTCCTTTCGAGCATCATAGTAGCCTAATCAATGTAGACATTGTACTCAATCAAAATAATCACACATATTTTTAGTTGTGAAGGAAGGTTTCTAGCCTAGTGTAGTGTATGCATGGAGGTGGAGTACCATGGGCGTCAAATTAAACATTTACTTCTCTGTGTCTCTTCTACAATAAGCATATTAAATAGAGACTATCATTGAAGAAAAGAAGACAACAACCATATCTATTTTTGTTAACTCTTTTTCACTCTCATCCTCTCTCCTCTCAACTTACAACATAGAAGATAAAAATCTACTTTCAGATCTCAATAAAAAAAAAATGCAGGGAGGGTGGTAGCCTCAAGTTTTGGTCTATATCCTCTTGATCCAATTCGAGTCAAATCATCTCACTTTCAATTGAAACAAATATAAGGAAACTAGCAATATAATATGATATTGGAAATAGAAAAGAGTGATCAATTTCCATTTCATCTATGTGGTAATCTCATCCTTGACATTTCAATTATATTACTCAATACAGGGCACAGGGTTAGAGAAATCACATTGTGTTGACCGTATTCCCACAACTTGGTATTTTAGTCAAGGAAAACAACAGGCTTGGGAGAATATTGTTGTCTTATCTAATTTACTTTATTATGATAGAACATGAACAGTAAACATAGGAAAACATAGATAGGGTGAGTTAATGTGGCCGTGGATAAAAATGGAAATATCATTAAGTTAATTGATTAGTTGTTTTGGAAATATCTTTCTAGTGTGAGATGAATGATTAATTAAATAAGAGTTTTCTCAACAGAAATGTAGAACATGAGTATACTTTAAAATATAGAGATGGAATAGTTAATTTATTTGGAGTTATGCATTGGAAGGTTTATTGTTGAAAGAGTAATTTAACAGTGCATAGTATATTTGATATAATAGGGTATTTTTATTCCAAAGTCAAAGTTTGAAATTTAGAAGCGGAACTCTATATCTTAGGAACATTGAAAACCAAGTTAGGAGATATCTAACTTCTTATACCACATTCATGTACCTATGAGTGTTCATTAAAGATGGTTATTTAGTGATTATTAAATAAAAGAAAGTTTAGTAGGCTTTGATTAAAACCTAGAGTAGGGTAGAAATATCACCCTTATCATAAGGTTAGCTACTACATAATATGACATATTTCTCTATTGATATACTTTAATTTGTGCTTAGATAGGTTTCAAAAGTATCAATTTTCAAGGATGGATTTGAAAGCAATTTCCTTATGAGAATTGATTCTCTTGTAGGTACTTAATAGATGACAGGTTAATCTATCATGTATGTCTTTATTCCATTATTGGAATAGTTGTTGCATGACATATCATGTTGGTAAATTGGAAATTTTAGAATGTTTGAGTGTATTCTTGTGGTGAATTTTGTGTGTAATTTTGGAGTTTATGATGAATTTATTTATGGAGGTTGTTTTTGGCTTTGAGTTTGATGTTGATTTTGAGATCAAGTTTTGTTGCCACCTTGTTGGGAAACCTTTGTTTTAGTGATTTATCAGTCTTCCAGAGAAAGGGAAAGAAAGGTGTTTCTTTATTATTGGCCTTCACTTTTGGTTCTTTGTGAACTATTTCTCATATGATCTATTTGATGTTATGGGTTTAGCCTTGCACTTGAAAATAGTTTTGTTATGAAGATTTTGTGTAGGATGGTGTATGCCTTGCTTAATGCAATTTATCATGTGGCTTTATATGTTGTGCATGGGGGCTTACCCTGATAGTGTCTTTTGAGTTTTGTTGCTCATAGGGGGAGTGGCTTTCAATGGGGGTCGGGACCTGGAAGAGGTCCCAAGTTAACTCATTGGAAGTTTATTAATCAAGTGAAAATGTTAATATTTAATTAGGGGTTTTGGATAGAATCACACATTAACAAGATATAAGTGAATGCCTCACTCATGGCTCAAGTGCTTGTATGGGCTTGAGATGAGCTGAGAAGGCCTAGAATGGAAAGACCAACTATCTTGTCCCCATGAGAGGTACGTTGATGCTGCATAGGTTTGTATGAGGGGCTGGAGATTGGTAGAGGTTACCAAGGTAGCCTAGGATGGGGGCCGGGGCCTAGGAAAATCTACTAGGGTAACCCATGACAAACTATGTGATGACACTCTTTCCTTTAGCAACCTTGCTTACCCTATCAATTGTTATTGTTGGTTATTTCTATGATCTCTTTTGAGAGATTTCAGATCTTTTTTATGTTGGCATCTCTTTTAGTTCATGTTGGGAAGTAGCATTGTAATATTGTAATCCTTGATTAATGTATTGTCCATGTTCATGTTATCTTATGGTTACTAATGTATACTTACCTTTCATGTGATGTAATGATGTTGTTGTGAAAAGTAATGCAGTCATGCAAACCTGAGGGATTATTTATATGTAGTTCATGATTAGTTTCATTTCATGTGGTATATTATTATTATGATGTATGATAATACTTTTAAAAAAAAACTGGCACCATAAATGTTTGATGTATTAGTATCCTTTGGGGATTGCTTGGTGGGGCATTACATTTTATTACTCATGTTAGTACTAAGAATTATCATATTGCATGTCGAGTCTTTTAACCTAAAACATCCATCTATCTTTCAATCTCAACCTCTCATTCAGATGATCAATTTTCTATAAATTGACCTATCTTTCATCATTTCAACTCCTCCCCAAATCATGACTTTTGGAGCAATTACTTGTTAATCTTTGATATTTTGCTATAATCACATCTATCAAGGCTATACTTGCACGAACAATGAAAATCTGAGGGCAAGAATAAAAACACGGTGAAATGGAGGACAACATAGGTTATCCATGGAGTTACATCGATCTTTGGTGAGATTATTTTATGTTTTAGCTATTTCCTTTATTCTTTTTTGTCTAACTTTAGATTGCATTAGATTTTGATTGCATTGTTGTGTGCTTTAATCTTTCCTATTTTCTTGATAGTTACAATTTGAATTGTCATTAATGAAATTATATATTAACTTATATGTTTAACTTATTTTCCTCTTGTAGGAAACACCTAGTGTGAGGGAGGTGCAATAGTTTCCAGACTATCAGGGTGCAATGGTAGATAAGGGAAAGGTAATTAAACTCAAATTTGATTGAATTAAGTTTTTTCAGATTTTATATTGATTATACATACATTGGCATTGATTGGTAGTTTCATATGTACTTGCCATTTTTATGTATAGGTGGTTATGAGCTACACATCCTTATTGACAAGTATCACAATACCTGAAGGAGTAGGTATTGGAACACCTCAAGGAGTAGATGTTGAAACACCTCAAGGAGGAGGTGTCAAAACACCTGAAGGAGATAAAGAAAAAGAGATTCCTAAAGAGGTATGTGTTTATTTTATTTTTTGTTTGGTAAATATGTTCCTATTACTGACAATTGTATACTAGCCTGTATCAATTTTATGTTTTTTTTCACATATATAGATTGACATTTCAAAATTTGGTTTGATTGGTTCTTTGAGAGGGGCATATTCTAGGACTCCTAACCCTTTGAAGAGACAGATATATGAGGTAATCAAGATTTCAATTTTAGAGTTCAATTATAATTCAATGTATATTGATTTTGATGCTAATTATTTGATTTTAAATTATATAATATAACTAATCTCAATTGTGGTTTGAATTTTTTGTGTGCAGCTACCTTTAGAGCCAAAAATTCCTTCAAAGAGGCTCCATTTTGATGATCCACCAATAGTTTAGGTTGATATATACTTTTTGGAATTTAAATTTTGAATAGGATATTGAGATGGCATATGCCACATTTTGTAAAAAATTGTTTGAGTTTGCATTGATGCTATTTTTTATATGGACATACACTTGATTATTGGATAATTTGATATTTAGAAGCTGAAAATTGAAATAATTTGTTCCTCATGTGCATGTATAAACTCTTCAAAAATTTAATCTTGAGCAATGGTTAAATATCAATGTACAATAGCATAAAAAATAATGGCTATATTATACTATAGTTCACAATAAAAAATATTGAATAATCCAGTTAAATTATATCATATATTGCTTAGTTATATTATGGTTATATTATATAGTTTAAACCATAGCAACAAAAATCTTTTGGGGAGCCAGTATTGGCATGGTGTGATGGTTTAAAGGTGGCATTGTTGTTCATGCCACCAAGGTTCAAACCCCATTGGGGTGGTATTGTGATTAGTTTTATTATGGTTCATAGCTATGGTCAAAAGCATTTACCCCTTGAATAAAAATAACAAATCTTTTGGGGAAAAAAATTAGCAAACCAAAAGTATAAGATTTTTAAAAAAATCACATTTGAAAAAAATTGTAAAAAAATGTAGAAAAATAGATAAAAACTTTTTATTTTGAAATTGAAAGGAATTTCCATTGCATAGAGATATATAAAGCAAATAAAACAAAGAGTTTAACTAATGAATTGTAAAAAATAGATTTCTGTAGTTTATATTCATATCGTTGATTACATTGCATTGCACATCTTTCAAACTCAAGGAATTACTTCACATTGCATAACTAACAACTAGATGTTGATAGATGAAAAAAATTCAATTACAATATAGTTTTTACAAATTCAACCTAAGCAGTTATGGATTTACATCACATTACATAACTAATAACTAGGAGCAGTTGTCAATTGCATTTTCTTGTCATGACGTTCTATGAGACCACATTTCTTTGAGGCATTTTTTCAAATAGTTCATTGCCTTGTCTATGCTACCAAAATTTTCATACATTTCTACCAAAATTCTTTTACCAAAATGTTCATTGGCTTGTTTATATGGCTAAAATCCTAAAACAAGTGCTTTCAAGCAAGCTATGGATGCTTGGAAAAATTCTATCAAAGCATAATAGTAAGTAATAGCATAGATAAGGAAATGAACTCTTTGAAAAAATTCTTGAAAGAAATGAGGTCTCATGGTGATGGAATGCCATGACAATCAAAGTCAATTTTGATTCTCATGGCATTCCATCACCATGAGACCTCATTTCTTTGAGGCATTTTTTCAAACAGTTGACTGCCTTGTTGATTGTCATGTCATTCCATCACCATGAGACCTCATTTCTTTGAGGCATTTTTTCAAATTGTTCACTGCCTTGTCTATGCTACCACATTTTTCATACAAGTCTATCAAAGCATTCTATCAAAAAATTCATTTCCTTGTTGCTATGGCTAAAAGCCTAAAATAGGTGCTTCCAAACAAGCTATGGATGCTTGGAAAAAATATATCAAACCATAATAGTAAGCAATAGCATAGACAAGGAAATGAACTGTTTAAAAAAAATGCCTCAAAGAAATGTGGTCTCATGGTGATGAAATTCCATGACAAGAAAATTGCTATAGATTGTCATGGCATTCCATCACCATGAGAGCACATTTTTTTGAGGCATTTTTTCAAACAATTCACTGCCTTGTATATGCTACCACCATTTTCATACATGTCTACCAAAGCATTTTATCAAATAGTTCACTGCCTTGTTGCTATGTCTAAAATCCTAAAATAGGTGCTTTCAAACAAGATATGGATGCTTGGAAAATATCTATCAAAGTATAATAATAAGCAATAGCATAGAAAGGTAGTGAACTATTCAAAAAATGCCTCAAAGAAATGTGGTCTCAATGTGCTTGTCATGGAATTCCATCACCATGAGACCACATTTCTTTGAGGTATTTTTTCAAAAATAGTTCACTACCTTGTCAATGCTACCACATTTTTCATACATGTCTACCAAAGCATTTTATCAAACAATTCACTACCTTGTTGCTATGGCTAAAATTCTAAAACAGGTTCTTTCGAACAAGCTATGGATACTTGGAAAAATTCTATCAAAGCATAATAATGAGTAGCATAGAAAAGGCAATGGATTGTTTGAAAAAATGCCTCAAAGAAATGAGGTCTCATGGTGATGGAATTCCATGACAATCCATAGAAATTCACTTGTCATGGCATTTGCAATGGCATTCCATCACCATAAGATGAAATTTCTTTGAGGCATTTTTTTGAAAAGTTTGTCTATGCTACCACATTTTTCATACATGTCTACCAAAGCATTTTATCAAATAGTTCAATGCCTTGCTGCTTTGGGTAAAAGCCTAAAACAAGTGATATTGAACAAGCTATGGATGCTTGGAAAAAATTATCAAAGCATAATTGTAAGCAATAGAATAGAAAAGGTAGTGAAATGGTTGAAAATTTTCCTCAAAGAAATGTGGTCTCATGGTGGTGAAATGCAATGAGAATCCATAGCAATTTGCTTGTCATGGCATTCATCATATCATTCTATCACCATGAGACCACATTTCTTTGAGGCATTTTTTTGAACAGTACACTACCTTGTCTATGCTACCACATTTTTTATACATGTCTACCAAAGAATTTTATCAAATAGTTCACTTCCTTGCTGCTATGGTTAAAAGCCTAAAATAAGTGCTTTCGAACAAGCTATGGATGCTTGGAAAAAATCTATCAAATTATAATAGTAAGCAGCAAGCTATGGTCTCATGGATTTTTTTGGCATGAAAATTAATGTTGGAGTTTGGTTGGAGGTTGAAAAATACTTGTAAGGGAATAAATAAAGCTTGTAAACATGACCTCAGGGTTGGAGAAGTTGAAAATAAGAATTTGCATCTTTGAGGAAGAATATTTTTGTGTTTTTCCAATGTCCTATGTTCTTTTTCTTTTGTATAGTTTGTACAGCCTTATCATGATTTGCACATGTGTGGTATGGTTAGATAATTGAGTTAGCTTTCAAATTCCTTTGGTTTGGTCAAATTTTATGGAGATTTGAATAAGTTTTAGTAATTATACCACTAATAGCCTAGAAGTTTTTTTTTTGCAACTTGTACGAATAAAATGACTATTCTAACATATCTAGATGGGTACGTTTATGTTAGTTATGGTCCCCTTTTTTACCCAAATAGGCCGAAGTAGTTCGAGCTACAGCCAACTAGTGAAATCCCTTAAGAGTCCAAAGTGCAAAAGGGTAGCAATCTTTGATGACCTATTACTCGAAAACCATGATTCCTACAAAAAAAAATTGAGGCTATGAGATTGTGTTGGGCCTCTCTACAATAACCTCTCTTCATTTTTTATATCTTAGAGGTGTTTTTCTATGGTGACAAGCTTTCAGTTGAGGGAAAAGTTGTCAAATGTAAGTAGTTTAAAGTTGTAAAGTGGTGCAACTTTTGTTCTACAACTCATATGACCAAATGAAATATTTTGACATGTCTAGATGGGTATATTTATGTTAGGTATTTTCCTCTTTTACACCCAAATATGCCAAATCACTCTAAGCTATATTGGACCAACGATTTCCCTTAAGAGTCCAAAGTGCTAAAAGGAAACAATCATTGAAGGGTTATTTCTTGGAAACCATGATGCTTATAGACTCTTCATCTAAGTCTATGGAATTGTGTTTGTACTCTTTATAATATCCTCTCTCAGTTTTTGCTATCTTGGAGGTGTTTTCCTATGGTGACGAGTTTTTAGTTGAAGAAAAAGTTGTCAAATGCAAGAGTGTAAAGTTGCAAAGTGGTGCAACTTTCATTCTGCAACTCATATGACCAAATGGACTATTCTAACATGTTTGTATGGGTATTTTTACACTAGGGATGGTCCTCTTTTCCACCCAAATACAATGAATCACTCTGAGCTACATTGGACAGGTGATTTCCCTTAAGAGTCCAAAGTGCTAAAAGACAAAATTCTTTGAAGGGTTATTTCTCTGAAGCCATGATGCTTACAAACTATCTATATGAGGCTATGAGATTGTGTTGGGATCCTCTACAATAACCTCTCTTAGTTTTTTCTATCTTGAAGGAATTTTCTTGTGGTGATGAGTTTTCAGTTGAGGAAAAACTTGTCAAATGCAAGCAGTGTAAAGTTGCAAAGTGGTACAAATTTCATTCTACAACTCATACGACCAAAAAAAAAATTCTAACATATCTGAATGGGTACATTTATGCTAGGAATGGTCCTATTTTGCACCCAAACATGCTAAATCACTCTGAGCTACATTAGACTGACAATTTTCATTTAGAGTCTAAAGTGCTAAAATGAAATAATCTTTGAAGGGCTATTTATTGGAAATAATGATGATTACAGACTCTCTTTCTAAGGCTATGAGATTGTGTTGGGACCCTCTATAATAGCCTCTCTCATTTTTTTCTATCTTAGAGGCATTTTCTTGTAGTGACGAGTTTTCAGTTGAGGAAAAAGTTATCAAATGCATGTAGTGTAAAGTTGCAAAGTGGTGTAACTTTCATTCTATAACCTGTACAACCAAACTGACTAGTCCAACACATCTAGATGGGTACATTCATGCTAGGAATGGCCATCTTTTGCACCCAAATACATTGAATCACTTTGAGCTACATTGGATTGGCAATCTCCCTTAAGATTCAAAGTGCTAAAATGAAACAATCTTTGAAGGGCTATTTCTCAAAAATTGTGATGCTTACAGACTCTTCATCTGAGGGTATGAGATTGTGTTGGGACCCTATACAATAACCTTTCGCTATTTCTTCTATCTTGGAGGAATTTTCCTGTGGTGATGAGTTTTTAGTTGAGGGAAAAGTTGTCAAATGCAAGCAGTGTAATGTTGCTAAGTCTTGCAACTTTCATTTTGCAATTCGTACGACCAAACAAACTATTCCAACATGTTTGTATGGGTATTTTTATGCTAAGGATGGTCCTCTTTTGCACCCAAATATGCCGAATTACTTCAAGCTACATTGGACTAGTGATTTTCCTTAAGAGTCCAAAGTGCTAAAAGGCAAGTTCATATTGTACTATCTGTAGCTCGATAGTATGGCTATGGTAGATGCTATTAGGATTGTATAAATTGACTATATGGATTTAAAGAGCTAGAAAGGTCTATAGTTGAGTTGGTCAGTTGTCATGCATGGCAAAAATGAGTGAAATTAGGTGAAAAATGGTCGTTACAACATGTTAATATCAATGAAATGTGGGGGCACCAAAATTTAAGGTTGGATCAAGCTTGTGTAGATCCTAATTTTTGATGAGTTTATAGGGTGTGGCAAGGTTGGAAATATTGGTTTCCTTAAAAACCTCATGAAAGTTCCTAAAAATGAGGGTTTGTTGAAATAAAACTTTAGAAAGCATATTTCACCAAAAAACTATGGTTTTAGTAGTTTGGTAGGTTGTTTAATGCTGCCCCATTAAAATTTCAGGCTTGGAAAGTGTTTAAATATGAGTCTCTTTGTAAAATAGGCCTATTCTGGGGTCTTAGACAACAAAAGAGCACTAATTTGAAGCCTTTATTTCAAAGGAGCCTACTAAAGTTTTGAAGTATGTTATAGCTGGACATAAAGGCTATTTGAAAGTGTCAAGGGTTGGTTGGTTGAGCTAGTCCTTTGTGTGAAAAGTGAGAAAAAGAGGTCTATAGACCTACTAGGAAGAGTAACTATTTTAGTGAAGTTCCACCCAAGTTTGGGTTTGTGGTGTACAAGCACCTAAGCAAATGAAGTGCACATCAAGAGGTCAATATGCTAAGTATAAGTGATAGGATCTTTTCACATTAGATAAGATCTATTTATCTTAAATAAGGTCTAATGAGACCACTTACTATGTAATTGGGTGGTTTTTGAGTCATTAGTTTCAAATAGGTAAGTATTGCAAAAAATGTGAAAAGTTGTGAAAGCAAAAAAATTGAAAAAATGCAACTTTTAGAATGTGAAGGGTCATAGGAATTTGAAAAGCAGTCATAGGTATTAGGATGGGTAGTTTTGAATGAAATTTGTATAAAATCCTATAGAAGGCTCGAGCTTGGGTTGTTGAATGATATACTGAGAATTTCAAATTAATTACAACACTATTTTCTATAATTTTCACTATATTTTTGAACCTTTTAGGATTTGTACAACCTGTACATTCTATGTTATGCTTTGAATATAATTTTAATTTGTAGAAGCATGTTTTAACTCTCATTTGAATCAAGTTGAGTGTCTTTCATTAATATTTGAGGAAGATCTCTTTAATTTTCTTAAACTACCTGTAAAAGGCCAGTGAGGGCTCTATTTGGGTTTAAATAATGTTTTAGTCATTCCACCAAATGTCATGGCCTATATCTTGATGGAATGACTTGTAACATGGAAGGTTAGATGTTTCTATGGTTTTTAAGGTATATGTGACAAGTTGTTTTGATTTGGGTGATGCCCTAGGGCTGAACAATGTGTTTTTCAAAGTGAAATTGAGGTATTGGTATAGGGCTTTGATGAAATTTTGAAGTAACCTTATTTGTGATGGTTGTTTGACCTTGTCCTAGTATTTATGATGTGTTGGAGGCATTGATGAGGTCTAGTAATCCTGGGAGTTGAGACATTCAATAAGTCATTATTTGCATGTAAAGTGAGGGTTTGGTGGATCAACATCTTAGAGGCCAAGGATTTGATAAATAGTGGTGTAATTTATTTTTTTGTGACACAATTAGTGACTTCCAATTAATATTTGGTTTAAATTAGGTGTTTTAGAGGTACCTCCTTTGTAAAAGAGGGCTATTGGATGGCCTGAAACTAGGGGCAGTCTATTATTTCTCTATATTATTTCAAAGAAACCTCTTGAAAAATTTTGGTATGTTGTGTTGGGTTTTTTGGTAAGTCTTATTTTATGTTTGGTTGGCCTCTATATGACCTTCTCTAAAAGAGATCTCCAAAAGTTAGTTTTCGAGGGCTACAAGCCACTAGGTGTGTGTTCAAGGAAGGTTGAGTGGATAGTGATGTAAGGGTTGGTTTCTTGATTGAGTCTAATCAATTGAGTTGGGTAGGGGTCTTCACCACCTAGGATGCTATCAGTTTGAGGATAAAATTGGAGTTTGAATCATCTTGAATTGTAATTATGTTGTTTCAAACCCACATAGCTCTTACATCAAAAAAATCTTACCCAATCAACTTACTCTATAAGATCAAAGACTCAATTACATTGGAAATGAACTTCACATGGCCTTTTTACATTTCTATTTGGAAAAAGTGGCAAGCCACTATAATTTATTATATATAAATAGGATATATTACAAAACCTAGTCCAAACACGCATACTGGCAAGAAAGAACCAAGAAGAAAACCTTTGATTGTAGCTTGATTAAGTACAAAAGCTCTTATAGCATTGTCCCAATAATAGTAACAAAGCATACACCTGTATGACTATTTCAACCTATGAGTTTCCAAAATACATACCCCTTTACATTTTAAACATACCCTTTATACAATGCCAAACATTTGACCCATATTTCAAAAAACATCACTAGATATAGATTATGCCCATACACAGTTATAAATTTTTTAAATTGATTCAAATTTGAAAATTCAAATGTTACAAATTTATCCTATTGGAGGCATTCGGGTACAGTCTTCCACCAGAGTAGAATGTTGATGTTATGGAGTGACAAGCACCTATACAAACCATCAAGGTAGTAGTTAAACTACATATAATAGAAAAGATGCTTAGAATAACCAATCTATATTATTCTAAATGACCTAATTGATGATGAGATGGTAATGCAAACTATAAAAGATGCTTACAATAACAAATCTATATTGTTGTAATCTATCACATACCTCTCTGAAAGGATCAGAGCTGGCTATCATTGTAGCAGGTCCATGATCAATTGTGCCAAAAATATCACAAAAGTGTTCAAATGAGAAATCTATATTGTCACAATAGAAAAGATGCTTAGACTAACAAATCTATATTATTATAAAAAACCTAAATGATGATTAATTGGTAATGCAAACTATAAAATATTCTTAGAATAACCAATCTATATTATACTAAATGACCCAATTGATGATGAGATGGTAATGCAAACTATAAAAGATGCTTACAATAACAAATCTCTATTATTGTAATATGTCGCATACCTCTCCAAGAGGATTAGAGTTGGCTATTGTTGTAGTAGGTCCATGATCAATCATGCCAAAAATATCACAAAATTTATCAAATGAGAAATCTATATTTTCACAATAGAAAAGATGCTTAGACTAACAAACTATATTATTCTAAACAACCTGAATGATGATGAATTGGTAATGCAAACTATAAAAGATAATAAGAATAACCATTCTATATTATTATAAATGACCTAATTCATGATAAGATAGTAATACAAACTATAAAAGATGCTTACAATAAAAAATTTATATTATTGTAATCTATCACATACCTCTCCCAAGGGATCAGATCTAACTATTGTTGCACTAGGTCCATGATCAATCATACTAAAAATATTGCAAAATTTTTCAAATGAGAAATATATATTGTCACAATAGAAAAGATGCTTAGACTAACAAATCTATATTATTCTAAACAACTTGAATGATGATGAATTGGTGATGCAAACTATAAAATATGCTTAGAATAACCAATGTATATTATTGTAAATGACCTAATTGCTGATGAGATGGTAATGCAAACTATAAAAGATGCTTACAATAACAAATCCATATTATTATAATATGTCACGTACCTCTCTGAAAGGATCAGAGCTAGCTATTGTTACAATAGGTCCATGATCAATCATGCCAAAAATATCACAAAAGTTATCAAATAAGAAATCTATATTGTCAAAAGAGAAAATATGCTTAGACTAACAAATCTATATTATTCTAAAAAACTTGAATGATGATGAATTGGTAATGCAAACTATAAATCATGCTTAAAATAACCAATATATATTATTCTAAATGACCTAATTGATGATGAAATGGTAATGAAAACTACAAAAGATGCTTACAATAACCATTCTATATTATTATAATCTATCGTATACCTCTCCCAAAGGATCAAAGTTGGCTATTATTGTAGTAGGTTCATGATCAATCATGCCAAAAATTTCCCAAAATTTTTCAAATGAGAAATTTATATTGTCAGAATAGAAAAGACACTTAGACTAACAAATATATATTATTATAAACAACCTAAATTATGATGAATTGATAATGCAAACTATAAAAGATGATTAGAATAACCAATCTATATTATTCTAAATGACCTAATTGATGATGAAATGGTAATGAAAACTATAAAAGAAAATTACAATAACCAATCTATATTATTGTAATCTGTCACATAACTCTCTGAAAGGATTAGAGCTAGCTATTATTGTAGCAGGTCCATGATTAATCCTGCCAAAAATATTGCAAAAGTTGTCAAATGAGAAATCTATATTGTCAAGATAGAAAAGATGCTTAGACTAACAAATCTATATTATTCTAAAAATCCTAAAGATGGTGAATTGGTAATGCAAACTATAAAAGATGCTTAGAATAACCAATCTATATTATTCTAATCAAGTATGGTCCCCTTTCACACATGCAAGGTAGATTAAAAGTACAATAAAAGAATCATATTAATCACAAGAAGGCAAGGAGAATAATATATGTGACAACCATCAAGAAAATTCAATGTCGTATTGACAATGAAGTGAATCACATTGATAGAGTGCATATTACATTCTTAGGGCAGTCAAGTTGTAATCATTAAATGAGAAGAATTATCATGAAAAGCCATTGCAAGAGTATACAAAATATCAGTATTAAATAAAGTGAACCATTTATTTTTGGGTTCCTAAGACTTCTCTTGCACTCTTAGGGTTTTTCACCTAAAAGGAGAGAGATAGGAACCAAAAATGCTAATGGTTCACTCAAATTAGGATGTATGCAATATTTTATAAACTAAATGAAGTTAACTAAATGCAATTGACTAATATAAATGATTGAATATAAATGAAAAACTAAGATTTATGCCTTGTTTGAAAACAAAGTGTTGTTTGCAAAAAAAGCTTGAAAGAATGAACAAAAATGCAAATTAATCTAAAAAAAAGGTTATTTCTCAAAATGCATGCATTTGGAAAATTGTAGATGACTTGAAAAAAATATGGAAAACTAATGAAACTTGAATTTAGGTTGACTAGGACTCATTCACCTTGAGAGAATTAGTCCTAGATCAAGATTTTTCTGCACAAAATTTGTTTTTTGACTGTCGAGAACCTAGAACTGCATCTGACTCAAATTTTCACCTTAGGTGGGACTCATTCACCATGCATGGTGAATCAATCCACTTTATGATTTCTATAATCTCAAAACTCTATCCTACACCTTGACACCTGTACAACAATTTCTTGCAGAAACTTGATTCCATATCTCAAAAAATTCCTACAAAATAGCATAAAAGTGTTTGTATAATGGGGGGTTTTCCTTAATCAAACCCCTAGTTAGGTAATTAAACCTTGGCTAGAGAAAAATTTGGATAAACCCTAGCCTTATATGTGTTTAACGATAGGAAAAGTTGAAATGAGATAAAGATCCTATTCTCTTGCTCTAGAATAATACATGTAAGAATGATTAATATGATGCAAGATCTCAACCCTAGAAATATTAAAACACATGAAGAACATGAATGAAATAACATGAAAATGTTTAAAAACAAACACAATGAAAAGCTTAATCTAAAGATAGAGTGAAAATGGAAGATGGAATCAATAGGAAACCAAGTCCTTAGGCATGATTTGGTGGCTAGTTGCACCTCTTCACCCTAGATTTCTTCATGATTCACCATAGGAATCTATCATCAACCCTTTGCAATGTTGAATCTTGATAAGTGAGCTTTAAGACCTACAAAAACCCTAGTTTGTTTCCCTAAAACTTTAACTTTTGCTAATGAAACTTGTTCTAGAAGACTTGACTTTTGAAGTTGCTCTTGAAAAGTGACAAAAAGATGAAAAGAGATGTGTGAAATGACTTGAAATGTGAATTTATAAGCAACAATACCTTATTTCCTGTTAATTAGACCTAAGAAGCTGACATTCACTGGAAATAAAAGTTAAATTGATTAAACTCTTGCTTAAATTTGAACTTTCCCTCAAAGGGGACTCATTTTCCACCCTTAGCGAATGAGTCCCACTAGAGGGGACTCATTCTCCCAAGGTGGTGAATGGGTCCCACTATTATTGTTTGAAGGTGGGTTACTGGGATATGATGCAATTAAATGATGTTTGTTGGGTTTTATGTGATTTCTCAAGTAAAACGGGCCTCTAGATTCAAATTAATGGGTCTAAGGGGCTTATAAATACTGATTTGAAGGGGAAATGATTTGAAGGGACTCAAAAGTGGGTCCAATTATGCATGAAATTATCTCTTTTCTCAAGAGGGTCTAATTTTCTATGGCATATAAAGATCAATAATGAACTTAAGTATAATGAACCTAAGAATTGTACATTCCATTCTTGAATATGCTATTCAACTGTGCCTGAAGGGTCATCTCTTTGCTTAAGAATATCCAATATTACTTCATGATTAGAATTACTAAGTCTCCATATTTTTTTTGTATTTTGTTTGGCATGATGCTTCAACAACTTAACATTTGTTGCTCTAACAAGGTGTGAATACATGAGAATGGTTTTGTGTTTCTTGTAGTCTTCAAATGTAGGTATGCCATTTTTTCTAATCATGTATGTTCACCACCAAGTTCCTACAACCACAACTGAACCTATAGGATACACGAACCCATCATCATATTCTGTCAGTTGTGTTAGCTTATGCTTTACCTACACACATCAATCCAACTAATAGTCTAATCTCTCTTCATTCCCCTATGGCACAACAACTGCAAAAACATGTCCTGGCTATAGTAGATCTGAAAGATAGTCGTAATCAAGTGAACTTTCCATTGTGTCATTTGTTATGGATATTATCTGAGATAAACGAGTTAGATACTATGGAACCCATGTATCCACCCACTCACTTGACTCTCATTGATCCCACTCACATTGAATACAACTCTAACAAAAACAATCCAACTCTCATGTCCAAATTGTCCATGTGCTTGCATATGAGCTTCAATATGAATACATCTTTGAATAATATTTGATTGTACGACAATCCAATCAACCTCCCACAATACCATTCTCAACCAATGATGCAACCTAGGTTGTCAAAACCCCTTCACTTTATCAATTTAAAAGGACTTAAATCACATTCCTTCTCACAAAAGCAATTTTGGTTTGTTTTCCCACTTTCCACCTAGTCAATCTTGTAGGTCAGCAGACCCACCTCTCTCAACTTATGTCCCAAATTATCTTAACAAACTCTACTACAAATTACCACTCTAGGGACCCATTAAGGTCCTCTCCAACATACTTCAATTTCACCTAGAACTCTTTTGGAGAAACTTCCCAAAAACATGTAAATAACATTATTCAAGGCCTTAATTAGGCCAAATTTACAAACAAGGTGTGATTTGAACTTTTCCTTTAACCCAAATTCCAATTGGGAAGCATTCACCTACTTGAGTAAACAAAAAAATCCACAACCCTTAGGCCAAGATAGGCCCTACAACTCCCCAAACACTAACACCCTCACCTTTCACTATTTAACCTAGGGCTTATTGAAAAGTTACACTCCACACCATTACAGACCTTGAAACTAACTAAAAAATCCTTATTCCAACCTGAAAATGCTTAAAAGTTCCAAAGATAACACTTCCCTCAAGGATTTTATCAAACCCTAGTGTAAAACCTCACTTTTCATGCCTTTTCCCACTCATAAGCTATAGAGACAACAACTCAATCTTCTCTATTCCTTTTCCCCAACATAAATAAAAAATTCTACAATCTAAACATCCTCCATGGGACCCATTTCACTAGTCACAGTGAACACATTTGGTGAAAGGGTCCTTATATCATTCTAAATGTTCACAAAACCCCAAAATAGGGTATACCCCACCTGATTTGAGAAAACAAGTATAAAATTCTTATAATTTAGTTTGAGTATTTCAAACCAGTTACAAATTATTGTGAATTAATTCCACTAGAGAAATTATGAAATATTTGAACCACCCTTTGATTGTACATTACTGTACAAGCCTAAAAGAGATGAAAAATACAAAAAAAATCCTAAAAAATAGTGAGAAACTTTATTGTTTTTCCTTTAAATCCAACAAAAAAACCTTATGTCAATGCTCCATACCTTTTTAAATTTTTTCCCATTAAAATCCAACTGACCAACCAACTTCTAACTACTTTTCAAACTCCTTGTGACCGTTGGAGTGCAAAATTGCACTTTTTAACATATTTTGTTAACAACTTTTTTTTACATATTTTGTAATATTTGCATTTTTTGACCTTCCTAAACTCCTAAAACATTAGAGATGGTCTATTTTTCCCTTATTCAAACTAAAAACATGAACCCACACAAAAAATGACTTTTCACCCATCTTGACAACTTTTTGTCAACCTTGTCAACATTTTCAACATGATTTGCAACCTTTGCAATTTGGACACAAAAGGCCTCAAAATTCAACAATTACATTAGAATGGTCACCATGGAGCTTATTTAGACTAAAGACACTCAAAGAACTTGAATCAATCACGATGACTCAATTTTTCATGAGACACCCAGAGAAAATTCATTGAAATGGTCAGGTGCTCCTACACCAATCACACCCCCTAAAAGGTTTCCATGCCACTAGAAGCTAATTTTCAGTGTTATCAATGGAGCCTGAATCAATTACTAACTTGCATACCTTACCTTTGCTCTTGTAGGTGGTCTTGAGGAGACTCCTCATTTATAGTGGTTCTTTCTCCTTGGAGGCCTTCAAAAAATTTCTTTGAAGCATCAAAGCTTCACCAATCTCAAGTTTAGCAACAAGGTTTGATGAACTGACACTCTCCTCATCATCCTCTTGCACAAGTTGAACTCTCTTTTCACCTTTTCTCTCACTCCCACTTGTAGCAGCTCCAAACTTATCAAGACATTTGAAGAATGGATGAGAAAATTCACCAAACTTATAGCACCTTCCTACAAACTCATTTGGATCTCTTCCTCCAAAGTTTTTTCTTCTACCTCTCCATCCACCTCTAGACTTGGCCACTTTTTCTTTTCTATTACCAACATCTTCTTCACCTTGGATTGTATTGGTGTTGAAAAATCACCTATTCCCCTAAAAGTACTCCCTCTTTCTCTTGTCACATTCTTTTGTCTCCTCTTAAGTTTTTCTTCTGCTCTTATAGCCATTTGAAAACATTGTTCCACTATTTTTGGTGACATCAAACTAATTTCATTTTAAATGTTATACCTTAAACCATTTAGATACCTGACCACTCTTTCTTCCTCATCTTCCTCATTTTTTTTTCTTATGCTTAACCTATAGAATTCCTCATTGTATGCTTGCACATCTAGTTCTTTTAACCTAATATTTTGAAGTCTTTTAAGAAATTGAACATTATAATCATTAGGAAGGAACTTAATTTTGATTTTTTCTTTCATTCTCTCCCAATAAGTTATCTTAGCCTTCCCCTTCTTCTACCTTTCTTCTTTCACAAAATTCCACCACAACAAAGCATGTCCTTTCAACTTAGTTTTTTTCCTTCTTCACTTTATGTTCTTCATCTATCTCCTCAATTTTAAAATAGTTCTCCAAAGCCCCTATCCAATCCAAGAGCTCTTCTCCACATATTTTTCCCCCATACATAGGAACATCCATTTTTCTATGTCCATCTTTCTTCATAGCCCTCAAAAGCTTCATCATCCTCACATTATTTGGATCCATCTCTTCCTAATGCAGGAGCTTCCTAGATACATCATGTTTCCACCATGAAAACTATTGAATATTGATCAAAACTAGTGTATTTACCTTGTAATAAGATTAATTTTCTCATTAATAGGTCATTAGTAGTGTTAAAGGTTCAATTTTGTGTTCATTTTGCAAAATGTGAAAAGTTGTCCAAAAGAAGATGTAAAAACTTACAAAATTGTATAAAGCAACATATGGAATATGAAAGGTCAAGTGGGTATAAATTATGGGAAGTAGTTATAAATTAGTTGAAATGTGATAATTCATGTTGTATTTCATTTAAAAAATTGTTGGAAACATTTTTGTACTCATGGGTGATTGAATAAAGAAACTAGATCAATGAAGGCTCTATTTTTAAGCATAATTCTAAAAACAATTCTATTTCTTGGCTCTATATGGCCATGTATGGGAAATAAGTGACTTATAATTGGTTGTAAGTAAGTGATATTTCAATAACCTTCCATTTTAAATTCATTTCATGAAATTTAGTTTAGTTTTGGGACAATTATTGTGGAGTTTTAGAAAATTGTCAATACCCTGACCTAGGGTAAACAATAGCTAAGGAATTTATATTTCTCCTTTTGTATTTGGTGGAATGTTTTTTATTCTTGGTGAGACTATTCTTAGATACATGGTCTTCCATATTCTAATGGTTTTGGGTCAGAATCATAAGGTTAAGGTGTGAAAGAATCAATATTTTTAATTGTAATTTCTTATTGACAGTCTATAGCACAATAGTTAGGAGGAATAGGATCTAGGGTTTGATAAATTGCTATATGAAATGGAAAAATAATGGATTTGTGAGTTGTAATAGATCAAAATTGATGTGTTTCAAGTATTTTTGAGGATAAATTGATAGTGGAAGTATTATATCCAATAAACCATTTTTGAAGTAAAGCCTATTAGGCCTAAATTGCACGTTACCAGTCCCTTTTTGAACTTTGTTTTATAAAGAAACATATATTGGTTCAAGGATACAATTTAGAACCTCTTAATGGGTTTCTAAAAACTTCTTTACAGTTTAGGGACTGGGTCTATAGTTAAAGTTATGTTTGACACTCTACGAGTGCCTAAATACTAGATAAATCAAAATTGATGTGTTTCACGTATTTTTGAGGAGAAATTGATAGTGGAAGTAGTATATCCAATAAAAACTATTTGAAGTAAAGCCTATTAGGCCTAAATTGCATGTTACTAGTCCCTTTTTGATCTCTATTTTCTAAATCAACATATATTGGTTTTGGGATATGATTTATAACCTCTTAATGGGTATCTAAAGAGTTCTTTACAATTTGGGGATTGGGTATATAGTTAAAGTTATGTTTGACAGTCTACAAGTGCTTGGCTACTAGATAATTGGTCTCTAAGAAGGAATCAACAAAATATGATGTGGCATACAATGATAAGTGTTTGGTTTGGATGAGTTAAGATTCTTAAAGGATAATAGAGGCTTGAGAAGTTTGGTTTTGGGCCTGAGAGGTTAAAAACATAAATTGTGCCATATGGAGGTCATTTTTTTTATGAATATTTCTTTTGGAACTTGAAGTGTTTGAATGATTGAATTCCTATTTGATAAGTTTTTTTTCATGTGAGTGAATTTCTTCCCTTTTTATTGCATCAAAGTGGTCTCAAAGCTAGAAGGCTCTAGGAAAAGAGTTTTGTGGTTTTGTGTTGTGTTTGTGCAAGTTAAGAAGAACCTAGTTGGTGGAAAAAAGAATAGGTTGACGATAAGTGGAAAGGACCTAGGTGAGGTTGAGAAAGTTGATAAAAGTTGAGTTGAAGCAAGAAGAGACTTGCAGAAGATGGAGAGATTGATGAGGCATTTGTAGGTAGAGGAAGAAAGGAAGAGGATAAAGAGACAAGAGAAATTTGATAAAGAGATAGAGGCACTAAAGCAAGACCTAAGAAAAAGAGAGTTGGAGTTCCAAAAGGAGTTCCAGAAGTCTATGATGAAGTTGGAGAAGATTATTAAGCAAGAAAAAAGTTGGAATCTGAAAGTGAAAAGGAGAGTTACATGGCCCATAAAGAATATTCTGAAGAGACGAAGAACACAAGTAAAGGTAGCAACAAAAAGGAAAGAAGATGAGGAATAAGTGTTTGAAGATGCACAAGAAGCATTCATGGAAGAAGAAAAGGGTAGTTCAATCATTCCCAAGCATGCAGATGAAGGAGGAATAGAAATCAAGAACCTAATTTCAGAGGATGAAGACTTTGAGTTGGTAATAAGAATAGATGAAGAAGTGATCAAGGATGGATTGTTTATGGAGATTTTCAAAGAGTTGAAGATAGATGGAGTTAATTTGATCAGGTTAATGTATCATTACTTTATTACAATAATTCTATGGACATGGAACAATTTGAAGGCCAAATGACAAAGGGATAAACACAATACTGTGAAGCATCAAAGCATGAATAATCTGATTTCAGTTAGAAAAATAGGAAGGAGCCTAATTTGCATGGAAAAAATGAAACTAAATGTTAAAATGAAGGTGATTAGGAGTAGTTTCAATGTCAAACAATAAGTAGAGCATGCAAATGATGAAGTTTTGTTGACTACATCAAGTCCAAGAGGGCTTGGAAATTTTCTTGGTTGGGAGAATGATGTAGGAGCATCTTGGCTACATCATGTTTACACCATGCAAATTCTTGAGGATTGATCAAAATTGGTTTCTTTACCATGTAATAAGGTTATTTTTCTCATGAATAGGTCATTAGTAGTGTTAAAGGTTCAATTTTCTGCTCATTTTGCAAAATGTGAAAAGTTGTCCAAAAGATGTAAAAACTTGCAAAATTGCATAAAGCAACATATGGAATATGAAAGGTTAAGTGGGTCTAAATGATGAGATGTAGTTAGAAATTAGTTGGAATATGATAATTCATGTTTTATTTCCTTTAAAAATTCCTTGGAAACTTTTTTTTACTTGTGGGTGATTGAATCAAGAAACTAGATCAATGAAGGCTCTATTTTTAAGCATAATTCTACAAAAATAAATTTGTTTCTTGGTTGTGTATGGCTCTGTACGGGAAAGAAGTGACTTCTAATTGGTTGTAAGTAAGGGATATTTCAATCACCTTCCATTTAAAATTCATTTCATGGAATTTGGTTTAGATT
This sequence comes from Sequoia sempervirens, assembly GCA_007258455.2. NCBI lineage: Eukaryota > Viridiplantae > Streptophyta > Pinopsida > Cupressales > Cupressaceae > Sequoia > Sequoia sempervirens. The sequence goes on along the minus strand of VDFB02281492.1, from coordinate 49,466,801 downwards.
TGGGAAAGTTATTGTGGAGTTTTAGAAAATTGTCAATACCTTGACCTAGGGTAAACAATAGCTAGGGAATTTGTATTTCCCCTTTTGTATTCAGTGGAATATTTTTTATTCTTGGTGAGAATGTTCTTAGATACATTTTATTCAATATTCTAATGGTTTTGGGTGAAAATGACAAGGTTAAGGTGTGAAAGAATCAAGATTTTTTTACTATAATTTTTGATTGATAGTCTATAGCACAATAATTAAGAGGAATAGGATCTAGGGTTTGATAAATTGCTTTATGAAATGGAAAAATAAAGGATTTTTGAGTTGTAATAGATAAAAATTTATGTGTTTCAACTATTTTTGAGGAGAAATTGATAGTGGAAGTAGTATATCCAATAAACCCTGTTTGAAGTAAAGCCTAATAGGCCTAAATTGCACATTATTGGTCCCTTTTTTATCTCTGTTTTCTAAAGCAACATATATTGGTTTTGGGATATGATTTATAACTTCTTAATGGGTGTCTAACGAGTTATTTTTAGTCTAGGGATTGGGTCTATAGTTAAAGTTATGTTTGATAGTCTACAAGTGCTTGGCTACTAGATAATTGGTCTTTAAGAAGGAATGAACAAAATATAATGGGGTAGACAATGGTAAGTGTTTGGTTTGGATGAGTTAAGATTCTTAAAGGATAGTAGAGGATTGAGAAGTATATTTTTGGGATTGAGAGGTTAAAAACTTAAATTGTTCCATATGGAGGTCATCTTTTTTGTGAAGATTTCTTTTGGAATTTGAAGAGTTTGAGGGATTGAATTCCTATTTGAGAAGTTTGTTTTCATGTGAGTGAGTTTCTCCCTTTGTTATTGCATCACTTCCTCTTCACCAGAGGTCTCTTCCTCTTTAGAATCACTCTCATCCATATCAACACCAGATTTATACTTCAACATAGCCATTTCCCTTTTATAGGCTTCTATTTGTCTAGCCTGGTCATCAACCTTTCTTGCAACTATGCTTCCTTTAAGAGGTATATTGATTTCCTCCAATTATACACTTTATTTCCACAAAACCTTTAACCATCTTCCTCAAGGAACCTACTCCCTTTCCTCTAATACAAACTGATAAAACATAGGTTATCAAAACCCCTTCACTTTATCAATTGAAAAGGACTCAAATCACATTCCTTCTCACAAAAGAAATTTTGGCTTATTTTCCCACTTTCCACCTAGTCAATCTTGTAGGTTAGAAGACCCACTTCTCTCAACTTATCTCCAAAACTATCTTAACAAAAACCTGCTACAAATTACCACTCTAAGGACCCATTAAGGTCCTCTCCAACATACTTCAATTCCACCTAGAAATCGTTTGGAGAAACTTCCCCAAAAAATGTAAATAGCATTGTTCAAGGCCTCAATTAGGCCAGATTTACAAAGAAGGTTTGATTTAAACTTTTATTTTCACCCAAAATCCAATTGGGAAACATTCACCTGCCTAAGAAAACACAAAGTCCACAACCCTTAGACCAAGATAGGCCTTGCTACTCCTCAAACACTAAAACCCTCACCTTTCCCCATTTAACCTAGGGATTATTGAAAAGCTATATTCCATGCCTTTACATACCTTAAAACTAACTCAAACATCCTTATTCCAAATTTCACATTCTTAAAAGTTCCAAAGATAATACTTCCCTCAAGGATTTTATCAAGCCCTAAGGTAAAACCTTACTTTTCATGTATTTCCCCACTCATAAACTATGAAGACAACAACTCAATATTCTCTATTACTTTTTCCCAACAAAAATCAAACATCCTACCATCTAAAAATCCTCCATGGGACCCATTTCACCAATCAAAGTGGACACAGTTGATGAAAGGGTCCTTATATCATGTTAAATATTCACAAAACCCCAAAATAGGTTATACCCAGCTTGATTTGAGAAAACAAGTATACAATGCTTCTAATTCACTTTGAGTCTCTCAAACTAGTTACAAATCACTTTAAATTCATTCCACTAGAGAAAACATGAAATATTTGAACCGCCCTATGACTGTACATTATTGTACAGGCTTGAAAGAAATGAAGAATATAGAAAATTTCCTAAAAAACACTAAGAAACTTTATTGTTTTTCCTCCAAATCCAACAACCAAAACTTACAGCGGTATTCCATACCTTTTTAAATATTTTCCCATCAAAATCTAACTAACCAACCAACTTCTAACTGCTTTTCAAACTCCTTGTGACTGTTGGAGTGCAAAATTACACTTTTTTACATATTTTGTAATTTTTGCATTTTTTGACCTTCCTAGACTCCTAAAACATTAGAGATGTTATATTTTGACCTTATTCAAACCAAAAACATGACCCCACACAAAAAATGAATTTTCACACATCTTGAAAACTTTTTGTCAACCTTTGTCAACATTTTCAACATGATTTGCAACCTTTGCAATTTGGACACAAAAGACCTCAAACTTAAAAAATTATATTAGAATGGTCACCATGGACCTCATTTAGAATCAAGACACTCAAAAAACTTGGCTTAATAACCTTAACTCAATTGTTCATGAGACACCTAGAAAAAAATCATTGAAATGGTTAGGTGCTCCTAGACGAACCAACCAAAAGAATCTTCTTGCTATTGAATCAAGTGTCCTTCTCTGTGATAATGTTGAACTACACCAATAAAAAATAGAATGTGCATGACTAAATTTTTCTCCTGAAATCTTCAATTTCTCCTTAACTAGAGCTCTCTTTACACATGCACCTGCTCCATCATGCCCCCCTTTCCCATGCCTAGCTTCAAAAAAACTCCAAATATGAGGTACACCCCTCTCTACATGCATTCTACTCAACCAATAAAACATATGAGAATTCTTGAATTGAATTGTCTAGTTATCTAACCAAATGATATGTCATCCAAGTTGTATATCATGCTCTTGCAAGAACTCAAAAATATTCTCAAAACAATGTTGGACATACTCAAACAAGTGAGATCTATCATCACTCATATAAAAATGATACTCTTTGTTTATCATTTGATCCTCCTCTATACTATTAGGTTCATGTCTAAATGTTATGTGGACAAAAATAACAATTTGAATGGAATTGTAAAACTGATATTGTACCTCATTTTGTGGTTGCAATGTGTAGTTTTCTACAAAATCAACCACTGATATAATAGTGCCAATAAATAAAAGATTCCTTACACATCCTGAATTATTGATCCAACCACTGAGACCTATGGTTATGCCTTGCATACTTGTAGAAAATATTGTCCTTAAAATATGAAATAAAATCAGCAACACTACATTCTTTTGTAACCAACTTGCATCTAGAACCTTCACCTCCACTCTACAAAGTATAGTTGACTATCTCATATCTCTTTTTCTCAACAAGCTTCTTTCCAAATTCATGTTTGGAACCCTCATCAAAATATTAAACAAACTTTGGCAAGCCACCACATTGTGAGTACTTTACTTCACATTTAAAAAATTATTTCTATAGAAAAGGCAACCATCATCTCTAGAACATAAAACTAGATCTAGCAAGTCCCTTGATGATTTTGAAGGATGCATTGCACCACACTCTTGCAAAATTTCATTAGTATGAAAAGTAGAATGGATATAACATAATAGTTCATGGTACATTGAAAACTCCATATGGTATTTACAACAAGTATTACAAATTTTAAGAGGTACACAATAAAATGACTTCAAACCGTCAAAAGTCCTTTGTGAGATTTTCGTATTTGAATGTGTTTCAATAAATTTTTTGAACATTGTTTGACTTGGTTCCAATAAATGTTTAGCATGCAGTGTATGGTCTCAGTTGCCAATTTTTAACTTTAAAACATCATTTTCATTGGGTGATACTCTAGAGTTATCATGCCAAGATTTCTAAATTACCTACTTTACATTATTGGTTAGCTTCTTATCAACATGTGGAAGCCTCCCGGAAAAATCCCATGTATCATTTTGAAGAGGATCATCTATTCTTTCTCTTCTTGCAAGTGTTATATCCAAAATTTTATGATTTATGTCAAAATCAATACAAGTTTGTCCTATAAAGTGAGTCTTTTCAATTGATGGCTTACTAGGGTGGTTGTAATGACTCTTCGAGCAACTCTCTTATCTTTTTGTTGTTATTTTTTCCAATAGACTTGAGAGCATTAAAAATATTTTTGACAATAATAGAATTTTTTTCATTCTTCTTGTTCACACAAATCTTCAATTTGGCTAGCAAAGGTCTCATCTTTAGAATCTTTAGCAATTGTAAAAAAATTTGGCATTGCTCAATCAATGTCTTATCACTAAAATATTGGTTGAAAATTTGCGTATCCTAAAACAAAACGATTTGTGTTGACCTATTTCCTTCAAATTTTTTGATAATATTCTTGTCAATTTCAAGTAACCATTTAGGGGTTCTTGAAGGCCTTCAATTTGGAATATGTATTTCTTCCACACAATGTTAATTTATCATGTAATTTTGTGAAACATAATTTACACTTGGTTCAATATAATGTTCAACATCATCAATTCCAACATTTTCACCTTGAACATTTTCAATAATAATTTCATTAATTCCATTCCCAATTTCAATATCATGTTCAACATCTTCAATTCCAACATTTTCACCTTGAACATTTTCAATAGCAATTTCAATAATTTCATTCCCAATTTCACTATCATGTTCAACATATTCAATTCCAAAATTTTCACCTTGAACATTTTCAATATCGATTTCAACATTTTTATTCCCAATTTCAATATCATGTTCGACATTTTCACCTTGAATATTTTCAATTTTCTCTTCACTTGAAAGACCAAAGGGCTCAAGTTCACCAATATTTAACATACCTTGTCTTCTCTTCCTATGACCTTCTCTATCTATTTTTCTATATGCTTCAATTTTTTCTTTTGTAAGCTTTCTCTTACTTATTTGCTTCTGACGACTACTACTCCCCATTATACCTCATAAAAGATGCTAAAAAAATGATTTCTTATGACAAATTTGAGTAGAAGATGCTCCAAAAATTTAATCTTTTTCTTTTCCTATTAGAAATTACACTATTTTCACCTGCAAAGCCTACAAACAAAATGTAGGGTCCATTGGGATGCCCAAAATGGCCCATGTGGGGTTTTTCTATGGCCCAAAACTCTAATATTCGATAAAATCTAATATCTGATTTGAAAAAAAAAATTAAAATTAATTGTAATGGTAATATTTTTTTGGCATATGGTTTACTGGAGGTAGTTTTTGGTTTCTAGTGTTGTCATTGAAGGAAATTGAAGTCATCCCCCTGGTCTGCAAATCTATATTTAGTCATACCGACAAGTAAAGTGAAAATATGTGTATTACCAACAAAGTACTTAAGGAATAGGGTATCCAGTCTAATAACTTCACTGGATCATCATTTTGTGTTTTGGATTGCTGAAATGACTTGTTAAGAATGTGGATTATCCTTCCATTAAATTTTTTGGTGTTATGTTTGTTTCTATACGAGTTTGGAGGTCTAGTAGGACATTTTTTGCTATTTGCTTGATAGAGTCGACTCAGTATAAATGGTGCATTGCAGATGTATAAAGTAGACTTATTTAAGTTATCTTCAAGTTCAAATATTTGATTGTTTGTCCTAGCTATTGTTTAGCTGACTTTTTTGGATACACATCAAAATTATTCATGATTTGGGCCGACAAGTTGCAAATAGCACCAAGTTTTGTTGAGCTGACCTATGGGGATGAAATCGAAGCAGATATATCTAGGTGATTGGTCATATCATTGTGTGTGAAGCAGTGCATTGTAGGTGTGTGATGTGAATGTATAAAGAGGTTTTGAATGATATCATGCATAGTTTCACTTGTGCATAAAGATTTTTGGTGCTAACTTAAGCAGAGCAAAGCAGAAGTTAAATATCAATCAACAGGACATAAGTTCATCATTAGAGCTAAACCAAAACTGTAATCAAGAATTATTGGATGCTACCAAATAATTTCATTCTCTTTTGGATCTATTCCAAACTATTGTAAGGGCAATGAGACCCCATATTTTGAGTAGTGAGCTCTAGGCAGTGAGCCTAAATGCAAGTGCATTCTCATTTTGTAATATTTCTTTTGAGTATACTCAAAACTTATTGTGGATTGGCCATCCACCATGTTTTTTCCCCTAATGGGGTTTCCATGTAAAAATCCTTGTGTTATGGTTGTGTGGTTTCTTTTTTTCTATTTCTGCATATTGACTTTGATTAAATTTTTTAAGTGGATTAAATATCAAGACAAAAGAATTAATATTTTGTAGAACACTGATTCACCCCACTCTCAGTGTTGCTTGTTTCTAACAATTGGTATTAGAGCTAGTTCCTTGAAAGAATTCTAATAGCTTGGGGAGATCTTGGAAAGTATTCCCAATAGTTACTCATGGTGGCCTTGGATGATCATGACCACTCAAAATAAAAGATCTAAGAACTACAAGAAAATCTTCAAAATGCAAAAAAATTAATCCAATCATTCAAAGACAAGATCAATGAATCAAGGGAGAAAAGAAAGGAATTATGCGGTCATCTCAAGTAGAAGAAAAAAACTAGTAAATATGAACAACTCAGTCAAGCCCTAAAGGAGAAAACAAAATAATGTGAAAAGTTTTCACAAGAGAATGCTAACTTGAAGTGTGAGACAAAATCCATCATGATGAAGATGACTAAGGAGTTTGAGGACAAAAAGAAAAATGAAGAAAATATTGCACAATCCTTGAAAGAAAAGTTTAAACAATGCAACTGACTAGAAAATGAATTGGAGCAATCTAAGAACAATTAAGAGGAGCTTGAAAAATAGCTTAATGATCTCAGAGATGAACTTGCTATTGCAAATGAGTTTAAGGAGAAATTCAAAGCAAGCTTAGCCAAACTTGACGAATTAATCAAGGGACAAAAAATTGATGGTGACAAATGAGGTCTTGGATATGAAGAAGGAGAAAACTCTGAATCTAGACAAAGGAGCTCTCAACAGAGGACTTCTGGACAAGGAATTTAAGGGTGATCCCATAATAGTGATTTACAATTTTTGGCCAAACTGGACACTAAAATTATTATTTGTAACTAAATCTTCACATTCAGGCACCTATAGCGGCTAAACTGTGAGGAATTTGAAGATGGTACAAACTAGAGTCTCATCAAATTTTGTCTGTAGATTCTAAAAATATTTTTTTCAAAATTTTTGGAATCAAATTGCACTTATTTTTCCATCTCCCATGAAAATAGATTTTTTAGAAAACAACATTTTTAAAAGTGGCCACGTATAATGCATAACTTTTTTTCCATGAAGGATAAAATTCTAATTCTTTCAAATTTAGATTTGTAAATGATATCTAGTGCTTCCACTTGGTTAGATAGTTTTTATTGAATATTTTTTCCTTAATCAAGTTTCAAAGTCAAACAAATTATAATTTAGACACATGCAGTATAACGCGTAACTTTTTTTGTATATGTCAAAATTTAATTTTATTTTTTGTTGGATCAAGGACTTCAATATCTGGTGCACTCATATTTTTCAATTTTTTTTGATAATATTCTATTTTTCCACATGTGAAGAACAAAGAAATTCATTTTCAATGAAAAACCTATGTTTAATAAAACTTAAAAAACAAATACATAACAAAACCAAAACATATTAAAATTATATTCATTGGATAGCTTGTTCGAGGAATACCATAATAATTTGAAATAAATTTTAAATGAATTCATTTGATCCCCAAAATCTAAATCAAAAGTGATTTTTTATCAACATTTTGATAGGTGTAAAGGAGACGCATTTATAGGTATGGTTTAAAACTAGTGAGGTTCTATCCAAGGGGGTTTGATCTAAGGTGATTTGATCAAACCCTCTTCAATTGGAATCCTTAAAATGGAACTTTTTAAGGCTTAAATCATTATATTTTCTAAAGATATGTGATTTCAGCTTAAATTCGTTCCTCTCAGGAATTGTAAACCACTATTATGACAACACCCAAAATTTAGACAAGGAAACTAGATGAATGAACCTAGAAGAAATCTGGTAGGGAAACCTAATGCTCAAAGATTTAATAGTTATTGTTATACTTGCAAAAAATTTGTTCATATGGATTCTCAGTGTAGGAGTAGGGTGAACACAACTAGACCATCATTCTCAAGTCAGTGCTTTAATTGCTACAAGCATGGTCACAAGTTAGGTGAATGCATAATTATAATGCACAACCTCCATAGAGATGACAAATGCTATGCATGCAAAAAATATGGACATGTTTCTAACCAATGTAGATTAATACAAAGTCAATGGAACAATTGGGATAAACAAAGAAGTGTTGTTTACTATAGCTACAAAAAATTTGGTCACACTTCAAGATTTTGTTGGAATAGAAGAGGTCTGGTAAAATAGAACATTCAACTAAATGTTAATGAAAAAGGGAAAATCACTATTGATGATATCAAGAATCAAATGTAGAAGAAATGGGTGAAAAAGAACCCCTCTACATAATCAAATGGATTTGCACTAGAAGCCACTTCTAGTAATACCCCTAGAAATTAATTTTAGGTCACTGTCATAAGGGGAGCTATCAAAAAAATATACTAAACCCCCCTACAAATGATTAGTACTGGAATTTAGATGAGTCTAGTAGGAAATTGGATAATTTTCAAGCATTTTGAAATGAATCTAAGGCATCAATGTAGAATATTATAGATCCGCACAAGAATTATATGCCCCAGTACATAAAAGACTAAGAATTGGCTAAATTAGGGCAAGGGCATTTATTGAAAAAGTAAGGAGCTAGGTTTTATGACAATAAAAGAACCATTTTCACTCTCATTTTTCACATTACATTCAAAGGAAAGAAGTTTGGAGTGCTCTAAGGTGATCTTTGCCAAAGCGAGAAAAGATCCAAGCATAGAAGAGAATCTATGATCAACTTATGTTTCATCTCTAAAAGGTATTTTTTGCAAAAATTATAAATTTGTGTGCTCTCAATCATATCTACTCCTTTGTTAGTTGAAGTTAAGGATAGACCATGTCCAAAGTTCAAATGGAATCTCTATAAATTAGTAGACACTGAGCACTTAGGAGCATTTTCATCTATGTCGTATAGAGTTTTGCACATTAAATATATTATGGCATATGTGCACATGAACATTGAGGATTTGAGTAGTTCACAACTATAGGAATTATATTCTAATCACATAGTGCAAGATGATATCTCTGTGAAACCTAAATTCAAAACACTAGTGGAGAATAAATTTGCACAATTCATGAAGTTTCCTATATTTGAGGAGGATGAGTGGGTTCAATACATACTGAGTTGAGTACATGATGAATTCATGTGGCTAGATGTACCATTTAAAATTACCAAGGAAGTTATGTGTACAATTATAGGCTTAAATTCCTTTGGTACAATTCTAGTATTGAAGTCAGTAAAGAACGATGAGGTTACCAAAGCAACTGTCTAGCATTGGGACAAAAGGGAAATGACTATAGATCATATTGTTGAGGTTGATGTAAAATTTGCATCTATGATCATAGGGTACAATATTTACCACTCGAGCCAAGAAATTTCAATATCCAACACTACCATTTACACAACATATGAGATGATAAAAAAAAATGCATATTATGATCTATGTGAATTGCTTAGAGGTCAAATTTTGGAGAACCTAAAGAAAATCAAGAGAGACAAAAAGAAAGTGTTCAAGTTCAAAAAGTTGTTAATCTGTTTGTATTTTTACTTCTTAAGTGAGACACCAGGAATTGGTAAAGCTCAATGGAGAAATGCCATTTTGGTAGTTGTACAGATCTAGGATATGCTATGTAGTCTTGGTGATCGATAAACCCACAACACAATCCTATGGGGTCATTTTAAAATCTTTCAAAATTAGATGCATGTCAAAGAAAGGATACCTGAAGCCATAGTGGAATAGTATAAAGACTCCATATTCTTCATGATTGATATTGACCAATATTACATGGAAGCTACTGATCCTAGGTCAATTGGGATCATGCCTATGGGCTATGAGGTAGATGGAAACATTCTAAAGATGTATACAAAACATCTACTAAACTCACCTCTAGATCCTAATGAAGAAAGGTTCAGTACATACGTAGAGAAAAGCCTACAAGTTCACTTATATTTGAGGAAGCTAGTGTCAATTAGGAAAGTGAGAAAGGAAACAAAAGCCTTTGTAGAGAGCATGGGTCTTTCAGTTGAAAATTTGAAGGAAATAAGAAGGAAAAGAGATGAAGCTGAAGTAGCTAAGGAAAAGGAAAAAGGAAAAATAACTAGTTTGGGAACATCTTCAGCTAGAACAACCAAGATTTCCCCTGCATCACAACCAAATCAGGCTGAAGCCTTCGAAAGAAGGAAGAAGAACTAAAGTTCAAGGACTTACAAAGTTGCATCCACAGATGAAGAGGAAGAGATAGACTCAGAAGAAATAGTAAGAGAATTGAAGGCTTATGGGACTCATGCTATTAAACTTAACAAAAGAAAGCCTTCCGAAAAAAGTGAAGAAGCCCAAAAGAAGTCCAAAATTGACAAGCCCAACATTTCTATGGAAGAAGTTGAAAATGCATCAGTAGTAGATGGTAATCTCATGCCACTCTGTGATCTATATGAGACCTTTGATGATTCCAGTAAGAAGATTCTTGAAGATGTTGCAATTAAAAACTTAAATGTTTTCAATAAAACTCTAGTTGAAATTATGTCTAGCTTATGTATAAGCCTATAAATGCTTTGGAATCAAGAAGGGTGAGTACCATAATTGATGAAGAGAACTTGAGAAAAAGAGTTCTCATTGATTTGTGCCTAGAAATGGGAATTGAAGAAATGAATTTACTTCTTCTAAGAGTTAAAGAGGATTTCAGAAGAAAATGAAGAATAAACAAACTCATGATTGGTGACACTGATGTTGTTATCAGTGAGATGAAGAAAATTATGGAAGAGTTCTTGTTAAAGGAAAAGGTAAATATTGAGGAAGTCAATACTAAACATGTTGAAGGTCATGAGGAAGTGAATTCGGAGGTGAATAAGTTAGAAGAAGGAAATGAAAATTAGGAAGTAAATGTATCAAGAGAAGGGGATGAAAACATAAATGTGTTTGATCCTTCAGTACTTGAGAATATTCAAACTTCCCCTAATGTTGAAAATGCTAAGACACCTATGATGACTAAGGTCCAAATTGAGGTGATTACTGAATAGAAAGAAGTGCCTGATAAAGAAAAGGAAACACCAAAAGTCCTTCCAAGAGCTATATTTAAGATTGATAAGGGAAAGCATCCAGAGATCAGTCCAAAAGAGGAAAAAGAATCTCTTTTGGAGCAATAGGTAGAATCAGATCCTGAGTTTGATGAGAGATCATTCAACTTATCGACCTTATGTCCAATCCAGATGCTAAAAGTTTCCAAACTAGCTCAAGATAAAGACAATGAGAAAATATTGAAATCTCACATTGAAGATAGTGATCTACTGAAACTCACCTCTAGAGTTCTATAGAAATTGTTTCCTACCCATGTTATGGACCCTTTAGGTTCCTCCTCTTGTGAGATGAAGAGATTAATCAACTCTATAGATTTTCACTTTAAATATTTTGAGGATTCAACTCTAGTTAAAGTGAAGAAGGAATTTAAGGAGGAAAGAATTGGTAGCCTAATTAAATTAATTGTCAAAGACAAGAAGTTGTTAGGAACTTGTATACAAAATATCCAAGGTGCTATAACAGAAGGAGGAAATGTGTACAAATCCTGCTTAAACCTATCAAATTTTATTGAGGCAAATGAGAAGAAGATAAAATATATTGAGTAGAAGTTGGCTATTATTTCCAACACCTTTGATCCATTTCCTGGTAGTGTGTGTCATCAAGATAGTTAGGTAATATATTTTCTTGACCAAATAAAGACTCTAAATTTTGAAAATGAAAGGATTATTAGTTGAGTAAGTGATCTTAGGGGGCTGATAAGTCCTAAGATTGAGATGATGGTGAATGCCTTGAAAGAAGCAAGAGGTGTTGTGATCACCCCTGATTCGGTAAGTTTGGAAGCTACATAAACATTGTCTTATCTTCTATGTGGTCATATTACCATTTTTGAGAGTGTAAGGAGTATCTAGGACTCTAACTTAGGTGGACTAAAGAATGCCTTTGCAGAGATCTTTAAATTTTTGTAAGTCTCTGGATAATAATTGTATAGTTTTGCAGTTTTGTTTTCCCAAAATTTTGTCTCTGATGTCAAAGGGGGAGAGAGTGTAGTGAAAAATGCATTAATATTCTTAGGGGGAGTAATATTTTGTGGTGGAGCAGTATTCAACATTTCGGCAGTCTGTTAGTCTTGACACTTAGTCATTTTTCACTAAGTGTTGCCATCAATAAAAAGGGGGATTTTATTGGCATATGGTTTAGTGGAGGTGGTTTTTAGCTTCTAGTGTTTTCATTGATGGTAACTGAAGTCATCCCCTTGGTCTACAGATCTATATTTAGTCATACAGACAAGTAAAGTTAAAATCTATGTATTACCGACAAAGTACTTAAGGAATAGGATATCCAGTCTGATAGCTCCACCGGATCATCATTTTGTGTTGTGGATCACTTAAATCACTTGTTGATCATGTGGATTATCCTTCCATTAAATTTTGTGGTGTTGCATTTGTTGCTATACGAGTTTGGAGGTCCAGTAGGACATTTTCTAGCTATTTGCTTGATAGAGCCAATTTAGTATAAATGGTGTGTTTTAGATGTATAAAGTGGACTTATTTAAGTTATCTTCAAGTTAAAATATTTAATTATTGGTCCTAGCTATTGTCTAGCCGACTTGTTTAGATACACATCAAAATTATTCATGGTTTGGGCCGACAAGTTGCAAATAGTATCAAGTTTTGTTGAGCCAACCTGTGGGGATCAAATCCTTGGAAGTAGGATATATCTAGGTGATCAGTCATATCATTTTGTGTGAAGTAGTGAGTAGATTAGTGAATTTGTAAAGAGTTTTTGAATGATATCATGCACAGTTTCAATTGCGCATAAATATTTTGTGTGCAAACTTTAGTAGAGGAGAGAAAAAGTTCAATATCAATCAACAAGACAAAAGTTCGTTATCAGAGCTAAACCAAAATTGTAATCAAGAATTAGTGGATGCTATGAAATCATTTCATTCTCTTTTGGATCTATTCCAAACTATTGTAAGGGTGATGAGCCCCCATCTTTTGAGTAGTGAACTCTAGGCAATGAGCCTAAATACAAGCGCATTATCATTTTGTGATATTTCTTTTGAGTATACTCAAAACTTATTATGGATTGGCCATCCACCATGGTTTTTCCCCTAATAGGGTTTCCACATAAAAATCCTTTTGTTATGGTTGTGTGGTTTCTTTTTTTATATTTCTTCATATTGACTTTGATTAAATTCTTTAAGTGGATTAAAGATCAGGACAAAATAATTAATATTTTGTAGAACACTGATTCACCCCCCCTCTCAATGTTAATTGTTTCTAATATATTTTGGTGTTATAAATTTGATATTTAATTTAGATCAGATATCTAATTTTTGCACACATAGACCCAAGAGAGAGAGAGAGGTTTGATAGTCTAAGGTTGAGGGTAGAGACTTGATGATATAGGGTTGAGGGATTAGGGGTTCAAGGTTTAAGGGTTAAGGGTTTACGGTTTAGGGTTAATGGTAGAGGGAGAGATATAGTGGGAATGAGTTAGACAGATAGAGGGAGTGAGTAAGAGAGAGGGAGACTTGAGAGAGAGATAGAGGGAGACTTGAGATAAAGATAGAGGGAGACTTGATAGAGAGAGGGAGGGAGTGGGAGAGAGATAAAGGAAGGGAGGGTTTAAGGGTTAAGGGTAGAGGAGAGAAAAAAGATAGAGGGAGTGAATGACAGAGAGAGAGAGTTGAGAGATCAATATGGGTAATGAGAGGGACACTTGAGAGAGATAGATAGAGGATATAGGGTTTATAGCAGAGGATAGATGGTTATAATGGTTGAGGGTTAAGGGTAGAGGGGAGAGAGTTAGAGGGAGAGAGAGAGAGAGTTGAGAGTGGGAGAGGGGGTAGGAGGGAGACAAAGAGAGGGTGGTAGGAGGGAAAGAATTGAGAGAGGGAGAGAGGGAGTTGGAGAGAGATAGAGGGTAGAGGGTTAAGAGTAGAGGGGAGAGAGATAGAGGGAGTGAGTGAGAGAGATAGAGAGACCTGAGAAAGGGAGAGTGGCTAGGAGGGAGAAAGGGAGAGATAGGCTAGAGGGTTAAGGGTAGAGGTTAGAGGGTTTAAGGGTTAAGGGTAGAGGGGAGGGAGAGATAGAGGAACTAACTGAGAGAGGGAGACTTGAGAGAGGGAGAGGGGATAGGAGGGAGATACTTGAGAGAGAGAGGGAGTGGGAGAGAGAGAGAGGGTTTATGGGTTTAGGGTTTAAGGGTTAAGGATTTAGGGTTTAGCATTAAGGGTAGAGGGAGAGATATAGAGGGAGTGATTATGAGAGATAGAGAGACCTAAGAGAGAGAGAGAGGAGTAGGAGGGGAGAGAGAGAGAGATAGAGAGGGTATAGTGTTAAGGGTAGAGAGTTTAAGGGTTTAGGAATTAAGGGTTAAGGGTAGAGGGGTGGGAGAGATAGATGGAGTGATTAAGAGAGAGAGACCTGAGAGAGGGAGAGGGGGTAGGAGGGAGAGACTTGAAAGAGAGAGAGGGAGTCAAAGAGAGATTGAGGGTATAGGGTTCATGGTAGAGGGTAGAGGGTAGAGGGTTTAAGGGTTAAGGGTTTAGGGTTAAGGGTAGAAGGAGAGATATAGAGGGAATGAGTGAGAGAGAGAGAGACCAAAGAGAGGCAAAGGGGGTATGAGGAAGAGTCTTGAGAGAGAGAGAGTATAGGGTAGATGGTTTAAGGGTTAAGGGTAGACGGGAGAGAGATAGAGGGAGTCAGTTCATGAGAGGGAGGGAGGGTGTGAGAAAGTGATAGAGGGTAGATGGTTAAGGGTATAGGGGAGAGAGATAAAGGGAGTGAGAGAGAGATAGAGAGACTTGAGAGAGGGATAGAGGGTATGACAGAGAGAGAGTGTAGAGAGTTAAGGATAGAGGGTAGATGGTTTAAGGGTTTAGGGTTTAAGGGTTAAGGGTAGAGGGGAGAGAGATAGATGGAGTGACTGAGAGAGAGAGACTTGAGAGAGGAAGAGGGGGTAGGAGGGAGAGACTTGAGAGAGAGAGATGGAGTGAGAAAGAGATAGAGGGTATAGGGTTAATGGTAGAGGGTAGAGGGTTTATGGTTTAAGGGTTAAGGGTTTAAATTTTATGGTTAAGGGTAGAGGGAAGATAGATAGAGGGAGTGAGTGAGAGAGAGACCTGAGAGAGGAAAAGTGGGTAGGAGGGAGAGACTTGAGAGAGATAGAGGGTATAGGGTTAATGGTAGAGGGTTTAGTGTTTAGGGTTGGGTAGAGGGAGTGAGTGAGAGAGAGAGACCTGAGAGAGGAAGAGGGAGTAGGAGGGAGAGAGAGAGGATAGAGTGTTAAGGGTAAATGGTAGAGGGTTTAAGGGTGTAGGGCTTAAGGGTTAATGGTAGAGGGGAGAGAGATAGAGGTAGTGAATGAGAGAGACCTGAGATAGAGACATGTGAGAGGGAGAGGGAGTAGGAGGGAGATACTTGAGAGAGAGAGAGAGGGAGTGTGAGAGAGATAGAGGGTAGATAGATTAAGGGTTTATGGTTTAGGGGTTAAGGGTTTAGGGTTTAGGGTTAAGGGTAGAGGGGATATATGTAGAGGGAGAGAGTGAGAGAGAGACCTAAGAGAGGGAGAGGGGGTAGGAGGGAGAGAGAGAGAGAGGGAAGACAGTTAAGGGTATAGGGTAGAGGGTGTAAGGGTTTATAGTTTAAGTGCTAAGGGTAGAGGCAAGACAGACAGAGGGAGTGACTGAGATAGAGATACCTAAGAGAGGGAGAGGGGGTATGAGGGAGATAATTGAGAGAGAGAGGGAGTGGGATATTGATAGAGGGTATTAGGTTAATAGTAGAGGGTAGAGGTTTTAACAGTTTACAATTTAAGGGTTAAAGGTTTAGGTTTTATGGTTATTGTTAGAGGGGAGAGAGATGGAGGGAGTGTGTGTGTGAGAGAGAGAGAGAGGGGATAGAGGGTTAAGGGTAGAGGGTAGAGGGTTTAAGGGTTTAGATTTTAAGGGTTAATGGTAGATGGGAGAGAGATAGAGGGAGTGACTATGATGGAGACATGAGAGAGGGAGAAGAGGTAGGAGGGGGAGAGAGATAGAGGGTATAGGGTTAATAGTATAGGGTAGAGGGTTTAAGGGTTTAGGGTTTAGGGTTAAGGGAAGAGGTGAGAGAGATAGAGGGAGAGAGTGAGAGAAAGAGATAGACCTAAGAGAGGGGGACGTGGTAGGAGGGAGAGAGAGGAGGGGTAGGAGGGAGAGACTTGAGAGAGAGAGAGGGAGTGGGAGAGAGATATATGGTATAGGGTTAATAGTAGAGGGTAGAGGGTTTAAGGGTTTAGGGTTTAGGGTTAAGGGTAGAGGGAGAGATATAGAAGGAGAGAGAGAGCAAGAGGGGATAGGAGGAAGATAATTGAGACAGAGAGTAGAGTGTAGAGGGTTTAAGGGTTTATGGTTTTGGTTTTAGGGTTAAGAGTTAAGGGTAGAGGGGAGATAGAGGGAGTTAGTGAAAGAGAGGGAGGGAGGGAGGGAGTGGGAGGGAAATAGAGGATAGAGGGTTAAGGGTAGAGGGGAGAGAGATAGGAGTGATTGAGTGAGAGACTTGATAGAGAGAGAGGTAGTAGGAGAGAGATAGAGGGTATAGGGTTGATGGTAGGGGGTAGAGGGATATAAGGTTTTAGGGTTAAGCATTTAGGGTTAAGGGTAGAGGAGAGAGAGATAGAGGGATTGAATGAGAGAGAGACCCTAGAAAGGGAGATGGGGTAGGAAGGGGAGAGAGAGAGGGTATAGGGTTTAAGGGTTAAGGGTAGAGGGAGTGACTGAGTGAGAGAGTCCCAAGTGAGGGAGATGGGGTAGGAGGGAGAGACTTGAGAGAGAGAGAGAGGGAGTGGGAGAGAGATAGAGGGTATATAGTTAATGGTAGAGGGTAGAGGGTAGAGGGTTTAAGGTAACTAAGGGTTTAGGGCTTAGGGTTAAGGGTAGAGGGAGAGATATAGAGGGAGTGAGTGAGTGAGAGAGAGAGACCTAAGAGAGTGAGAGGGGATAGGAGGGGGAAACTTGAGAGAGAGAGAGAGTAGATGGTATAGGATTTAAGGGTTAATGGTTTAAGGTTTAGGGTTAAGGGTAGAGGGGAGAGAGATAGAGGGATTCAATGAAAGAGAGGGAGTGAGGGATTCAAAGAGAGATAGAGGGTTGAGGGTTAAGGGTAGATGCGAGAGAGATAGAGGGAGTGATTGAGTGAGAGACATGAGAGAGAGAGAGCATGGGAGAGAGATACATGGTATAGGGTAGAGGGTTATAAGGGTTTAGGGTTTAAAGGTTAAGGGTTTAGGGTTAAAGGTAGAGGGGGGAGAGATAGAGGGAGTGAGTGTGAGAGAGAGAGAGTTAAGAGAGGGAGTGGGGATAAGAGAGAGAGAGAGAGTGGGGGGTTAAGGGTAGAGGGGAGAGAGATAGAGGGAGTGACTAAGAGAGAGAGAGACCTAAGAAAGGGAGAGGGGGTAGGAGGGAGAGACTTGAGAGAGAGAGGGAGTAGGAGAGAGATAGAAGGTATCGGGTTAATGGTAAAGGGTAGAGGGATTAAGGGTTTACAATTAAGGGTATAGGGATAGATATAGAGGGATTAAGTGAGGGAGAGAGACTTGAGAGAGGGAGAGGGGGTAGGAGGGAGAGACTTGAGAGAGAGAGAGAGAGAACATAGGGTAGAGGGTTTAAGGGTTAAGGTTAAGGGTTAAGGGTAGAGTGGAGAGAGATAAAGGTAGTTAGTGAAAGAGAGGAGGGAAGGAGTGGGAGAGATATAGGGGTAGAGGGTTAAGGGTAGAGATAGGAGTGATTGAATGAGAGACTTTAGAGAGAGAGAGAGGGAGTGGGTTAGAGATAGAGGGTATAGGGTTGATGGTAGAGGGTAGAAGGTTATAAGGGTTTATGGTTAAGGGTAGATGGGAGATAGATAGAGGGAGTGATTGAGTGTGAGAGAGAGAGACCTAAGAGAGGGAGAAGGGGTAGGATGGTGAGAGAGAGGGGTAGAGGGTAGAGGGGAAAGAGATAGAGGGAGTGACTAAGAGAGAGAGAGAGAGATAGAGACCTGAGAAAGGGAGATGGGGTAGGAGGGAGATACTTGAGAGAGATAGAGGGTATATAGGGTTAATGGTAGAGGGTAGAGGGTTGAAGGGTTTAGGGTTAAAGGGTTAATGGTTAAGGGTAGAGGGATAGATATAGAGGGAGTGAGTGGGAGAGAGAGACCTAAGAAAGGGAGAGAGGGTAGGAGAGAGATAGGAGAGATTGAGTGAGAGACTTGGGAGAGAGAGGGGGAAAGAGATAATATTTAAATATTGTATATAATAGTAATATTAATTAGTTATATAATATTTTATATATTAGTAATATATATATACATTAACTAAAACATAGAAATATTATTTAAATATTATACATAATTCCATAAGAGATTATCATAAATTGTATATTATATATTAAATTATAAAAATATATTGTATATTCTAAACTAGATATATTAAAAAAAAGTATAAACTATTTATTGCATTTTTTAATCATACATTATAAACTATCTTACATTTTTTAAAATCATATATAAAATATATCAGATAATTGATTTTAATTGGATATCTGATATTTCTAACCCAAACCTCACTGCCTTGGGGTTACTCTTGGGTTTTCTTTGGAATTTGGCTAGGACATCCCAATCATAAGATGTCAAAACAAAAAATGTGTTTAACAACTTACCTTGCTTTTCTAGAGTTCACCCATGTGGCTGATGACTTTCTTTTTACCCAAAATTGTTGAAATGTAAGGGGTTTCTAAAGGAGATTCTCAACTTCCCACCAATATAAATTATGCTATACTTTGAATTTAATAAATAATTATTATTCATTTTCTATTAGAATTATGACTAAATTCTTGATTGATAGGACGATTGAAAGACATCTATAGCTTTCAAATGGTATCACACTTTTGAATCCAAAATATGTGTCACATTCTATGCTTCACATACTATAGGATTTTAAAAAAAGGAATTTCATAAAGATTTGACCAAGTTAAGGTGGTAAAACATATGATTTTTTTATATTTTTTAAAATTTGTAATAAAAAATATTATCATTTTATTGTGGTTAGGGTGGTTAGATAGGCACCTACTTTTTTTCCCCTGAAATTTAAGTATTACTGCATTGAAATTTCAAGTTTTCACCATATAGATTTTTTTTTAAATAAACCAAGTAGCTTAGAAACTACATTCAATTTTCTACAGACTCTATTGTTACATATTTTTGAAATAATATAGTTAATTTATTCAAATTTTTACATCAAGTTGCCTAACTTTGGTTTTCTAAATTTTCATTACCACTTAAGGGCCTTTTTTTTTCCATGATGATCTTGCACATAACCTTGTGATATATGTTGTATGGCCTATGTGGGTATAATGTGAATCATTTATTGTGTTTCAAATATTGTTTTGATATATCATCAATAATAGATTGAACCATTGATTTTTGGGTTCCTAAGACTTCTCTAGCTCTTCTAGGGTTTTTCACCTAAAAGGAGAAAGGTAGGAACAAAAAATGCTAATGGTTCATTCAAATTATGTTATATGAAATGTTATTTAATCTGAATTAAGTAAACTAAATACAATTAGGTAATCTAAATGAATGAATATGAATGAAAAACCAAGATTTATGTTATGTTTGAAAACATAGTGTTGTATGCAACCAATGAAGTAAATGAAGAAATAATATATAACAAAATGAAATGGGGTAAAAAGGAGTCCACTTGGGTGAAGTTTGATGAATCTAGAATGTTGTGGATGCTAGTTGAAATCACTAAATTTTCACAATGTGACTCATTTTCCCAAGGTGGCGAATTAGTCCTCCTCTTGGTGAAAAAGTGTCAGAAACAGGTTTCTGATTGTCAGGATCTAGAATCTAACAAAATTCAGATTTTCAATCCTAAGGTGGGACTCATTCACCACTAGTGGTGAATCAATCCTCTCCAAAATTTCTAAAAAATCAAAAGACAACTCTACAACACCAAATCTGGAAATCACTGATTGTCAGGTTGCCCAAGTCAATTTTGTAGGAAACAGACAAAAAAACTTCTGCAAGCTTGCAATAGACTTGAGTTGACTTGAAGCATCTAGTTGACTTGTAAACCAATCTTCAACACCTAAAATATTGTCAAATATGCACACAAAAGGTTGCAAACACATATGCAATAGGGGAAAATAGTTAAGGGTTAGCAAATAGGGGTTTTCCTTGGTCAAACCCCACTTTTGGTAATCAAACCCTTAATGAAACAATGAGATAAAAGAGAATGATAAAATAACAACATACAAATGCTATCAACTTACCAAACCCTTGATGATACAATTCTGAAGTAATGTTAATGGAATCTCCAAAGTGCTTGAATTATACTTGAATTAATGATGTAAGATGCTTTAATGCTTGAGATTATGTGTGAATGAATTCTTGAATGAATGAGATTGTAGGAGGATGTAAAATGAGATGAAAAAAAATTATTTATACAATCTTATGCCTTACTTACCTGTTCATACCTTATCACAAGCTTATATCAAGTGTTTTTGAATAAAAACCCAAAAGCAAATTTAAAATATTTTGAATTTGGGGCCAAGGGGGAATCATTCACCACCCATGGTGAATGGGTCACACCTAGGACCAAAAAATGTGTGTCAAGGAAATATGTTGTATTTAATGTTGTTTTTCAGGATAATATTCAAAAATACACTTAATTAAAGCATATGATGGCATAAAGGGACCAAATAAAGCATGAGAAAGGGATAAATAATGAAATTATACCTATAAAATCATGAAAGCTTGTTACACGACTTTACAACACTTCAAAATAGGACTTGTTTAGTGATGAAAAGGTGATTTTTAGGTGAATTGCAATAAAGAGGGTCTAGAAGAGTGCAGAAATGTCCTACAACACTTCACAACACCTTCACAAGATGTCATTCTTTGAATTTTAATACCTAAATATGCATGTTCAAGCCATGTTACAACATAAAATCAGAGAAAAATAGACAAAGCACCATGAAACAAGACCTAAAAGGCCATGAAAATGATAAGGGACCATTTTTCTATGACACATAGATATAGCTACTTAATTATTATTGTTGCTACTTTGGCACCTCTTGAAATATGATTATAAGGGGTAATATTTAAGGTGTTTATCAATGGAACTTTAGGATAGATTAGATTTTATTCAATGAGCATTGCACATGGAGTGATAATAGAATAAATATAAAATTGGGTTAATAAGCCTAGTACTCATAGTTCATAGAGTTTAATCTATATGATATTATCATGCCACATATATTAGCACCATAAAGTGAATCTTATATGTAGCTTAGTAAGAATATTGATTTAAAGTGGCCATGCTACACCCTTAATATTAATGTACATAACTTTATGAATAATTGTGTTGTATCTATTTTAAATCTTAGTTAAGTCATATTATCATTATTACATTTTATTTAGTTAAGTAGCCCTACATAAGGATTATATAAGTCTACATAAGTTAGCTTGGGTGATATTCTAGTCCTAAATACACTATGTAGGAGGACATGAGTCTTATTTCATCACCATATTGTGAATTGTGTTCTCATTGGTGATATTTGGAGGTTTCCCCCTTGAAGTGGCTTGTTATTCTCAGTTATCACCAAGTATTTGGAGCATATTTCATATCATATTCCTCTATTTTGAAATTTATTTCATTAAAAGTGACATTACAGAATGATCGTAGCACTGTAGGGGCAAGTGTTTCTTAATTTTGGAGGTCATTTGAAAAGTCAATATCTCTAAATTTTTGGATTTTATTTATGAACATATTGAAGAATCCATAATCTATATTAAAAATGATTTTGAGTAGAATTAAGTGATTTACTACAAAGTTAGGGTTTATTTCCAATTTATTTAGAAAGTTCATATCTCAAAAATCCCTTGAAGTTTATTGTGATTTTAAATAATCCATAGAGGATCCTATAATTAAATTTTAATATAAATTTGAGTAGAATTAAGTGATTTAGTGTAAAATTATTGTTTCCAACAAATTTCCTCTCAAGGTTACAAAACACCAAATTTTGAGATGTTTCTAGGAAAGTACATGACCTAGGAATAGGTGAGTTATTTTTAAAAAATTAGATCATTTTACAATTTTTTTAATTATTGCAAAATTATTTTCTACCATCATGATGAGGCCTACAACAAGAGGAAAAAAAATGCCATCACACTTGGGAAATCTTCATATAAGGATAAGGTAAAAATTGAGTATATTAACCTTAATGTTGAAATCATTGAAATGAAGGATGATATTTAAACGTTGAAGAAGAAGATGGTTGAAGAAAAATTTGGACATGCAATAATATGTGAGTGAACTAAAATCACTTATTTAGGGTATTAAGTATAATGCAGAAAATTCACCTAGTAAGGTCAAAGATAATTATTTTTTGGACATGAATTATTTGGGATTGTCACATATTTTAATAAGGATCATATATTTAATAATCCTATGCCTAGGGAATTCATACCCAAGTGGAATATGAGGAATTTTGGTGTAAATTATCCAATCAATTGGATTTGCTAAATGGAGTAGTTATTTGATCATTATCATGTTCCTAGTCAACAAAAGGTGGCTATCATATCATTATACTTGGAACCAAATCAATTTATTTGGTATCATTGATTATGGGATGAGAACATAAATAAGGTTTGTGTGATCATATTTTCATTTTTTCAAGAGGAAATTTCTACCCATTATGGATATAACCATATGTATAGTTACTTCTATCAACTAACTAAATTAAAGAAAACATGCATGATTAAGGACTATATTTAGTCATTTCAAAACCTTTATCTAAGAGTGGAGAATGTGAGAGAATAAAATTTTAAGAAAGTATTTCTAGGTAGTTCAAAGGATCACATAAAATTTGAGGTATGGTTATTCTAACCATAATCCTTGTCACAATAAATACTAATGGAAAGATGATTTGAGGATATTTTTTTGGCTAATAGGTGACTAGAATTGTAAATATAAAAAAAATTATATCCCCTATATATTCATTACCTCAACCTACTATATTAACTACACAATAAATTAAGGATAAGAGAGAAAAATGGTTGTTTTTCAATTATGACCACATATAGTCAAGGACACAAATATAGTGAAAATAAATTATTCTATATTGGAGGTTTGATTGAGAAAGAAGAGGAACCAATATTAGAGGGCCAATGGGATTTAGATGAGGAATCACATGATTCCCAAAAAATATTTTTTTGCTATGCACTCTTAGGTTTTAGCACCCATAAACTCTCAAGATGATAGGTTTCTTAAAGAATTAGAAAGTGGCAATGTTGACTGACTTAAGTAGTACTCATAATTTCATCAACAAAAAATTGGTAACTCATCTAAATTATTTTATATATGTAGCTCGAAGGTTTGAGGTCTTGATTGAAAATTGTGGTACTATTAGTTTTTTAGGAAAATTTCATAGCATTAAATTATCCATGTTGTATTATTACCTTAATAGCCTAATTATTTTCATTATAATTCTATCTATCTAATGTTTCTACCTATCCCAATTTACAAGAAATCATTGATAGTCTCTCAATGGTTTTGAGAGATATTCCAAAAGGAATTTCTCTAAAAGGGATCATGATCATGCCATACAACTAGTTCAAGATGATAACCACCCATCATTAGGCATTATATGTACCCATATATACAAAAATATGAGATTGAAAAGATATGGAGGAGATGTTAGAGGTAGGTATTATCAAGAATAGTAAAAGTGCTTACTCCTCAACATTGATGATAATGTATACGAAGGATGAACCTTGGCACATGTGCCCAAAATATAGTTATCAACATGCACACCATCAAAGATAAGTTTTTCTATTCCAACCACTGATGTTTTTCAAGATGAATTAAATAAAGCTATGTATTTTACAAAGTTAGATATTAGTTCATTTTATTACCAAATTCAAATTTAGGAAGATTATATTTCTAAGACATCACAAAGTCAGATATTAGTTCATTTTATTACCAAATTCAAATTTAGGAAGATTATATTTCTAAGACATCATTTAACACTCATGAAGGTCATTATGAGTTTCTAGTGACGTAATTTTCTCTTACAAATGAACCATCCACATTTTAAAGTTTAATGAACTCCATATTTAATAAATTCTTGAGGAATTTTGTATTAGCATTCTTTGATGATATATTGATTTATAGAAATATTATGGAAGAAAACTTGTAGGATGTACATCAATAATTATAAGTTTTTGAATATCATTAGCTCAATGCTAAGTCATCCAAGTGTGCTTTTGGTCTCAATGAGGTGGGTTAAGTGAGAAACATAGTTTCACATGAAGGAGTAATGGTGGATCCTAACAAAATTAAGTCTATAATACAATGGTATATTATAAAAACCATTAAGAAATTATGGCATTTCTTGGGACTGACTAGATACTAGATAGAAGAATTTTGAAGAATTATGGCCAAATAGTAGCATCCCTCAAAACCTTTTTAAAGAAGGATTATTTTTTTTTAGAATGAGTCCACTAATGCAAAATTTAAGATATTTAAGGAGGCTATGTGTAAACACTTAGTGTTGGCTACATTGAACTTCATTAAGGATTTTACTATGGAATGTGATGCTTTAGGAAATGGTATAGAGTGCTTCTCATGCAAGAGGATTGGATAATTTATTTTGAGAGTCATAAATTAAAGGGTAATAATAAACTCAAATCTATTTATGAGAAGGGAATTCTAGCTACTCTTCATAAAATAAATTAATGGAGGAATTATTTAATGGTTAGAAACTTCAAGGTTAAGATAGAGAATGATAGCCACAAATAATTTTTGGAGCAAATATTATGTTTTGAGGAAAAAAACTAGGTCACTAAGATGTTGGGATATGAATTTGAGATTGTATATAAGAAAGGGAGGAAAAATGTTTTGGTAGATGAACTTTGTAGGAAGGATGAGAAAGATGAATCTTTATTCCATACAATTTTAGTATTCCAAAAAAAATAGTGGTAGAAGCCAAAGAAGAGTGGGAGAATGATGTTGCTATAGGTAATATCATTCAATATTTAAAGAGTGATCCAACTATTTCTTATAAGTTTTTTTTGAAGGGAGATACTATATGGTATAAATAATTATTATATATCTACAAGAGTTCCACTCTTAAATACAATATTCTCATAAAACTTAATGAATCTAAAATTGGTGGTCATTTGAGATTTTTGAATATATATCATCAAATATTTTCTTAGAAAGGGCTAAAAGGTGATGTTTAATTTTTTTAGCTTAATTTTTGGTTTATCAAATATAAAGGGGATATAATTAAGAAAACAATTCTCGTGTAGCCCTTATTTATCCTAGCCAATGACGGGAATAAGCATGTATGGACTTCATCATAGGGATTCCAAAATTTAAATGTATGAATATCATCACAGTAGTGGTATATTGCTCACTGTATATTCCAATTTCATTGTATTATCATATACTTTTACAAGTATAGTGGAAAAGTATTTTTTGGAGATATACAAAAGCTCCATGGTATAAATAAGGTTATTGTTAATTATCATGATCCTATATTTACTAGTCTTTTTTGGATAGATTTATTCTCATTCTTGGGTACTTATTGGATCATGGTTATTCATATCACATTCCATTTGATGGGAAAATTAAGGTTGTAAATAAGTGTTTGGAAGGATATACATTATTTTTTAATTCAAATAAATAGTTTCAATGAGTAGATTGGCAACCACTATCAGAATGGTGGTATAAAATTTCCTTTCATAGTTCATCAAAAATATCTCCATTTATGGTGTTATTTATATATTAGCCTCCTTCCATCATGTCTATCAAACAAACCTAAAAAATCAAAGAGGGGTGAATCACTTTAACTTAAAAACTCAAAAACCTTAGTAATTAAAACTTATTTAATAGATAAACAACATAGAAATATATAAAAATTTAAGATTAGCCACTTACAAATCAAAGATATAGTATTCCAACCATTAATTAGTTAAAAAAAATGAGAAATGAAAGAAAAAACACACACATGCACAAGATGACACTAGATGTACATGGAAAATTGAATGATTGAATAACCATAGTAAGAGTTAACTCATAATATAGATTCTCACTCTAAAATTGCAATTAGGTTCACTGTCAAGGACTTATAGACTAATGATAGAGCCATAGGGAAATATACAAGAGACTTGTAGACACCAAATCTAAGAAAACTCCAAGGGAAAGATACAAAATAACCTAATGAAATTCAATATCTCAGAGCAGGATATAAAAGGTTTATAGAAAAGTTACAAAGCTTATCAACATAACACTTTGTTGAATGGGGCTATTAAGCACATATAACCTCTATTTCACACACTTTAGAACTTTATCTACTAGATATTTAATATATTTTGAACACACACTTCCACATGCTTATTCTCTCAATCCATGCTTCTTCATCTAAAAATATTTTGCATTTATAGCCACCACAACACTTCATATCTTCAATTAGGTTGGCCAAAAGGAATATAAAAAATGAATTCAACAAGTCAACCATAAGAACATAGTGTGGTCCTATACCAAAGATAGAGAGGAAAAAAATAACTCTTATTATATATTTCAATATGATCTAAAACAATTCACATGCTAGCACACCCCATCTCAGGTCAACAATAGAGAACATGTAGATGAAATGTGAAGCACATAACTAGTTAGCCCTAAAATATACTTCCAATTAAATTTACTCAATGCGGTCCCCAACAAGATCATTTAGGACCCAAATCTATCATCACATACCTTCACATGTTGGTGAAAAACCTTAAGCATTAAGCACACGATAGATAACAAGCCCTATCAACGAGATATCTAAAAAATAACCTAGAAAGCCAACTCAACACAATGATTAACACCAAACAGATCAAACATTAACATTTGGATCACAAGGGGCTATTCCCTGAACATCTAACAATACTTCTAGACACATCTTTTATAAAGTCATATTTCCAACAACAACCACCAACTAGAAATTAACATAATACATCAATTTAGAAACATAGAATGCATAACCATGAGATATAACCTTAACATAACAACTTTCAGAGAACTCAAGCACATGAAATATGAACTAAGACACTACACACATTTAAATCACATTCACCAAGATGCAAGAGTAGAGACATCAATGCAAAAAAATATGGATCATTTCTTGGACTACCCTACACAACTAACAACACTACCAACATTCTACAAATTATAGAAACCTCCTTGGAAACATAGGTGACCTCAAAATATAGGAGTGTAACATCCATAAAAAACTAACATTGAATCCAAAACCACAAGACCAAATCTTGAAAAGTGGAGGCATGCAAAGCATTCTCTCAAATAATCTTCAGCACAACTTCTTGATTAAAAGCACAAAAACAACTTGTGGAAGCTAGATCTTTATTTCAAAAACACATAATTCATTAGAAATAGCAGGAGAGAGCACACGACATAGAGTAGACCATCAACTCTATTTTTCCACTATCAAAAATGCTTTTAATCCTCATCTTAATATATCATCATGAGACCAATTCTATTGATAGAAACTATATTCAATACTTCTTTCATCAAATAAGGCATGACATCCAACCATGAAATTCTCAACACTTCTCTCATTAGATAAGGCATGACATCCAACCATGAATTTCAACAACATAATCATATAACATGATAATCCAAATAATTGTTGATATCAATGCCAACAACAAGTAACTCACCAAGTGTTGACATTAATGAAAATGATTTGCTAGCAAACAAATAACACACCAAGTGTTGACATCAATGACAACCAACTACGAAAAGTATCCCCCTTTGGCATTGATGGCAACACACATTGCTCACTCTCCTCCTTTGAAATCAAGGGAAAAGGGTCACACATATATCTACACAATGTTGTCACTATCCCCCTTTAGAAAAGGGAATATTCTATTATAACAAGGACAAAAAGAAAAAAAATATTCACTTGAAGTAGCAACACAAACTCCCCCTTTGAACAAAAACACTTTTTCTTCAACTATCTAGAGAACTCTCCAAACTACCCCTTACTAGCAACTCCCACTAAGAGGTAGCACACATCAATCCAAGAGAAAAGGATATGACAAGAGTTTGTCCCTGGGATTGATGCACAAACTATGTAGCTAGTTAGAAAAAGGAGGGGCACTAACCTAGGACTTGTGCTATATATACTCAAACGTATCCTTTGAAAGTTTCTTTGTGAAGATATCTACAATCTAATCCTTGTTAGCCACATACTCCAATCTAAGTTCATGCTCTATAATATTTTCAAATAGAAGCTTATACCATATAGAAATGTGTTTTTTTTTCTTGAATACATTATCAAATTCTTGGAAATATTAATTTCACTACTATTATCATAAAATATTGGAATGGGTTAATAATATAACACCCTCACATCCTTCAGGGTCTATCTCACCCAAACCATTTGAGAGTAGAAAGATGGTACAACAATGCATTCTTCTTCTTCTATGGTAAGGACACTGAGTCCTATGTTTTATTGAGCCAAGAGACTAATATATCTCCCAAAAGGAATGCAATTCCACTTGTACTTGATCTGATCATCCACACATCCAACCCAATCAACATCAATATAAGAATTCAAAGAGAAAATTTGATCCTTTTTATACCATAAACCATAATCTAGATTCCCTTTTGAATATCTTAAAATTCTTTTCACTGCCTTCTCATGAGATTACTTAGGATTGGCTTGAAATTTGGCAACCAAACACAATACATGCACATTATATCAAGTATTGAAGAAGTCAAGTACAATAAACCTCCAATCATTAACCTATAAAGAGTTTGATCAACCTTTGGAGACTAATCATTTTTCTCTAGTGATAGCCAGTCACCATAGGAGTATCCACATCTTTAGAATCTTCCATACCAAAATTTCTTGAAATATATTTTACATATTTATCCTAAGGAATAAAGATTCCACCATCTTGTTGAATAATTTGAAGCCCAAGGAAGGACAACTCACCAATCATAGAAATTTCAAATTCTTTTTACATTTTGTTTACAAAATTCTTGCACATATCATCAACTCCAAAACATATGATGTCATCAACATATACAACCACAATCAACATCTTGTCTTCCTATACCTTAATGTAAAGGTTGCTATCTAATGTACCCTTTTTGAATACTTTTTAAAGTAAGTACTTGTACAATCTAGCATACCAAGCTTTGGTAGCTTGCTTTAGACCATACAATGCTTTCTTTTCTGTAAACCATGTCTAAAATTTTTTATGATTGGAAACCATTTGGTTCTCAATATATACATGTTCCTCAAGATCACCATTTAGGAAGGCATACTTCACATCCATTTGATATACTTTTAAGTTCTTATGGGAAACAAGAGAAATAAATAGTCTTATTACCTCTAACCTAGCTATCGAAGAAAAAGTCTCCTCAAAATCAATACTTTCAACTTGAGAATATCCCTTGCAAACCAATATGGCTTTATTCCTTACAACTTTACCATCTTCATTCAACTTATTTTAGAACACACACTTTGTTTCTCATAGATTCTTTTTAGCAAGTTTGGGAACTAATTCCTAGGTCTGATTATTTTCTATTTGATCCACTTCTTCTTCCATTTCCTTTATCCAATTATCATCTTTTCTAGCATTAACAAATTTATTGGGCTCTAGCTTTGATAGTAAGCATAAATTTACCTGCTCATTTTCTCTTGAAAAATTTCTTCTAGTTAGCAAACCTTCATTGTTATCTCCAATAATATAATATAGAGAATTATTCTTCTAAACATATTTTGTTGGAAATTTGGGAGCCTTCATTGTTTCTGAATCCTCTTCTTTCTCTTCTTCTACTACTACTTCTATCCATGAAGGAATATTAGATCAACAAATCTCTGATTCTTGTGAGATCTAACACAATTCTTCATCTACTTTAAATTTTTTGCTTTCAATCATCCTTCCCAATCTTTCCTCATATTGTCTATAATCATTTCTCTTGGCTAAGTAACCAAGAAAGATTCCTAAATAACATCTTCAATCAAATTTACCAAGTTTTTCTTCATTTCTTATGTTATAACATTTGATATAAAAAATTATTAAGTATTTAACAATGGGAGGTCTTCCATACTATAGCGCATAAGGGGTCTTACTATCATTGACCTTCAATTGTAATTTGTTAA
The DNA here is from genome assembly GCA_007258455.2 of Sequoia sempervirens. Taxonomy (NCBI): domain Eukaryota; kingdom Viridiplantae; phylum Streptophyta; class Pinopsida; order Cupressales; family Cupressaceae; genus Sequoia; species Sequoia sempervirens. Next base: position 49,436,396 of record VDFB02281492.1, on the reverse strand, counting down.
TAATATAGAAAGTAGTGCATGAATTGCTTCCCTCCAATACATATTAGGTAGATCAACATCTTTCAACATTGTCCTAGCAATTTCTTGTACTACCCTATTACTTCTTTCCACTACCCCATTCTGCTAAGGTTTCTTAGGAGTAGATAGATGTCTCTTAATGCCATGATCTTCATATTATTTTTCAAATTAATATGAAGTAAATTAACCTCCTCTATCTAACCTCAGACATTTTATCTTAACATCCTTTTCATTTTTAAAATTTTCTTTGAATATTTTAAACTTATCAAGAACTTCTAGTGTAATCATCTATAAGGTACTTTTCACCTTTTTGACTCCAAGTCCTTATAGGTTCATAGAGATCAATATGAGTTAGCTCCAATGGCATAGAAACAAAACACTCCTTTCTTTCGAAACTTTTCCTTGTTTTTATTCCCATTTGGCATTATTTTTATAATATATTTATAGGGTTAATTTTTCCAAGCAATGTCTCTTATTGCATGAGAGGAATTGATATTCATCATATTATTAGAATTTATGTCCCATGCTTTCATACCACAACCAACACTATCCAAACTAAGGAAATAAGTAGATCCTTCAATTAGAATCCTTTAAATGATAGAAATTACCATTTTTCCTTGTACCTTCATCAACTAGCCTTCTAGATCCTTCTTTTCTAATCTCAAAAGAATTAGCATGAAAGGTGAGGTTGTATCCCTTACTACATTTTACTTAAACTTAAAATATTATTCTTCAAACCTTTGACATAAAGAAAATCTTCATTTCTATTATTTCCATCAATCATTATGTCCCCTTTTCCATAAATTTGTGTAGACATATCATCACCAAACTTAACAATGTTGAACACCTGAAATACTGAGAGGCAGTGTGAATTATTATTCACTAAAATGTATTAACTTCATCAACTTAAACATTAATCCAAATCATCATATTAAACTTATAGTAAAGGAAATGAACATATAAAACATGCATCACACCAAAGCACATAAGAACAATAGATATACATGAAAAACCATTGAAAGGGAAAAACCACAATTAGGATTAGCTCACAATATATTATAATTAGTTACAATGTTTGATACAAAATTGTGGAATCACTATCCAAAAAGAAGAGAATGGCTCACTACCCATAATATTAAGAGATAGAAGGAATGGTGGCTCACTATCAAATATGAACTACTAAAAAGGAATCTGACATATATTTAATATATAGTTCCACTTAAGCTTTGAAAAATAACTTAACACACTTCATACTTCACCATAATTACAATTCACACTTCTCTATAGTAGATATTGCACACACTTGATATTGTATCATACACACATCTCCACATAAGGAATTAAACTTGTATATATATTGTAACTAGCCAAAATATCAATTAGGTTAGCCTAATAGATGTACCAAGCATCCTCATAATTTGTCAACCTAAAACACCACCACACATATCTTGAAAAAAAAAACCATGTACAACAAAAAAATAGGTTGGAATGACCTATAATCACTCCCATGATTCCACTCCATACTCCATTAAACACCATATGATCCAAAAAAATTAGGTTGAAACCACTAGTGAAGCAATAACAAAATGAACTAACTTTTCATTCACAACTTGAAACGCATACCACAAAAACACTCACCACCTAGAACAAAAAAACTTCTAACATCCATAAGAACTTCCTCAAAACTTCATAGAAAAATATTCATCCATGGTGGAATGTCCAAAGCATTCCAACATACACTCTAAAACTAGAAAATTGCCATACCTTAGCCAATACTCTGTCAATATTATCTTCGATTGTGGAAGACATCAAACCTTGAATATTATTTTTTAGACACCTTTAACATGAACCAATATTACCTTAAAACCACATGACAAGGTTCTACATAGTAGACCAATGCGGACCACAAAACTAGTTCATTGAACATTGAAATGTACATTGGGACCTAGCCAATTAACCAAACCACTTGGTCTTCTCTAGATCAACACTTTTGCATCTCTACCATGGGTTGACATCAATGAAAACACCATATATTTTCATTCTCATGCTTCCAAAAATATCCTTCAACAACTCAAGTCTCCAACAATCTCTCTGTTTATCGTTGATGACAACATGCTCTCATTCTCCAAAATTTCTCAAACTTCTCCAACTACTCCCCCTCCTTGAAATCAAGGGAAAAGGGATCAAAATATCAGACACCTCAAACTAATCCCCATTAACTTATGTATATATACATGAGATTATCTCCCCCTTAGGATTTCTCTCCTATACTCAACACACTTCTCCAATAATCTTTCCCTTAGAAACTATCTACATCAAAGTAGATCCCCCTTACAATTTTATCCATTACCAAAATGACAGAAATTGCATTACAACACTAACTACTACTTTCACATATTCACATTTAAATAAAAAACTCCATAAATAAAACATAAAGATTCAACTAGAAGAGGGTAAAATAACCTTGTAAGGCACCTTTGTTAGGATAGGTGACATTATAATTGCTATCCTATGTCGGTTTATGTGTCTTCACATTCTTTGGAAGGTGTTCTAAGGGACAGAGGAAAAAAATATTTATTATTTATTTTCTTATGAAAAATTATAATTGCATTGAAAGAGGTGGACCCATTATGGTGGTGGTTATAGAGCATCTCGAGTGAATATTCCCCCTAGACATCCAAATTTATGGGTGGGGACCAATTTAGTGAGCATTTCCTTACATGTTATTTGCATGCTTGTGCATTTTCTTGCATGAAGCCATCAAAATCATCAAAGAGTTATGGAGCACTTGTGTTTGACCAATTCTGATTGTTTGTGGGTTTCATGCCCATGTGAAGGACATGTAATTATTTAATATTTTATTCCATTTTTATGTGCTATCCACTAAGGGGGCATTGTTTTTTCCAAGTAGTTTTTTTTGTTGTTTTGAGATACCATTTATGGTCTTTTCTCCCATAAACTTATGTATATTGGAGTCTTGAGATGGTGGCTTGTAAGAGATTGTTTGTAGGTTATCAGAGTGAGGAAGTGTCGGTAGATTACATAGAGGATTTTTGTATTGATGTACTTACTTGAAGATCAATACTAGATCTCTTTAGGTGTGGACCTTTTTCTTGTAATGGTTTCTCCACATATTCTTGTCACTTGTGTTGATGACTTGTAGTATTGCATATTTTTCTTTCATGTCTACAATTGTCAATCACTTATCCATTTTATGGTAATGTTGTAAACATAATTATTGATTTTCAACCACTATTAAGTTCTTATTTCTCCAAGTTATACATTGATTTCCAACATTTGGTATCGAAGAAAATAGTTTTATTAAGAGAGGGACACCTTTATTTTAAGTGTTCAAGTTTTTTTGGTTGTAGTGGGAGCTTGTGCATTGTGGGTTTCACAAATTTGTGAAAAATATTGTAAACCTTGGCTTCTACCTCTCATTTAGATATTGAAAAGTTTAATGGAACTATTTATATGTAGAAGTTGAAGATGGACGATCTTATTGATGAGAGAGATTAGTGGTTAGAAATTTCTAGTGAAAAGAAAAAAGAATCAACATATCATAAAAAATGAAATAAAATAGATAATAAGTAATGAGAAACCATTTAGTTTTGTCTTACAGATTCTATCCTCTTGAATTTTAAAGAATAATCTACCACATACAATTTGTGGAAGAGGATAGGTGATATTTACTTAACAAAAAGTTTAACAAATAAGTTGTATCTCAGAAGATATTTATATTCTATGAAAACAAAGGATGGTGATTCTATTGAAGAACATTTAAATTATTTTAATATGATTCTTATTCACCTTGCATCTGTAGATGTTAAGATATAAGCTGAAAATTTTATTTTGTTGCTTTTTTCTTTACCCAAATCTTGGGAAAATCTAATTTTTTCCATAAGTGGTGATTTTACAGAAGTGAAGATGGATAGTCCCATTGCAATACTTCTTTTAGAATAGATGAGGAGAAATTTTATGAATGTGGGCTCCCAAGATGCCTTGCATGTGCAAGGAAGGTCCAAAAAAAAAGAATGGGCTAAAGGGGAAAAGTCTAAAGGACGTTTTAAAACTCCAAGGCAGAGTAAAGTGTTGGGATTTTGGTAAGAGAGGGAATGTGAAGGAGTGTAGGAATAAGGAAAAGAGATCAAATACTTCAATGAAAAGGTCCTCAGAAGATGGTCATTATGATGCTTTGTTTATTTCTTCTAACACTATTAGTGATAATGCTTGGCTTATTGATTCAGGTTGCTCCTACCATATGACTCATATCAAAGAATAGTTTAATTCATATTCAACTTATGATGGGGGAGAAGTTTTCCTTGCTAATAATAACATGAATAAGATTATTTTCAAGGGAAAGGTAAATTTTTATTTTAGTGATGCAAGGGTTAAAACCCTTGATCATGTTTTACATATTCCAAGAATTGTGAGAAATTTACTTTTACCATCCAAGTTTAATGATTCTGGAATGCATGTGACATTTGACAAGTTTGGTTGTAGATTGATAAGAGGGACTTTGGTGATAGATAAAGGATCTCAGATTAAGACTTTGTTTAGGTGTAATGCATCTAATTTTTGTAATGTTTCCAATGTAACTAGAAATGAAAATTACATGTATGTCATGACACCATAGGTTGGGTCACATAAGTAAAAAGGTTCCTAAGATTATTTTGAATAAAAATTTGGTTGATGTTATTTCTAGTTATTTTGTTGGTAAAAATGATTTTTGTGAGTATTGTATGTTGGGTAACAAAATAGATCATTTTTTCCTAATGGGACTAATAAAGCTATGATATTATTAGACATAATTCATCTAGATGTGTTTGGACTAGTGGATGTTAACTCTTTTGGAAAGTATTGTTATTATGTTAATTTCATTGATAATGTGTTAAGATACATCTGGATTTGTTTTATACATGCAAAATCTAAGGTTTTCACTAAGTTTAAGGAATTTAAAGCCTTGGTTTAGAACAAAATAGATTATAATATAAGGGTGTTGATATCTAACAATTGGGGTGAATATTTTTCTAAGGAATTTGATGAGTTTTGTAAGCATGCAAGTATTGTTCATAAAAAGACTACTCCTTATACACCTCAACAAATTTATGTAGCAGAAAGAATGAATTGAACCTTTATGGAAAGAGCTAGGAGCACGTTGACTAGTGTTAAGATTGATAGATGCTTTTGGGTAGAAGCTATAAGTACTCCACATTATTTGGTCAATAGATCTCCTTATTCAACTAGAGATAAAGAAAATAGGTGTGCTAATGTGGGATTATGGATCAATTAGGGACCTATGTTCCACTATTTCATTAGGAAATGACATACACACAATGAAAGAACTATCAACCTTTAAGTGATTCAATTCAAAGTGTAAATCTACTAATTTCCTTTTTTCACAAGAATGGGGGTCCTAATTAAACAACACTTTGGGAAGAAAGATTAGAAATAGCAAATCAAACTTAAAATGTAATCTAGAACTTGGATCTAATAGATTAATCTCAATATTGATGGAACCAGAAATCAAATCATAGATTAGAGAGAGGTCAAATGATGTGTACCAATCTCCAAAAGTGCTCTATAGAATCTGACTTGAGACTCATTCACCCAAGGGAGAATGGGTCCTCTTTTAGGGTTTGTATATAACTTTTGGGAGCCTCTACAATATATTTGAATATCTCAATTTTCCTAGGTTTTGGGTTTAAAAAGTTGGAAATAAATTTTATAATTGAGTTTCTATGAGATGCTAACTTTTGTGATAAATTTTGTAACTTTGACAACTCCAATTTTTCTCTTCAAGGGATCTTCAAGATTTATTCCACCTAATTATGCAAACAAAAATCAAGAGGGAAAAATGCTTTATTTTTCATGAATGGGGATTTTCCTTCATCAAACCCCATTTTGGTAATTAAACCTTGAAATGAAATGAAATATCATAAAATTGATAATGAATGAACAACTCTATGTCACAACTCACCAAACCATTAAGATAAACATTAGAATGTAGGTCTACAAGTTGCATGAAATGGATTCAATGGATGTGGATCTTAACCTTGAAACTTGATTTGAAATAATTCCTTGAATGCTTGAATGGATCATGAACTCTATATTAACATAGTAGCTCTCATAGCATGAATGATGCAAGATGAATTTGACATGATCATTGGATCTTGATTGTTGTGATAATTATTCACTAAATATTCTCTTGTATGCCTTGAAATTTTATTGAAATCACACTTTAGCTTTTGTAATTGAACACTTGGAAAATTAGATGAAACATAGTGAAAAAACATTATATTTAAAGGTATGCAATATTAATTTCCTAAAATTCAAATAGAACAAGATGACATGGAATATGGATTTGAATATGTTAAAATACCACCAAAAACAATATTTAAATTCAAGTCCTAGCCCACTCACCTAGGACACACATCGTTCAATGAGAAGTGTTCTGTTTAGGAATGAATTTCAAGTTTCCTCTTCAAAAGATAAAATTAATTGGGATTTTATTTAATTATAGGGGACAATTAAGGAAAATAAAACTCAATTAATTAAGGGATCCCTAAATAAGTGTGAAAGTGTAAAGAGGTTACACTCTAAAACACTAAAAATAAGGCACACTTAAGTCTATTTTAATTAATAGGGCCCTAAGATTAGTGTGAATATGTTAAATACATATTACAACACTAAATTAAGGCATAATTAAGTTCATTTTTATATTAATTCCTAAGTAGTTGTGAAAATGTAAAGGCATATGGGGTTGGGGCCCTAGCTTGGTTGGCTAAATCTTTCCTGTAGCAGGAGATTGGTCACAAGTTCTAGTCTCCCCCACCCCCATGGTACCAGAGGGCATGTCACACTAGCGTCATTGTTCACATTAAAAATTTTACTAGGCACACTGCAGTTTATAGGGGGTTGTGCTACCCAGTTCCTGCAGTCTAAAAATTAAAAAAAAAGTCGGTATTGGCATGGTGTGATGGTTTATAGGTGGCATTGTTGTTCTTGCCACCAAGGTTCAAACCCCGTTGGGGTGGTATTGTTGAATGGTTGTATCCAGTTCATAGCTCTGGTCAAAAGCGTTTACCCCTTGAATAAAAAAAAATGTAAAGGCATACATTTTTTAATAATACATTTAGCCCCCACTTTAGTGAGAGTATGAAATTTTGTCAAACTCACACTAAAGTAGACATTGAAGACATATGTATGTAACACTGACAATGATACTCAATCATACAACACCAAAGACCTAAAATAAAAAGAAAAGCAAGGTGGGTGAATCAAGCTTTGACTATCCAATGTGATGTAAAACATGTCTTGACTATTTGTCCAAGAATGTTCACAAGCAAGACTCAATGTCCACTATGCAAACAATGCATGCACTCACTTTGGGATAATGGAACCTTAGGTTGTCCAATAGGTAATCCCCCAAGAAAGTGGCTTAGTGATAAATTCATGCCAAGTCTACAGTCTCTCACTATACTAACCATACCAAAGCTATCCCTCTAGCAACTTTGATAGGGAACCACAAAACTAAGGCTTGAAGCTTCATTAGGCCTAACAAGCTACATTATGCTCAAAACCTATTAACAATGGTAAGGCTCTACTAGAAAACAAAGAGATTTATGCTTGGTGGCCTTGAAAGGAGGGGTTCGAGCTTCACAAGGTTAACAAGTTATATTATGCTAAACACTTATGAACAAAAAAGCAAGTAGAGGTTTGTTCAAAGGGATATTTTCTTAGTTCATGTAAGGTCTCTTCTTAGGGAACATTATGCCTAATGTTTCCAAGAGAGAATAAATCCATGGTAAGAGATTCACAACTTATGGAATGCAACATATATCATCACCACTAAGAGGAATGTTGTACACTAAGAAATATCATGCTCTTGAAGGACATCAAACCCAATGACACCACCAAGAAAAAAGATGTATCAAAAGAAGAAAGAAAATCACAAAATGAAACATGAGGATTCTAATGTATACCCCCACTTTAAAGAAGTGCTAACACCATTAATTGGAGAAATTTACTTTAAAGTAGCAAATGAAGAAGACATGAGAGGTTATTTAGAAATCCCTATGCCGAGTCATATATATTCTTGAATGAACTTACATCATGAAAAAGAGAGGAATGGGTTTCCCCCAAAATAAAATCCCAAAACACATAAGGGATCCATAGATTCAAGGTTAGTATATCTTTGCTAAAATGTTGTTATAGAGCTTGAAAATGTAATAATTCCCCAAATACTCAAAAAATAGGAAGAATGACACATAGATAGTGAAAAAAGGAAAGTATTTTGGGTCAACATGGAAGATACCTAAATGTATCGATGCATTATGTCATCCCCAAAAGGAAAAACAAGAAAAAAGAATAGATAAATGTTTACAAAATAGAGAAGAATGTAAATACACATAGTGGAATGCACATGAAGAGACATACACCAAAAATAATAGTATGGGGGATCATATCATGCACATACAATCACAGAAAGAAACATGTAAAAGAAAAAATAAAGAAAAGGCTAGTAAGGAAAATGTGAGTTAACCTATAGAAATTCATCTACATCCCAATCTCATCTAGTATATACCAAAGGTGGAAAACTAGTCAAAGGGACAACATCAAGTGTCGAACTAGGACAAGCACCAAGTTCAACACTCTTATTAGGAAGATTATTTTTTAAGCTCATAGAAGATGAAAATAATGAATTCAACTCATTATGCACTTGTTCATCATTTTTTGCAATTTCATTACCATCATCCAAGTTAATCAAAATACAAGGTATAATGATAATATCCATAGAAGTTTCTTGTTGTTTATGTTGCGGAAAAGGTGGAGAGCTATCATTCACTACTTCAAACATGTTTGGATTTTTATTTTATATGTTATTCTATTCTTATTTTTCTTGTAAGGAACGAGCAATAGCACAATGTCTACACCTATGCTTTCTAGCATTATGGTTTCTCTTCATTCAGTTTTCATGTTGTGATTATGTAGGAGTAGGTTTGTGAACCATAGATTTATTTTCTTCCCTTAAGAGAGGAACAAAAGGAGCCATGGGAGATTGTTCAACTTCTTTCTCTTTAGCTTTGTAAACTTGTTTGACTTTAGGAGGAATAATGGGATTTGATTGATTATCTCATGGTCTCTTATAGGAAATAACTAAAGGATTTCTCATAGGCTGGTCTTGGATACTTGGAAGGGATTTTGGTTCAATCATCGGTTGAGGCATATTACTAAGCGATAATTTTACTATATGCTTTTCCTTAAAAATTTGATAGGATTTGAAAAAGAATCCTTCATGGGGTCTAATAGATTCAATAGGATCAAGCCAAAAGAAATCCAATGAAAAGTTTCTATGGGAGGACACATGATTAAAGCCACTATGATACACTATAAAGATCTCATTGTCAAATGGAAACATAAAACATTTATGCACAATCGACAGGATGACATTCACAGAGCAAAGCCATGGATAACCTAACTTCACACAATTTTTTTCTGATGACAGGATGATGGTGAATGAGACATTGTATTCCTTTCATCCATCCTTTATAGGGATATTTATTGAGCCAATCATTGGGAAAGTAAAAATATTATGATCCATGCTTTTAGTATTTCAAATTTATCTTGATAAAGCTCCTCCACAAATATAAATTCTTTAGTGATCATATTCTCTACATAGATGGGATTAATTAATATCCCATTAGTAGGCTTGCCATTGATTCTTCCAACTATTTGAAGAGGAACATTGAGTGCATGTATAAGTATGTCATGTTGTGAGAAATAAATTTCAAGCAACATCTTAGTTTGGACATTATGAGTTTTAACATCAATAAATGCAATCCCATCATCCATAATAAAGTTCTTATATTCTTTCAAGTTTTCATCATCTGTGTCAACATTCATCACACCATTCTTTATTTCACTAGCTTTGATAAAGGAGATTTTATGATTAGACACGCGATTGGTAAAGATTAGTAATTTTGATTAGGAGGAGCCATATAATTATTCCATAGATCATTAACACCTCCAATTAGGATATGATTAGAATTAATGAGGTCTTGCAAAAGATGTTTGAGATTCTTGCAATGTTCTATATCATGTACATTTTATCAATGAAAATGGAAATAGGAATTTGGTCTATAGTTTGAAGATAAGGGCTTAGTAGGATTAGGAGCTCTAACAAGAGGTAAGGAAATCAAGTTCTTGTCTAAGAGTTGCAACATGGTATTATGAAGGGTATCATGTAGAGGTGTAAACTATCTATTTCTATCCACAAAGGAATATGGTTTTGTAGTCTTTATAGCAGCCACTTGGGTATTAGCATTTTGATTGGATTGAGTGGGATTAAGCTATAGGAAGCCCTTATTTTGTTTCTTGAAAGGTTGTTAGTTGGTTTGAGGTGTGGATTCATACATTTCAGAATGGTTAGAGGGAGTTTTCACTTCACAACTACTAACTAAATTTTGGTAATCATGAAGGGTTGTATGCAACTACGTGAAGGAAGGGAATCTCATCATCTCAAGCTTAGTTTGGATTTTATCTTTCAAATTAGAAATAAAAATTATTTGAAGGTTGGCATTAGGAATCTTAATGTTTATTTATAAATAAAGCATTTGATATGACGTTATGAAATTAGTGACCTTTTCATCATCATTTTGTTTTGATTTCATCAAATCAACTAGTGTCATCTTGAGACCCATGTGAATTTGGAAGTGGTTGTAAAAGGAATCAATAAGTTCAATGAATTAACCAATTAAATTATTTGGTCAAGAGAAAAACCACTCTAAAGTAGCATATTTCAAGAATCTACGGAATATCTTAGCCAAGATTTTGTCTTAAAAAATGACGTCACTACATAAGGCTATGTAAGCAAAAATATTACTAACAAGATCTCCTTTCCCACCATATTTTTCACACCTATGAACCTATATATCTTGTGGCATTTTTTTTCTCAATATTTGAAAGGATAAGGGACTGGTTTTGATGTATTGTGAAGGTTGGTCATTCTTATTATGGTTTAAGGTTCTGATTTTTTATTGGAGAGATGAAATATTTTGCAAAAGTGTGTTATGAATTAGATCATTGTTGGTATTGTGAGATGAAGGTGAATTAGGTGGAGTGGTGTATGTATGTAGAGGGCAAGTGAATTGTATATTTGTGAGGGGGATAAGGAGATATGAGATTTGAATTGATAAAGCTAGAAGGATTCCTAGTGGACATACCTAAGGAAGTGTTGAGATTGCTAGTAGGTTGAATGGTTTTGGTAACACGAGTACTGGTGTATGGGGGAATAGATGTGAGGTTTGACGAAGGAGGAATTGAATTTACATCTTGGATTTTAGTATACCCCAAATATTGATCATAACTAGCCATGGTAGGCATGATTTTGCAACAATATGAGATAGACTTCTCACAATCTCTATTCCATGTTTATTTTCAAGAATTTTCCTCACATTATCTAAAGATGGAGTGACACTACTAGAATCAATTTTATAATTCACAAAGTCTTACAATTTTTTTATTTCTTAATCTATCCTTAGTTTTTCTTGTGGGACATTAGCAACCATTATTTAAAAATATGCACATTGTTTGTAGGTATGGAAGTAATTTGAAATGAGGTATGAAGACTATGATCCATAGAAGGCTGATTATCAACACTATTAGTGAGAGAGTTGGAGAACCCCATATCCATGGTGAATGGTATATTGTGGGATGACATGACTCCCAAACTACCTCTCATAATATTATTGCTATAGGAAACCAAGTTGTGAAGTTCATACAAGATTCTCAAACTCAATGTAAACCCAAAATGGAAAGAAGGTGAAATGCAATGTAATGACCTAGAATGTAATGTAATTTTTAGATTTCACACAATTTTTTTTTTATTATGCTATGTAAAAACCTAAAAATGATGTCCTATAAATGCAATTTTTAATTCACACAATGTACTAAATTTATCAAATGAAGTTAAATATGATAAATTTATAATAACACAAATTCTACAAAGTGAAACAAAAAACTAAAAAACAACAAAATAGAATGTAAAAATAGATGTTTTCATGCCCAAAAATTCAACAAATGACCTTGATTAGGGAATCATTTTCCTAGGGGTGAATGGGTCCTAGGTTAGGGTTTTTAAAAATGTTTTTTCAGATTTCTGAGTTGATTCTAGTGGTTTCTAGATTTTGATTTAAAATTTAGTGAGATAGTTTGAATTTTCTATGAAATTAAGGTTGAATGCAAATGAAATTTATTAAAATTTTAAAAAAATAGGAGACCTAATTTTATGTGGAATTTTGATTCAATTTTTAAATGTAAATGAATTATATGTAAATGATCTGCAAAATGACTAATTTTTTTGTACTTTTTAGATTTCAAGAGATGCAAAAATGCAATCCTAAAACCCTAAATGAAATAAAAAATAATGCAAGTTAAAACACCCTAAATGAGACTCAATTTAATGCAATGTAATGAAAATGAATGCAAGATATAAATCTAGGTTTAAAATGGACTGTAAAATCATAAAATTGTAATGATCAAAAGTCGGGTTCACCAAAATGAAATAGAGAAAATAGGTGTGCTAATGTAGGATTATGGATCAATTAGGGACCTATCATCCAATATTTCATTAGGAGATGAGATCCACACAATGAAAGGACGATCAACCTTTATCTAAGTCAAGACAAATTGTGAATCTGTTGATTTCCTTTTTTCGCAAGGATGGGGGTCCTAATTAAACAACACATTGGGTAGAAAGATTAAAAATAGAAAATCAAACCTAAAATGTAATATAAAACTTGGATCTAATAGATTCAACTCAATATTGATGAAACCATAAATAAGATCATGGATTAGAGAGAGGTAAGATAATGTGTGCACCAGTCATGAAAATTTCTTTGCCAATGTTGACTTAGGACTCATTCACCTAGGGGGAATGGGCCTTGGTTTAGGGTTTTTTTGTAACTTTTGGGAGCCTTTGCAATAGATCTGAATCTCTCAATTTTCCCAAGTTTCAATTTTTGAAAGTTAGAAATAAATTCTATAATTTAGTTTCCATGAGATGAAAAATTTTGTGACAAGTGTTGAAACCTTGATAAATTCTCCAATTTTGTACTTCAAGAGACCTTCATGATTTTTTCCACCTAAATCTGCAAACACAAATGAAGAAGGAAAAATATTTTATTTTTGTGAATGGGGGTTTATCTTGGTCAAAACCTAATTTTGTAATTAAACCTTGAAATGAAATGAAATGAAATAGCATTAAAGGAATGATGAATGAACAACTCTATGTCACAACTCACCAAACCCTTCAATGAACCTTGGAATGTAGGTCTACAACTTGCATGGAATGGTTTTAATGGATGTGGATCTTGATCTTAAAACTTGATTTGAAACAATTCCTTGAATGCTTGAATGGATCATGAAATCTACATCAACATATTAGCTCCAATAACATGCATGATGCAAGAAGACTTTGAAATTGTAGTGGAGTGAATTTTCACCCCTCACAAATTCCTCGTATGCATCTACTCAACTTAGAAACATTAAATCTAACAATGCATTTCCACTTCATCCACTCACTCTCCACCCACTTTGTGGTTGTTTGTAGTTTCGGTGGGGTAATTTTTTTCAAACACACTAGTGTGACACATGAAATTATTTGTGGCTATTGGATGTTGTGGATATGTTGTTGATATGTGGTTGTCATTGATGTAAAAACTATTAGCATTTGGTGTATCAGTTGTTGTATATGTCGAGGATATTGAGAAAATTGTAAGAGAAAGTGTTCCAAGTTCCTTGTGGAACTATGCAGGTCATGAAGGAATTTTGTTCTCTACATTGAAGATTAGTTGATGTGGATTAAAGGGTTTATTACTAAGTATATCTAGATCATATACCAGAAATTTCAAAGGTTTGCGTGAAGTTTTGAGTGTGTTGTGGTCTGACTATATTTTTGTGGTCTCTCTGAGTGTTCCTAAGTGAAGATTGTGTGATTATAGTAATATCAATTGTTGCGGATGTTTCTCTGTTGTTTCTTGGTGCTCTTAAATGTATCTAGATCATTCTCTATCTTTATGGTACATCCAAATTATCCGGTGAGCTTGTGATTGAAGATATTTTCTTGCACATGTTTGGTTTTTCTTATTCCTAGACGACATGTCGGTGGTAACATGTTGTGAATCTTTGAGGAGGAATTAATTAAATTATTTTTGCATTGTAAATGTTAATTTGGGTATCCACTATGTTGTGGCTGACTTTGGTGGATTCATATTAAAAATTTATTTGTTAATCTGGGCTAACATTGCAAATATGTTTTATTTTTCTTGGCCAACCAAGTTGTGATGAAATCTCTTGTAGCAGATATATAAGAGTGATTGTTCCATCGGTGAAGAATATGCTTCATGTGCTCCTCTGTGTGTATGTGTGAATATCATTCAATTGAAGATCAGAGTGTGAAGAAGATTGTACGAAGTGTGAGGAAGTGTTGAGCTTAATTGGAACTATAATTAGGCTTGTGTAGAAGCTATTTTCTCGGTTCATACCCTCCATATTTTTAACCCTATTATGTTGGGCAGTGATCCCCTTTTGTAATTGAGTAGTATGCTCCAAGTAGTGTGCCTAAATGCATGTCCATTCCCCTTATTATTTCTCATTATACTTTTAGCAGAGTATAATCTTGTGGACTAACATCCATTGTGGTTTTTACCCTAATAGGGTTTCCACGTGGAAAATATCAGTGTTCTTTGTCACTCTAATGTGTTAATTGCTTGTGGTTAATTACTTATTCATCAGATCTGAGATTAGAGTTAAGTGAAGCTAGAAAAATTTAAAATTCAGTGACAACTGATTCATCCCCCCCTCTTAGTTGTTTTTCCTTGTTTTTCCAACAATTGGTGTCAAAGCAAGTTCCTTTGAAGAAGTCTAACAACTTGAGGTGATTCGGGATGACAAAATTGAAGAATGACAACCCTAGATTTGATGGAACTAACTGCTCACTGTGGAAAGTCAAGATGCAATGTCACTTAAGGTGTATTGGTGAAGCTTTCTTGAAGATCATAAGAGATCCATATACTATTCCTTAGAATGGTCCCTCTTCTACTGATGAGATCAAAGATATTGAAAATAATATTAGAGCTATTGATTCTTTGGTGAGTGCTCTGACAGATTTGGAGATGGCTAATGTGGTGGGTCTTCAAAAAACTCATGATATTTGGATGAAACTAGAAACTTTGTATGAAGGAGATGCATAAGTGAAGATTCCTAAGCTATAGAGCTTGAAAGACAAGTATGTGAATTTCAAGATGGTTGAAGATGAAAATATCACTTCTTTTATGCAGAGAGTAAATGAGATGGTGATGGGTATTACATGTGTAAGTGGTTTTGTGGATGAGGATGAAATTGTGGCTAAGGTACTCAAATCCTTGCATCATTCCTACAAAAGGAAGGTTCATGCTATTGAAGAATTTAGGTCAGTAAACAAGATGACAAGAGATACGTTGATCGAGAAACTGCTACTTTTGAAATAAGTGAATTTGGTGAATCTACACCGAACAATGAATTTGCATTCAAAGCTACTGTATCTAGAAGTTATAGGAAAAGGTATAGTTCAAGAGAGAGCTCCAAAAAGATTTCCAAATATGATGAATAACTGAAATAGCTTGAAGAAAAAGAAAGAGAGGTAGAAGAATTGGACGAACTAATTGCGAAGAAAGAAGAAAGAGGAAAAGGTAAGTATGAAGATGCATTTCCTATTAAATGTTTTTCATGCAGTAAAATAGGTCATTTTGCATAAAGATGTCTTGAAAGAGTTCCTAGGTCTAAGCCTAGAAATTATATATTCCAAAATAGATGCTACTTTGTTGAAGAAGCAGTGACTGATGATGAGTCTGATAAAGATAATGGAAATGAAGATGAATGGGCTTTCATTACTACCATTGAAAATAATCCTATGGCTATTGAATCTACTAAAGGTGAAAAAGCTCTTGTAGTCTAAGTTGAAGAAAAAGATGAGTGAGACATTGATAGTGGATGATCACATCATATGATTGGTGATAAAAGAAATTTTGTGAGTAGAGAATTATGATGGTGGGGTTGTAAGATTTGGAGATAAAAATGTTGGTGTGATTCGTGGTAGAGGATTTATTAGCATTGGTGGTAAGGATAACACTGATGATGTCCTCTATGTTGAAGGCTTGAAGCATAATTTATTGAGTGTTGATTAGATGGTACATAAGTGATATGATCTTCAATTCAAAGATGGAAGATGCAAGATATGTGGAAGTTCTAGGAACATGATTGCTATAGGTGTACATTCAAAAGGTAATATTTTTCACCTAAATACTGCTAGGGCAAGTTGTTTAATTGCTGAAGTAGATGAAAGCTAGTTGTGGCATAGGAGGTTGTGTCATGTAAACTTTGACAACATTATCAAGATTATAAGTTCTACTCAAGCAGTAAGAGATCTCCTTAGGTTAGTGAAGCTTGCTAATATAATCTACAAGGAATGTCAAATGGGTAAACAAACTAGAGTCCCCTTCTGGAGAAAACAATTTCATTCAAATAATATGTTGGAGCTGCTACATACTGATCTTTGTGGTCCCTCAAGAGTCGGAAGTATTCATGGATAAATGTATTTTATGTTGGTCATTGATGATTACTCTAGAATGATTTGGGTTTCATTTTTAAGAGAAAAATGTAAAGCATTGGATAAGTTCAAAAATTTCAAGGCTATGGAAAACAATGAGAAAGTTCTAAAAATAAAGTTCCCGAGATCTGACAAAGGTGGTGAATTCATCTCCAAGGAATTCAACTCTTATTGTGAAGAGCATGGAATTAAAAGACAGTTATCTGCTCCCCGAACACCTCAATAGAATGGAGTTGTAGAGAGAAAGAATAGAATAATTTTGGATGCTGCTAGAACAATGATGATGGAAGGGAATGTGTCTCAAATGTATTAGAGTGAAGCAGTAAGCACTATTGTGTATACTTTGAATAGGGTAAATGTTAATGGTAATTCTAGTAAGGCCCCTTATGAATTATGGTTTGGTCACAAGCCTACAACCAAGTATTTTAAGATCTTTGGAAGCAAGTGTTATATCAGGAGAGATGATGATATAGGAAAGTTTGATGCAAGAAGTGATGAAGGGATCTTCCTAGGTTACTCCACTAAGAGAAAGACCTACTGGTGCTATAACAAAAGACTGAGAAAGATGGTTGAGAATGCAAATTTCAGAGTTGATGAGGACTCTGTCAAATCATCCAAACATTGTAGCTATGATTCAGATGAAGACAATACAAGCCAAGGGAAGAATACATAGAAACATAATCTATTTTAGATTATTTCATATGTTCTCATGAAGCAACCATAATTTGTTCCAATAAAACAAGTCAGCCAGGAAGCACAGACAAGTGCAAGTGTAGAAGAAAGATCAAAAGAGTCAGAAGTCGAAGAAAGTCTCAAAACTCTAAGATATGTAAGGATAAATCATTCTGAAAGTCAAATCATAGGAGATATGAGTAAAGGATTACAAACTAGAAGAAAAAATGTAGAATAATATTGTTTGATTTCCAAGACTGAACCTAAAAATGTCACTGAAGCCTATCAAGATGAACACTGGTTGGAAGCCATGAAGGAAGAGCTAACACATGGACACTGGTTCCTAGGCCCAAAGACAAAAATGTGATTGGTACTAAATGGGTGTTTAGAAACAAGTTGAATGACCAAGGTGAAGTGCTCTAGAATAAAGTAAGACTAGTATGTAAAGGGTACTCTCAAATGGAAGGTGTTGATTTTGAAGAAACTTTTCCCCCTATTGCTCGAATTGAAGTTGTGAGACTATTTCTTGCTTATGTTGCTTACAAGAACTATAAAGTCTATCAAATGGATGTGAAGTCAACATTTTTGAATAGAGAACTAAAAGAAGTGTATAATGAACAATTGGATGGATTTCAGCTAACAGATAATGGAGATATGGTTTACAGACTGAAGAAAGCTCTATATGGACTTAAGTAAGCCCCCAGAGCCTGGTATGATAGATTGGATAAATATCTACCAAAGGTTGGATTCACCAAAGGTACTACTGATAGCAACTTATACTTCAAATTAGATCATGATAAAGAGTTAATTATAGAAGTTTTTGTTGATGACATCAATTTTAGCAGAGATGATAATCTATGTATGAAGTTTGTTGATGACATGAAGGATGAATTCAAGATGAGTATGATTGGAGAGATGAAGTTCTTTCTAGGATTGCAAGTTACTCAGTTAGACATGGGAATTTTCATATCTCAGTCTAAATATGTGAGAGAACTATTGAAGAAGTTTGAAATGGAAGACTCCAAACCTGTTGGTACTCCCATGGTGATTGGATGTAAGTTGACACAAAATGATGACTCTCCTAAAGAAAATAAAACTAGGTATAGGTCAATGATCAATGGATTGCTCTATTTGACACAAACTAGACCAAACATTATGAATGTTGTATGTATGGTCACTAGATTTTTAAGCTGATCCAATGGAATCACATGTGACTACTGTCAAGATAATTTTCAGATATCTAAAAGGAATAGTTGACTTTGGACTTTGGTATCCAAAGGATGATGATCTCACTTTGTGTGCATTTACTGATGTAGATTGGGTTGGTGATATAGATGACATGAAAAGTACTAGTGGTGGTGCTTTCTTCCTAGGGAAGAAGTTGATATCCTAGTTAAGCAAAAAGAAAAACTCAATTTCTCTATCTACTGCTGAAGTAGAATACATTGCTACTACCAATAATTGTACTCAAGTGATATGGATGAAATGGATGCTGAGAGATATCAGGGTAACATATGAATAGCCTATTGCCATATACTATGAAAATTCAAGTGCAATAAATATACCAAGGAATCTGATGCTACACTCTAATAATAAAAATATATCAATCAAGTTTCATTTATTGAGGGAGAAATTGAATGAGAAAGAAGTTAGACTGGAGTATGTGCCGACCAAAGAACAAATTGTAGATATATTTACTAAGCCATTTCCAAAGAATACTTTTGAGTATCTTAGAGGAATGCTAGGGGTGATTACCCCTCTGAATAACAACTAAAATATGCATTTTCTTGCTTCAATTTGTGACCTTCATTGCTATATTCTAATCTAGATTGATGTTTCTGTGGCTGCTACTCAGGGGGAGTAGTCAGATGTGCAAATATGTGGTTTAGATTATGTTTATGGAAAGGTCATTGTTACCTTTTCCATTGATGTCAAAGGGGGAGAAGAATAATGTGAAAAATATCTTAGGGGGAGAGGTGCAATATGAAAAATCTTTCTAAGAAGAAGACCCTAGTGAGAAGAAGATAGTGTGTTGGGTTGATGGTATTTTTCACATCATGTGTTGCCATCAATGCCAAATGGGGAGATTTTTGGATGTTGAGGCTATGTTGTTGATATGTTGTTGTCATTAATGTCAAAACTATTAGCATATGGTGTATTAGTTGTTGTATATGTCAAGGATATTGAGAAAATTGTAAATGAAAGTGTTCCAGTTTCGCCATGGAATTGTGTAGGTCATGAAGGAATTTTTTTCTCTATGTTGAAGATCAGCTAATGTGGATTAAAGGGTTTATTTTTTAGTATATCTAGATCATCTACCAAAAGTTTCAAAGGTCCACGTGAAGTTTTGAGTGTGTTGTGGTCTGACAGTATTTTTGTGGTTTTTGTCAGTGTTCCTGAATGAAGATTATGTGATTCTAGTAATCTTATTTGTTGTGGATGTTTCTCTATTGTTTCTTGGTGCTCTTAGATGTCTCTAGATCATTCTCTATCCTTGTGGTATGTCCACATTATATAGCAAGCTCGTGATTGAAGATCTTTTCTTCTACATGTTTGGTTTTTCTTGTTCCTGGCTGACATGTTGGTGGTAACGTGTTGTGGATATTCTAGGAGGAATTAATTAAAGTATTTTTAGATTGAAAATGTTAATTTGGGTCTCCACTATGTTGTGGCCGACTTTGGTGGATTCACATTAAAAATTTATTTGTTAATCTGGGTCGACATTGCAAATATGTTTTATTTTTCTTGGTCGACCAAGTTGTGATGAAATCTCTTGTAGTGGATATATAAGAGTGATTGTTCCATTAGTGAAGAATATGATTTGTGTTCTCCTATGTGTGTATGTGTGAATATCATTCAATTGAAGAGAAAAGTGTGAAGAAGATTGTGCAAAGTGTGAAGAAGTGTTGAGATTATTTGGAACTGTAATCAGGCTTGTGTAGAAGCTATTTTCTCAGTTCATACCCTCTAGAATTTTAATCCTATTCTGTTGGGCAGTGATCCCCTTTTGTAATTGAGCAGTGAGCTCTAGGTAGTGTGTCTGAATGCATGTGCATTCCCATTATTATTTCTCATTATAATTTTAGCAAAGTATAATCTTTGTGGACTATCATCCACCATGGTTTTTCCCCTAACAAGGTTTCCACTTGAAAAGTCTAGGTCTTCTCTATCTCTCTGATAAGTTAATTGCTTATTCATCAAATCTGAGATTAGAGTTAAGTGAAGCTATAAAAGTTTAAACTTCTGTGACAACTAATTCATGCCCCCTCTCAGTTGTTTGTCCTTGTTTTGCCAATAGTGGTGTGATGCCATACTGACATGATTCTTGCCATTGGAATCTATAAAGGAATTATACTACTCCATTGATGACAAAGAGTAATGCCCTTGTACTCTTTAACTGAGCTTTGGAAGGTTGTTTCCCTACTAAATAATCTTAAAATGCCTATCTTTCATATTAATGAGGACTTCACATTTCATCAAGCTTCTCCTCATTTCTTGAATTCTCTAGCTACAACTTCACTCCATTTTCACATCATTCTTCACGTCCATCATTGAATCTAAAACTTGGTGTGTTGTGAGACTAATTTTTTCATTGTTACGACAATGTCGACTCTACCAAGCTTGTGGGTTTGATCCTTCTCTCATTGGACTTGAGTACTTGTGATTGAAGTTGTTATTGTTTAATTTAGCATTGTTATTTGTTTTATGTAGCATACTATTGTTGCAATTGCTTGGCATTTATTCTATTTCTTTCTTTATCATATTTTCTATCTCATGGCTATTCTAGCTATCTGTGGAGGTGGGAACACTGAAATAGGGGTTTGACTATGGAAATCCCTAAAATAGCACCAACATTTTTCCCTATTCTGATGTGCATAGGTTTTACATTCATGTGGAGCTTGCGGGAGGTTGGAATATTTGTAAGTTGTGTTTTTATGATATTTTCACTCTTTTCAAATTATAGCTTAGAACCTTAAAATGTATCTCTCATTATTCTATTTTTCTATGTCATAACCCAATTTTATT
This sequence comes from Sequoia sempervirens, assembly GCA_007258455.2. Lineage (NCBI taxonomy): Eukaryota > Viridiplantae > Streptophyta > Pinopsida > Cupressales > Cupressaceae > Sequoia > Sequoia sempervirens. Next base: position 49,415,032 of record VDFB02281492.1, on the reverse strand, counting down.
GATTATTTATCATGATATGGTAAATTGAGTTATGAAAGAAATTCAATGAAATATTAAATGGGTAATTTAAAATATTCAAAAATTGAATGAAAGAAGTTGATTGATGTTGTCTTTGTGAAAATTTGGAGATTACTTTATATGTTACCAAGAATTGAATGTTACTAATCAATTTGCTAGTGCAAGTGTGTGCAGTTGCAAGGTGACAGGTTGAAGGATGAAAACATGGTTGAAGTAGGACTATTTAGCTAGATTGAATGGTAAGCTAGCTAGAATCTAGGTGCACACACCATAAATGGCAGAATAACTTGCATTTGAACTAATTTGCATATATAAGATAATGTAAATCCCTAACTCGAATTGTTTCAATGTTTGAAAATGAATGACTTGTAAATTAAATTTTCTACTCAAACTTTATGTTTTTGAAGGAAATGAAAGAAAGTATAGTAAATAAAATTCCTTTGTTAGTATAAATATATACACAAATATATATAGATTCTCAAATAGAAAATTCAAGTTCCTTGTTTTAAATAATAGTGTATATAACTTATAAGCTATTCCAATAAAAAATTATAAATGAATGCATATATAAATATATATATTATATATGTATGTAAAATAAATATGAATACAAGATAAATGTGAATGAAATCATTTAGAGACATATAGATATATAAATATAAGTATATATACATATATATTACACATATATATATACATACGTATACATATTCAAATTCATATTGAATTCAATTTGATAATTGATATATTATGAATTGCACTATGGAAATCAATGAAAAATCACAAGGAAAACCCATCATGGATGTGGCCTACTGAAATTATAAAGACAATGTTCAAAATTAGAGGCCAACAACTATGGAAAGAAAAAGCCATAATGATAGCACCCATCTGTGTGAAAGAAAGTATGGTTACAACTTTAGAATGGGAGTGGTGGAAGAAAAGCATGGATTGATTTGGAAAAAAATTGACAAGTAGTGAAAAGGTAGAGAAGAGAACACAATGGTATGAAAAATATGAGGAAAGTTGTGTCCAAAAAGCTCGACCATTGAGGTAATTTGAATTCTTGAAATAATATTGGTTTCACTATCTTATCTTTTCATGTTTAGCTAGTGTTTGTCACTACTTTTATAAAAAATCAATAGCACAATAACATACAAAGTCTTTGTCTATGTGTCTCAGCTTGAGCCAAAGGTAAAGTCTTAGCAACCACCCTTCGAGGAATCACATGGCATATGACCTACTTTTACTTAGTACTTAGAATGGATCCATTCGGCTAGCCTTCTATGCTAGACTGAGGCATTGAACCCTTAAGAAGTGACTATTATGTAATTTTACTCACGATAATGTGAGCCATATCATGGCTATCCAAAAAAATTTCTGATCAAATGCAAACATTTTGGTGTTTGATTTTGTAGAGGTTCACTTGTTGAAATTATGAAAAAGGATATAATCCTTTGTGTTACCTTTGATATGTATCAATTGTGTTATACTTAAAACATATCACCTTTAAGGGGAAAATTGTTCATTAATAAGAAATGTGGAAACCATATTTGCATAAAGAGGATTCCCTCAATTTGAATAACCAATGGTATGTATGAGTTTGGTTTCATTGTAACCTTGTCATGATTGATCCTCATGATCAATAGGTTAATTTATTTAAATAAGTATCAGATTTGAGTCTACATGACATATAGTGCAACATACATTAAGGGATAAGCCAGAATAACCATCAAGAAAATTTCAAAGATAATGTTGAGGTTAAGAAAGGAAGCACCGTCCATATAAATGGGTCGAATCCAAAGCAACGTTGGTTTGTTTGTTCTAGCCTAAATAGGAAAAAGTATTGTTTGAACTTGAAAATTCCTTGCATTCTTAACTAAAATATTTGCTCAAGAAATTCATTGACAAACATGTCAAACTTGGTTTCTTTATATTATTAAAGTTGCTCATCATAATTCTAGTGATTAAAGTGTTCAAGACCTGGATAATGGACATTTTATCCTTAGATTGAAATCTGGGCTATTTGATTTATTTATTTTTAGGTCATAATGGAAACTCATTCTGTATTAAATGTAAAGTGATCATTTAACATGTAAATATCATTATTTTTCTTTAGATGTAACTATTTAGTTTGAAACAGTATTGTGTTGATGTAAATAATGGTTAATCTTTTGAAAACAACTCTATTTTATTCAAAAGTTGTCATTATAGTTTGAAACAACCTTGCTCAATAAACTATTTAGTTGAAAACAACTAGTTTTATGACTATTTAGTAGGAAATAGTATTTGTTCTACTTAAAAAATGAATGTACATGTGTGAACAACTTGCTTTATAACTGTTTAGTATGAAATAGTACTTGTTATGTTCAAACAATGAATGTACAAACGTTAAATAGTTTGTTTCATAACTATTTAGTAGAAAACAATACTTGTTTTGTTAAAAAAATGTATGTTCATATGAAAACAACTTGTTTTATAACTATTTAGTAGGAAACAATACTTTTTCTATTTAAGCAATGAATATTATTATGTAAATGGCCATGTTAGAATATCTCATATGTGAGAATGCAATAACAGTATGTGTGAAATTGTTAGCATAGACTTGTTCTAACTCTTTTTATTTTTGAAAAAAAAATGTCAAATGGAATACTATTTTAAGATTTCAATCTAAATTAATGATTATTTCAAACTATATGCACAAAATTTAAACATAAGAAGACACATATATGTGTATGCACACATACTTGTGACATACCTTCTTTTGTTATTAGTACATTTTTAAAAATAAAATTCTTATGATGAAAAGAAGAGAATAGTCATAAGAATGATATGACTAATTATTGAATTAATCTATGAATCATAAATTTTATTTCTATATAGAGAGTAAACTAGTAAACTAGTATTTTGATTTCCTTCTTTTAAAGATAGTTTAGAAAAATATTTAATACTTGAACAAAACAATGATACCTTAGTTGACTAGAGCACCCTAGGGTAGATGTTGCTAGAGGGTAGATAGCTATTATGAGTTATATAATAGAAAGTTACCTTCTGACATGCATGCAAAAATCGAGTTTAGAGAGTATAGGTTTTCTTTACTGAAACATAATGTTTGTTGTTGTTTTGACACATTTATTATGCTTGGACAAGCAATATAGTTCATTATGTATATATGAATGAACTCTTTGATTTCACTCTACCATTCGTAGCATCGATCTTGAATTTTATTTTCTAACTAGTAGATAGAAACTGCATGTTGATGTATGGGTGTGCACGAGATTCCACCTTGTATATTTTTCTCTTGCTAAAATTTCCATGCAGGGTCAGCCATTCCTTAAGTAAGAATAATATTGAAGAAGCATAAGATTCATGATTGGGTGGTAAAGCACATCAACCATGTTCTCATCCACCAGTGGAGGTGAGCATGAAATAAGAACCTTTGTTTTTTATAGGAATATTATAGTCTAAGATGTAACTGATGTAATTCATTCTTGTACTTGATGTAAAGTGTACAATTTAATGACTTTGTGGCCTTAGGATTCATGTCAAACCTGATATTGTATTTTGATTTTTGAATTGAATATATGAATCTTTGACTCATTTTAAATGGAAATTTGTAGCTATGATTGAATTTAGCCATTATTTATGTCTTTTTTAATTTAGAGTATATTCGTGTGTTATTTACAATAATATTAATTAAATAATAATTTCAAATGGGTTACACATCTACCATTTTCTATTTTTGTTAGTGCATTGAAACTATACTAGTTAAGTAGTTATCATGTTTATGTGGCTTTTATACTGAATCTTTTACTTTCTATTCATAAAAATGTTAGTGTACCTATGAGACATCAGTGTGCCATGCTATTATCCCTATTCTAAACTCTTTTTCTTTGGTAGAGAGTTGTCTAAGGTGTGGTCTAAAATTTGGAAACTTTCTCTCTTAACCCCCTAAAACTATCAGGTTAGTAGAAATATAGCACTATTGAGAGTTCTCTTCTTTCTCTACCTTAAACATCTTACAACTTCCATAAACCTTCCATCTAGCTTGAGATAGATTGGGGTAGTTGATTGTTCTAGACCCTCATTTGGGCCATGGTCCTAGGCATTCGATCACCCAACTCTAGATTTTGGTGAACCTAACATGAACCATTTTGGTTCCATTTGGTAGTGTTAAAAGACCTTTCCCTCATATTCTAGGAGTGTTGTGAGTGTGAGTGTTGCAAGGTGCCTAGACTTGCAAGCCAACCTACATCCCCTAGTGGCGAAGCTAGGAGGATTCCTAGGAATTACAAAGTGAAACCATGGGTGGGTCACCATCTAATTGAAAAACCCTTGGGGGCTCCTACAAAAGTTTTGTTTAGTGTACGTAAAGATGGCTTCCTTCCTACATCTATCCATCCCATCTATGCAACCTATGAGTGGATCTCCTACTATAACATTTACCTCATAGCATTTTTTAATGAACTCTAACAAAGAACCATCCCCTTTGTACATCCCCACACGTATAAATGGGAATACCATAACTGGTGTTCTTACTAACCCTACATGCTGGGTGAATTTCATTACAAAGGAGATCATGTTGATAAAATTTTTGTAAGGATGGACATGACGAGTCTAGAAGCACTATACATAAAAATGATTGGCTTTTCGTCCCTCCAATCAGTTGTATCACCTTTTTAGTTTTGGTTTGGCTGAGGACTGTGAATGCACTCTTTGATATCAATCTAGGGTCTAAACATTTTAGAGTGAAACTAGGCATTCCTTGGCTAGTTTCCATGAACACAGTTTCGTTGGTAATTAATAAGTGCTTGAATCTTTCCCATGAAGGTTTTGTGCATGTAGTCCATGATACCAATTACAAGATGATGATTACGCATGGGGGCTAATCATTTAATCACTTCTAGCCTACCCTTGTTAGTCTACTCCCTCCTAGGACAAACCTATTGTATCAAACTAATGTGAAATACAACAGTGGGGGCATAACATAAAACGTTATATACCCTCCTTCTCCCTATACAATTTCACACAAAGCTTGTATGATGGTGGAACATGAGGCTTCCTTGACCACTCAAAAAAGAGAAGAGGAGAAGTCCACTCAGAGCTCTTGTTCTTGTTCTTCTGCTATTCTACCTGCCACTTCCTCCCACCTTCCACAACACCTCTAACTTTCACTCCTATGCATTTTTTTTCAAGCTTGATGGTGCTTGGTGGAAGCCCAAGAATTTGACATTTGAACTTCATGTCTTACCTAGGTGCCTCAACCCATTTTGTATGTTAAGGGGAAGGGTCCATGTTGAGCATCTTCTATGTCTCAACCTTCATGGCCTCTTGGTACTCCTACCTCTATGGTATTGAATGTGAAGATGCCCTATGCTGAAGGCTCTCGAGCCTACTCCTCCCACTATTGTTGCATCTTCTTCTTCATATCTTCCTTCTATTCTTGTCTAAGAGTCTCTCCTTCCATTAGAAATGGTTGTGATGGATACTTTGATGGCTAAATAGGAGTCTTCCATCCCTTCTCAAGATGCAACCTATAGCTCTTGGAGTCATAGAAACCACCTTCCACATGATCACAACCATTAGAGGAAGGCTTTGGCCATTGAGTAGGCCACCTTGAAAAAGAAGCAAAAGTATTCAACATCTCTTACTTTGACATCTTTTGTTGTGTCCTCATCTTCCTCTCCTTCTTCTTTAGTTCCCTCTACCTTACTCTCGCTTCTGGCTCCCCTGTGAGCATGAAATGATCCTCACTTGAAGAGGGTGTAGGTATTCATTGCTCCTTTGGTTGAGCCTTCCATTCTAATGTCCCTTCCATACATCATACCTTTCTCAAAACCCATGGACATGTCGAATACCTCAGTGGTGTCCTCCATGGTTTTCTCCTCCTCCTTTGTGGCCTCTACTTCATCCATGGAGATTTCACATCCCCCAATGAAGCAAAATATTGACGATGAGCTTGATAGCAATGGGGGTTATAAGAAGGGTTTGCTTTATTTTAAGGGTGGTTTTTCATTGGCTTGTACCATCCTTGTGACAGAGGAAGCCTCAACATCCCTAAAAATTTTCATTGCTCTTGAATCATTCGATGAGGCTAACAGTGGGTCTCGAGCACTACCTCCATAACCTGCTAGCACTATCAATGATTTTTTCAGATTGTTGACATTCACCTTATAGGAATCAAGTGGAAAAGACCTCGAGAGGTCTTTTTCCTTGTCTCTTGTCATATGAAGGTTAGAGGGTGTAGACACTAAAAATCGTCCTAGGCCTACAACTCTAATTTTCATCATAATTCTAATCTTCATTTTCATAATTAAATAATGCTAATTATTTAATTATTTTCTAAAGTCATTTGTCCTCTATTAATTAAACAACTTTAGTTATTTAATTAATTCATTCTTTACATTTATTCTTTCTTTATTAATTAAATAGATATTATTTATTTAATTTTCACTAATTAAATCTATTCTCTATTAAATAATCATTTTGAATTATTTAATTAATTCCAACCACACTTTCGACTATAATTAAATAATCACTTTAGTTGTTTAATTATTCTTTAGAATTTTCTATCTTTAATTAAATAAATCTTTATTTATTTAATTTAATCTTAAATCTTAAATGTTGAATTAAATTATTATTTAATTCATAAAAGGGTTTATCCATGACATATTCCTCTATGATTGGATAACCTCTATGTTATCTAATTAATATTTAATCACTTATGTCTAGATCTAAATTGATCATTCGGTTATTTGGTGATTGAATATCTATTTGTCTCTAATGAAAAAACTTTCTATCTTAATCAGTCTATTATCTATATTTATTCTTATATTCTATGTGCAAACATTTATTAATTAAATAAAATTAATTATTTAATTAATTTATTAATTTATTCTCATCTTCTATCTATTTTAATCTTTATCTTTATATCCAAACTTTATTCTTCTAAGATTCAAATAGTCTTAACTAAAGATCAATTTATTATTTAATTTAATCTCCACCATTTATGGTTTATCACTCACGTTATTATTGACACTAATATCATTGCATGTCATATTTTTCAATCTTAATCATTGAATTATCCTTTAATCCAAGCCTATCATTCAAAAATCATATTTTCTATAAATTGGTTTTACCTTCATCATTATTACTCCTCCCAAAATCTTATGAGTTTTAGAAGTAATCAAATTTAGAATCTTTGATGTTTTTCTATTAACATTATCAATAGGCTATACTTGCACACTTAAAAGAGATATGAGGGAAATTATCATACAACAAAAAAATGAAGAAGTGCAATTGAGGTTATTCATGGAATTACATAGATGTTTGGTGAAATCATTCTTGTATTTATGATTTTACATTCCATTGTTCTTTGTTGTTAGTGTAGCTTTAGTTTGAGTTTATTCCTTTGCATTTCTTAATTTGCTTATTTCCATGTGTTACATTGGTGAATATGAACTCATCAAGAAAATATAAAACTAGAAGATGATCTACCTTTATCGGTCATTAGCCAGCTGGTCAACAATAACTTGTCCTTTTATATCTTTTCTTTCTACATACTGGATATTGTATTCACTGAGTACCATTACCCATTTATCCAATCATCTTGTTAATGTTGCTTTACTCAAGAGGTATTTCAAAGGATCTATCTTTGTGACCAATGTTGTTTGGTGGTGTAACATGTAATGCCTAAGTTTTTGAGTAGAAAATACTAATCCAAGACAAGCATGTTCTATGGTACTGTAATTAAGATCATAACCTACCAAAGTTCGATTGATATAGCACACTACCCTTTCATGACCCTCATTGTAATTTTGTGTAAGCAAGGATCGTAGTGCTGATGTGGTTGCTGAAATGTAAAGTATCAAAGGTCATCACTGAGTAGGTGGCATTAACACTGGTGGTGTGAGTAGGTAATCCTTAATCTATTGAAAAGCTTCTTGGCATTTACCTTTCCATACAAATGGTACCCCTTTTCTGAGTAGACGTTGGAAGGGATGTTTTTTATCTACTAACTACACTATGAATCATCTAATAGATTGGAATCTCCCTTGTAATGTTTGTAGTTGACTTATATTGGCCAATGGAGGAATTTCCATTATAGCTTTCAATTGTGTTGGTTCCACTTCAATGCCTCATCTAGAAATGATGTATCCTAGAATTTTTCCTGGTTGCACACCGAATACAAATTTCTTTGGATTTAGACTTACTTTGTATTCTTCCATCCTTTGAAAAATATTATCTAGGACCTGTAAATGGTCAACCGTTGTCAATGATTTAGCTATCAAATCGTCCACATAGTCTTCCATGAGATTGTGTATGAGGTCATGGAAAATATTTTTCATGGTTCATTGATATGTTTCTCCAACATTTTTAATATTGGATAAATGAAGAAGGTTGACTATCTCTAAAATTTTGTGTTGTCATGGATGTCACCATGTTGTGACAACAATTTTGAGTTAGCACTTGGTCTGGTATTTTGGTCAATATCTAAATGGATATTCAAGTTGTACTCTTCGGCATTCTAGTATGCATTCCTTCATAGTTGGTAGTTAATGCTTGTGGTTTTGAGAATTTTTTTATGGTTCTTCAAGGCATGCATGTTTAGAATATTATGTGCTCTATTGCTCATATAGAGTAGTGGTAATCAACAAAATGTTTGTTTTCGGCCAACTTCTTGGGGTAATTGTGACATGGTGAATTAATTTTCCTATGCAAATATGTGTGTGACCTATCTTAGGTCTATGTTGGCATAAAGTAGCATGTTGGATGTCTGAATTGCTTTTTGAAAATATTTTGTGAATGATCGGATTTGATAGTTTGTATTTTTGGTGAATGTGAAATGCATATAATTAGGTTGACCTAATTGATTCTTGTGAAAAAGATTAGGTATATATATGTATATGTTGGATAATTTTAGAAGACATAGATATAGAGAGTAATAGAAGTGTGGTTGTATATTTGTAATTCAATGAGGCAATTGTGAATATGAAGTTGAAAGTGAGTGAAAATTATGAAGTGTGTTAAGTTAGTGTATTGAGCATCACTAGAACTACATCAACACTTGTTAGGTGCACTATTCTTAGTTCATTTTGGCTATAAACCTTTCTTTTTTTGGTGAATATTTTTGTAGGAAGTGAGCATTCCTTGTAAGTAGTGAGATTTTCTATCTAGAAAATGAGTTCTTTCAGGGTAGTGAGCCCTTGGTAGTGAGCCTCTTATTTTTAGTTTGAAAGTAATTTATATTGTGAGTTAATCCTCACCATGGTTTTTCTCTCCTTGGGTTTTCCACATAAAAATATGGTGTTTATGGTGTTAATTTACTCTCTATTATTTTTGTTTCATGCTTATACTTAATAAAAAAATAGTGTAGTTGTGGAATTAATATTTGCTTAAGTTTTAAGTTGGAATTTTGTGAAAATTGATTCACCCCCTCTTAGTTGTCCTACATCCTTTTAACAATTGTTATCAAATATTTAGTTTCTTGGTGAAGAGCTTAACCACTTGAGGAGAATCCTAAAGTTTGATTAGATGGATGATAAAGGAGAGCTTCAAACTGCTCTTGAGGATCTTGACAAAGTGGAAAGAGAAAATATAGATCTAAAGGAGAATCTAGATGAAGCAAATGAATGTGTCTAGAAACTAAAATAACAATTGAAGAAATTCAAGGAAAAAAATAGAGAAGTGAGTGAGCAGCTAAAAAAAGAGATAAATGGACTGAAAGTGGCAATAGAAGAGAAGAAGAGAGTTGAAGAATGTATGAATACAATGGTTCAAAACAAGTCTGATAAATGCTCTGAACTTGAATAAGAGGTGGTAAACTTGAGGATTGAATTGCAAAGGAAAAAATCTATGAGAATAATTTCAAATCAAGCTTTGATAAGCTTGGATAATTACTTGTTGGAAAGAAATCAAGTAAAGAAAAAGCTATTTTAGGAAATGATGCAAGCGAAAGATCTAAGCACAATCAAATGATTTGGGAAAAAGGGAAGCATAAAATTAATTCAACAAATTTTACAAGGAGACAGCTTGTGAGATAGCCTAATGCACAAAGTATCCCTCTTTCAATGGTACTTATTTTTTCCATAATAAATATAGTCATAAGGCAAAAAAATGTAGGAGCAAGAAGAACCTATTTTCTAGTTCCATCACTAGACAATGTTTTGAATGTAAGAAGGTCGAACAAAAAGATATTGAATGCAGATATCGAAGGAGAATGTTAAGTTGGGTAAAGAGGAACATATGTAATGAAGGCAGAATGAATCAATTCTTTAATGGATACTGCTATATCTGTAACAAATTTGGACACATAGAAAATCAATGTAGGTCAAGAAGTAATGAAGGTCAAAATAATAAGAAAAGTGTTGTCTGTTATAATTACAATAAACCAGGAAACATTTCAAAGGTTTGTAGAATTAAGAAAGGAAAGAAGTCTACTCTAGTAGAGAAGGATGATTTGGTAAAGAAATTTGACAAAGAAGAAATGAAGCAAGAGATGAATAAGATATGGAAGAAGAAAGAAGAAGAAAAACATAAAGCTATTGATGTGTCTATGCCCTCATCTAGTACAAATGATTCCTCCAAGAATTAGACCTAGCATGGTCTTAGGGGAAGCATTATTAGAAAATTATAAAAACCCCCTAGACGAATGGTGTGTTAGAGGTTGACACAAGGATAAAATGTGAAGGATGAAGAATTAGAGGTTTTGGAAAAAGAATCAAAAGAAACATGTTGTCATGATGATTTGCAGACTGAATTAGGGTTTTATGTGTTGAAAAGATGGTTTTTAGTAGCTTTTTTATGTTTGTCATGTTCAATGCATTTTAGGGTAAATTTGATGGAATATAAGTTGAATTTTGTGAGTCTCCTTGATTAATTGAGAATTTAAAGAACATGGAAGGTGATCTAGAGTGGTCTTGAAGTGATCTTGAAGCAATTCTGAAGGGAATTCAAAGATATTGTCACGGGCAATCTAGAATCCTTTCATAGTTTGCAAAAAGGGAAAGAAGAAAAATGGAGAAGTTTTAATTAACGAATTCAAGAAAGTGAAGAAATGGATAGAGAAAGGAGTGGCTTCATCCTTATAAAGATGGAAGGAGTTGAATTAGAAGAATTTGATCATAGAAAGATGAAAGAAATGGAGCTAGGGCTGAATGAAAATGAATTATAGAACATAAAAACCATAGGTATGGATTTGTGGAGTGAATTTTTGTGGGTTATTGATAAAGAGTTTATTTTGTTCTTATTGAATCATTTCAAGAATGGACTTGTATTGTATTGGAAAAACCATACTTAATCATGAAGGAAGAGATTGAAGTGATTACTAGCTTATGCATTATTGGGGATCTTCCTAGAAAGAAAACAATGAAGTACAAAGATGTGGACGAATTGAATAGCATTAGTAAAGACCCTCGAGGTCTATTGATAAACACTCTCAAGGATTTGGTTTTAACGTATGTTGCATATGGTGTTTCTTACAAAATCTATTTTAGAAATTGTGAAGGTTTGACATTGGCTATTGCTATTTATATTGCACATACGATGGTCAAGGAGAACATGAAATTTGATTTATGTGGTCTATTGATTGAGAATCTTTCTTATATTGTTTGAATGTTAGTGAGTGAGGATTATCCATTTTAGTTTGGATCATTTCTTGTGTGCTTGGTGTTTTAATTTTTGTGTTCCCTACCAAGAAAGGATAATGTTGTATGGGAATCTAGTATTCATATTGGGAAACAAGTCTACTGATACCTGGAAGCATTGACATATAATGGAAGTATGTGTAAATCTTATTTTACATTCTTGAAAACAAATTTTTTCTCCAGTATGTTAGGACTGAGTTAGTTTGAAGTTGATTCATCCTCTAGTAAAAGAGAATTGGAAGATGTTATTAGTGATTCCCCTTCAAAATCAAAGAAGAGAAAAGTTATAACTAAAGATATCATTATTGTTTTAGAAGAAAAAGAAAAAGAATATTTGCTTGGATCTAAATCCTTTAGTCCAGATGACATCCATATTATGTTGATTAAAGGAAAAATGAAGAAGATTGCTGAGATATGGAATGCAACTTCTCCTGTTAATAGACTAAAAATTGATGATGCTCTGGTAGATTATCTACTTTGAAAAGGTATTGATGTATCATTTTTCTCTGACTCCCTACTAGAAAATTTAGTTGAAATTGTTGAAGAAAGGATGTTTCTTGAAGGTTTGGAAGGACATATGTTTGAAGCCTTGGTTGAAAAGAGATGTACTAAAGCTAAGCAGAGATTATTTGAACTAATCATAAAAATGAAGAAATGTACTAAAAAAATATTAGATATTTACAAGTATTGCCTTCGGTGGCCTACTACGGTAGATAATTTCAAAAGTAGAATTGAAGAAATTCAATATGAAGTGAACAACATTGGAAAGAATTTTGATATCTTTGAAGAAAAAGAAGGGAAGAAAAGGTTGAGATTTGGTGAATTGCAAGCTAAACTGATTGTTGTACAAAGACAAAGAGATGTGGTGAAAACCTTCTGGCTCCTTAAGGAGATTATTGAGGTTTGGTTAGATCATATTTTTAGAATACTTAATGATGCAAAAGAGTTGAAAGATAGTGTTCATATTGGTCATCTTGTTTTACTTTGTTGATCATATTAGAAAGAATCTACACAAGAATGGATTCAGCTACATTTAACTGGAAGAAATTGTGTCCAATTCTCAAGGAAAGATACAAGAAGGTGTTTCAGGTGAAGAGTTTCATTTTTACTTGAATCCTGAATGTTCAATTTCTGTTGTTCTATTTGTCTTGTCGAAGAAGAAATGGAAAAGGAAAAGGAATCTAAAAAAAATGAAATTAATTGAATTGGGTATGTGCAGGACAATCATGGAAAAAATAGGCCCTTAAGTGGAAAAAAATTCAAAAAAATTAGAGTTAGGCAACTTGACGTGAAAACTTGAATAAGTCATCTGTACTATTTCAAAAATATGTAAGAATAGAATCTATAGAAAATTGAATGTAGTTTCTAAATTGTTGGGTTTATTTAAAAAACATTCTATTTCATGAAAATTTGAAATTTCAATGCAATACAATACTTAAATTTTAGGGAAAAAATAAGTAGGTGTCTATCTAACCACCCTAGCCACAGTAAAATGATAAAAAAATTTATAATATTTTAGATATAAGTAGAGGACTCGTGTCTCAATGTGATGCATAATTTTTTTGTAATTTTTTCCAAGTAAATAATTAATTATGAATATTTTATCGCATCTTTTAAAAAATATAAAAAGACTTGTATGTTTGACCACCTTAACTTGGTCAAAACTTCATGAAATTCAAATTTTCCTTTTTAATCCTATATTATACGAAGCATAGAATATGATGCATGTTTTAGATTCAATAAATATGATACTGTTTGAAAGCTATATATGTTTTTCAATTAGATTATCAATTAGGAGTTTAGTCATAATTCAAATAAAAAATGAATAGTAATTATTTATTAAATTCAAAGTAAATCATTATTTATATTAGTGGAAAGTTGAGAATATCCTTTAAAAACCCTTTTTGTTTCATCAATTTTAGGTAAAAAAAGTCATCAGCCACATACCCTACACATACCCATCATATCACCACTTTTTGGCCCTTCATGATCTTACACATACCTAATTGTTGTTTGGAAATTTATGGAAGGCTAGGAGTTTTGAAATCTTTTTACAAATTTTTGATGTTACCATGTTTAAATCTTTGTTTACATTCATTTTTGGCCACTCTTTTCCATTGATGTCAAAGGGGATAGAATGGAGTAATTTGTGAAGAGTTTGGAGAAATTGGAGAAGTTTCCTTTTTTGGCACATGTTGCCATCAATGACAAAGGGGGAGATTGTTGAAAAATGAAGAAGGTTGACTATCTCTATATTTTTGTGTTGTCATTGATGTCACCATGTTGTGACTGTGAGTCTAGGTTAGTACTTGATCTAATATTTAGTTTGGTATTTGAACCAATATTCAAGCTGCACTTTCTAGTATTCTAGTATGCATTCCTCCACACTTGGTAGTTAATGCTTGTTGTTTTGAGAAATTTTTTATGGTTGTTTAAGGTATGCATGTTCATAATATTACATGCTTTGGTGCTCATACAACGTAGTGGAAACCAACAGAATGTTTGTTACTGGCTGACTTCTAGGGGTAATTGTGACACAGTGAATTAATTTTGCTATGCAGATATATGTGCATCCTATCTTAGATCTATGCTGACATAATGTAGCGTGTTGGATGTTTGAATTGCTTTTGGAAATATTTTCTGAATGATTGGAACCGACAGTTGGTATTTTTGGTGAATGTGAAATGCATCTAATTAGGTAGACCTAATTGATGCTTGCGGAAAAGATCAGGTATATATATGTATGAGTTGGACAGTTTTAGAAGAAATAGAGACAAAGAGAAATAGAAGTGTGTAGGTATATGCACAATTCAATGAGCTAGTTGTGAATGCAAAGTTTAAAGTGAGTGAAAATGATGAAGTGTGTTAATTCAGTGTATTGAGTATCACCAAAACTGCATCAACACTTGTTAGGTGCACTATTCTCAATTCATTTTGGCTATAAAGCACAATTTTGTTTTGTGAATATTTTTGTAGGAAGTGAGCCTCCCTTGCAAGTAGTGAGCTTTTGTATTTGGATAGTGAGTCCTTTCAGGGTAGTGAACCCTTGGTAGTGAGCCTCTTATTTTCAGTTTGAAACTACTTTATATTGTGAGTTAATCCTCACCATGGTTTTTCCCTGCTTTGGTTTTCCATGTAAAAATATGGTGTTTATGGTGTTAATTTACTCTCTATTATTTGTGTTTCATGTTTATATTTAATAATAGAATAGTGTGGTTGTAGAATTAATATGTGCTAAAGTTTTAAGTTAGAATTTTGTTACAACTGATTCACCCTCCCTCTCATTTGTCCTACATTCTTATAACTTTTAAGTTAAAAGGGCATGAAATTCCAACAATAATTTTCCCATGGAAAAGTGAAAGGTATCTTATGTTGGTCTTTAGGTGAAATTTTGATTTGATTATATCCTGTGAAACCATCCATAAGGGATAACATTTCATATCCTACTATTAGGTCCACAATCATGTGAATGCTTGATAGAGGAAAGTCATCTTTTGGACATGCTTTGTTTATATCTCAAAATTCTATATAGATATGGATGCCCCCTATTGGTTTTGTCACTAGTAAGAGATTGGAAATCTGGTTTTCATAGTCAATTAATTTGATAAAGACAACATCCAATAGTTTCTTTAGTTCAACTTTGACTAATAAAGCAATTTGTGGGTGCATTTTTCTTAATTTTTGCTTCATAGGTTTAGCACCTAGTTGTAATTAAAAATGATGTAATACCAAGTCAGGATCTAGTCCAAGCATGTTAGCATATGACCATGCAAAGTTAACCTCTCTTTGTGTGAAGAAGTTACAAAATTCAAGTTGCTCTATTTCTCTCAAAGATGTTGTAAAATAGATTAGCCAAGGATTATCTACAGTGCTTATGTTGATCTCCACAAATCCTTCAACTAACATTGGTGACTTTTCCTGAGAAATGGAGAGAATGTTCAAACCTCCATCCTTGGGTGCCTCGGAGAGGTTTTCCCCCTTGGATGTGTCCCTATTTTTTTCTTTTTCACTGTCTAAAGGTGTCTTTCAGTTTTCACCTAGGGACTCATCATTTTCATTTTTTTCATTTTTTTTCTTATTTTTGTAACTTGAGGGTTGAGTAGACTCCCCAAAATAAACCATGTTATCGAAGTATATGGAAAATCTAGCCTTATGGTCACCAATAGGTATTCCTTCTTGCAGTCCCATGAACT
This sequence comes from Sequoia sempervirens, assembly GCA_007258455.2. Taxonomy (NCBI): domain Eukaryota; kingdom Viridiplantae; phylum Streptophyta; class Pinopsida; order Cupressales; family Cupressaceae; genus Sequoia; species Sequoia sempervirens. The sequence goes on along the minus strand of VDFB02281492.1, from coordinate 49,399,179 downwards.
CAAATATTGCTTTGTCATTCTCAAAAATATCTAAGATGGGGTTGTTTTGTTGATCCCAATCGATAAGGTGGGGATATACTAAGGGAATGTCATCATCACAATTATCAAAGTTCAAAGGGGTCAATGTAATGGTTGAGTTTTTGACATAGTCAAAAAAAATTCTTACCAAATCCTCCTTACTCTTTTTCTTGGGAATAGGTAGATTCTGAGATGGTCCTATTGTTAAGGTTTGGTTATTAGAAGTGGATTTGTCAGGTTCCCAAGAGGCAGGATCAAGGGATTCCCAAAAGTAATTTTTGAGCCATTCCTCTTTTGTAAAAGATGTTTTTGGATGGGAATTTGATGGAATATGTGAGGATTTAAGCTTTTGAGAAAGTTCCCTAAATAGTTTATCAAGGTCCATGAAAAAGGTGGAGGATAGGGAATCCCACTCATATTTGTTAGAGTAAGGGGAATCGTAGTAGGGTTGGTCAAATGGATCATTGGATTTCTTGATAACATCAAAATAACTTACATTCTCTTATAAAGTAAATTACATAATATAAACACCAATCTTGAGTAGTAGAAACCCAAGCCCTAGACCTTTCGGCCATTTAGAAATAATGATAGGTTCAATCCTCCCATTCTGATGTAATCCTAACTTGCTATGTCCATTATATCCTTTTTCTTGCATTATCTTGAAACCTTTTCCATATTGATATGTGGGTATCTGAGTAGGAAGAGGAGGTTCTTCATTTTCTTCTTTGTATAACCAAGAGGTCACATCTTCTTCATTTATAGCTTCTTTACTTAGTTCCCCCCATTTTGTGAAAGTCATTGTGGGAGGGACATGTATGGTGACCATTGATTGTTTCCTATCTACTATTGGTAAACTATATGATTTAGAAGGAACCAAATGGATGAAAAAATAAGATGCTTTCATTTGATACTCTCTACAACCCTTAACTTGGATCTTGACCTTAGGAGTGGAAGGTAATAATTGGTAAGTAGGTGTTTTGGAAAGAGTGGATGGATCAATTTATTAGGATGAATTGGATGATGAAGCCTCCTAATTATAGGCACTTAAAATTGGGGGTATCCCTCATAGGTTAGTGCAATACTAGAAAGGATAAAGATCACCATCTATCATGATCTTGATGCCATTGTATGGGAGTTTAAGATATTGATGGTAAGTGGGAGGTACTGCCTTCATAGCATGTATCCATGGTTTGATGAGTAAAAGGTTATATGGGAGGATGAGATCCAAGAATTAGAAATTGGTATCCAAAACCATTGGACCAATTCTAATGGGGAGCATTAGAACTCCTTTAGATGATCATTCTTCATCATCATATTCCTTAATGACAATTATCTTAGTAGTTTCTACACATTCCTCTAAGAAGCCTAATGCCTTAACCAGTTTCAAGGTGCAAAGATTCAACCCTACTCCTACATCTACCTAGACTCATCTAACTTTCATTTTATGAACAAGAACTTTGAGTTGGAAAGGGTCATTGTGGTTTATCTTCTTGGTTGCATAATATTGTTCAAAGAAGGTAGCATACCATCCCTTGGAAATGATTAACTTCAAGATTGTTGGGGTTGGTTGTGCTTTGCAAATCTTTGTCTAGAATAGATAAGTGATTGGGTGATATATGTAATAGTTCAAAGATAGAGATTTGCACTGGGGTCTTTCCCTATTGTTCAAGTAAATTATACTAAGGCTTGGAGGACTATGGTTGTTGTTGTGATGGAGGGCCTTGGATGGTTATCTTGGTTTACTGAATGTTGACAACACATTTGGGATTTTTCTTTATGGTAATATTGTTGACATGCTCATCAATGGATTGAATGTGACTTATGATTGGGCCATGGTTATAATCATACTTCACATTAGCATAGTTGACCGAAGTATTAGTATTATTTCCTAAACTAGAGACTTTTCCTTTTCCATGGTCATGTAATGGATTAGTAAAGACCTTGTGATCACTATTTTAGGATGTTTGTTCCTATTCGTTAACTTCAATATTTTTTTCCTCCACAAAATCTTTCATAATGTTCTTCAATTGTTAGAAATTTTGTAGACTATGTCCCTTAGTTTGATGGAAATTGAAAAAAGCATTGTCATCCCACCAAAAGGGTTTGAATTGTCTTGGATCATATTTTCTTGGCTCTTGAAGTTGTATGAGGTTGTGTTGAAGAATTTTTTTAAAGACTCATTCAATTGGTTCCCCTAAGGGATTGAATTCATGTTTCAAAAACTTCCTTTGTAGTCATGGTTGTTGGGTTTTTTGGATAGCATTGTAAGTTTGATTAACGTTGTTGAGTGTGTTGTTAGAGGGCTTGTGTCCTCTAAGTGTAATGATTGGTCCTACTTATAGGGTTTTAGCATCAACAATCCCATCATTAGTTACATTTTTTTTTTAGAACAAAATTTTTCCCCATCATTAGGGATGTTCTGAACATTTGTATTTCTACTTGGCATCTTGATTTCACCTATGTCAATGAGATCCTTTTCAATTATGATACCTTTTTCTACTAGTTCCACAAAGGAAGTGCAACAATTTACTCTTAAGTAACTTCTCAAATTTGAATTGAGGTTTTCTACGAATATGGTGACATTTTATTTTTCAGGTATTTCAATAGGGCATTAGCTAGCTAGAATCCTCCATCTCTGGAAGAAGGTGATAAATTTTTCTCCTTCATATAGTGTAGTGTGACATAAGGATGTTATCATGATTTTATTGTCAATGTTAAAGGAGAAATGTTCAATAAATTTTTTGGCAAGTTCACCCCATGATCTTATGCCATATGGAAGTTGAGAAAACCATTCAAATTCTATTATGATAAGGCTCCATAAAAATAGTCTCATGAGATATGTGAGGTCATATGCAATGTCTATGCGCATCATAGAAAATCCCCTTATATGTTCAATAGTATTACCCTTCCCATTATACTTAGGAAAGTTTGGTATAACATATCCATTTGGAAAAGGAATCAAGTAAAATGATTTGTCAAAGGGAAATGGACATAATCCTTTTGCTAAAAAAGTCATTTTACTAGACACCACCATATTATCCATCTGGTGTTGAAGGGCTTGCTTTTTTTTTTGTATAACATCCACTTGTGTCAATGATGTATATCAAATTTTGAAGTATCATTGGGGATCATTTTCCAAGTACTCATCTACAAAAGAGGCAAAATTTGGGTCTTGTGTAGCAGCATCTAAGTCTTCAATTACATGCATCCTTGTTGGTCTCTAGTGTAGAATTTATCCAATAATTTTTTGTGAGGTATTGATGTCCCTAATGGGGGATTTGAAAATGGATTGATGAAGTATTTTGGATCATCCATTTCTCTTTGTTTCCTTTTGGACCTTATTTTTACCATGTGAGGTATGCTCAAAATGTGTATCATGTAAAACTATGTCAATGAATGATATGATTTTGTCTATGGTTTTTGGATTTTCTTGGAAATAAGGAATGCATGCTAATGCAAATATGTTTTTGTTATTTTTTGGAAAATAAAGAATTTCTAAAATGATGATGTCCTAAAATGACTATGTCTAAGTATGCAAAATTGTAGGCAAGCTTTTAAAGTTAATCAATTTTGGAAGATTTGAAAAGAGGTTACTAACCATCTAAAGTTTAACCAAGGCTTAAATTTAGTTTTTCAAGGGACCTTTTGTTAAGAACAAGAGATAAAGTGAGCTCCCAAACTATACTAATGAGTTGGAAAGACTCATGAAAATGAAAAAAAGACGTGTGACAAGTGACTAGGTCAGTGACAATTTTTGTTGAAGGGTTTATCCAAAGTATGGAAATTTGGAATATCTAAAATATACAAAGGTGATTGTCCTAAAAGTCTAATTTATTTGAAATTAACTAGGATTCCTAAAATGCAACTAAGGTTTGCAACTAGTATTTCTATCACTATGTTTAAATGATACCTAAAGGATGCAATCGCGAAAAGTATGAGTAAATCGTTTAGGTTTCTATTCAAAGATCACTATGAATGATAATCAGAGACTAGTTTTGATAGTTTGACCTTGAACTGTGATAGTGAATTTTTTTCTTTTGGTAATCAAGGAATTACATTTTAGATTGATAGATATGTCATAGAAATTAATAAATGCAATTCTTTATGTCATATGCAGTTTTCTGGTAAACTATGTCTTAGGTATGTGATAGGCAGATGCATTATTCTAGACTACAAATGCAGCTCACCTAGTTAGATGAATCATAGGGTGTTTCAAATGTGGTTTTCAGTCTAATAGAATAATAGATATAGGTTTGACACTTGTGACTCAGAATAGTAAATGCAATTTTTATATTGACAGATGCGACTTAGTTTGGTAGATGTAGCTTTCTAGTAAATAGAAGTGAATCAGTTTGACATATGCATGTTTCTGGTTAATAGATGTGACTCATGATAGTATATGCATGTTTTTTATCAATAGATGCAACTAATAATAGAATATGCATGTCTCTAATTAACAAATGTGTTTTACTATAAATTTTCAGGTATGACTCAATGTGATTTTGATCAAATATTGGAAAATAGAAGATAATCAGAAAACACTTTGTTACAATTTGACTTTGATGTGAAAATTGTTTAAATCCAAATAGACAAGTGTGGTTTCTATGGCTAGGAAGGACAATATTTTTTGAATTTCCACTTGGATTTCTCTAGCTATGCTTATTCAAAGTGGATGATTAGAAGATTGAACACATTGGCTCCCCTCCATGACACTCACTTTTATGGGTTATCCAAGATTTAGTTCTCATGAATCTCCCATGATGAACTTTTGAACTCTACTAAGAGCTACATGTATGTTGGATGAATTCAAAGGTCTGACCTCTTGCACCAAAAAATAGAAGGATATTGGTAACTCTAAAAATAATTGTCTTTTAATACGGGCTCTTGTTTAGGTGGCTATGTATGAGGCAAGATTAACTTGTCTACATAACAAATCTGCACCTGTAATGCTAAGTTTTCTATTAGCATTCACATTTGTATATCAGTCTAGAGTAGCTTGGAAAAAAATATTTGTTTCCAATTTGAGTCACCTTGGGGTGAGTACTTTTTCCCACCAAGGAAGGCCCAATTTCTAGAGTCAATAACTATTTCTCTTGCACCTAGGATCATACAAGTGTGTAAGGGGAGAGGATACTTTAATTATTGAATCAAGTTTCAATATAATAGAATGTGCAATTAAATGTACCAAACATACAAAACACTAATTATTTTGAAATCCCAAGTGAAATATGAACTAATCTAATCATATAATCTATTTTAAAATCAGTCATCAATAAGTGACCTACAAAATATTTCACTAGTAGTTTGATTCTTGTCTTTGTCAATCGTCCTCCAAATATAGTTTGTATATTTGTCTTCTATAAATCATCTTACAAACACTATATTCACTCCACAAGATCACATGCTGCAAATCCTAAATTATTCATAATGAAAATTGCAATGATTAAAAATGAAAATTCAAAATCTTAGATATCAGAAAATTATTTTTTTACCATTAAAATGTGTTGCAATTTTTACCAGTGAAATGTGTCACACAAAGAAGAAATGCATTACCTGTAGTCATATGTGTCATTTGATTCTCCGTATGTGATTCATGGGATCAATTGCATCATTTTGTGGCTCAGATTTATCAAACCATACTGCACAAAAAAAATCTACGAATTTTTTCAAAGACTGTGTCTTCATGTTGGGCTCACCAATGTAATACATAGAAATAACTAGATTAAGCAATGCAATACAATAAACTCAAACTAAACCTATGCTAACAAAAATGAATAATGGAATTACAAAAATGATCTCACCAAAAATTTATGTAATTCCATGAATAACCTTGATTGCACTTCTCCATTTTGCCATTGTATGATAATTGTCGTTAGATTTCTCTTAAGTATGCAAGTATAGCCTAATGATAGTGTTAATAGAAAAACATCAAAGATTCTAAATTCGATTACTTCCAAAACTCTTAAGATTTTGAGAGGAGTAATAATGATGAAGGTAAATCCAATTTATAGAAAATATGATTTTTGAATGACAGGTTCAGATTAAAGGATAAATCGATGATTAAGATTGAAATATATGACATGCAATGAGATTAGTGTTAGTAATAACGTGAGTGATAAAGCATAATAGGTGGAGATTAAATTAAATAATAATTTAATCTTGAGTTAAGACTATTCAAAAATTAGAAGAATAAAGTTTGCATGTAAAGATAAAGATTGAAATGGATAGAAGATGAGAATAAATTAATTAAATAATTAAAGTTATTTAATTAATAAAGGTTTACACGTAGAAGATATGAATAAATCTAGATAATGGATTGATTAAGACAGAAATCTTATTCGTTAGAGACAATCAGATATTGAATCACTAGATAACTGAATGATCAATTTAGATCTAGACATAACTGATAAATGACTAATTAAATAACACAAATATTATCCAATCACAAAGGAATATGCCATGGATAAACCTTTTTATGAATTAAATAATAATTTAATTCAACATTCAAGATTTAAGATTAAATTAAATAAATAAATATTTATTTAACTAGAGATAGAAAAGGATAAAGAATAAATAAATAACTAAAGTGATTATTTAATTATAGTCAAAAGTGTGGTCGGAATTAATTAAATAATTCAAAATGATTATTTAATAGAGAATAAATTTAATTAACAATGTAGTTAAATCAATAATATTTATTTAATTAATCAAGAAAGAATAAAGGTAAAGAATGAATTAATTAAATAATTAACATTATTTAATCATAAAAATGAAGATTGGAATTATGATGAAAATTAGAGTCGTGGGCCTAGGACAATTTTTAGTGGCTACATTTTTCCTCTCTTTGATGCAATGCAGTTTATCACATTGTGTCAAAGAAAAAGATATGCCCTAGTGAAATTAGGATAAGGAAGTAGTGGTATGCCCCCTCGGGAGGATAGGAAGGTTTGAAGAATAGGTGTGTGCTCTCGAAATGGATAAGAGAACTAGAGGATGAAGGAAAAAAGGATAGAGGAACATAGATAAGGGTGGTGAGGATGTAGATAAGAAGAAATGTTAGAGTGGAAAAAATGAATAATAGCATAGAAGACCTAGATGTTAGTACTAGAAATATTCAATATTTTTCCAAAACATAATAGGCCTTGCATTAAATCATCATTGTGTGTTAACTAATACAAATGGAGAACAAACACCATGATATTAGATAGAAAAAGGTGAGCAAGGTGATCCACCTGCTAAAAATAGACAATCATAGACAAGGAATGTCATAACTCATACTAAGAGCAACATTTCCCCAGTCTTTTTGTTAAGTCAAACCACATACATCAAACAAATAAAAGATTCACATGAGACATCATCACTCTTGGGAATCCTTCTTGGAACATCCTTGAGGAAGCTTAGTAACTTGAATCAAATACAAAACCAAAAGGCATTCAACAAACAATAGTCAAAGAAAAAGAGTCCTAATACATCGTTGCTTCTCTAAATCCTTCATAGAACATCCTCGAGAAAGCTAGTAACCAGACTCAAAGACAAAACCAAAAAGAAAAGATAATAAAAAACAAACCACAATGTCAACATCCAGTAAGAATATTTTCCAAAATTTCATTATGTTTGTTGTTTAATTGTCTAGGATATTGATAAGATGATTGTTTGATTAATCCTATTTTCAAGAATGGCACATACCGTATAAGACATTGAGTATAGTTTTGATCATGTGACTATCTATATAAGGCAATGATAAACCCTGGTTTCATAAATGACACATAGCATATAAGACATTGAGTTTGGTTTTGATCATGTGGCCACCTATACAAGAAAATGATGATTGTTTAACCAAATGATCATGTTTTTTTTCAGGACGGACACATCCTGTATAAGACATAGTTTGATTGTTTTGGTTATTGCTTTGGAAATTTGTTTGATTTGACTTGATGACATTGTTGACTTATTTTTGTTGTTGATGTGTTACTTCTATTGATGTTCTGACAATTGTTTGTATTTGGTGACCATGTCTGACTTATTTTGATTGAAGCAATGAACCCTTAGAGGACTGACCTAGTGCAGCCTCATGGGCTCATTGATTGATGGCCTTGCCTATGTTATACACGTAGAGACCTCATAGTTCAACCAAACTTTGACTAACAAGACCGACTAAAAAATATTTGATTTATTTTAAGATATCTGACATGTGTGATAGTGAATGTGACAAACCCTAATGGACTAACCTAGTGTGGCCTCGGAGGCCCATCGATTGATGGCATTGCCTATGTTATACACATAGAGACCTCATACTTCTACACAACCAATGACATTGTATTATAGAATAAGGATTGAGTTATGATTTTATATAGAAAAACCTAAAAAGAATGACCTAATTCCTTGTGGGCACATTGATAGATTGCCTTTACTATGTCCAGTCACAAAGGAAACATAGTTCGACAAAGACAAAGATTGACTGGTGAGAATGACTCTAATCTATTTTTGGATTTTTGACATGTTTTGATTTTTTTTCTTTTTGAATTTTTTTGATGTTTTCATATTTTCTTAGACATTTTGTGATGTTTTTGGATTTTTTTGATGTTTTTACACCCTTAGAACAACCATTGTAAGAACCAAATGACATAAGTCAAGTGTCTACCCCTAGTTGGGTATAAGACCAAATTACTATGAATAGGATGGAATAGGTATACAAAGTGTGTTTTATGTCAATCGTTCCAAGTTATGTAAAGGAAAACCATTTATTATGAGTGGTATGTATAAGTGGTGGATAGGAAAGATAGGTGATATGACCAAAAATCCAGGTTAGAATAATGGTAGACAAAGAAGTAGAGTCAACTACACATGGCACCTATTTGCCATGTTTTCATCATGGTACTCATCCAAGGCACCACCAAAGTGGTTTTCATTATTGGACGACTTATTTCACTTTAATATTTTCTTGATTTTTCAAAAAAATTTATGTTACCAAGATGAATGTTTGTTAGGTTTTCACCTAAGTAATAATTTTTTTTATTGATTTTTTTATTTTTATTTTTATATTTTTGATGATTAAGACATGGCTCTCAGAAGCTATGTGTACAAATTCTTTAGATGAAGGCTGTTGATTAGTGTGGATAATGGTCTACCTTTAGGAGTAGAGAATTGGTATGCTCTTGATCCAAAGGCCTATGTGACAATGTAGGGTCCCAACTAGTTTGGTGCAAACTTTCCTTGTTTTTCTATTTTTGCTTGATTCTTTGTATTTTCCATTAAAACCAAGTCATCGAAATCAAAATTTTGATTTAAGAATTTCCTATTGTAGTTGCAAGGAAGATGATTTTTATATGCTTGGAGATGGTCTAGTGCCTTTTGTCTTCATTTTTCCAAGAACTCTAGTTCATGTAATCTTGACATGTGGTACTCTTCATCATCAACATGCCTATTCAAGGATACCCTTAGGGAAGGAATTTCAATCTCAATAGATAAGATGGCCTAAAAAATAATACCAAGGAATATGGAGTAGCATCGGTGGGAGTACAAATTCTTGTGCGGTAAGACCATAGGGTAGGGTTAAGTTGTAAATGCTAATGATGACCAACATCATTGATAGTCTTTTTAAGGATTCTGAGTATTATTTTGTTATATGCATCAGCTTTCCCATTACGCTATTGGTAATGTGGAGTAGAAAAGTGGTGTTGGATATGGAATTCTTTATAGAGGTGATAGAATTCTTGGTTCTTAAATGGGTAGCCATTATTTGTGATTATAGATTGAGGAACACCATATCAACAAATGATATAGTTAAGGATGAACTTAGAAATCTATGTGTTGGTAATGTAGGTCATAAGAATGGCTTCAATCCACTTGGTAAAGTACTTAATTGTAGTAATGATGAATTTATGAATGTTGGATGATGTAGGATGTATCTTACCTATGAGGTTGAGTCTCATTTGGGAAAAGGGACATGGTGATGTTATTGGATGAAGCTCCTATGCTAGTGCATGTATCAAGTTTCCGTGTATCTAAAATTGTTGAAATTTCTTGACAAAGACATGAGTCCTTTTCCATCATAGGCCAATAATAGCCCAGTCTCATAATCTTCTTGGCTAAGGTAGGACTACTAGAATGGGATCCAGATATACCCTCATGTACCCCACAAAAGGTTGTTTGTGCTTCTTTAGTAGCAAGACATCTTAATAGGGTATTATCTAGGGTGTCCATAAACAATATCTCTAATGATGGTATACTTAGCTAACTTTATAGATAAATGTGCTACATTAGTTGTTCGAGAGGTCAAGGGGTATGATTTCAGCATGGAGGTAGTCATATATGTCTTTGTACCACAAGGAATTGGGACCAACAAGTTCACACACCATCTTTGAATCTCAGATGTCAAAGGTAGGGACTAAAACCTATTCTACCAAAAACTCAAATTTAGGCACATTTCTAGGTATTGAACCAATGGTTTCCATGGCATCTTCTACCCTATTTTGAATGTGGGGTATTTTATGCAAGATAATGTTGTCAAAATACCCTATTAAACTATTTTCCATCCACTTGTATGGGGAGATATTTTCATCTTTGGTTTCATAGTCATCATTATCTTGTCAGACTACCAGCTGAAAATCACTATAAAATTATAGGTAATTAATCTTCCATTTGATTTCCATTCATAATCCTATTATAAGTCTGATATTCTGCTATATTATTGGTGCATGAAAAATCAATTCTTAATGACATAGTAATAGTGTCTCCCTATGGTGTGATAAATAATATTCTAGCCCCTAAACCATCATTTGTGTGGGACCCATCAAAGTATAACTTCCATGTCATTCCCATGTCAAGAGTGAAGATGAACTCATTACAAAAATATGAAAGTAGAGGATGATATTCCTTAATCGGTGTGTTTGCCAACGGGTTAGCAATAACTTGTCCATTTATAGATTTTATTTCTACATATTGAATATCATGTTCACTAAGTACCATTACCCATTTAGCCAGTCATCTTATCAATGTTGCTTTGCTAAGGTGATACTTCAAAAGATCTATCTTTGCGACCAACATTATTTGGTGGTTTAAAATGTAGTTCCTAAGTTTTTGAGTAGCAAGAACTACTACAAGGCAAGCACATTCTATGGTACTGTAATTGAGGTGATAACCTAGTAAAGTGTGACTGATATAATATAATGCCCTTTCATGACCCTCATTATCATTCTATGCAAGTAACGCTCCTAGCGTTGATGTGGTTGTTGAAATGTAGAGTATCAAAGGTTGTCCCTTAGTAGGTGGCGTAAAAACTAGTGGTGTGAGTATGTCCTTGATCAGTTGAAAAGATTCTGGTATTTAATTTTCCATACAAATGGTTCCCATTATTTGAGTAGGTGATGGAAGGGATGTGTTTTACCTACTAATTGCACTATGAATCATCTACTAGATGACTGTCTCCTTTGTAGTGTCCATAGTTGAATTATATTGGCTGGTGGAGGCATGTACATTATAGCTTTGGATTTTGTTGGGTCCACTTCAATGCCTCCTCTAGAAATGATGTATTCTAGAAGTTTTCCTAATTGTATGCCAAATACACATTGTTTCGATATAGCCTCACTTTGTATTCTTATAGTCTTTGAAGAATCTTGTCTAGGACTCATAAATGATCAACCCATGTCAATGATTTATCTATCGGATCATCCACATAGTCTTCCATGAGAGTGTGTATGAGGTCATGGAAAATAGTTGGCATGGCACACTTATATGTTATTTCACCTAGGGACTCATCATTTTTATTTTTTTCATTATTTTTCTTCTTTTTGTAACTGGTGTTTTGAATGGACTCCCCAAAATAAGCCATGTTATCCAAGTCTATGGTAAATCCATCCTTATGGTCACCACTATGTATGCCTTCTTGCAATCCCATGAACTTAGCTATTGCTTTGTTGTTCTCAAAAATATTTAAGATGGGGGTGTTTTGTTGATCCTAATTGATAAGTTGGGGATATACTAAGGGAATGTCATCATTGGAAGTATCAAATTTCAAAGGGGTCAAGGTAAAGGCTGAGTTGTTGAAATATTCACAAAATTTTCTTACCAAATCCTCCTTACTATTTTTCTTTGGAATAGGTAGATTTTGAGATGGGCCTATTGTCAAGGTTTGGTTATCAGAAGTGGATTTGTCAAGTTCCTAAGAGGCAAGATCAAGGGATTCCCAAAAGTAATGTTTGAGCCATTCTTATTTTGTCAAAGAAATTTTTGGATAGCAATTTAGTGAACTTTGCAAGGATTTAAGCAATTGTTCAAGTTCCCCAAATATTTTATCAAGGTCCATGACAGATGTGGAGGATAGGGAATCCCACTGATATTTGTTAGATATAGGGGAATCATAGTAGGGTTGGTAAGATGGCTCATTGGATGTCTCAATAACTTTAGAAGCACTTACTTCCATTGTAAAGGAAATGTGGTACTAGAAATGCCAATCTAGAGTGGTTGAAACCCAAGCCCTAGGCCTTTCAGACATTTAGAAACAATGATAGGTTCAATCCTCCCATTCTGATGTAATCCTAACTCACTATGTCCATTATATCCTTTGTCTTGCATTATTTCGAGAGCACACTCCTATTTTTGGAACCCTCCTATTATTCCAAGGGGGCATACCACTACTTCCTCACCATCTTTATCCTAATTTCATTGGGGCATATCTTTTTCTTTGATACAATGTGATAAACTCCATTGTATCAAAGAGGGGCAAAATTTAGACACTAAAAATTGTCCTAGGCCCGCGACTCTAATTTTCATCATAATTCTAATCTTCATTTTCATAATTAAATAATGTTAATTATTTAATTATTTTCTAAAGTCATTTGTACTCTATTAATTAAATAACTTTAGTTATTTAATTAATTCATTCTTTACCTTTATTCTTTCTTGATTAATTAAATAAATATTATTTAATTAATTACATCGCTATTTAAATCTATTCTCTATTAAATAATCATTTTGAATTACTTAATTAATTCCAACCACACTTTTGACTATAATTAACTAACCACTTTAGTTATTTAATTGTTCTTTAGTCTTTTCTATCTTTAATTAAATAAATCTTTATTTATTTAATTTAATCTTAAATCTTGAATGTTGAATTAAATTATTATTTATTTCGTAAAAAGGTTTATCCATGGAATATTCTTCTGTGATTGGATAATCTCTTTCTTATATAATTAGTCATTCATCACCTATGTCTAGATCTAAATTGACCATTCAATTATCGAGTGATTGAATATTTGATTGTCTCTAACGAATAGACTTTTTGTCTTAATCAGTTTGTTATCTAGATTTATTCCTATCTTCTACAATAAAACCTTTATTAATTAAATAACTTTAATTAATTTACTATCATCTTCTATCTATTTCAATCTTTATCTTTACATGCAAACTTTATTCTTATGTGTTTCAAACAGTTTTAGCTAAAGATTAAATTATTATTTAATTTAATCTCCACCTTTTATGCTTTATCACTCATGCTATTACCAACACGAATCTCATTGCATGTCATATCTTTCAATCTTAATTGTTGATTTATCCTTTAATTTGAGCCTGTCATTTGAAAAATCATATTTTCTATAAATTGGCTTTACCTTCATCATTATTACTCCTCCCAAAATCTTATGCATTTTGGAAGCAATCAACTTTAGAATTTGTGATGTTTTTCTATTAACACTATCATTAGGGTATACTTGCACGCTTAAGAAAATCTAAGGGAAATTATCATACAACAACAAAATGGAGGATTGCAATTGAGGTTATTCATTGAATTACATAGATTTTTGGTGAGATCATTCTTTTATTTATGCTTTTACATTCCATTGTTCTTTGTTGTTAGCATAAGTTTAGTTTGAGTTTATTGCATTGTATTGCTTAATTTTCTTATTGTTGTGCCCTTAGCACACACGCCTCGTTCAGAATGGGGACCCTCTCTTTTCTTTGCCTTGTCGGGTAATTTTGTTGTTGCCTCGCTTTGCATTCCCCTATTTTTGTGTTCTAAATGGCCAACATGCTTCCAAAGTTTCAACTTAAGCTGACCATGTTTCATCCCCTCTAATTTTGCTAAGTCTTGGTCCCTTGAGGAGTTTCCTTGGTATTTTTCTTCTGCTAGTAGCCTTGGGGCCTAGCGGACCCGCCCCACTGGGTTTCCCTTGCTAGGTTTCCATTGGGTGTTCATTGTCCCAAATGGTAGAAGGCTTTTACCTTCCCGAGCCCTGAGACCCAAATTCTTCTTTTTCGTCATGTTTACTTGCATTGAAAATCTGACATCCTTTTCCCCCATCAGGCTTGTCTCTCTAAAATTTCGTCCTTGGAACTCTGTGTTGTCTCCGTCATTTCCAAATGGCTGACCTACATCGGCATCCCGTCCTCTGGACCCCGGGCTCATATTTGTCATCATTTGAAAATGACCAAATTTGAAACAACCATCAGATCACGTCCTTCCAACCTTCGAACCCTGGTCCTCCCACTGTTGCATGAATATTAAACCCACCAACCCTCTTGTCATTCATACAAGCATTAATGGGTGTGTTAAATGCATTTTAGGAGTATAAATATTTGGCTTCACCTGTCATTTTCATATGTCAGGTTAGCCAAAAGTGTTTAGATCAGATTTGGATGAGTCCATTGCATTCATCACATGTTGCCATCATGCCCGTTACCCTCGCTCGCCGATCCTTCGTGGATTTTGCAACTTCTCCCACTGGGATTTTGAGGTATGTTGTCTGTTCACCCTCCCGTGAGGTTTTTTATGATTTTACACTTAAAAGATAAACAAACATAGGCTAAAAATGCTTTAATTTGGTAAAACAAGATGACACTTAGAAAACCCATTTGTTAAAATTCTAAGAAACCTCCAAAAACACCCTCTAGGATGAATTTAGAACTCCACCTTGTCGCCGCCATTCTTTGCACAGGGCAGTCGCTCCCTCTAGGCCTATGCCACCTAGTTGCCATTAAAACTTAGTAAGAAAACATTTGTCACCAAATGTTGGGATGCCCTCTTGAGCCTACGACTTCGGACCTCCATTGGCGGATCGCCGTTGGACTCAAACAAACTTGTAGACTCGGCCTCTGCCTAATATTTTTGGGCCTGCTCCTACGAAACTCCATCCCTAGGACTCCATGTCTCTTTCATCATTCCAAATGGTGTGAGGGCCCTGTCTCCCTGAGCTCTAGGAACTACTTCTCCTTTCACCATTTGAGGTTAGGCAAACCACTAAAATCAACTATAACTCATGCCCCCAGGCCCCGGTATGCAGAGTTCCATCCGTGGATTTTTGTGGTGACTTCGTCATTCAAATGACCATCTGGCAATGTCCTTCTACCTCTTGGGTCCTGAGCCTTCATTTTCCATGAAGACAACTAGCAAGGAACTTAGGAATCCTTGCCCTTGCTAGACTCCATCCACTGAGATTCCATCCCATCTCAGCCAACAGGAAAGGGAAAATTAGGTCCATCTTTCAAACCTCTAGGACGCGCCATCCTGACCACCTATAACTTTGCAAAAGGGACCTAGTGGAAAAGTTCAATGTTGGATCTGATCCACTAGGCCACCCCTTCCAGATTACTATCCAACACCCACCATTCCAAATGGCAAAACCCTAACAACTTTTCAGCCTTGCATCTCTGGGTGCTCCCAAAGTGATCCAAATGACCTCTGATTTGAAAACCAATCTCAACCCACATGCTCAAATTTAAGCCTCTCCTATATGAGCCTTTGAAACCATCAAAATTTGAAGTTGGGAGAAATCACATGGATTTCTCTACCCTATCTAGCCTTCAAAACAACATTTCTACTAGGGAAGTTTGACCCTCTAGGCCTGGGTTATCTAAACTCCCTATAGTAGATCATTAACGATGTCTTGAAGTAAAAGTGTGATTTTATGAATGATATATTGTCTAATTAGATGTTGTTTATGAAATTATGATTGACGTTTTTATTTTCATGATTGGTTATGCTCACTATGCCCTATTTACAGATATATGGAATCAGGTGCAGGACCCTCGGGGGCAGCTATAGAGAAAGACAAAGGGAAAAAAGTGGGTAAGGTTTTTTCGTGGAAAAGAGGAAAAAGACTAGATGAAGTACCAATTCCAGGGAGAGCCTTTACTTTCAAAAATCATCACAGACTAGAAGGAGATTACAAATACCAATATCGGCCACGTCGATATTGATGAATTCAACCAAAGAGTCAGAGTCCATCCTAGGACCAATAATGCAAGACTGATCATAAAAAGTGTAATTGCTAAAGTTGTAGGCTTCCTTCCATACGTCATATCCCCTAAATTGGTCATGGATTGTTGGTAGTCATATCAGCCAAAGACATGAACAATAGTTGACAGAGATGGAAACATCCTTGTTGATATGTCTGGAGAGGTGATTACAAAGACTTTTCACATCTTGACCTTTGGGGATATGGAGATCCCAACCATAGTAAAATATAAAGCAATGTGGGATGAGGACCTGACTAGTTGCAAGAAGCTTATAAACCAGTATTAGCTTAAAGAGAAAAGGGGCAGTGCTACTAAGGTTCCCCAAGAGCTCTTCCACAACAACTTCCATGAGGACAACCATGACTTGGTCACCATATTGACCAGAGTAATAGGGCTCCCCACTGCTGCATATTTTCAGGAGTGGATGGTGTATTTCATAGAGAAAATTCTTCGTGGGGAGGAAGATCTAACCACAAAAGCCTCATTCTACTAGGGAGGCATAATAAGCAACTACTTCCATGAGCAATTCATGAATGTCAGGAATACCCCCAAGTTTTACATGACCTCCTATCCTGTATACTCACTGGCTGAGTAGAGAAAAAATAGTGGATTGTTTGTGGAACCTGATGAGGAGCTGAGTCGAGCATTGAAGGTCTATGACATATATCCCTAGCGCCAATTCAAAAATTTCAAGGAGTATTACAGGGTGAACTACGCCTTTGTCAGTCACATCATCAAATTTCTTGGAGGGGATTTTGAAAGGAGGGTCTCTCACAATGCTTGAGAGTTCTTGAAACAATATGCCTTCTTATTCATTCAATATCCCAAGTTCACATATATTCATACCCAAGGTTTCATAGAGAGGCTGAATAAGTTGCCCTGGTACCCCAATGACTGGATCATATTGTTAGAACTCTCTCAATAGCTACAACATGTACACTCAATTCTCAATGGCAGGCACTTGGTAGGGACCCCTTATGCCTTATTTTTTGGCCAAGGGATGTACAAAATTGAAAACCTCCCAGTGTACTAGGAATTCTAAGAAGGAATTAGCAGAATACCATTTTTTCCTACACATTGCTCACCCATGGATGTACCAATATGGGAATGTAAGGAAGGCACTAGAACCAAGGTACACCCATTTGCATCATGTCAAAGATTTCTTCACAGATTTCTAGGATGACAAGGAGATGCATGCAAGGAATTACATGCGAATGACTGCATACTTCATAAAAAGAGTACAACTTTTTCCTATACCTAATCAAGTTGAAGAGGATGAAAGCACCATCATGGACCCCAAGTACAATGTAGTCACTAAATTACCACTACCAATAATAGATTGGGATGAGCAAGAGGTCGATGACTTCAATATTATAACCAAGCCAATTCAGGCTCATACCAAAGAATGGGTTAATGGACAAGTATCCCAATTGAAGAAACAAGGGGTTGTCCTAACATATGATGGGCTCAAGAGTGAGCCTAGTGCTACAGAAGATGTTGCTGCTACAACCACAACAGGGGGAACATCTAAATCTCCTCCACTCACAAGATCAAAGAAGAGGAAAGGGACTGAGGCAGAGCAATCATGAGATCCAAAGGTATATTCAAGAAAAGATTCAGAAGGTTCACCCTCAAAGAGAAAAAAATGGATAGGAAGCATCACAAGACAACCAAAAATTTAGGAGGATCCCCTTCACAAGGGTGAGGAAGGGAAAATAGATCAACCAAAATCTCCTCCAACTCTCCTTTTTTCCACCGCTCTTCCATCCATTTCCCAAGCCATGATTGCCACATCCCCACCTGCAGTGGACATCTCAGTCCATCTTGCCTCCTCTCCACCAATTGGGCCCGTGATATTGGTTGACTCCTCCTCTATCACAACTTCTCCACTTTCCTCTACCTCCATGTCACCCACTACATCACTTCCACTAGCAGCAATGATGATACCAATTCCCGCACTCACATTGCTAGAGGATTTCTCATGACACATACAAAATGTCCCCTTTGAGATTTACCAAATATTTTTGGATCCCACCATCCAAGGTTCCTTAGCGCAAGTCCTCACCAGTGCTCCACCCTCGAAAACTCCAACATGACCACCAACAATGGAGGCCACAATGCTAATCTCTGAGGAATGGGAGAAGCAAGAGATGAAGACTTCAAAAGCATTGGAAGAGGATGCCAATGAATACCATGAACATCTAGAATATGAACATTTCTAAATTGATAGGGTGGTCCATGAAGAAGAAGAAATAGGGTCTTCCAAGAGCAATGAAAAAAGAGATCCCAGTACAAAAATTGTGCAAACATTTGATGATGATCTTGAGGAGGATATGGCCTGGCAATTGAAAGATGTCAGGGAAGAGGTAGAAAAGACTCCTCCTAGAGAAGAGAGGCAAGAAGATGACAAGGCATCAGAAGGTGTGGAACTCCCTATAGGGGAACATCAGGAGGATGTGTCACCTCCTCATAAAGAAGAAGAGAATGTAGAAGAGGGAAAACTTGAAGGTGAGATTCAAGTTGACAAAAGCCTTGAAATTGAATAGCCTAAGGAGCACGTGCATAAGGATGAACAAGGTGAAGAAAAGGAAGGAGAGGAGATTAAGAAAGAAGAAAGTCCCTAGGAGCGATTGCCTACTAAGCCTCCCATAAAATTCCTTGTGTTCATCCAAGAATCTGATGATGATGAAGGAGAAGACACTAAAATGGAAGAAAAGGCTCCCAGAGATCCAAACAAAGGAGGGTGAGGTTGATCGTGAGTCTCCTAAGGGAAAATATGCTATGCCCGAATGGTTGGAAAGGTAGCTTGAGAAGAAAAATCTTGCCCCAAATGATCCAACAGCAAGACTGGAGGATATCTTAGTCTGAGCACATATCACTATCCAGAAAGAGAAGAAGCCTAAAATCAGATCTAGGGTGATGATGGAAGCTTCTGGATCCCGAACTATGCAAGTAGCAATGCTAGTGGTAGGAAAAGAAGGGGTAAGCTATAATGCCTCCAAAATTAATTTGGGAATAGCTACCAGAGAGTAGAAAGTGGAACACCTCGAGGAGTTTGTCCCCATAGTAGTGCATTTGATACAATAGGATAAGGTTTCAAAAGAAGAGCTTAAGGAATAGGTAGCTGATTTGATAGCTTACATCCAACAATGGTCTTCAACTAAAGAAATTCCAACCACGTCCATGGCTCCACTACAATTGTTGTCCAAGGAACAAATTGATAAGCTGGAAAAGAGAAAAAGTTTGGACAAGACTACAGAAAGCTAGTTCCAGCAGGTTCTATGCATTGGGAACATGGGCATCGATCGAGCTGTGCTGAAACCCAACAAGTTCTTGGACTTACAACAATCTCTTGAGAGAAAAAGAAAACTTTGCACTGACTTTACAATGAAATATGATTCCACCTACCCAAAGATCGAGGCTATTCTCAAATTGCCAAGCACAATGTGGGAAAATGAGCTCGCATTTAAGAAGGACGATCATTGGATGATGGATGTGTGGAAGCGAGACTTTGAGAACCAAAAGGAAAGATTGTAGTAGGTGATTGATAAAGTGGATCCAAATATTAAATGGGTCAAAGAGATTAGGGAAGATTGTGTCTGATACTTGAAGCTAATGGTAGGCTATGAGATGCCTATTGTACAAATGGACCTAGATAAAGTAAGATTCCACTTCCAGAAGAGGATGGAGGATGGGATGTCAGATGATATCACCAAAAATTTCATGAGTTTTTCTACTTGAGCCTTTTCCCAGTCAAAGCTATTTTGGGACCACACTGCTAAGTATGAGGAGGATTGGGAAAATCTTGCCGAGCAATCCAAAGAATTGAGTTATCAAGTGTTCTGATCTGAAATCATAGATGTTGATAAGCTCCAACTGGTAATTTTGAAGTTCATGGAGTATTCAACTTTGAAGAAGCAAGAAGGCAACCCTATTATTAGTGAAGAGCTTCTAAAGGAATAGCTACAACAAAAGGATAATCAACAAAAAGACAAAATGTTGCAGTGTTGTCACTAGAGGACAAAATAAGGATAAAGGGAAAGTGGTATTTTAAATTGTACTATATTAGGGGGTAGGTAGAACCCTAATTTGTAGTGAATATTGGCCACACAATGAGATTAAATCTTGGCCATTCATTCTACTTTTTGGACACTATAAATTGGGGGGTCTCCTCTCATTTTTAAGAGAGTTGAGTTGTTGTAATGATGTGTTGCAGAAATTTCTAATGAAAATACATTGACTTGGTGCATTTTACGAGTTCTCCACATGTTTCATGATTCAATCTCCCATTGTTAGATGCTTTAATTAGATTTACATTTCTGTTTTAGCTGGTTACAAATTGCTTAGATATATTTGTTAGATGTTGTTTTGTGATTGTAGAAATTTTTGTTGTGTTGATGCCTTCTAGTCCACACATTTTTCCATTTGTTGCTGGTAAATGGTCTTGTAAAGTTAGTCTGAGCTGAAACTTGAAGCTACTTTTAAAATTTTATCTTTATTCATGCATGTATGTGGTGGATGAATGGCAAAATATTTGCAAACCTTGGAAGATAACACAAATTTCATGATATTGTAGGTTTCTTGGTTAAGTGGAATCCTATTTGAAGGAAGTTGTCCATAGGAGAACCTCCATGATCACTATTCATAGTTAGTTGTAGATCCAGGAACCTTTCCTCTTCCCTGCTCTTTTTTATTATTTTAGAAACAACTTGTGCCAAGGTTCATTGCACATTGTAAAGCTAGAACTTAAGGAAAGTTTTAGATTGATGTTCAAACCTACAACAAAGTGCACCTTAACTCCCATCTCAGAAACTTCAAATTTTAAGATCCACTTCACATCCAAATATGTAAGTCTACCCTGTGATTACTAGAAAAATCACATCAAACATCAAATGAGGAGTTCCATGCAAGTCACATGACCTGACACCTGAGAGACCTTGGGGTGATTTTCAACAACTTGTTGTTGGAAGTCTCCTTTCAAGAGAGGTAGTGCATCTACGCACTGCCTGTGTTGAGAAAGTCTGCAAAACACCCATCAACAAACTGGCACTAGAAGCAGGGCATTGTGAAGCTGGATTGAATCAGATCATTCTCCCCTGAGAGATCTCAAAGAATTCTAAGGTTAACATCAAACAAAGGAGAACTTCAAGAACTACAACCTCCCACCAGGGAAAAATGAACTAAGGGAGGAGACTCTGCTTCTTCCTCTTCCTCTGCCCCATCCATTTCCCTTCCACCCTAACCCCCATTCACTTCTTGTTCATCCTCCACTTTGCAATACCAAACTACTTTTCCACCTGTCATCTTTGGCAACTAGGGAGTTGCCTCTCTCCTAACCCTTCAAGTTTAGGGTATAGTCCAAACAACCACAGCCTAGGTGCAGTCCCAGATTGTTGTCCCTCAATAGAAGATACCACCTTCACCTCCTGTCATGGCTTGGGTGGTGCAAAATACTTCACCATTGCACTTTTCCACTTACCATGACATACCCAAGAATCCGAAGGGATTTTGTTTAAAATTCAATCCTCACGACTTGCAAAGGATGACAGAAGAACACATCAAGATATTTGAAACAATAATTATAGATATGCAGATCGGTCATGAAGACATCGCATGCTGCCTCTTTCTATACTTGTTGGGAGAGGAGGCTTTTTATCAGTACATAAATTTTTGGAGAGGGTCCATTACCTCATGGAACCACATGAAGAATGCTTTCTTGCTAAAGTATAAGATTCTGATTAGCCCTTAAGAGTTATATTGATAGTTTATGTCCATTCAGAGGGAAATTAATGAGCCTATTTTCTCTTTTAATGATTGTTTCCATCATGCCTTCGTGAGATTTTAGGATCCATACGTACACAATGATGTTGCAACCCTCCCCATCTACTATGCAACATTGGATAATCTCAAGTCAACATTGGTAAAAAGGATGCACCTGCCACTCACCATGCTAGTGACTGCTTATGCAGAGGTTGTTGTTGCCAGTGTAGACTTGGGGTAGAACATCTCTAGTCCACTGCCTTCTTTGGGACTGGTAGCTCACCTAATGTAGGTTCAAGGGCTTAATCAAGGATTCACTCATTAGACCCCTCTTATGAACCAAGTGCCTCAACTTCCCATCGTTTCACACCCTGGACATCCAATGAATCATGCACCTCATGTTCCTTCTTATTTGGAACCTCAACAACAAAAAAGCTATCCTCAAGCTCCCCAACAACAACACATGTACTCTCAGCTGCCGCAAGTACCATTATACTTGTTGGGACCAAAATTTCCTCCAGCACATCAAAATCAGCTGATGGCCCAACCTATCTTTCTCCAAAATCAAGTTTTGTAGCTGAGCACTACTAAGAAAAAAAACTTGAGGAGCTAACTAAGATGATAAAAAAATGTCCACAGAAATGACGCATTTAAAGAATCAAAATAATTAGTTGTGGGAATCCTAGCGTAGCCTCCATGCCAATCTTAATTGGGATGGCTGAGACAATGGGGATGGTAGGGACACCTAGGAAGTGAGCACCTCTTCTAGGCAGAATTATGATAGAGGACAAAATTCAAATCAAAGCTTTGAGAGGAGACATTCTTAGAGGCAGAATCACACATGGAATACGAGGCCCAATAACAAAGGTGTCCCTACTCCTCTTGATCAACGTGCCAACAATGAAAAGATAACTAGTGGAGTGTATCTCACCGATGTCTAGATGGTGCTTGATTCATAAGACCAGCAAGCATTCTAAGTTGGAATATCTCAAATTCTAGATGACTACAAAAAATTTCAAGTGGAGGTCAAAAATGTTGTTGATATTTCCAGTTGCAGGGACATTGTCCCATCCGAACCTTATGACTCCTCCTACCTTGTGGTCGACCAAGCTCTATTCCCATAGAGTGACCACAACGAGCTCGAGATCGAGGTCACCCCAGTCAAGAATGAGGAAGTGCAAGAGGTAAGTAATGAAGAAACCTTGACTCAACTTTTTGATTCAATAGATAATGGTCTAGTAGATGAGGAAGAACCACATGTAGATGAAGTTCATATGTTCTATCAGAGAACAACTCCTTACTTCCTTAGGAATAGGCAGGGGGTGGACCCTTTACTACTTCTACCCTACCAAATAATTTTAGTACCCCACCTGATCCAAATGCTAGCAACAATCCTAGGCTTCCCCACATGCCCACTCAATATTTCAACAAGGATAAATCACAAAACCAGACTTAAGGCCAATCCCAAAACCAGTCAAGTCAAATGAAAGCCCAACAGGTTAGCTCCACCATTGGCTGGGAATTTGATTCTGAGATTGAACAAATGGGTGAATATGTAGCAGAAGAATTTAAGAAAGTAAAAATTAGTCTATCTACCTTCTAACTACTCAAAGTACCTGTTGTAAGACATGCCTTCTTCAAGATAATTAATGGAACCCCTTCATCTGAAGAAACATAGGAGACATCAGAAAAAAGGGTCACCTTTGAAGAACCTAGGTAGAGGAGCCTATGATCCAAGACCTCATTGGGAAAAAGAAGTATACTACCTCCAATCAACCTATGGGTAAGCAATTGACAAAAGAATCTAATCTGAATAGTAGGAAAGTTCTCAAGGATCAACCTTTAGGCCATACCATGGGTAGGATTGGTGATAATAAAAAAGCTCAAGTGGCTCAGGTAGACACACCTACGAGCCTCTTCCAAGGAAAATTTGAAACCCCCCCTTTCCTTACAACCATCCAGATATTTGGGAAGAACTTGCACAACTACCTACTTGATTCAGGAGCATCTACTAATGTTATGCCCCTAGTAGTGTGCAAGGCTCTTGGGATTACTCCCCCACCCTCAAGAAGGAAGGTGACCCAGGTGGACAAAATAGAGATCAACATTGTCGGAGAAATGAATCGAATCCCGATGCAAATTGTTGTAGATCAAAGGATACAACAAGTCATTTATATTCACATGACTGACATTCCACTACCCTCTAGTGATGATGCATTAGCACATGATGAACCTCCTTCCACATCTGATTCTCCTTGGATTGATGTTGAGAATGTTTCTTCAAATAGTTACTCCACATTTGATCCTATATGGATCGATGTTGAGAATATGTCTTCAAATAATTGTTCTACTAGTTGTGATGATTCTGTAAATGTAATTTGTGTCTTTGCTACCTCTCAAAGGCCTAATAGACGAGTCATTTATGTGACTCTAGCTAGTGCTTCTTCTAAAAGGATTTGTTCTATTTATGGTGTTCCATTTGATGGTGGTTCTCTTGATCTTCCTATGGCTCCCTCTTATAGAGCAGTAGCCCATACTTATGAGAATAGAATAAATAAATAACCAAGCCTTCCTCAAGCACCTAAACCTAAAACTAAAGCACCTAGTGATTATGATCTTGTTGAACAACCCTGAGTTATTCTAGATAATATCTCACTATGGGACTTGCTTGAGTCTGCTTCAATTTAACAAGGTATGCTTGAGGAAGCCTTGCAAAAAATCCTCTTGCCTTCTTCTACTAGGCTGGTAGATGCTAATGCATTGATGGTATATATTTGTGTGGATTTTCTGAATATTACATTCTATCCACAGGAGCTCCCACCTCTAGAAGTATAGAGGTAGGTAGATCCTCTAATGATCACAGTCAACATTAGTAAAATTAGCATTAGACGTACTCTCATTAATGCTAGTTCGACGCTCAATGTATGTAGCATTGATCTACTGCCTATGATTAATATTGAATCATCTTCTCTTAATGCTTCTTCTGTTGTTATTTGTGGGTTCGATAATGTTGGGAAACAAGGTCTAGGCACAATAGTGTTACCTTTGCAGCTTGGACCCATTACCATACCCTTATTTATGTCATGGAAAAAAACTACCATACAACCTTCTTCTTGGTAGGTCATGGATTCATGCTATGGGTGTAGTCCCATCTACCTTGCATAAATCTATTAAATTTATTTGCAACAAAAAAAATAGTCACAGTGAAAGTTGATCCTGAGGCTATGCACTTATATGAGATGATAGTTGTTGGTCGAGCTTCATATGTGCCTAGTCTTATTCCTTCAATATCTTCTAGTGTGTCAATTTTTACTTATGCAATACCTTCTACAAAGGATACTCTTGAGATAGATGTCCATAAAGAAGATCTTTCTGAAGCAAGAAATCTTAAGTTTGCTCCTACCTCTTCTCAAAGGAATGAATGGCTTGGTGATGATTGGGGTTCTCTAGACTTTGTTGGTTCCTTCATTGGGGAACATAAAGTCGACCTAATCCACTTAGACCTTCTGATAACAACATCCACACTTGATATCAGAGATAGTTGTTCTTTAGTATCACGAGGTAGTGTGAGCAATAATTGTAATGTTCTTAGTGTTGATCCTCCTTCTAAGGAAGAGGTTTACACTTCTACTAAAGAGGATAATGTTGATAGTCCTGTTAAAGAGGATGAAGGTGATCCCATAGAGGAGTGTGATCCCCATTGTTGGGACAATGCTCTTTATGAGGATCATCCTTCTTTTCAAGATTCAAAAAAAAATTATGGCCCTGACCTTAAGCTTGTTTCTAAATATGGATATGAGCTTAAAGGTTGTGGGAATAATGAACAAGGAATTCAAGTCCCCATAGAATTTAAACCCCGTAAGAATAATTTGTGACTTGGTTGCTTGAAAGAACAATCTAAATGGAAGTCATGGTTGAGTGACATGAATTCTTCTCAACCTTGTCCTGTTGAAAAGATTCTTCCTCCATTGTCTTCTATCTTCGTTCCTTCTTCTTCTTCTTCTTGTGAGACGCCAAACCTTTCTCCAAAAGAGAAAGGGTTGCTTCGCACTCCCTATCCTTTACTTGAGCAAGAGCGTATTTTTTTACAACTTTTAAAAGCCCACTTAATCACTCTTACTTCTCCTACACGTAATTAAATTCATAAAAATGATGAAGGAGAACATCCTTTCTGTGCATACTATCAAGTGCTTGTCCAGTCCACAAATGAAAGTAAAGCCTTGAAAGAAAAAATACAATAACTTCTTGATTCAGGTGCCATCAAACTCGCATTTGATTGACACACCTACCTTTACTTTGAATGACAAGTGATATTTAGATCTACCTCTATCATGCATGCTTGAAGTATCTTGCATGGTTCTCCTCTCCTACATGATGGGGGCAATGATAACTTGCTTCATAGAAGTGTGTCCTTCTTAAGGGCCCCCTCTCTTCTCTATTCCTTTCAAAAGAAGCGTCCCTTGAGTGGACCCTCCTCTTCCTTTTGAAGGGTTCTCAAGGGATCCCCTTTGAAAGAATTTATCTAAAATGGATTATTTCATGTCTAGCTTGGGGGAAACCTGACTAGACCTATTTCATATCTTCATGTCTAGCTTGGGGGCAGCTTGACTAGACATGTTTCATACAGTCATGTCTAGCTTAGGGGCAGCCTAACTAGACCTATATTTTCTATGACTTTCCTACAATGCAACTTGTAGCAGCCACATGAATCTCTGATTTTTCTTGCTCTACAGGACTGAGAACCTATAGAGCTCCTTTACATCCTTATTTGATGATATGGGTTTTCCTCCTTGAGTGGGGATTGCTTTTATCACCTATCTTTGGTGATATGGGTTTTCCTTCTCTAGCAGTGATTTTCTTTATCACCTATCTTTGGTGATATAGGTTTTCCTCCTTGAGTAGAGATTTCTTTTATCACCTATATTTGGTGATACTAGTTTTCCACCTCGAGCGGGGATTGCTTTTATCACATATCTTTGGTGATACAGGTTTTCCTCCTCAAGTGGGGATTACTTTTATCACCTATCTTTGGTGATATAGGTTCTCCTCCTCAAGAAGGGATTGCTTTTATTACCTAAATTTTGTGATACAGGTTTGCCTCCTTGATCCTAGATTACTATTATCACTCTTGCATTCATTTCATTTTTATCTCTTTCTTATCAACTTGTGTATATCAGATCAGAGATCTACATCTTCTTCATCCTGAGTATACGCCCTTCCTCTCTTCACCTTAGAATTCTTCTATGCGTAATTTCTTAATTTGGGGATGATGCATAGTATTGAGAACACCTTCTACATCATAGTATCTTTACTTTGCTGACTTGAATCCTTTAGCTTTTTATGTTCTAACGTTGCTATCTAGTGCAGGTTTTTTTTTCTTGTCTAATGTATTGGTTTGGCAGATCTTTAGACTGGGGGCATGCTTTCATGGTTCAAAGAGTTTTCTGCTTCCTCTTTAGTATCCTTTTGGCATATGATGTTATTTATGTTTCCTATATTTCCTTTAGCATGCATATTAACGTAGATTCATATGCCCGCTAAAGTGGGGGAATAATGTATAATCATAAAATTTCACCCCTTGTGATTTCATATATATTCTCACTACCACTTTAGTGTCCACTCCCTTAGCATATTGATAGGCTCATTTTAGCCCCTGCTTTATCCTTTTTCCCTTCTCAGTATGCTCCAATAGCCCTTTTCAGTAGCCACCCTCATGTGTCTACTTTGCATCAGACTTTGTGCTTTTCCTGCACATGTTGTTTTGTAGTGTGACATGTCAAGACACTATCACGTCGCATGGAAATTTGTGCACTGCACTATTGTCTTTCAATGTTTCAATGCTCAAATGACCATTTTTTAGCATGCTTGCCACTTGTCCTTAACTTTGGTCAGTGGTAATGGCTTGACATGCTTTGTAACTACCTGAGAAAGTTCCTTTTGCTTCTTTTCTCTCTTTAAAAGATGTCCTTTCAATTCATTTAAGGGACTTCCTCCATTTTCTAGCTCCATTCTTCTAATTCCAGCTTCACTCCAGCTTTGGCTCTAGCTTTCTACACTTCAATTTTTTCTTGCATAGCTCCATATAGCTTGTTGTAGCAACTTCAAGCTCTCACAAGCTCTCCTTTACAGCTCTATTTCCCTTGCTTCATGCTTGTGAGCATATTGGGGATTTCATATCCCTTATCTACTATATATTTACTTCATGATATAGGTTCTCCTCCTTGAGCGGGGATTTCTTTTATCACTCATACTTGGTGGTTTGTTTTCTACTCTTGAGTGGACCAATAGGATAACGATGGACATCCTTCTTGCCCTGCAACACATAATAACAAATTCAAGAAAGATAAACATGATGATGGACAAAGGATTGAATGGAAATATTCCACTGAAGTTGAAGGGTGATGAATTGGAAGAATTTTATCATAGTAAGATGAAGGAAATGGAAGTAGGGCTAAAGAAAAATGAACTATAGAGCATAAAAACCCTAGGTATGGATTTATGGGGAGAATTTCCCTAGTATGTAGATAAATAATCTATCTTGTTCTTGTTAAGTCGAATCAAGAATATAATCATTATGTTAGAAAAACCCTATCTAATCAAGAATGAGGAAATAAAAGCCATTACTAATTTATGCAATGTTGGGGAGCTCCCTAGGATGAAAAATATGAAATATAAAGATATGGAGGAACTTACTAGTATTGATAAAGATCATCAACCTCTATTGATAAATACTATTGTTGATTATACTCTAATGTATGTTGCATATGACATATCTTATAAAATATATTTTAGAAGTCATGAAGGTTTGACTTTGGCTATTGTTGTATATCTTGCACACATGATGGTTAAGGAAAAAAAGTAGTTTAATTTATGTAGCCTATAATTGGAAAACCTAATTGAGAATGTCACAGTGTCTTTGGTCAAGGGCTCTCCTTTTCAGTTTGGTTCTTTTATGATATGTTTGATATTTTAATTTTTGATCTTGCTACTAGGAAGAGAGAGTGTGTGTGGGAATCTAGTATTCCTATTGGAAAATAGGTTTATAGGTATTTGGAATCGATGGAGGAAAATGTAAGTGTTTGCAAAATGTATTTCACATCCTTGAAGATGAATTTGTGCTTTGATATGTTAGTTCCTAGTTAGTTTGAAGTGGGCTCCTCCTTCGATAAGAAAGAATAGGAAGTTGTTGTTAGTGAGGCCCCTTTGGAATATAAAAGTAAAAAAATAGCACAAAAGATGTTTGCACTATCTCAAAAGAAAAGGAGAATGAAGAAGAATTTCTATCTAGATCTGACTATTTTGATCCAGAGGATATATAAATGATGTTAGATAAAGCTGATATGAAGAAGTTTGGTGAAATGAGGAGTGCATGCTCTCCAATCAAGAGATTTAAAATTGATGATGTACTAGTTGATTATTTTCTCAATAGGGATATCTCAGTTTTAGATGTGTCTAACTCATTACTGGATGATCTAGTAGAAGTTATTCAAGAAAGAACATTGTTGGAAGGACACGAAGGTCATAAGCTTGAAGATATGATTGAGATAAGATGTACCAAAGCCAAACAATTGTTATCTAAACACAATAATGAGACAAGAGAATGCATAAAATAAATATCTAACAATTTAAGGTATTGTTTCTAGTGACTGACAATTGTTGACAATTTTAGAAGCAAAATTGAAGCCATTGAATCTTAGATGAATTATATTGGAAAGTGTTATGATTTCTTCAAAGAAAAGAATGGAAAATAGAGAATAAGAGTCAGTGAATTGCAAGTGGAGTTGTTTATTTCTCAAATAAAAAGAGAAGACTTGGTTAAAACCTTCTAGTTGGTTAAAGAAATTTTTGAGGTTTGGTTGGATCATCTCTCTAAAATACTCTTTGATCTAGATGATTGTGAACAATAATGTCTGTCTTTGGACCAGACATTCTCTTTTACGTAGTTGTCTTTATTGGATTGTACAAGTGAAAGGATGAATTTGTTTGTGCTTCCTTGGAAGAGGATTCTTTTGATAATAAGAGATAGGTATAAGAAAATATTTCATTTAAAAAGTGTCATTTTCACTTGAATGTTTGAAATGGGGAGTTGAAATTCCTTTATATATACAATATTACCATGTACATACACATCCTATGTTTGGTCATCCTTTTCTATTGATGTCAAAGGGGGAGAGGGGAGTAAAAATGGAATGGACAATGATGATAAGGCTGAAGAATGTTTTTTTATATATTTTGGAACATGTTTCCATCAATGAAAAAGGGGGATATTGTTTGATAAATGAAGAAGAATGGATAACTTTATAGTTTTGTGTTGTCATTGATTTCACCATGTTATATGATTTTTGACTACAAGTTTAAGTCATTGTTTTATCTGGTATTTTGGTCTAGTATCTGAACTAGTATACAGTTTGCATCCTTCGGTATTTTGGTCCAAAATCCTTTGTCATTGATTATTGCTACTTACATTTTTGGGAAATAATTTATGGATATTAAAAGCATGTATGTTCATAATATCTCATGCTCTAGTGCTCATATGGTGTATCAACATTATTTTGTTGATTTTTTTTGCCATTAAGCCTATCTTTGACCGACCTCATGGATAATTAGTGATTTGGTGAATTAATTTTGCTATGCAAATATATATATGACCTATCTTAGGTCTATTATGACATGATGTACTGTGCTACACATTTTAATTTATTGTTTGGAAAGAATTTGTGAATGATTGAAGCTGAATGTTGGTATTTTTCGTAAACGAGGATTACATCTAATTAGGCCGACCTAATTAATGCTTGTGAATAAGTCAGATATATTTGTCAGAAAGTTTTGAAGATTGAAAAAGAGAGAATGAGGAATGGCATTGATGTGAATGTGAAGAAGTGTGAAATTGATGAAGTTTGTTAAGTCAGTCTATTGAGCATCACTAGAATTGTATCAACACTTGTTAGGGGAACTCTCATTAGTTCACTTTTGGTTGTGAAGCCATTTTATTTTGTAATCCTTTTTGTAGGTAATGAGCCTCCTTGTGTAAGTAGTGAGCTTTTGTATCTGGACAATGATTCCTATTTTGGGCAATGATCTCTTTGGTAGTGAGCCTTATATATATTCATTTTTTTCTATTAATTTATATTGTGAGTTAATCCTCACCATGGTTTTTCCCTTATTTGGTTGTCCACGTAAAATCTGGCGTTCATTGTTCTGATTTTTATTTCTACTATTTTCATTTCATGTTCATACTTAATAATAGAATAGTGTGGTTCTAAAGTTGATAAGTGTTTGAAGTTCTATGTTTGAATTTGGTGGCAACTGATTCACCCCCCCTCTCATTTTTCATGTTCCTTATAACACATGACACAAATTTTAGCTTTAAAAATGGGACCCTTATTAGGTAGATAATGGTTGGGGACATGAAGACAAGGATTAAGGTGCTAGGAAAATATTAAAATCCAATCATAGACTTAGGAAAATTTTCACAAAGAATTCCAACCCCAAAAATAATGACAAAAATTTAGAATGACCACAAGTATAGATCGGTATCATTAGGCTTTAGGGGATGGTGATAGAATAATCTTGATTGCAGAAGTGGTGAATTTAACAATTAGGAAACTAGATCAAAAGTTCAATAACAAAATATAACATCAATCAAGATTTTTAGACTCAAAGGTTAATTTGGAGGGTTTTAGCAATACAAACCCTAAATAAATCATGAGGAACATAACCCTAAGCCTAAAATGAGGGTCTAAGATAAATATTGCAAAATTTTAAAATTGAACCAAAGAAAATTTTGAGGGGTTCCATTAGTAGGAATGCTTAGTGTTGACCTAATTTGAATTTGCATGGTTGAGGTGCAAAGAGAACCTTGGAGAATGTTTTCAAGGTTGAAGAAGGTATAAATAGGTTTTATGTTGATGAAGGATTGAGTGTGAAGTGTGTGTGATGTGAGATGTAATGTGAAGTGTGCATTTGTGAAGTGTAGTGTGATCTTTAAGGTGTTGATACTAGAAATAGTAAGAAGAAGGTGTCTACAATCCTTAGAAAGGTTGTGAATGTACTAGTGATGTTGTTGTGAATATTTTCATTGCTTTAAGATAGAATTCTCATTATAAAATTATTCTTTATTATTATTTATAATTTTGAAGTGGGTCCTCTAGTAGTGAGCCCATTGTATTCAGTGTTGTAATTACTTTATATTGCGAGCTAATCCTCACTGTGGATTTTCCCTTCTTGGGTTTTCCATGTAAATCTAGTGTTCTTATGTTCTTGATGTTTTTGCTTTACTATTTGTCATGTTAACATTCTGATAATGCTTGATCAAGGTTTAAGTGGTTCATTAAGGGTTTAAGGTCTAATGTAGATCTGAATGATAAAGAAGAATTTAATGTTTTAGGGTACAACTGATTCACCCCCCTCCACTCTCAGTTTTCTTGTGTATTTAGCGATTGATATCAAATCAAGGTTCCTTGAAATAAATCTCAACTACTTGAGCTAGATATTGGGTGGTTCACAAGGAGGATCCTTTGTTTGAAAAATCTAATTGTGCATTTTGGAAGACCACAATGGAAGGTTTTCTTATTTCACTAGGTTTTGGAGTTTGGAAGTTTTTTTAATATAAATAAATTATGCTTTCAAATGGTCTTAGCACTGATGATGAGCTCAATAATTACATGAGAACAATAGGAAAGCAAGGTATTCTCTTTTTAGTGGTCTTTTTAATATTGAACTTGTGAAAGTTATGAATCTTAAAACTACTAATGAGATATGGAAAAAGTTAGAAAGTATTTATGAAGGAGATGGGAAAGTTAAGAAAGCTAACATGAAGAACCCAAAGATAAAGTTTGAAAACTTATAGATGTCAAAGGATGAAGATATTACTAGCTACATGCAGAAAATGAATGAAGTTATCAATTCCATTAGAGGTATTGGTTCAACACTTGAAGATGATGAGGTGATAAAGAAAGTACTGAGAACTCTACCTAATTTGTATAGTCATAAGGTTTCTACTATTGAGGAATTTCAAAATCTAAATGTAATTATTCTAAAGATAAAATACTTGGTACTCTAAATGCTTTTGAATTAAGATAGTTTGGATCAAATTATACAAAGAAAGAGACTTCTTTTAAACTTGGGAAAGTAGAAAAGAGTGAGGAATCTAATCTAGATGAATTTGATGAGTTGGAAGAAAAAAATGTGAGTAAATTGAAAAAAGGTACTAGAAAATATAGAGGTAAGCTACCTTTCAAATGCTTTAATTTTTGAAAGATTGGTCATTATGCTTCAAGATTTCTTGTCAAAGATTTAAAATATAGACCTAAGGAGAATAAAGGTAAATGATATAAGAAAATAAATTATGTTAGATAAAATGCCAGTATATCTGATGATGAAAATGATGAATTCTTGTTTATGGTTCTAAATGTTGGAACTAATTCTGCTAACTCTGAGAGATGTATGAAGGAAAGTACTTTGAGAATAGGAGTAATGGTGACTAATCTTCATGCTATGGAATAGAATAAAAAATGGATCATTGGAAGTGGATGCTCAAATCACATGACATGTGATAAGAGTAAGTTTGTTAAGCTTGAAAAGTTTGAAGGTGGTTTAGTTAAGTTTGGTGATGATACATCTACTAAGATATGTGGAAAAGTTTCAATCAGTTTTGATGGAAAACATAATGTAGATGATTTTCTTTATGTTAAGGTTCTATGGAATAACCTTTTGAGTGTAGGACATACATGTAGTAAAGGACATAATCTTGTGTTTCAAGGTAATGGTTGTGAGATTAGAAAAGGATATGAACAGATGGAAATGTTAATCAGCTTAAATGTGTTAATGTCATGTTTTATATGACTCAAATTAATGAAATTTGGGTATGACATAGAAGAATGTGTCAATTAAATTTTGATAGCCTAAGGGATTTTCCAAGCATTACAAATCCTATCAATGTTTTTTGTAATACCAAATCGGAAAGCAATTTAGAAGGAGTTTCAAAGTCAAAGAACAATTTTATATTGGTCCTTTGCATGTTGCACATACAAAACTTTGCAGACCTACAAGAACAAGAATTTTTCAAGATGGTAGGTATTTTATTCTATTAATTGATGATTATTCTAGAATGAATAATGCATTCAAAGCTATGGTTGAGAATGAAATGGATATGAAGATAAAAATTTTGAGATATAATAGAGGTGGATATTTCACCTCTAATGAGTTTAACAATTTTTGTGAGAGTCATGGAATAAAGAGCCATTTATCTTCCCCTAAGACCCCTTAGTAAAATGGAGTGGTTGAAAGAAATAATAGGACTATTTAGGGAGCTAAAAGATCAATGATGAAATAAGCTAACCTACCAAAATTCTACTAGAGAGAAGCAATTCATATTACAGTCTGCATACATAATAAAGTCCAAGCAAAAGAAAACTACTCAAAAAATGCCTATGAGTTATGGTATGGAAGGACTCCTACTATTAAATATTTTAGTGTTTGGAAGAAAATTCTATATCAGGAGAGTTGAAGAGAGGTTAGGAAAATTTGATGCAATATTTGATGAAGGTATCTTGGATAATCTACAGAAAGGAAAGCTTACCAATGTTACAACAAGAAGCTAAGAAGAATTGTTGAAATTGAGAGTGTCAAAGTGGATGAAGATATACATAAAATTTCACTGATGATAGATGTATATGAATCAAATGAGTCTTCTTGTAGAGCATAAGGAAAGAATAAAGGTTGATGCAGGAGCATTTGTGGTTCAGTCCAATCCTATGTCAACTTAAAGATGTCATTTTTGAATTTTGTAATTTTCATGTGTTATATTTCATGTTTGATTATTGAAATTAAAATTTTGGTGTGAAGTTAAATATCTTGTAATGTGTGGAAATTTTGAATTTGAAATTGATTTCAATTTGGGTCAAATTGGTGAAGGGGAATCATGGAGAATATTCTTTAAAAATAAAAAACTAGAAAAAAAAAATTAATGGCATGGGTTTATGGGAGCCATTAAGGCCATTTGTAACTCCTATTTTGAATTTTCACAAGTCCTAAAATATAGGAACCCAGGAGATGAACGCCTAGGTTGAGGAATTTGCATTTTTCTTTATTTGAGAAAGCATGAAAACCATTTTAAAACCCATATTAAATTTTGACTAAGTTTGGAGGATTAAAATATATATTTTATTGAGCCTTGAATATTGAATTATATTTTATTTTCCCTTCCTAGAGGTGAGCATTGATTTTCTTGAGTAGTTTGGAATGAAAACAAAATGATAGTGAAATGCATTCGAAATTGCATTCTAGGAAAGCATGGTGAAATAAAATTGAATTTATTGATTTTTGAGATATTTTTTCATAGGAAAAACATAGGAAGAGAGGATGTCATGGATTACCTCCAAGAGTGAATTTGAGAGTTTTTTTACGAGGCACATAGACTAGATGGTGTTGCATATTGAAA
The DNA here is from genome assembly GCA_007258455.2 of Sequoia sempervirens. Classification (NCBI taxonomy): domain Eukaryota; kingdom Viridiplantae; phylum Streptophyta; class Pinopsida; order Cupressales; family Cupressaceae; genus Sequoia; species Sequoia sempervirens. The sequence goes on along the minus strand of VDFB02281492.1, from coordinate 49,363,727 downwards.
GGTTTGAATGGTGGAAGTGATTTGTTGTGTAGGTGAAAGTTGAGGAGAAGCTCAAGAGGGTGTTGGAATCCTCCATGAGAGGGTCTAAAGAATTTTTATTTTCATATTGAAGATAAAATACAACAACTATAGAAATACTCATTCATGGGGAGTTGATAAATTCAATAGTTATTGCATTGTTTGCACACTATTTTGTAGGGAGGGTTTTGATGAATGAGAGGGAAGATTAATTTGTTGATATAGTTCATTAATTTGCTATTATTTTAGATTTCATATGTTCATTTTCTAGCCCTTGAGTCACTTGAGTACTTTTTAATGTTTTCATAATGATTTTTATAATGGAGATTGGTGATATGGTTGCACAAATCTACCCGATTTTTAATACAAATTGCAAAAATGTTTGTGTGTCTTTCATGAGTATTTTGGTGTTCTAAGAGGGTTTTTGTATTGTCAAGGATTTTTTTAAAGATCTCATACATTAGTGGTGTATACATCCAAAATTGGTTGGGACAAAATTAATTAAATATTGATTATTTAATTAATGAAATCTTTATTCCCATACTATATAAATAAATTGCAAATTTATTTACATAGTTCCTATTTTCTTAATTCCTCTTTTCTAATTCACCTTCTTCATTATTTAATTGAAATAGGAAAATATAAATAATTTGTTTTATTTTAATTAATTTCCTCTCACTAAATTTTAATTTTTAAATTTGAATTTCACCACATTTCTACATATTCTTCTAACTACCTTCCGCCTCACCCTTGAACTCACCATGTGTCACATGAAAATAATTATTCTTATTTTCTAAACTAGATATTTGTTCTCAACAAGTTAACCACCTCAAGCACACATGGCTCCTTCATTCAAATGATTATTTCTTACACTTGGCAATATGGTCTTACTAAAGGGAACAATTGCCTTGTTTTCTCCATCCTTCTCATTCCTCATTGTCAATTTCTCCAGATCGAATCTCAATTGTTCATGGCTGCCAACTCACCTGTTGCCTTGGTAAAATCTATAAATTGAGGCTCATTTATAGCTTTTCATAAGGATCATTTTCATATCATCACTTTGTAGGAATTAATTCAAGTATTTGAGAGTTTAGTTTACAATTTCAATTTAGCATTTAGAATAGATTAGTAATTTGCTTAGAATCATGCTCCTTTAGATATTTCTTAGCTTAATTCAGTAATTAAGATCATTTCCATCTCATTTGCTATTAGTTTAATTCTGAATTATGTCATTTTCATCTCATCTTGTATACAATAGCTCACTCATCATGACATTTCATCATTTCATTCAGTTAAATCATTCAATCATGTAGATGTAGACTTAGACTATGCATTATAGATAAATAGGCTACTTGGTTCTTAGGTGACATCCTAGTGATTTGTGCATGAATAAGATCTAAAAGCATAATTACTAGGACATTTAAGATTAGAGGAAGATGGGATGTTTTTAAGGGATTGTGTTATCAAATTATGTTTTGATTAAGTTAGATTTCCTTAATGCAATACTTTCCATCTAGTTGTGTTATTTGTTGATATAATTCATGCATACTTTCCTACACACATAAATTGGCACCCACCATGGGGTGTAGCCCCTATTATTTTGATTTTTTTTGGAAAGTGTGTTTTACAGGCTCAGACCATGGTTTCTCTAGCGCAACCACTAAATTTTGTGGCACTTCTAAAAGATTATCTAGTGCATTAACTGACTGTTCTGGTGCTACAAAGGATTTATCCAATGCATTCAGTTCATTTTATGGTGGTTTGACTAGTTTCTATGGTGATTCTCTATAATTTTGTGGTGCTTTGACCATTTTCTCTGGGACTTTTCATTGATTCTATGGTGCTTCTATCTTTTTGGTGCTTTTGTTTACTATTATGGCACTTTCAATTTTTTTTGTAAATTTTCCTGAGAATGAAAACTGATGTTTTCTTTTCTATTGTGTAGGTTTCATGAAACGTTGTCAAAGACTTTGTTGAAACTTCAAAATTCTTGTCAAAGAAAATTTACAATAAACTAATGATAAATCTAATGCAGGGGCTAGATATTATGTCTTTCCTTCTTTCTTAAATTAGGAACCTAGATTAATTAACAAGGAAAGAACACCATGTTTGATGCGTGTGTGAATGGTAGGCATATGCTCTCCCCTTAACTAGGTGACCAAAAATCTAGACCCATTCCTTTTTCATTATTTATGGTGTGTTTGAATGGTAGGCATATGCTCTCCCCTTAACTGGGTGACCACAAACCTAGACCCATTCTTGTTAATTTGTGAGTGTTAGTTGAGCATACAATGTGGGTTCTCTCTTTACTCCTATGAAATAAAGATCGATTGAACTACGGGTATATTCTCTCACTTTTGTTTATCCTAGAGGGCCTGCCTTGTGGGAAAAAGTACTCACCCAAGGGAACGATCCAACTGGTAACACACTAAAGCCAAGTGCATTTCCAGCCAGTATCATGAGGATAGTTCCAACAAGAAGGGAAGCAATGGTCTCTCACCACATGGATTATCCCCCATGAATGCAAAGTCCTTACTAAAACCCTCATAGAAATTTGGCCAAAACCTTTATGTATTTTCTTGTTACGGAAATGGTCATTGTGAAGACATCCACATTCTCACAGTTTTTAGTAGAGATGATTAGCCTATCATGGGAGTTTTATGGAGGCTGGTAGCTTGGTTGACCTGAGGAGTGCATTGTAAGGGGGAGCCCGTGTGGCCAAGCTTTTGAATTCATCCACTAAAATATAAGTGTGGCTAGGATAAAATCCACATGGAATCCAAGAGAATATAGTCTTTCATAGCCCTAGGGAATGTACGTTGTGCTTGATTATGCTTGTCAAATTATTTTTAAACTATGATTCAAAATACATCATTTGAAACAAACTACCCTTTGACCAAAAACTAGAGAAATCAAAGTAAACTAGAGAAAAACTATTACATTCCCTGTTCAATGCATCCACTATTTTTTGTAGCACTTCCACCTTGTTTTCCAGCACATCCACCTTTTTTTATGGTGCATCCACCTCATTTTCCAGCACATCCCCTAATTTATGTGGTGCATCTGCCAAATCTTGTAGTGCATTCACCTAAAACTCTGGTGCATCTGATCCATTTTGTGGCACATCTCGGCCATTCTGTGGTGCATCCAATATTTTCTATGGTGCTTCTTCCTTTTAGCACTTCCAATGACTATAATGACACTTCCACCAAAATTCATAACTAGAGTATTAAGATTGCCAACCTTTACCTGACATCCTGAAATCAAATTTAGAATATTTTCCAATCTAAGATCATTCCTCATAAACCAAGGAGCTTAAACATGTCCTTTATCCAATGATTTCATGAAAGAATAAAATTTGGAAACCAAAATTTGTAGCTCTTAGTCCAAAAGCTCATCAGAAACATCTTTCCACACTCTACGAATTCAAAGACAAATTACTCTTCAACTTTTACAAAAAAGCTTCAAAGAACAATCCTTGTTTGTATTTGTTTTATTATTTCCAAAATCCAAGACTCTTCCAAAGATTTGAGCATCTTGTCTAAAAGGGAAATTTTCCCCATTTTACAATTGGAACAAAAATTATAGAATATTCTCAAGTTGAAAACTATCCCTTAGGTTCCTTAGAGTTCAAAAATTTGTTAAAATTGACTTCCACAAGTGAAACCCCTTTTTGCCTAAACTTTGATCACACATTCAAAAGTACCCAATCATCATCAAAGCCACCAAACTTGATCATGAAGTTGAGTTTCCCCATCAGGATTCATCATCCCTCATCTTGAAACAATACATTTTAAATTAAATTTTTATCACCTTGGTTACATTAATAGAATTTATCATTCTATTCAAACTAGGTATCTCTTGGGTGGTCCTAATCGAAGATCAAATTTTAGCAAACCTTCACAACTCATATGCCCATTTTAACAAGGTCCCAAAAAAAAAAAACTTAAGGGTAAAGAACTTGAACCTCCAAATAATACCATGGGTGAACTAGAGGAAAACCCCTTTCACAAGTTTTCTCATAATGAAACAGAAGAGATAATAGAGGAAGACATTGAACAAGCAAACTAGGACCCAAAATTCCATAAGTTCTTAGAGAAAATATTTGAAAAAGATGGGGATAAATATCTCCTAATGTTGGTGAATCAATGGGCCAAACTACCTAATGACTTTGATGTTGAAAATTAAAGGCTACAATAAAGAAAATTTAAATTGAGATCCCCTACTAACCAAATGGCTATTTTAACACATCAAATACAAACCCTTCAATAACAATTTCAAGATATGCAAGGATGGAATTCAAAGAGATACATGCTATAGGATATTTGTCCCTATCCCTTCAATAGAAGGTTAAACATGATACCATTTCCCCAAAATTGTGACTTACCTAAGTATGATAAATACAATGGGAAAAAAGAGCCCATAGACCATATACAAGAATTTTGAACTATGAGTCTAGAATTTTCTCATGAGGACACGTATTTGATGAGACTCTTTCCTCATAGTTTTGGGGGTCGCTATATGGAATGGTTCTAAAAGTTACAACGAGGCATAAAATTTTCCAAGAATTGGTCAACCAGTTCATCACACAATATTCGTACAACATTTCCCATGAGATCACTATGAAAGATATGTGTAACACTAAACAAAAGAAAGGGGAGACCTTTCTAGTATTCTTACAAAGGTGGAGAAGGTTATTCACTCAATATGATCATCCCATCTAACAATCAAAATAGTCACAATAATTTTAACACCACATCAAAACCTCCACCATATTAAACACAATCAAATCATAGGAAATTCATACCTTTGGATCAATCACATGAATCTACATTGAGGGAACTTGAAAATAACCTCATAACATTACCTGACACTTGAGGTTTTAAACCAAAAGTAAAATCATCATGGTGGAATGATGCCTAGTACTGTGAATTCCATTGATGCAAAGGTCATCAGACAAATAGTTGCATGCAATCGAAACATAAGATACAAGACTTGATAGATAAAAAAATCATATAAATAGAGGGACTCCAAACAAATGCAGATCATGGGGCATTTAAGAATCCATTACCAAATTATGAGAAAGGGGAATCCTCTACAACAAACAGCAAGGGAAAGAATGTAAACTATGTCCACGATATTTTCATAAACCATATCTCGCTAGCTAAAGATCAGATGAATACCATTGAAATGAGTAACCACCAAGGCATTACTCCAAACAATGATCTGATTTATGACCCTCTGATTGAATAAGAACACAACATCATCATCCTTGAAAATCAAATTAATGACATCCAATCAAACATGACTACAATGGATACCCAAATCATTGTCATCAAAATCAATGGGAAACAAGATAGTATACCAGTCAATGCAACCATGAGAGCTCAAGAAAAGTATGTTCTAAAAGAAAGTTCATCCAAAACTCTTTCTATTTCATCTAATTAATATAACATAGTGGACCAATTACAAAAGATCCCTACACAAATATCTATATTGGAGTTGCTCAAAATTTCTCTTGCTCACAAAGAGATTTTCGAAAAGGCCCTAGTGGACACAACAGTACCAATGAATCTTGAAGTGTGTAAATTCGAAGCCATGGTGGGACATGTAACTGCACCACATTGCCTATCCTTTTTCCAAAAATGATGATGTCTCCATTTCTCATCCCCACAATGTTGCTCTTCATATCAAAGTCTTGATCCATAAACATCATGTCAAACACATCTTAATAGATGGAGGAGCCGACCTAATTATATGTACTATAAAGCTTGTTTGTGCCTTAGGATTTTCTGAGAATGCCATTGATTCAAAGAAAATGATTACAATAAAAGCATATGATGATGAGGAAAGATCTTCACAGGATTGATCGTCTTACCTATTCAAGTAGGGCCAATTTAGAAAGATGTAATTTGTCAAGTTATAGAAAAAGATTTGACCTATAACATAATATTGGTTCACTCGTGTATTCACGAAATGCAAGTTATCTTGTCAACTTACCATCAATGTCTGAAATTTCCTTGTGGTGGTAAAGAAATCACCATTTATGTTGATTCAAATAGTCCTCAATATTGCAATACCTTGAAATTTGTCCAAGATATTTTTTTACCTCATAATAGAGAAGCTTCCACTACCACCCCTTCCAAAGATCAAAGCCAATCAAGTTCCTTATCCAAATCTTTGGTTATCTCCTCTAATCAAGAAGGTCAATCCAATTCCATGTATGAACAATCTGAGAAAAAAGAAGTTGCTCCTTCCACCCCCACAAATCATGAGGCCTAGTTGAATGCATTGTCAAAGCAATTTGATGAAAAGGCTCAAGTCAAATACAAAGGTGTTGGTGAATATTTCTTTGAACCATCTCTATGCCTTTGATATTTTTCTTCTCTAACATCCTATAGACAACCATTAGCCTCCACACAGTAGAAATCTCAACCAGTTACCAAATTTAATGGTTGATTTATAAAAGAAAGCACTAGGTTTGATGAAGTAGAGGAAAAAGATGTTCTAAACTGTCTCTATAAAGATGAAGAAGAATCCCAAACAAAAACTACAAATGTACAAACAACTCAACATGGAAAAGGTTCCACAATCCTAAAAAAAAGGGCTATGAAGGAACCATAGAACCAACTCAACCCATGTTAATTAATCCAAAAGACAAGACTAGATTGGGCTATAAGGAGGATAAAAAAGAAAAGGTGGTTGAAAGAATCCTATAGTTACAAGCTAGTAATGATCATGAGACTGATTCTAATGAATATGAGTGGGATTCATTGTTAGAAGAGTCCTGCAATGACAAGGACATTGATGTAGTAGAAAATTATGCACCCCTACTCAAAGAGGAAAAAGGGTCAGGTTCTAGACCATTTAAATTTGGACCACAACACTTTGATGATTCTAGTGAAGATGATTTAGCTTAGAGTGAAATAGATAATTCAGAAGAGAGTTTCCTTATAGAGCTTGATTTTGCTATTGGACAAATTGAAGACACAACTATCAAAACTCTTACCATCTTTGACCTTAACTAGTCTAGTGACTACTTACCCTTGGCACATCCTAAGCTAATAGATTGGTACCTAACAGAGCCATTTTACATCCCTAAATTTTCAAAAAATGAGGCCATCATCAACTTCCTCTATGCCAAAAATCCCAAAAAAGATTCCACCAATGAACATTATAACAAGGCTTCCACACAAGGGAGTATCAAATCTTCTAGCTGCAAAATGAATAATACAGGAAACAAATATGATGTTGAAAACCATTCAATGACAATGTCAAATCCAGAAAAATTAAAAGCAAAGAGTGCATCCAGTGGTAGAAACCTCATTGAGGTGTTAAAGGATGGAAGATTTGATACTCTCCTAGAGCACTTTCAAGAAAGATCAAAGGTCTTGATTGAGCTCACATAGTTTTTCAACATCAATATGAAGCAACAGTAAAGACTATCCATCTAGCAGCATCCTTGATAGAACGAGAAAAGCCAAGATTTCTCAAAATTTTCACAGAAAAACAAATCAACTTTGCTTGGTCATATGCTTGCATGTCAGGGATTGATCTAGAACTCATCATGCATCATCTATCATTACCACCAGGAGTGAAAACATTCAAACAAAAGTTGAGAAAAATGAACCCCCATATTGCCTTATTGGTAAATGCAAAGTTGAAGAAGTTAGTAGATGCAGGATTCATCAAACCCATTGATTATGCCGAGTGGATCTCCAATATAGTACCAATTTCAAAGCCTGGCAACAACATTCACATATGCATAGATTTTTGAGACATCAACAAAGCTTTTCCTAAGGATGATTTTCTTGTACCAAATATAGATGCCATAGTAGACTTGATGGCAAGTCATGGCATGCTATCACTAATGGATCAATTTTATAGATATAACCAAATCAAAATAGCTCTGGGAGATTAAGATAAGATGTCCTTTACCTGTCCATGGTGAACCTTCTATTGGAACGTTATGTCGTTTGACTTAAAGAATGCAGGAGCCACCTACCAATGTGCCATGACACCAATCTTTCATGATATGATGCATACTTTCATGGAAGAATACGTGGATGATTTATTGGCCAAATCATATACTAGGGAAGGACATCTAGAGATCCTCAATAATATTTTCACTACACTGGAGAAATTCAATGTACATCTAAATCCCAATAAATGTGTGTTTGAGGTGACATCCGCTAAAATCCTAGGGTACATAGTTTAAGAAAAAGGGATTGAAGTAGATCCAACTAAAGTCAAAGCTATTATGGAAATTCCACCCCCAAAGAACATTAGTCAACTCTATTCTCTACAAGGGAGGTTTCAATCAATTTGTAGATTCATTTCACAATTGGCAGACAAGACCCATCCCTTCACTCATCTATTGCACAAGAATGTTTCCTTCTGATGGGATGAGAAATGTGTAGAAGCATTCAACCATTTGAAAAAATATTTAATGAACCCGCTTGTCCTAGTACCACCAACTGAAGGAAAGCTACTATTTCTATATGTTGCTACAATAGAGACATCATTGGGATCCCTATTAGCACAAGAAGATTCAACAAGTAAAGAAAGAGCAATCTACTATATCAACAGGACACTAAATGGCTATGAAATCAACTATACCTCTATTGAAAAGGATTTTCTAACAGTAGCATTCACTACTCAATAGCTATGACATTACATGCTAACTCACACCATCAACTTGATAGCTAAAATAGACCTTCTCAATTATCTCCTCAACAAAGCTAACCTAATAGGGAGATTGGCTAAGTGCACCATGATACTCAGTGAATTTGATATCCAGTATGTAGAAAGGAAGGCAATAAAAGGACGAGAAATTGCTAATCAGTTTGCAGAGGCACCACTACCAGATACTCATCCTTTACACATTGAGTTTCTAGATGCTGATATTCTCACCTTGGCTACAAAATAGTGGACACTATACTCTGATGGATCACACACCCAACACAGATCAAGAGCTGAAATCGACAAGGACATACCATACCAAAATCATACAAAATGATGTTCCCTTGTACCAACAACATGGTGGAGTATGCAACATTAATCATTGGCATCAAAACAATTGTAGAATGGAAGGTCCTAGAATTTAAAGTATATGAAGATTATTAGTTAGTTATTAATCAAGTTAGTGATGATTACCAAAAAAGGGACAAAAAATTGATGCCCTACAAGAGAATTTTGGATGATTTCAAGAAGTATTTCATGGAGATCAAATTTGAAAAAATTTCAAGAGTGGACAATAAAGCCATTGATACCATGGCTACTATTGCTTCCCTATTACAAATTCCAAAGAAAAGAAGCCATTACGAGTTTTCTTGGTGGAACAACTATTTTCCCCTACCTATGACGATACTGAATCCCATGTTATATGTCACCTATCGGATCCCAATACCTCAATCTATGGTGAAATTTATACCCACCTAAAAGATAATACTCTTCCACCTGACTTGTCACGAAACTAAAAAAAGCAATTTCATTCGCCAAGTTGCCTGACATACAATTATTGCGGATGTACTATATAGATGAGGTCTTCACAGAACTCTCTTGCGATGTTTGGAATGCGATGAGGCTGAAATGGATTTACGAGAAGTCCATGAGGGTGTCTGCAGAACACATTCAAGTGACCTAACCCTAGCCAAGAAACTTCTTCATTTAGGTTATTACTGGCCAATTGTGAAAAAGGAGTCTTTTTAGTTTATGAATAAATGTCTTATTTACGGCAACCTCATCCATGCACCAGCACAATAACTCCAACCTTTTACATCCACATGGCCATTTTGTCAGTGGAGACTAGATCTTGTTGGTAAAATTCATCCATCTTCATCAAACAGACACAAGTTTATCATCACAGCTACAGAATACTTCACGAAGTGGATTGAAGTTGTTCCTCTAATCAATATCACAGGAAAAAAAATTTCATCATTCACCCTCAACTACATCATTTGTCAATATGGCTTTCCCCAATCTATTGTCAATGACAATGGAAGACTGTTCAAAAATAAAGACATGCAAGAATTGTGTGAGAAGTTCAATATCCAACATCACTTCTCTACACCATATTCTCCTTAGGGAAATAGTCAAGCAGAGGCTTCCAACAAAAATTTTATGAATATTTTAAAGAAAATCATCAATGAAGCATGATGTGATTGGATCATTCAACTAGACCCCACTCTATGGGCATACCACACTAGTATTTGTACACCGACAAGAGCTACACCATATGCTCTGGTATATGGGTTTGAGGCCATTGTACCTATTGATGTTGAATTACCATCACTCTAGGTTTCATTGAAAGGCATCATCTTTGATGAAGACTACCAAGTCTCAAGATTGCAAGTGTAATGCCCTGCCATGCAAACCCCAAAGGAACTAATAAAGACGCAACAAATTTTTTTTTAAAAGAATATAACAAATGTAATTAAGTATAACAATATTACATTGTTCAAAGTTGCACAACTAAATCCCTTGGGGTACACGAGGACATTACTACACTAACCCATAACAAACATAATCAATTAAACAATAATTAAATTGTTACATAAATCCATTCATTCACATAGCATCATTTAAATTATCCATTAACAATAACCATATTAACACCATATGTACATATGACAATAAATGAAATTATAAAGATATAAAGTGTACATGTTTTGATAGATATAACACAACATAATCAACTATTACAAATGATAGTTCCTGAATAAATACAAGGCCTGAATATACATTACATCCATAAGATAGGACAACACAACTATCTAAAAATACATTTCAATAACCACATAAAAATTTCATCATGGTCATCCCAACACACGTGGGAGATGATACATCAACAAATACATTACATCTGGGGTATAAATATACATCTAGTACATAAGAACACTAGATCATCGACATCCGCCAAACCCTACAATAAAAGATACATCTGCAACCAAAAGGGAACCCAACGGGGTACAAAGCACATTCCACCCAACCACCCCCATGCTGGGAGTAGACAAGGAAGGATCCCCGACCAAGCATGTCTAACAGTGATACAAGACTACTCCAAAACAAGTTAACATAATACCACAAGACCACACTGAAAACTCAACAATGATAAATCCAACGGGCATAACAACAGCCCACTTTTGAAACATAACAATAAATCACTTTCCAAAATTACAACTAGACACAAACACAACATCAACAAAACTCAAGAAATTATATCCAAGACCACTTCCAAAACTAACAATGATAAATCACCAAGAAACATAACACCAAAGACTACTTCTAGAGGACTTCAACAAAACAATACAAATGGAATGTTAGAGAAGAGTGTCATCGCATGGCTTAACATGGATTATCCAGACATCCTATCACAAGGTGCTGCCTCCATCTCCACATGGATTCTCCAGACAACCAAGTTAAGGTGCCACCTCCATCTATGGTTCTCCTGACAGCCTATCTCAAGGCACCACTCCATAGGGTTACTCATGTGGAGTCATGAACCTTTCATGAAGACAAGGCAACAACCTTGCCAACCACAACCTTCTCGGTCCCCTTTAGTCTATGATAGCACTAACAGGAAGATGAGGCATCACAATTATCTTGTTAATGTTTAAACCCCACCCATGATTTATTACTTAGGTTATCACTGATTAATATAACTCTACATGGGTTACCCTGACAGCCCCTTTGTGCGCCGGCCCCCACTAGAGCCACTCTCTCTAGACACTCAAGCACAAAAATATCCAACTCAACAGAATTATGTCAACGAGGAATGCCAAACCACAAATGGTTCCTCTGCAAGGCATAACCATCTCACCATAACACAAGAAACACATCCACAAATGGTAAAATCTAGAAGCAAACTAAATCATAACCACGGTCAACACATAGACCAAACTTCAAAATACGAGATCACAATTCATCTCAGATTCCTCACCTCTAGAAGTCCTAAACACATCTTAGGTTCCTATAACTGGACAAGCTAATTCTAGGGTTTTCCCACAAAATATAACCCAAATAAAAGAAAATCGCAATAGAATAAATAAATTGTCTCAAAAGGAAACAATTTACACAAAACAACGCCACACAAATCATTTCAAAACCTATTACATTTTACCAATAAATAAATCATTAACTCAAGAAAATATGATTTAATTCAACTCACATGATATATTCCTAACTTGCACAACTACATAAAACATTGCAATTTCTCTTAATCTTATCATATTAATTTCACCATCACCAAAAAATGACATCTCCCTTATATATATACACTTTTATACACACATATATATGTTAAAATAAAATTATTACTTTTAAAACATATTATAAAAAAATGCCTTTTATATAACATAGTAATCTTCCACAATCACCTATATCTAAATAAAATATTCATTTAATAAAACATTTAATAAATCTCATATTTTAAAAATTATAATATAAAAATATATATATACCTATATATATATACATACACATACACACATATATATATAAAGTTAAATTTGAAAACACATAAAAAAAATGAATTAAATAAAAACAATTTAAAAAAAAAAAACAAATTAAAACTTTAAAGGGTCGAATGGGAGCCAGCGCCCACAGTACATAGTATTGTGGGCTGTGGGGGGTACACATCCCCCATTGGCTGCGCCCAGCAGCCTTGGTTGCTGTGCGCAGTCAGTGGTGACTGCATACTGTAGCCACCGGGGGCCATGGACGGTACGACCGCGGCCGACCACCCACCCCCTAGAATATAAATAAAATTTAATTTTAAACTTTCTTTCATTTATTTATTTTTTTGTATTTTATTTATTTTTTATATGTATTTCGCTTGGAACGGAATACATTTAATTAGAAATTCAAAAATACATAAAATTTGAAATTCTAAAATACACAAGACTAGGAATTCGAAATAGGTATAAATAAGTTCCTCACAAATCATATAAATAAATTGTTTTCCTATTAGACCCATTATAGATCTGGGCATACAAATTTGAACAACAACAAAAAGGATTTTCTTTTCAAGGTAAACTTCAACATAATGACAAATTGATTTTCTTTCCAACCAATAATTTCCACAAATAAATTTTATTGAATAACTTTCAAAGGGTTTTACTATAGTTTTCTAGAGAGGGTTCGAGGGTTAAAATACAGAGAAGTTTTCAATTCACAAAATCATTTTCAAAAGAAATAGAGGAATACATTTTCAAACCCAAAAAATCAGATTTTAATTATAGAACAGTAATATAATAATATTTTAATAGAATAAAACCTGGAGTCCTTCGTTCGATGAAGAATCCTTTCTGAATCCTCCTCTCAATTTCCTTCTGTAGCTCTCTTTTCAAATCTATCTTTTCTTCAAACAATTATTCTACCCAGAAGCACAAGCCAAAGCTATTTTTGTTTTTGTTTCATTTACAAAGTAAAAACAACAGAGATTTTTTTTTTTTTGTGTGTGAAGAATCCCCTCAAAAAAATAATAAATCAATCTAAATAAAGCTCTTCCGCTTTCTTTTCTCAAAAATCCTCTCTTCTCATTGGTCCTTTTTCTAGCTTTTAAAAGCACAACTTATCTACAATTTTAATTAAAAATAATTTATTTTCACAAGACATTATCCACACAAGATTTTCTAATTTAATATTAATAAAAATATAATATTTAATTATCCTCATCAATATTAATTTAATTTAATTTCTTACACTTTTAATTAATTATATCACTTTTAAATTTACAAAATATTTAAATTTAATATTTTACTAACTCACAATTAAATCAAATAACAATACAACATTAATTAATTATCTTATAAAATAAGATTAATTAAATTAACACTTGTGTTGTTGTTTATATGGTTAATCTAATTGAAAACAAAACACTATAATGGAACATTAAACTAAAGAAATTGAAATAAAATTAAATAAACAAGAATTCTTCAGAGCCGTTCCATTTTCTCTATCTACATTGATTCTTTTGAAGCTGTTGCTCTCAGATTTGATGTAAGCTTTTCCAAATGGCTGCTGTAGAATGAGTATGCAAATGAAAACCTCTATTCTATATGCTAGTGAAGATGGTATTGCTAACGGATATGAACAGGGGTTGTAAATGAAAGATGTTATGGATTGAAAATATGTCATGATTCTATTGCTATAAAATGAAAATGCTATGAATACTATGAATGCTATGAAATTTGCCTATAATTTACTTGCTTAAAACTTCTATATGATTTGGAGTTCCCGACAGTCGTATTTATAGATTTTTGCAGGCACAATCCCAGTTGGCAAGAATCTACGGCTATGAGATTGTCTGGTAGGTTTGAATGGTGAAAGATGAATTTGAGAAGAAGATGGGAGAGGTTGAGAGGTTGGAGAGAAGGATGGATTCCTGTCTTCAACCCACGGGAACAAGCCTACACAGAAATAGAGAAAATTAAATTTTCTATTTTGACCGTTTGCTTCTTGGGAGTTGAAGATAATCCCCAAATTAAATAAATAAATAAATTTATTTAATTTCATTTATTGCATTTTGATTTTTGATTTTTTATACTATGGAAGATTTAATTAAATATTTTAAGATATTTAATTATGATATGACTTTAGAAGGATATGAAATATTTAGAAGAATTAATTAAATATTTTATGAATATTTAATTATAAATAGATATATGAATCGAATTAGAGGAATTAATTAAATATTTGAAATATTTAATTATAAATAGATATTTAGAAGAAGAAGAATATTTTAATCTTTATTTGAATAAGATATTCAAACTAAGATTATATGATAATTAATATAAATAAATCGTAATATTTATTTAATTAATTAAGAAATGAATACGAAAAGATGATTAAATAAACTTATTTATTTAATCAAAATAAAAGAATGAAGAAATATAAATAAATTATTTAAATTTATTTATACGTAGATAGAATTCGAAGATTTTAATTAAATATTAAAAATATTTAATTAATTACCAGACAATATGATGTGACCATTTTTAGGTGTATACATTTTGCCCCTCTTTGAAGTGATGTGTTTTACGCATTGCTTCAAAGAATTTTTGAAATTTGCCCCAAATGTTGACTGTTGAAATGTTGATAGGTATATGCTCTTGCGAATGATGAATCGATTTTTAAATTTTTTTGAATTTTTGAATTTTTGAATTTTGAATTTTTATGAAATTTTTTAATTTTTATGGATTTTGAAGATGTCGATTCATCGTTCGAAACTAATGATTTGAAAAAAAAATTGACCCGAAGAGATATGAAATGAAAATTTGATGAAGAAATTGCCCCTGCTATGTGAAAATATGATAAAAATGCCCCAATTTTACCATTATATAGGTTAAAAATGTCATTTTCCATGTCATTTTCAATTTTAACCTAGTAAAATTTACAAATTTTGAGCTCTGAGTTGATAATTATGGCACTTCCACTTCATCAGCACTGTTTCGAGTGTATCTGATGACATCAGCGGCCAGTGCACTATGGACCTCCGGTATGTGTCCCGTAAATCTCTTGTCTCTCAAAAATTTTCTGTTTTACGCACGTTTTTCAATGTTTATGTGGAAAAAAAGTGAGTTTTAGCGCCCTTAAAGTTTTTTGTAGCGCATATGATACATATCATAGCGCATTTGATTTTGTAGCGCATATGATAGATATCGTAGCGCAATTGATTATGTAGCGCATATAATAGTTTTTATAGCGCTTTTAATGATTTTTATAGCGCATGCAATTTCGTAGCGCATTTGATGAATTTTATAGCGCTCTTAATGTTTTTCATAGCGCATATGATCCCATAGCACCCATAATTAAATGCGTAGCACTATTAATTAATTCTGTAGCGCCTAAATTTCTTTAGCGCTGATAAGGAATTTTGTAGCGCCCATAAGCAGTTTTGTAGCACTTTTGATTGTATGTTGTTGTGAATGATAAATTTGTTCCCAAAGTTGTTGGAAAACAAATATAAATTGATAAATTTTCTTTTAAAGTTGTTAAAAACAAATAGGACAAATAAGTTTTCTCCTAAAGTTATTAGAAAGAAACTTGATGTTGATTATTTGCGTTCCATGATGATGAAAAACAAATAGTTTGATTGATTCGTTTGCTTCTAAGGTTGTTAAAAAAAACATGATTTTGATATTATTCACATTTCATAATGATGATGAAAGACAAATAATTCGATGTTCAGTTTTGGATTGATGTGGTATGATAATTTGATATTGATGTTGCTTTGATAATATGTCAACAGGAGAGACTAGGTGTCTTGCAGTTATGAGAGACATTTCTGAGCACATGGACATTGATTCCACATTTGTTACAGTCAGATAGAGATGTGATTGATGCATGTGGTTTGAGTTCATTACTTGATATGCCCGAGGTTCGCCTCAACAGGGCCCTATTGACAACACTTGCAGAGCGGTGGCATAGTGACACCAACACTTTTCATTTACCGACGGGCGAGATTACAGTGACCCCTGAGGACGTATATCGCATCCTACAGATCCCAGTTATGGAAGAGATACTTGTTTTTGATTGGCGAGAGGTTGGAGGTACTCTTTCTTTGAGATGGATATTCAGAGATGATCAGATTGCCGGATACTTCATCCCATGGGGTGAGATTACAGATACATATCCACCATTACCAGCTGTGCTTGTAGGATTCATTGGAGGTGTGTTGTGCCCTGACCATAGGTCGAAGGGGTTTGCGATCAGATGGGGTCGTGTTTTGGAGAGTATGGTGATGCAGGGGACATGGTATGCATGGAGTACATGTATGCTAGCCCACCTATATGACAAGTTACATCATATCGTATATGGTAGAGGCCAAAATTTTGCTGTTGGATGCTCATTACTACAGATATGAGCTTGGGAGCATTTTGTTGTTTTACGTCCATTGACCCGAGGACAGCGACCAGCTGGTCGATCTTACAGATGGAGATATGCTCATATTATTGCTCAGCCGAGACTGGGCAAACTAGTGCATTGGTAGCAGTTATTGGATAGTCTAGACACAGTATGCTGGAGACCATATTTAGATTGTGAGCCATAGCCAGAGCATGCGAGGGAGATTCTATTTGTATGTACTTCCAGATTTTTGATTGGGCGGACTACATGGATTATTGAGAGATTTCTTGCTGGATGAGTACTTCGGCAGTTTGGTCGGATTCAAGGTATGCCTGTGGGTTCAGCCATTTATGCGCGACGACAGCCATAGCTTGCAGTGTGGGGTCCACGGATTTCATATGAGGCAGCGGTGGCAGAGTTCACCAGTTTGGGAGCACATATATGGGATTACCGAGGGGATGTCATTGATGCAGGGACGACACCAGAGTATTATCAGTATGTCCTAGAGCATCCAGCGCCACGTATGTTTGATCCTGATGAGGCTATTGCTCCTATTATTGCACAGAGATGTTGACAGAGGGACTCAGAGTCAGAGGATGATGATTCAGAGGACAGTGATGATGATGAGAGTGGTGGAGATGACAACTCAGAGGGAGATGATGGTGGTGATGGTAGGGGTGGAGATAGAGGTGGTAGGAGAGGTGGTAGGAGAGGTGGCAGAGGTAGTAGAGGGGGCAGAGGTGGACCACGGATGAGACACACTGACCCATCCCCTTCAGTAGATCCGACAGTAGTAGGTCAGATATCATCTCTACAGAGTACAGTACAGGGTTTACAGACTCAGCTATCACAGGCACATGCCTTGATTTCACAGTTGCAGGGTCAGGTGACTTCGATTACTGCCGAGAGGGACGCAGCTAGACAGCGGGGTGAGTAGGCCATTGCCTTGGCAGATAGCCTACAGAGAGTAGCAGGTAGCACCTTGATGGGTGACATGATGAGAGAGGTTACCAGAGCCACTCAAGAGGCAGAGTTCTATCGGACTAGATATCATGACGCAGTTCCACCTGAGTGGAGAGAGAGTTATATTTAGTCATGATCTACTCATGGTCGGTCTCGTACTACTAGCAGGGGTGTGACACAGCCATTACCTCCATGAGGACCCTCAAGGACAGGCGGTGCAAGTCCATCAGGGGCAGGTGGTACAGGTCCATCAGGGGCAGGTGGTACAGGTCCTAGGCTAGCTCCATCAGAGGATAGCACTGCCTAGTGCATTGTATATGACATTTTCATGATATTCTGTTGAGACATTTTGTATACACCGTGAGATGATCACATTTTTGATGATATTATATCATTTGTAGTTGACATCCTTGTACATTTTGACATTCATTTTTGAGATATATGAAATGCAGTGATGATTTATGATTTGATATATGATGTGTCCCTATGATGTGTATGATATGATGATTTCATGATTTTATGATATTTATATTCATGATTGTATGAGATGAAGTTTATTTGATGAATGAATGCATGATGTATATGATGTATGCTTTAATTTTATGATTTTATGATACAAATGTATGAAATGATGTTTTTGTGAATGTCAAAATATACTCAATCATGTTTTTAAAAAAAAAATATAACTATTTGATTCTTTGCCAGCTTTTGAGAAATCTGTAAATGCAAAATGCAAATTCTAACATGAATGCAATCTATACTAACCATGCAGGACATTCATACAATATTGCCATTTGGAGAGTTTATACATGCTTTTTGTATCATCATAGAGATTTGAAATGTTGAAAGTTAATACAAGCATCAAAGGGTATGTTAGCACCAGTGATGACCTAAGTATTGCTTTCATGATTTTTAATATAGCAAGTTAATACAAGCATCTAGGTATAATTGAACCGAGATGACCTGAGTATTGCTTGCATAAATAGACAAGAGTTAATCCTTTTCCCATGCAAATTCTGAAATGTCATCCATGATACATAGTAGAGCATGTCTTGCGACCAATTTACATAGTACTAATGATTTCCTCACAAATAGCAGACAAAGAAAAATCATACTCCTTCCTTGCTCTTCTAGTTCAATACATCATTGAATTACTCCAGAGATATGATAGAAAATCAAACAACTATTCAAATCCTGCTTAAACTATTTCAAACATTTATTCAGATTAAGATCATCCAATTTTTTAGTTATCATCATTGATATTCTCATTTGTTTGGAGCATGTTGTTTTGATTTCCATTGGTATTGAATAAACATGTTGTGATTGATTTGATACGACAATGTTTGTTGTGTTTTGTCAAACTGTTATTTGTTTGTTTGTGATATTCTGAAAGCTCATTGCCCCTCTCTTGTTTGTATGTTTCTGCGTTTTTCCCCCAATGTAAACACAACCTAAGGATAAAAGATATGTACAAATTTCATCAAGCCATGATGAAAAATAAGGATTCCCATGGTATGATATGGATAATGAAAAATATATACAGATGATAGATATGGATGAAAAATGAAAACAAGACATAAACTAATAAATGGAGGAGCCCATTTTAATTACAAGTAACGCCTGTTTGCCAGGTTTTCACTACTTGTTTTTATTGCACTTTTTCAGGATTTTTTTGATTTTTTAGGACTTTTATATTTTTTTATTCTTCGGACTTTTTATGATTTTAAATTTTTTCAGGACTTTTTATTATTATTTTTTTTTTTTTCAGGACTTTTTATGATTTTTTTTAAATTTTTTTCAGGACTTTTTAGACATAGAACTTCTTCAGATGAATACTATTGAGTGGCTCTTCAAACAGGTCCCCCTCTGATGTGGATAACTGATATGCACCAGAACCGTATGCTGCTATGATAACAAATGGACCAAGCCAATTAGGTTCAAATTTCCCTTTCTTTTCTCTGTCTTGCTGATTACGTGGATTTTCTCTTAAAACTAAGTCACCCACTTGAAATTCCCGTGGTTTAACTCTGTGATTATAACTACGGGACATAACTTGTTGATAACCTTTCAAATGATCAGCTGCATGTTGACGTCTTTCATCTAACAATTCTAGTTCCTGAAGGCGAGAAACCCTGTAGTCTTCATCACTTATCAATCCCTTGAGTGAAACCCTAAGCGAAGGTATTTCAGCTTCTAACGGTAAAATTGCTTCTGCTCCATAGACTAAAGCATATGGTGTAGCTCCTATTGGTGTGCGAACACTGGTTCTGTATGCCCACAAAGCTGGGTTTAATTGGACATGCCAATCACGTCCAGCGTTATTTACTGTCTTCTTTAATATCTTCAAGATAGTTTTGTTAGAAGCTTCTGCTTGACCATTACCCTATGGATAATAAGGTGTAGAGAACCTGTGTTGAATGTGAAATCTTTCACAAAGTTCATCCACATCTTGATTCTTAAAAGGCCTTCCATTATCAGTAACAATAGAATTAGGAATTCCATATCTACAAATAATGTAATTCAGGATAAATGAAGATATTTGTTTACCAGTCACTGTTGTTAGAGGAATAGCTTCAATCCATTTTGTAAAATACTTCGTAGCTGTGATGATAAATTTATGACCATTTGACGATGAAGGATGTATTTTACCAACAAGATCTAATCCCCATTGAGAAAAAGGCCATGTCAAAATGAAAGGTTGCAGTTCTTGTGCAGGTGCATGAATAAGATTCCCGTGGATCTGACATTTAGAACACTTCTTGACAAAATTAAAAGAATCTTTCTCCATGGTAGGCCAATAGTACCCCATTCTGACAAGTTTCTTGGCTAAGGTCAAAACACTCAAATGAATTCCACAAATACCACCGTGAACCTCTTGTAAGGCTTTTTTAGATTCGTCACGTTCAAGACATCTAAGGAGTGTACCATCAAGACCACGTCGATAAAGAATATTGGAAATTAAGGTATAATGGGATGATTGGCGAATGAAATTCCCTTTTTGGTTGCGGGATAAATCTGAAGGCAAGATGTTATCTTTCAAATAGGTATAAGTCTTGCCATATAAAGGTGAATCTGAACTGGTCAAATGACATATAACTTGGGTTTCAGGATTATCATAGGCGGGAGAAAACAATTGTTCCACCAAGAATTCATACTTGGTTTGATCTTTAGATATTTGTAATAAAGAAGCAATGGTAGCCATTGCATCTGCAACTTTATTATCAATCCTTGATATTTGTGAAAACTTGATTGACACAAAATATTTCTTATAATCATCCACCATGTTCTTGCATGGTAGCAACTTATCATCTTTAGTTTGATAATCATCATTAATTTGATTAATGACAAGTTGTGAATCACCGTAAACTTCCAGCTCTAAAATCTGCCATTCCAAAGCTATTTTCAATCCTATGAGTAATGCCTCATATTCAGCTATGTTATTTGTGCAAGGAAACATCAACGATATGATCGTGAAATGGTATGTCCTTCAAGTGTAACAAAAAGAATCCTTGCCCCCGAGCCATATTGTGTATAAGATCCATCAAAGTATAATGCCCACGGTCTCTAAATTGTTGCTGTAAAGACATCTGCATCAGGAAACTCAATGTGCATTGGATTTTCTTCTTGTAAAGGAGCTTCAGCCAACTGATCTACAATGACCTGTCCTTTAATAGCTTTTCGATCTACATAGTGAATGTCAAACTCACTTAAGATCATTACCCATTTTACAAGTCTTCATGTTAAAGTAGCTCTGCTTAATAGGTATTTCAATGGATCAATATTTGTTATCAGCTTAACTATATGAGCCAACATATAATGTCGCCACTTTTGAGAAGCAAACACTACCGCAAGACAAGCTTTTTCAATGAAACTGTAGTTTAACTCATGTCTTATTAAGGTTCTGCTGATATAATATATGGCCCTTTCTTTACCTGTAGAATCTTCTTGTGCTAGCAATGCTCCCAAAGATACTTCTGTTGCTGAAATATAGAGTATGAGTGGCTATCCTGGAATAGGTGGAATTAAAACTGGTGGATGTGTAAGATATTGCTTGATCTGATTGAATGTTGCTTCACATTTGTCATCCCATTTGAATGGGACATTTTTATGTAATAAATGTGTAAATGGCGAGCTTTTGTCTGTCAGTTGAGTTGTAAACCTTCTAATGGACTGTAATCTTCCTTGCAATGATCTTAATTGACTGATATTTCATGGTGGAGGCATGTCCATTATAGCTTGTACCTTTTCTGGATCAACTTCTATACCCTTTTCTGAAACAATGTACCCTAGGAGTTTTCCAGATGTAACGCCGAAGACACATTTCTTTGGATTTAGTCGAACATTGAACTTCTCCATTCTGATAAAGATTTTTGACAAGATTTCCAGGTGTTCATCTCGTGTGTGAGATTTGGCAAGTAAATCATCAACATAATCTTCCATGAATGTATGCATCATATCATGAAAAATAGTTGTCATTGCTCTTTGATAAGTAGCTCCAACATTCTTTAACCTGAATGGCATTACATTCCAGCAATAAGTACCCCAAGGACATGTGAACGCTATTTTATCTTGATCTTCTGGTGCAATTTTTATCTGGTTGTATCCTGAAAATCCATCCATTAATGAATACATTGCATGGCCAGCAGTTAAGTCAACAATCATGTCTATGTTGGGCAAAGGAAAATCATCTTTGGGGCAAGCTTTATTTAAATCCCTGAAATCTGTACAAACTCTAATCCTTCCATCTGGCTTTGAAATAGGTACAATATTTGAAATCCATTCTGGCATAATCAATAGTTCGAATGAATCCAACATCCAAAAGCTTCTTTAATTCTTCTTTGACCAATAATGCAACATGTGGATGCATTTTTCTAAGCTTTTGCTTTACAGGCTTTGTCCCAGGTTTGATAGATAAATGATGCATTATTAAATTAGGATCTAACC
Organism: Sequoia sempervirens; assembly: GCA_007258455.2. NCBI lineage: Eukaryota > Viridiplantae > Streptophyta > Pinopsida > Cupressales > Cupressaceae > Sequoia > Sequoia sempervirens. The sequence continues at coordinate 49,340,954 of VDFB02281492.1, read as the reverse complement.
CTGGCATATCAGCATATGACCAAGCAAAGTTAATTTGATTCTCCTTCAAGAATTCCATGAATTTCAGGACTTCTTCAACTATTAATGATGCTGCAAGTTGCAAAACTTTTGGTTGTTCTGTTGTACTTATGTTGATTGATTTTGTTGGTTCAATCAAAATAGAAGATCTTTCATGATGATACTTGGGAAGAGTGTCAAGTTTCTCATCTTTCAGTGCCTCAGAAAGGTTTTCACTGTTGGATTCGCTCTTTATTTTTCTCTTGTTTTGATCTATCACTGCCATTTTTTGGTTTTCACCAATAGATCCATCTTTTATTTCATTTATTTTGCAGCAAAGAGACTTGACATCCTCCTTATCAAAATCATGAGTATCAGATTCTTGAATGAAACAATTTTTTTCTTCATTTGAGGAACAAAGGAAATTTATAATGTCCTCATCATTACTGAATGTAGGAATATGGATAGGTGTGTCAATGTCCCAATCTATAAGTTCTGGATAAACTAAAGGCATAGGATCATTAGGTTGGGTAAGGTCTTGAATTGTCAAAGTCAGGATATGGTTATCATCCTCATGGTAGAAAAGGTCTATGATGGTATTCTCCTGTTGATTGTTAATCTCGTTAGAATCTAATTCTTCCTCACTTGAGTCATGATCACTTTGTAAAACAAAATCAAGTGGAGACCTTGAGCCTTCTCCTTGTATAAGAACAGGTGCATATTTGTGTATGGTATCAACTTGTTTATCCCTCCAAAATTCATCATTATAAATGGTGTCCCATTCATATTCATTAGAATCAGTATCTGAACTATTTTGCAATTGGAAAACTGATTCATGAGATTTATCTAACACGGATCCTCCTTCATGAGTTAATTGTGTCTGCTGTGAAGTAGATTCTTCTTTATCTTTACCATATCCAAATCCTGTTTTATCACTTGAATGCTTTGAAATAGGTTGAATTGGTTCCACAATTCCTTCTCTTCGTTTCCCTATAGGACCATTCCCTTCATAGCCCATCTTTTGCATAATAGCGTACCCCTTACCATATTGTTCTTTAGGCAACTTAATGTGCAAGAGAGATTCATCTTCATCTTTGTATAGCCAATTTAGGATGTCCCTATCTTCAGCTTCTTCTTCAGTGGTATTAGCTCTAATGAATTTTCCATCAAACTTTGTGATTGGCACGGAAGCTTGAGATGTAGAAGCGGTTACAATCTTTTGATTTGATAAATTTGGCAAACCATGTGATCTTGGAGAAGGAGGTAAAGTAGAGAGAGATAGTGAATATTCACCTACCCCTTTGTCTTTAAACTTCAGCTTAGTATCAAGATTCTTTGTCAATTCTTGCAATTGGACTTGTAGATTGGAAGAAGAAACAGCAAGAGCTTCCCTATTATGTGGCACAAAGACATCTTGAGTTACTCTAAGATTTGAACAAGTTTGGGTACTATTGTAATCAGCTTGTATAGTTATTTCTTGTCCATCATAAGGAAACTTGATGCATTGATGATACGTTGATGGAACTGCTTGCATATCATGAATCCACAGATGACCCAAAAGTATGTTGTAAGAAAGATCTCGATCTAGAACCTGACAAAATGTATTCTTCACAACAGGTCCCACTCTGATAGGTAGCAATATTAATCCTTTAGAAGCTCTTTCTTCATCATCATATGCCTTGATGGTTATCTTCCTTCGTGGATCAATTTCATTTTCTGATATTCCTAAGGCATTTATTAACTTTAAGGTACAAATATTCAAACCAACTCCTCCATCTATTAAGACACGTCTAATTCGATGTTTATGGATCATGACTTTAAGATAGAGTGAGGAATTATGTGGATGTGTCATAGAGGCATCATCTTTGTCAGAAAATGAAAGACAAGTGGGGGAAGACAAATGTCCCACCATGGCTTGGAATCTTTTTACATCTAAATCAGTATCAACAGTTGTATTTACAAGAGCTTCTTCTAAAATATTCTTGTGTATGGGGGATATTTTGAGAAGTTCAAGGATGGGTATTTGAGCTGATGTTTTTCTCAATTGATCAACCAGATTATACTGACTTGGAGAAGAAATAGTTGTTTTAGATGAACTTCCTTCTAAACCAACCTTGGCTTGACCTCTTGTTGTTACATTAACCTGTTGATATTCTTGTTTTCCCTTGATTTTGATAACATTAACCCGATGATCATCTGTGTGGATGTGACGGATTATATTGTCAACATTATGTATGCTTTTGGTTTTGGTATCTGATGTTTCCCCCTTTTGATAGTTTGGCAAAGGATCTTTAAATGCTTGATGATCATCATTGGTATGATGTGCCTCAATTGTAATGGTACCATTGTTAATTAAATCTTATACTAGATTTTTCAAAGCTTGAAAATTGTTTGTTCTATGACCCTTACATCGATGATAATTGCAATAATATGAGTCATTCCATGATGGCGGTTTGACTTGTGGCTCATAATCTCTTTGTGGTGGTAAGGTGATAACCTTATTATCAAGAAGCTCCTTGAGAGCAGACTCAAGAGATTGACCCAAAGCAGTAAAAGTCCATCGATTTGAAAAGAATGAAGGTCTAGACAGATTTGATGTTTGGGCATTGCCAAGATTATTATTGAAATTACCACGATTTTGATTGGTATTTTGATTGGTCATGTTTTCTTGCTTGGAAATTTGTCCTTGTTGATTGTTGTTTCCTTGTTGAATTGTATTTCCTTGTGGATTGTTTCATGGAGCACTTGATAGATTGAAAACAGATGGTCTTGTTCGTAAATTATTTGCATCCACTATACCATCATTGACAACATTTTTGTTTCTGTTCCAAAACCTTGTTTTATTGTTTTTGTTTTGATTTGATGTACTTGGATTATCAAGTTTTATCACTCCCCTTTTAACCAATGCCCCTTCAATGGTGATTGCATTTTCAATCAATTTTTCAAAGTTATGAGGACAATGAAGGTTAAGCCTATAGCTTAATTCTGGATCAAGGCTATTGATAAAGATATCCATCTTTTCCTTTCAGGAATAGGATGAGAATATCATGCAAATAACCTTCTCCACCTTTATAAAAATGTAGTAAAGGGTTCTCCTACTTTTTGTTTCACTTTACAAAGATCAAGCATTGTTATCTGGTGTTGAATGTTGTAGGAGTATTGTGATATAAACTGATTTATCAACTCCTCATAAGTTTTGATAGGTGGAGTGATTTTTGAAAGCCACTCCATGGATTGTACACCTAGACTTCGTGGAAATAATCGCATCAAGTAAGTATCGTCATAGGCGAATTCAAGACTCATGTTTCGGAAATCCCTAACATGGTCAATGGGATCAATTTTTCCATTATACCTATCATACTTAGGAATTTCACAATGTTTTGGAAATGGGATCATTTGAAGACTCCTATCAAATGGATAAGGAGATATGTCTTCCAAAACATATTTCTTTGTTGTACCTCCTTGCATTTCCTTTATTTGCCCTTGTAATTCTTTTATCTGTTGGTTAAGAGCACTAAAGTCATTAGGAGGAGTTTCAGGATTTTGTTTAATCCCTTCTATGTCAAAAGTGTGAGGCAACTTAGCTCCTTGATTAGCTAATGAAAGAAAATATTTTTCTTTGTTACGTTCTAGAATTCTTTCCATAAGAGTATGGAATTGGGGATCTTGTTCTGCTTCTTGAAGCTTTTCTTCTGTTAACTCATCAAGATTAAACGTTTCCTCTTCTTTTTCATTACGGTCACCCATTTTACTGGTAGTGGTTTCTCCCTCGTCTTTTTCCATTTGTTTTTGAGATCTCGTGAAGACAGGCATAGATTTTGCTCCAAATTCTACTTGCTTTTGATCAAAAGAGTGAAATAGTGCAATTTATGTGATATATATGAAAGTCAGGATAGAATGAAGATTCTATGACTTACACAAAATTTCTAATCTTGTAGCTTGTGTTGTTCCCTAAGTGAAAGGATGAAAATCTTGTTTAGCGGGAATGTAAGCAAAAGATCAAGAAAAGGATGATTTTGCACTTTATGAAGTTTTGATCATGGCTTTGTAAAAGGATGGATTTTATGATAGATGCCTAATGTATTCTAAGTTCTCTATTGCAAAATTTGATTTGGACGAGTAGAATATTCGATTGCGGGTTGGGGAATATAACTGAAACGAATGTGTTGACTATGGTTATGCCTTTGAGAAAGGGCTCTTCTTTGAAAGTAAGCTTGTGAATATAAGGGCTCTATAGCATAATCATCTGAAAGACCTCTAACACAATCATGATACCTATGAAGAAAGGTTCTATATTTGAGTAAAACTTTTCGACTTTGATACAAGAATCGTTGCTTCTTCAATAATTTCTTGTGATTGAGGGGTTTCTTTGGCTTCTTAATCCTTTTGGAAATGGATTTCTTTACAAACTTTGTGGATTTCCAATCTCGTAACATGAGATTAATCAATGTAATAATGAGTGTTTTGGATGATCTTATCTAAATTAATATATTGAAAACACATCAAATAAGTTTTAAAACAGTTGTCTTAAGTCCTATACTAAACATCAAGTGTATAACCAAAATATTGTTCAAAAATTGTTTTAACGGGTTTTACACATGATAAGCACTTCAAACAGACTCACTCTTAGTTCTCAAGTAGGTCATCATAGCAATCAACAACCCACATCTTAGAACTGTGTCGACTCACACAGCCATGTCACCCCCGAAAGGGCGCCCACATTTTTGTCTTTTCCAGGTGCGTACTCAGAGTGACGGAAGTGGATACCGGATCCCCTGAGCAAACAATCCTTGGCAGTTATATGGTGAGTATCTTGGGGGTAGATTCTTCCCTCCCCTGCATTGTGATTAAAATGATATTCAAAAACTAACTCGGTAAGATACTACACTAGGTTCGTAGTAAGGGTTTCCGTTCGGTGCGGCAAATGATAGACTCCCTCGAGAGACCTCCCTACCTTTAAAACAAAGGCTTTGGGGATCGTTATCAATGCACACTACTGTCGAATGGGATTTTCATCAACCATCCACATTTGATTATAGTGGGTTGGAAAACTTGGGTTTAGTTGTTCCCACTTAGGTCGTTCCCGTAGGGTGAGTGCTTTTTCCCACTACGGCAGGCCTTCTAAGAGGTATTAATAAAACATGAAAATACATAAAGGGAAATAGGTGAGTTTGGCATTTTGATCACCCAGTTAAGGGGAGAGCATAGGCCTATCACCAAAGACAAAGAAAACACTAATGTATTTTAAGCACCAAATGAAAATTTTCTAAGCTAAGTGAAGATTTTGCTTCACATAAAAAGAAAATTCTTTTTAAGCCCAAAACGAAACATGAAGTGTCTACCCTAGGATTGATTCATTTTACCTTAGATGACTACCCTAGGATTGGTTCATTATTCTTTAGATGACTACCCTAGGATTGCTTCTTTTTTAGTTTAGATGACTACCCTAGGATTGCTTCTTTTTTTTTATCCTTAAAAATTACTAACTATTTGCGGCTGCGTCGGAGTCAGTTAGACTATTTTAAAATTACAGATTACAATATACTGCCTTTTAAAAGTTGCACTGCGACAGACATTATAGGTGCTGCAATACTAATTACGAGCGCTGCAATATCTCTTACGGGCGCTGCAAAATTTGTTACGGGCGTTGCAATATATGTTACGAGCGCTGCAAAATTTGTTACGGGCGCTGCAAAATTTGTTACGGGCACTGCAATACTGATTATGAGCACTGCAATAGTTCTCACGGGCGCTGCAATAGTCTTCAAATGCGCTAAACTGAAGATGAAATTCCCAAAATGTTTTTCTTGCGCTATTTCGTTGTTTTTGTCTATAACCTGTCAAAAGAAACTGCAAACAGATATTAAAAAAGGGGGCAAGAGCCCCACGGTGGGTGCCAAAAATGTGTTGTTGTTTATATGGTTAATCTAATTGAAAACAAAACACTCTAATGAAACATTAAACTGAAGAAATTGAAATAAAATTAAATAAACAAGAATTCTTCAGAGCCATTCCATTTTCTCTATCTACAGTGATTCTTTTGAAGCTGTTGCTCTCAGATTTGATGTAAGCTTCTCCAAATGGCTACTGTAGAATGAGTATGCAAATGAAAACCTCTATTCTATATGCTGGTGAAGATGGTATTGCTAACGGATATGAACAGGGGCTGTGAATTATGCACAGGGGCTGTAAATGAAAGATGCTATGGATTGAAAATATGTCATGATTCTATTGCTATAAAATGAAAATTCTATGAATACTATGAATGCTATGAAATTTGCCTATAATTTACTTGCTTAAAACTTCTATATGATTTGGAGTTCCCGGCAGTCGTATTTATAGATTTTTGCAGGCACAATCCCGACTAGCAAGAATCTACGGCTATGAGATTGTCTGGTAGGTTTGAATGGTGAAAGATGAAGAAGTTGAGAAGAAGATGGGAGAGGTTGAGAGGTTGGAGAGAAGGATGGATTCCTGTCTTCAACCCACAGGAACAAGCCTGCACAGAAACAGAGAAAATTAAATTTTCTGTTTTGACCGTTTGCTTCCCGGGAGTTGAAGATAATCCCCAAATTAAATAAATAAATAAATAAATTTATTTAATTTCATTTATTTCATTTTGATTTTTGATTTTTTATACTATGGAAGATTTAATTAAATATTTTAAGATATTTAATTATGATGACTTTAGAAGAATATGAAATATTTAGAAGAATTAATTAAATATTTATGAATATTTAACTATAAATAGATATATGAATCGAATTAGAGGAATTAATTAAATATTTGAAATATTTAATTATAAATAGATATTTAGAAGAAGAAGAATATTTTAATCTTTATTTGAATAAGATATTCAAACTAAGATTATATGATAATTAATATAAATAAATCATAATATTTATTTAATTAATTAAGAAATGAATACGAAAAGATGATTAAATAAACTTATTTATTTAATCAAAATAAAAGAATGAAGAAATATAAATAAATTATTTAAATTTATTTATACGCAGATAGAATTCGAAGATTTTAATTAAATATTAAAAATATTTAATTAATTACCAGACAATATGATGTGACCATTTTTAGGTGTATACAACACTAAACATAAATTAAATAAATACCCAACAATCAACTACACAACGACAAGGACAAAACTTCAGTCATGGCACAATGACTCACAACAGACGACAGACTTGGGACAGGGACACTTACAAACCTACTCCCTTTTTCAACATTTTACCTATTGGGTAAATTTAATGCTCGCCCTGTCCTGTCAAAGCAGGTGGAATTGAGACTTATTCCTACAATCCTACATACAAATAAATGTCAAGTAACACATGTTTATATATATAATCAAACATCCTATTGTGAGAAGGAATTGCAGTGTAGTAGGACACTCATAAATGAGTGGTGCTACACTGTCCTCTCACCTAAGCTATTCTAACAATTACAATATCAATGATGCAATAACATTCTAAACAAACTATCATAAGATAACATGATTACTTATCAATTGCATCATAATTTAATATTGAATCCAATTGATATCATCATACAATCATCACATCGACGTAAATAATGTTCATTAATGAAAGATTATTGAATAAGCAAATAATCCAAACAATGCACAAAGTATCATAAATCATACTAACAATATCAAATGTAGAAAAAAAATAAACTATGCATCTACACACACTAGGTTGGTGAAGCAATCACCATCACAAAACAATATCACACTAACTTATAAAAAAAACCAATAGTAGTAAATATTATTAGAAACATGGGGGTATTACAGTAAGAACTAAAACTGTTAGATGAGTGATACCAACATGCAGTAAACCACCTAAAATCCTACCAACAATGCATGTCTAGAAATTACAACCATAAGGTCAAACCCAAAACATTCTAAATTGGTGACTTAGTGTTGAAGGAGAACCCACGCAATCAGCAAGATAGAGAGAAGGGAAATTTTAAACCAAACTGGTTAGGGCCCTTTATCATTGTGTTAGTTTATAGTTCATGAGCATATTAGCTATCCATGCCAGAAGGGGACCTTTCTGAAGAACCCATCAATAGTCTTTGTCTAAAGAAATTCTACACATAAGTCAAGCGCTGCATTGGAAAAAGTCCTAAAAAATCTAAAAACATTGGAAAAAGTCTTGAAAATTTCCAAAAACATTAGAAAATGTCCTAAAAAAATTAGTTACCCTAGTGAAAACCTAGAAAACATGCATCTTGGTGACAACAATAAAAACAAAAAAACCAAAAAGGGAAAAATACAAAAAAATCATAAAATTTGAGAAAGTGCAATAAAAGCAAGTAGTGAAAACCTGGCAACATGCACTATTTGTGATAGGTTGGCTTCTTCCTCTATAGGACCGCATGTTGATCACTAGCTCTGCATCATTACTATCCATATCCTTCATTCAAACCTCAAGTACGTATCCTGCTATGTTGGTCATGTCTCACGATCACTTTTTGACCATTGTACATATAGATAATAAACTGGTTTGTCTCCACTAGGTGCAAAATCCTAAACTTGGGGGCAATGAACTATGAGCTTGAACCAACAGACAAATAGCAAGAGGAAAAATGCAACAAAAATAATGATCATAGTGCAATCAAACATCGAACATCAATCACCATCATAAATGCATCAAACATCCATATCATATCATAAAATCCAAACATGGGTCAAAAATCCAAAAAAGTCAAAAACTGAGTCACCCTGTTGAGCTGCATTGTCATGGTTCGTTGTAATTAGTTGTCGTCTCCTGCCTATTCATATCTTGGTCCTATAAATTGGTTGAATCAGTCAAACTAAGTGGTATCTGCATGTATAGCATAGGCAAGGCTTATCTTTGATCAGCCCTCGAGGCCCCTAGGATAGGTCTTTAGGTTAGGTTCTTGGTCAATATACCACAAAATAGCTAAAAATTGGAAAATTGAAAATCTCAAAAACAACATAAAATCAAATTCAAAAGGATGATGCTATTCTAAATCATAGTTTTATCACTTTCACACAAATGTTCAAATTATTTTCATTATGACTGTTGTTATCATTTCTATGGAGCAATTCAAGGATGTCAAAGAACTAGAAAAGCTATGATCGAGTATGATATTTTTCTTTGTCTATTGTCTATGTGTTGATCATTATTACTATGTGAATCATCGTGGTATGTGATCTACAAAGTATCACTAATGACATTCCAGATTTGCATGGGAATATGGTTAACTCTTGTTTGTTTATGAAAGAAATTCTTGGGTCATCTTGGTCTAATTATACCTAGATGCTTGTGTTAACTTGCACTATCAAATGTCATGGAATTAGTACTCAAGTCATCATGGTTTAATTATACCATTGATGTTTTTACTCACTTTCAACATTTTAGAAGCTCAATGATGATACCAAGCACAATGAATTGATTACTGGGATGACAACATTGCATTGTTAGAGTTGCATGTTTAGGCTGCATTCATACTAGGTTTTGCATCTGTATTTTTAGATTTTCCAAGGCTGGAAAAATTTACATCATCAAAGTGGTAGAAATCATCAAATCTACAACTGAATAAATGTATACATCAAGTCTCAGTTCATCAATCAACCTCTTAGCTAAAGTAGTCAAAAGTCCCCTGTTGATCCTATACGGTCGGAGCATATCAATTAGAGATGCCAAACCACATCGCCCAATCATCATCAAAATCCACCTACACTAGATGTAGAATCATGTCCCATGTCTTTAGGAAGTTTTCCCTAGACTAAAGAATTCTAAAATCCTCCTTTGATCATAACATATCACAAATCAGCAATCTTATCAATCAATCAATCAACATAATCAGCTCTAACGCAATTTTGATCAAATCTTATAAGCATCTATCATTGATCCTCACCTATCATGAGGACAATCATCAATCTATCATTGATCCTCAACTATCATTACGACAATCATTATCCTTCTATCATTGATCCTCACCTATCATGAGGTCAATCTATCAACATCATCAAACATCATCAAATCAAACAATTGGCCGAACACGATCATCAAACATTAAACACAAGGAGGCAACATAAGGCATCAATTAATCAATTAATTGGGGCAACTCAAATTCCTCAATATCAGAAGATAAATCTTGAGAATAACATCAAAGCTAAATTTTATCATCATCATCATTGAAAATCAATGAAATTTTTTGAAAATCATCAAAAAAATATTTTATTATATCAAATTCCTCGATTTATCTCTTGAGGGGGCATACAGTCATAATCTTCTGAAAATCACTTCTGAAAATCATCATTTGGGGCATCGTTAAAATTTTAGCATCACTAGTAAATTTTTCTTTGAAGTAATGTATAAACACATCACTTCAAAGAGGGGAAAAATGTATACATCCAAAATTGGTCTGGAAAATATTAATTAAATATCACTTATTTAATTAATAAAATCTTTATTCCTCTATTATATAAATAAATTGCAAATTTATTTACATAGTTCCTACTTTCTTAATTCCTCTTTTCTAATTCTCCTTCTTCATGATTTAATTGAAATAAGAAAATCTAAATAATTTTTTTTATTTTAATTGACTCACTCACACTAAATTCAAATTTTTAAATTTGAATTTTATCACATTTCTACATATTCTTCTAACTGCCATCCACCTCACCCTCTAACTCCCCATGTGTCACATGAAAATAATTATTCTTATTTTCTAAAAAGGATATTTGTTCTCAACCATTTAACCACCTCAAGGACACATGGCTCCTTCATTCAAAGGATTCTTTCTTACAATTGGCAAGATGGTTTTACTAAAGGGAACAATTGCCTTATTTTCTCCAGATGTAATCTCAATCATTCATGGCTGCTAACTCACTTGATGCCTTGGTAAAATCTATAAATTGAGGCCCATTTATAGCTTTTCATAAGGAGCATTTGCATAACATCACTCTGCAGGAATTCATTCAAGTCTTTGAGATTTCAGTTTGTATTTTCAATTTAGCATTTAGAGTAGATTAGTAATTTTCTTATAATCATGGCTCCTTTAGATATTTCTTAGCTTAATTCAGTAATTAGGATCATTTTCGTCTCATTTTCTATTAATTTAATTCTTAATTGTGTCATTTTCACCTCATCTTGTATACAGTAGCTCACTCATCATGACATTTCATCATTTCATTTAGTTAAATCATTCAATCATGTAGATGTAGACCTAGATTCTATATTACAGATAAATAGGCTACTTGTTTCTTAGGTGACATCCCAATGATTTGTGCAAGAATAATATATAAGAGCATAATTACTAGGACATTTAAGATTAGAGGAAGATGGGATGTTTTTAAGGGACTATGTTATCAAATTGTGTTTTGATTAAGTTAGATTTCCTTAATGCAATACTTTCCATATAATTTTTTGTTATTTGTTGATATAATTCATGGATATTTTTCTACACACAAGTGGTATTAGAGCAACAAGATCCTAAGTGTGTAACAGACTGACAAAGAGAGGTAGTTAAACCAAGACTACGTTGTGGGTGTTGAAAAATAATCGATGGGAGAGGAGCCCATCGTGGTAGTGGAAGAGGAAGAGGAGATAATTTTGTAAGAGATGAAGATTTTAGAGCCTTGAGAAGGCAGGTTGAAACTTTGAAAAATGAGATAAGGATAGGATTTGCATGAATGAGAGACCCAAGAAGTGATGAAGAAGAAGATGAGAAGACAAAGAATGCTAGTTTAAATACTAAGTAAACAGAGGAAGTTGCAGCAGTTGGAAGAGATCCATTGATGAGGGTGTAGACATCAAAATCTGATTGAAGCCTGCGACTTCAATATTCTTCATAATTTGTATTCTTCATAGTCATGATTAAATAATGTAAATTATTTAATTATTTTGTAAAGTCTTCATTTATTTATTAATTAAATAAATCTAATTATTTAATTAATTTACCTTAATATTTATTCTTCTATTAATTAAATAATCTTAATTATTTAATTAATTCACACTTTTCTTTATTTTATCTGATTAATTAAATAAACACTTTTTATTTAATTATGTTACTAATTAACCTTATCCTTATTCTTCAATTAAATAAATTCTTATTTAATTTACCTCTATCATATTTCAACTATAATTAAATAAATCCTTTTATTTATTTAATTATTCATGTAAAATCCTTCATCACTTAATCAAATAAATCTTATTTATTTAATTATTCTTCAAATATCAAATCTTGAATTAAATGAATTATTTAATTCATAAATTCAATTTTAACGCATTCCTATATATTTGGATAATTGTGTGAGTTATCTAAGTATTCACTTTGACTCGACTCGACATCTATTAAAATTGCTTAGTTAACTCAGGATTTAATGTCTGAGTGGCTTTCTTGAGTAATCCTTCTATCATGACTAGTCAACCATTCAGTTCTAACTCAATTACGTGTACATGCGTATTAATTAAATATTCCTATTTAATTAATTAAATCTTGTGCGTGCATTCGAACATAGAGTTGCTTTAATCCATCTTTATCTTTATCATACAAAGATAATTATTCTATTTTTGAATACTAAACTTGAAGATTAAATCATTTATTTAATCTTTACTTCTATTTCTAGTTCTTATCACTCATGTCACTACTAACAGTTATTAGAATGCATGTCTAATCTTTCAATCTCAACTATTCATTGATCTTTCGATCCTGTCCTATTGTTCAAATGATCAATTTTATATAAATTGATCTATCTTTCATCATTCCATTCTCTCTCAAAATCGTGTGACTCTCTTGAAATCATATGAATTTTGGAGCAATTATCTTGAATCTTTGATTTTTTGCTAAATCACTATCATAGGCTATACTTGCATAAGAGAAATTTGAGGGGAATTATACTACAATAGAAAAATGGAGAAGGGAAATCGAGGTTATACATGGAATTATGTAGATATTGGGTGAGATTGTTCAGTTTATTTATGTTTTAGCTTAGATTGCATTGTTGTGTTCTTTCAATCTTTCTTCTACATTTTCTAGATGTTGCATTTGGTGAACCCGACGTGAAGACACCATCTTCGTGTATCTATAGACTTTTATTTGATTTTTCTATGTTTTTGTATGGAATGATGCATCTATTTGACAAAACACCACATTTGACATTCTGAGACATAGATGCTTGATGAAATGATGCAATTGAAACACTGGACTGCATATGATATCAAAAATGACACAATTTCCTTTCTTGACCACTTCTGAGATCCAAACAATGCATTTGAAAAAATAATCACGTATCTGTGATTATCTAAGCCACAACTGACTAGTAAAATACTGTGACGCATCTGATAGATAAAACAATGCATTTGACTGGTAAATTTTTAGGTTTAGATTATCAATTTGTAGTTTCCTTTCGTGTTTTTATTTTCACTAATCTTCTATTTTTAGCGTGTGTCTTGAGGAGTGAACAAAGTTTTTGTAGATCGATAGTCGAAGGCCAATATCAAACTACTAATGAATCTTTTTGCTGAATGCATGTCGAAGACCCTAGTTAAATTTTTGAAACATATTGTTTGGTAGTGTAGCAAATCTTTCATTTGGATTAAAATTAATAAGTGTCTATTGTGTTTGGTGTGAAAGCACAATTGTGTAATTACCCTCATGAATTGGTATATCAAAAAATCCTCTCCCCTTATGCATCTGTACGATCCTGGGTGTAAGAGAAATGGTTAATGACTCTAGAACTTGGGCCTGTTCTAGTGGGAAAAAGTATTCACCCTAGGATGACTTAGACTAGTAGCACCCTAAACCTGAGGGACTTCCAGCTGGTATATAAAATTGGATTCTTGGGGAAAGCCCAAGAATCACACATATGGTTTTGAGAAGATGGATTCAAAAGGGGACTCTTGCCACATGGATCATGCCCTATGAATGAAATGACCGTATTAAATACCTTTGTTTGTAGTCTCCAAAATCCTTCTATTTACTAGTGCAATAGGTTGGACCTGTGAAGCCATTTCATATTCATACGATTCATGTGTAGAGATGAAAGCATGCCATGGGATGTTCATGGGGAAACTAGAGGGGTCAAGCTACTAATCATCTGCCTTGAATAAGCATAGCTGGGGAAACCCAAGTGAGAACTCAGTAAATACTATCTTACACAACCTAGGGTGTGCTTGTCTATTGTCAAATTAAATGTTATTTGAGTCAAAAATCAAACTAAAAAATTTTGTCTTATGATTGTCTCTTTTTTCCAAAACTTGATCACAAAAATAGTGTTAGTTTTATATCTCCATTCATTGAAACCACAACTAAGTCACAACTGTTCACCAAAGAGTCACAATTGCTTTATCAAGTTGAATCTATTTAGCCTAGAGTCACATTTGCTAGATTAGCTTGCATTTGCTCTATCGAAAAACACAACTAATTTAAAAGACTACAATTGTTATATTCTGTAATGCATCTAAAAAGGTGAGCCGCAACTACTATCTAGAATGACGCATTTTCCACTATCACATAATTTTTACGTGCACATAGTTTAGAAGGTTGTTTTTGTTATAGTCTAAGTCACAATTGTCATCACGATTCACATCTGTGAGAAATTAAACCACATCTGTCTGATACTAGATATTCAATTTTACCATAAATGTGCAATTGATCACTAGGAAACTACATTTGTGAAACACTGCCACATTTGTGAAATTATGCGATAGGTCTGCCTAAGTATTAGAAAACTAGAATTTTGAGTCACAGTCCAGTCAACACGGTCATACCAGTCTTTGATTTGTCTTTTCACAGTAGTCTTTGGACAGAAACCTAAAATGATTTGCTCAATTTTGCATCCTTTAGATATCATTTACTCATTACTTTAGTCATCCTAATCTTGAGTTTTTCATCTTAGACTACATATTGCCTTTAGATCAAACTTCTAGGAGGGTCACTTTTACAAACTTTAGAACAGGTCCACTTTCTACACTTTAGAAAAATCATAGTGTCAACGAAATCTATCATTGAACCTAGTCCTGTCATCATATCCTTTGTCCTACAGAGAGTCTTCCTATCTCATCAGTCTAGTTAGGAAACTCAACTTATCTTTGATCCTATTCCTATATTGGTTCTTTGACATAACTAAATTGACACCTTGGTTAGACTTTAGGTAGTTGGTACCCTCATCTCAGGTTCACAAAATTGATTACCTTAAAAGCTTTCTTAGACTTTGCATCTTTAGATATTGTCATTCTAGACTAGCGTCATCTTAGAACATTCCTTATTTTGCATTCAAAAAATCCCAAAAACATAGACTAGAGTCACACTATCCATAGACGCAGTTTTGCATTCCTCACATATTGAGCTTATCTTACATGGTTGAAACTAGGTCTAGGAGAAAAGAGAGAGAAAATATGTCGAACCCAAACAAATTCATCAATCCATTTTCATCAAGACCTCATAGGAATTTGTTGGAAAAATTCACTACTAGAGACCCTCAAGGACACATTAGAATATAATACATAGAGGCTACTGCACAAGACCCTGAGTTTTCCTCTTTTGTAGATGAGTATCTAGCAAATGATCGACAATGCTACTTAGCCAAATTGTTAGCTGAAGGTGCTACCTTACCTACAGGACTTGATATTAGCACCTTACACACTCAACCTACACAGGGGACAACCTCAACGATTGCTAGTACCTCTATACCTCAGGTTAATACAGCTATACCATCTGGCATACCTACATAGAGTACAACAGTCCGTATGTCTACATTTGGTACATCAGGCATGACATCGGGATTTAATTTCACTGTAGGAGCATCATTATCCACTCCCTTTGGTCCTCTTGTTGGGAATAAAATATCTAAAGCGTCAGATTCTATACCGAATGTTAGTGTCACCAATACCATACCATAGTTAATACCACACCTAGTGTTCATGTCGCCAGTACTATACCACAAACTACATAGATAGGAGGGATTCCATCTTTCAAATATAGAAATCTAGCTTCTATACTGAATGTCAATGTCACCAATACCATACCATAGTCAAAATCCATACCTATTGTTCATGTCGCTAGTACTATACCACATACTACATAGACAGGAGGGATTCCCTCTTTCCAATAAGGCAATTAGAATCCATTCTCCTAGGTTGGCAGTTAGAATCCATTCTCTCAAATTGGTAGTCAGAATCCATTCACATAGATTCTGAATTAGAATCCATTCTCATGGATTCCAAGTCAAAACACATTCACCAACATTCTGAATCCAAATCCATATCAAATACCAACATTCAATCAAAACCCATCATGAGACTTTGGATTTCAAAATACATACATAGATTTGTGTATCCCACTGAACACATCATTAACCTAGGTTGATGTCTTGTAAACACAAATGAAAGCACTACAAACAAAAATGGATAACAGGGAAGTGTCAACTAAGAAATCTTTTTCAACAAAGGACATATGCCCATTTCCCTTTGATAAATCATTGTACATGACACCTTTCCCTCACGGGTATGTCATACCGAATCTCCCTAAGTACAATGGAAAATAAATTTGATAGAAAATATAAGGGAATTTTCTACCATGTGAATAGATGTCGCTTATGACCCCACATATCTTATGAGACTATTTCCAAGAAGTCTTGTAGGAATTGCACTCAAGTGGTTTTCAGGTCTAGACTATGGCATCAAATCATGGGGCAAACTAGCTAAGAAATTTGTTGAGCAATTCTCCTTCAACATAGACCATGAGATAAATATAACAACCTTGTGTCACACAACTCAAGATGAAGGAGAAACTTTCATCGCTTTCTTCTAGAGATGGAGGACTATAGCCAATCGGTGTCCTATCGAGATACCTGAAAAACAAAATGTCACTATGTTCCAGGAAAACCTTCATGCAAAACTAAGGAGTAACTTAAGGGTACATTGGTGCACATCTTTTTCAGAACTAGTGGAAAAAGGGGTTGTAATAGAAAAGGATCTCATTGAAAAAGGAGAACTTGAGATACTGACATCTAATAGAAATCCAATCATGCAAAACACCCCCAATGACAGAAACAAATTTTGGTCTCAGAACAAAAACATCACCAATGATGGGGTAGTTGATGCTAAAACTATACAAGAAGGACCAATCATCACATTACGAGGACCTAACCCTTCTTCCAACACACTTAACTCTATCAATCAACCTCCCAACACGGTCCAAAATACTCAATGTTTGCAACAACAAAGGAGGTTTAAAAAATGTGAGTTCACTCCCTTAGGGGAACCCATTGAGTTTGTATTTAAACAATTGTTACAACACAATCTTATATAGCTTCAAGAGCCAAGACAATACTATCTAGGGAAATTTAAATCATTTTGGTGGGATGACAATGCCTTTTGTGATTATCATGGAACTAAGGGACATAGCCTACAAAATTGTCACCAACTGAAAAATATCATACAGGATCTTGTTGAGAATAGAATTATTGAAGTTAGCGGATAGAAACAAAAGTCATCAAACACTAATCATCAAGTATTTTCTGATCCATTACATGAACATGGGAAAGGAAATGTCCCCAGTTCGAGTAACGGGTATGTACAGGATCATGATGGGCCAAAAAGTGGCAATGTGATGGGTATGTGGCTGACAACTATTCTTTTACCCAAAATTGATGAAACGAAAAGGTTTTTTAAAGGATATTCTTAGTTTTCCATCGATATAAATTATGCTTTACTTTGAATTTAATACATAATTATTATTCATTTTCTATTCAAATTACGACTAAAGTCCTAAATTTATAGGCTGATTGAAAAAAATCTATAGCTTTCAAATAGTATCACATTTTTTGAATCCAAAATATGTGTCACATTACATGCTTCGCATACTATAGGATTAAAAAAAGAAAAAATGAATTTCATGAATTTTTGACCAAGTTAAGGTGGTCACACATATGAGTTTTTATATTTTTAAAAAATTTGTAATAAAAAATTCATAATTAATTATTTACTTGGAAAAAAATTACAAAAAAAATATGCATCATATCAAGGAATGAGTCCTCTACTTATATCTAAAATACTATGAAAAAATATTAACATTTTATTATGGTTAGTGTGGTTAGAAAAACACCTACTTATTTTTTACTTGAAATTTAAGTACCACTGCATTGAAATTTCAAATTTTCACCAAATAGATTTTTTTTTTTAAAAACCTAGTAGTTTAGAAACTACATTCAATTTGCTACAAATTCTATTCTTACATATTTTTTAAATAATATAGATAACTTATTCAAATTCTTATGTCAAGTTTCCTAACTCTAATTTTTCTAAAATTTTTGCCACTTAAGGGCCTATTTTTTCCATGATGATCCTGTACATACCCTAAAAAGACCAGTATGTCACCCAACTACGCTAATATCAAGCATGATTATAATAGTGGAAAAATCATTCATCACCTTCCCACCGTCGATGAGAATATCAATACCATTACCATCAATCCAACTCCTGAGTGTGCTATCAACACTTGTTGTACTAAGATCACTATCCAAGGTCCTTCATCGCAACAAACACCACAACCTTCCAAGTCAAGTCATAATATAACCTACTTGACCAATTGGGGAAGACCCCAACCCAAATCTCAATCTTGGAACTTTTGCGTATCTCCCCTAAGCATCGATCTATTTTAGATAAAGCTTTACAAAACACCACTATCCCAAATGATCTCGATGTCAATAGTTTCCAAGAAATGGTGGGCTACTTGACCAATAATCATCATGCCACATTCTCTAAACAAGACTACACAATTGAAAAGACAAATCATAATGACCCATTACATCTTGAAGTCCTTTTTTATGACACCAAAGTTAGATGAGTTTTGGTAGACAGAGAAGCAGGGTTAAATTTGTGCACTTTAAAATTGTTTAAAGCATTAGGTTTATCGGAAGCATGCGTAGAAACAACCAAAATTATTGTAATTAAAGATTATGATGATGAGGAACAAAAATAAAATAGGGTGGTAACACTTCCTATCAGAATTGGTCCTGTAGTAATGGAGACAAAATTCTAGGTCTTGGATCTCACCCTTCCATACAACCTTCTGCTAGACAGACCATGGATTCATGCCATGAAAGCAGTCCCTTCCACATATCATCAATGTCTCAAATTCCCTTACAATGGCACTAAAATAACTATAGATGGTGACCTAGATCCATTCCAATATTGCACCAATCTAAAAGAGATACCCCAACTCCAAGTGTCAGTAAACCAAGAGGCTTCATCATCCAATTCATCTCACTATGTCAATCCATCCACTCTCACTTGAACATCCACTTCACCTTTATTTCCTACCACTCCTAGGGTTGAGATCCAAGACAAGGGTTGTGGAGAATATTACATGAAGACATCTTATTGTGTTAGCTATTTGATTCCTCCTAAGTCATACAATTTACCTACAGTAGATAGGAAACAATCTATGGTCATTGTACACATTCCTCCCACAACAAATTTTACTAAATGGGGAGAATTAAGCAAAGAAACCATAAATATAGAAGATGTAACCTCCTAGCTATATAGAGAATATAATGAAGAACCTCTCTCAGTTGCACACATTCCTATAGATCTATATGGAAAAAATTTCAAAATCATGTAGAGCAAGGGATATAATGGACATAGTGGTTTAGGCTTAAATCAAGACGGGAGGATTGAACTGATCTTTGTTTCTCAGTGGCCAAAAGGCTTAGGGCTTGGGTTTCAACTAATTTATATTGGTGTTCCTAGTACCACATCACCGTTAATTGAGGAAGTAAGTGCTTTAGATGATATTGAGACATCTCATGAACCATCTTACCAATGCCACTGTGACTCCCCCAAATCAAATGAATATGAGTGGGATTCTCTATCCTCCACCTCTTCCATGGACCTTGATAAGCTATTTGGAGAACTTGACTTAATGTTGAGATCCTCACCAAATCCATTGAATTCCTATCCACCAAAGAATATGACAAAAGAGGAATGGTTTAAACATTACTATTGGGAATCACTTGATCCTACCTCTTGGCAACCTGATGCATTTGTTTCAGATATCCAAACCTTGGCATTAGGCCCACCTCTCAATCCACCTAGACCTAAACCAAAGAGCAAAGAGGACTTAATACAAGAATTTTGTGACCATATGAACAATTCAGTCCTTACCTTAACTCCATTAAACTTTGCTAACTCTGACAATGACATGCCCTTAGTTTATCCACAACTCATTGATTGGGACCAACAAGCCATGCTCATCTTGAAATTTTTTGAGAATGACGAAGCAATTGCTAAGTTCCTGGGACTAAGAGAAGGAATACCTCGTAGTGATCACAAGGCTAGTTTTACCATTGAATTAGACAACAAAGCATATTTTAGGGAATCTGTTCAACCCTCTAGTTGTAAAAATGAGAAAACAAATAAACAAGATAAAAAGATGAGTCTCTAGGTGAAAACCAAAAGGTGCCTCTAGACAATGAAAACATAAAAATAAAGGACGCATTCAAAGGAAAAAACCTCTCTAAGGCACCTAAGGATGGAGGTTTGAAAATTCTCCCCATTGCATAGGAAAAGTCACCCATGCTCGTTGAAGAATCAGTAGAAGTCAACATAGGCACAAAAGAGAATCCTCAATTGGTTTATTTTGCAATGTCATTGACCACAGAAGAGCAGCTAGAATTCCACAACTTCTTTACACAACGACAGATAAATTTTTCCTAGTCATATATAGACATGCCTGGGTTGGATCCTGGTCTTGTTTTACATCACTTTCCCTTATAACCAGGTGTCAAACTAGTGAAACAAAAATTGAAGAAAATTCACCCATAAATTGCTCTACTAGTCAAGGAAGAACTTAAGAAACTATTAAATGTGGGTTTCATTAGATCGATTGACTATGCAGATTGGATTTCCAATCTTGTACCACTCACTAAACCAATAGGGGGCATCCACATTTGCACCAATTTTAGAGATATCAACAAGGTTTGTCCTAAGGATGACTTCCCTTTGCCTAACATAGACATGATAGTAGACATGACAACAAGGTACGAGATGTTGTTCCTTATGGATGGATTTTCAAGATATAATTAGATCAAAATTGCAACTGAAGACCAACCTAAAACAACTTTCACATGTCCTTGGGGAACGTATTGTTGGAATTATTTTCCACTCGAACTCAAGAACGCTGGAGCAACCTATCGGCATGCCATGACCACCATTTTTCATGATCTATTACACACTCTTATGGAGGATTATGTCAATGAACTTATAGTTAAATCCAAGACAATGGCAAAACATTTACAAGTTTTAGACAAGATATTCCAAAGGCTAGAGAAGTATAAAGTGAGACTCAATCCCAATAAATTTTTGTTTGGAGTAAATTCAGGAAAGATTTTAGGGTATATCTTTTCCAGACGTGGCATTGAAGTCGATTCGACCAAGATAAAAGTGATCATAGACATGCCTCTACCAACTAATCTTAGTCAGCTAAGGACATTACAAGGGAGACTGCAATCCATTAGGTGATTTATAGTGTAGTTAGTAGATAAGAAACATCCTTTTCAACATTTACTTAAGAAAGGGGTACCCTTTGCATGGACGATTAGGTGCGAAGAGGATTTTCAACTAATAAAAGAATATCTACTCACACCACCAGTATTAATGCCACCTATTGAAGGATGACAACTGATTCTTTATATTTCAGCAACCCATTCATCACTCAAAGCATTGCTTGCATAGAATGATGATGAAGGTCATGAAAGGGTAGTATATTATATCAATCAGACTTTGGTAGGTTATGAGCTCAACTATAGTACCATTGAATATGCCTATCTTGTGGTAGTATTTTCTACACAAAAACTAAGGCACTATATGCTAAACCATCAAACAATGTTGATTGCCAAAATAGATCCTTTAAAATATCTTCTAAGCAAAGCAGCATTAATAGGACAGCTGGCCAAATGGGTTATGATACTTAGTGAGTATGATATCCAATATGTAGAGAGAAAGGCTATTAAAGGACAAGTCATCGCTGATCAGTTAGCTGAGACACCAATACAAGTAGATCACTCGTTAGTTTTAGACTTTCCTAATGAGTTTATCTTCACAATTGACACAAACACAACATGGAAACTATACTTTGATGGCTCACATAAAAATCATGGCTCAGGGACTGGTATACAATTTATCACACGACAGGGTGATTCCATTCCTAAGTCATTCAGGATTGCATTCCCATGTACTAACAACATAGAAGAGTACGAGGCTCTAGTGACAGGGTTACACATGGCAGTCAAGTGGAAAATTAAGAACCTACAGGTATATGGTGATTCTCAACTAGTAATCAAACAGGTAAATGACGATTATGAGACTAAGGATGAGAAGCTTGCTCCATACAAATGCATGGTAGATAGATTTAAGGAGTACTTTGACAAGGTCATATTTCATTAGATACCTCATGTTCTAAATAGGGCAGAAAATGCTATGGCTACAAATGCATCACTTCTAAACATTCCTAGCAATGTGCCTAATTTTGAGTTCTTGGTAGAACAAATTTTGGTCCCAACCTACTATATCCCAAATTCTGAGATGATATGTGACATTGTTGGTCCTGATTCCCCATGGTACAAGGAAATCTATGACTACCTCCATGTTGAAATCATACCTACTGGCCTATCAAATAGCGAATGTAGGACATTCCTTCACAATTCATCCAAATACACCATTGTCGAAGACACCTTACATAAACATGCCTTAGATAATACCCTATCGAGATGTCTTGATTCCTATTGGTTTGTTTTTTCCAATGTAACTAGGTTTGTCTTCTAGTCTACTTATGGAATTTCCAATTCCAATCAAGGGCAACTCAAATGACCTGGACCAACTTATGAGGACTTTAAAAAATCCTCCTACACTTTGGGCTCTGTAAAACCTGGGAGGGTGATCCCTTAATGTGTTTACAACCTTTGCACCACTATTATAAATGACATTAACAATAGAACATAATCTCACTTAATAGCTCAACATGATAGGATAATATTGAATAGAATCGGTTGTTCATCGATAATATCAACTACATGGAACATGAGATAACTAAACACAATCCATAGTATAAGATAGTCATTGATTTGCAATTTGTAGAAAGCTCTAGGAAAAGACAAATAATTATTGAACTACATGAATAAGTACAACGTAGATTAGTGCCATATATCCATTGTAGGAGTCAAATTCATAAGCATCTAGAGGTTTATGACAAATTTAATACATAACATATAAGATCCCTCACAATATTACATTACAAATTTATTAGTATGCACTCTAACCCAATACTACTTATCAAATCCTCATACAGAACATATCCGCCTATAATCCCATTCAAGAATTTTAATTAATTCGTTGAATTAAAGCTAAAATAAGGATCACACACACCACAATAGTGAGATGAATGAAACAACCCTTAGTCATCTTATCCAAAATTTAGATATGCATGTACAATGAAGAGACATGAGTTTGAATTTATCATTTCAACTCAAATGCTAGTATTGTTATACAACATTAAATCCCCATGATTTAAAAACCTATTACAAAATGACTTAGAACCTAAATTTCATTTCTTTCTAAAACCATCGGGCTTTATAATTTTGTCTGCAACTTCACCTAGACTTGACAAGAATTATCTAACTTGCTAACCCATACTTCTAGACTTGAAATACTTCTTAAAGAAAATGAAGGAGCAAACAAGCATCAGGCTAGAAAGTACACATGTCACCAGCCAATTGGAGCACTTGGTGATATTCAAAAAATTGTTACAACAACCATCACCCTAGAGAATATTCTCATTCATCATGTCAGTTGAGAAAAGTTGATGCAACAACAAAAACCACAAGAAACCCGTGTCGAGACTGCCATCAATGCAAAACTAGAAACCATTGTAATCATAGCATCTGATTAACCACCTATTAGTAGTCCATTCTTTTTACTCTTCCTCAGTAAAATATTTAGTTACCCATTTCTGGTATTCATCATCAGTTGGCCAGTCAAAATTAATCACCTCATTCACCTTGGTACTATAAGGTGTGTATTTCACCGCTACCTTATTTGCATCTCTTTCAAAAGATTCCAAAAATGAGCTAGTACTAATGATTTTATCCATACAGCTCACCAACAAGTCATAATTTGAGTCATCACAAATTAATTTAATTAGATCATTGATTACCTCGCTTGATCCTTCCATTGTTGGAGTGACCTGATTTTCCCCAGCTCATCAATTATATCAAGTAACAATGTGTTATCCCAATCATTAAAATTCTTCACCAATTCCCTAATCTTCCTACTCAAATCATTTGGTAGGGTCTAAAAACCTTGCAATGACTTAACTAATACTTGAGTGGCCTTTAATGATTGGGGCCTATTATTTGTATCAAACCTTGAGGCCTTATACATGACATCTGAATCACTGGCCCTAGGGATGCAATTTTCAATCAATGGTATCACTACCTTCTAATCCCTATCAATATTATTTATTGCATCTAACAATAAAGAATATAAAGAATGTATAGATATAAATTTACTATCAACCTTTTCATTTAAATGCCTCAAGACAGTAGTAACAATCTCTTTTATTCCTTGAGAAAGATCCCTCCTCACTTACCCTCAAAGATGTGTATAATTCATCAATTCTTTGCATGAGATACTTCTTTGTAGGATCAATAGAGCACTTTGTTTCTTCATCAATTTTTTCTAAAGGAGGGGTGAGGGAAAGATTTTTACAGGGAGACCCTGGTGTGGAAATTATTGGAGAAGTAGGAGGCACTAACCATGCTGTGGAAGGTAATGTACTGGTTCCTTGAGCACTTGATGTCTCCCCAGCCTATTTATAACCTTTCCACCTTAGTCTGCAACTCAACATTCCTCTGCTACATCTTGTTGTATTCCTCAATCAAAAGGTTATACTTCTCCATTAGGCTCTTCTTTTCAGCCTCCTCCCTTTCTACAGTCTTTTGGGCCAATTTGGCCACATTCATAATCAAATTAGTGGCCTCAGTGGTTGATGCCTCTAAAGATCTCTTTATTATTAATCCTCCTCTAAAATTTGGATTAGTATTAGAAACATCTGGTTTTCTCCTTTGATGGGCCAATGCCCAAATTGCCAAAGTTTCATATTCCTCACTAAAGGTAGAATCTTGCAAAGCTTCCTTGACTTCTTATTCAGAGTCTTGCAAGGGATGCTTGGACTTTAGAATAGCATTAAATGATACAGCATGTGCAATATCCCATTCAGGAAAAATCAATACTCTAGCCTGACTCACCAATTTTCTTCCTTCTTCATGAGTGATGTTCTTAAATTCTTCCATTAATTCAGCTTTTAGCTCCACATCATTCTCTTGGTCTAACCTGTCAGGCCTTAGTTCTCTTCTCTTCTTACATTTATCTTGATATTCTTCAAATTTCATCCTCCATACCAATTGCAAGAATACAAGATTTTTAACAAATGTATTGTTATCTAGAAACTCCTTACATGCTTCCATTCTTGCATCTTGTACACTTTTACCTTTCATATGTAAATTAGATAAAACCAATTCAAATGGTCTAGGAGGGGAAGGCATACCAACCTGCATGTCATGATTAGTAACAATAATTTCATCCATCAGATTCTCCTTTGGTTGATCAATTATTTTCCTCTTAGGGCTTGGCTCAAATGGTGGTGATGAGGGACTGTCTTCTAGTGATGATTCTAAATCAATGATTCTGATTGCCCCAAGCACTTTGAATTTTGGACTTGGTTGTGAAGGAAACTTCATTATTTTCTTCCCCTTTCTATCCACTTCTTCTTCATCACTGCTATCATCCTTTTTCCTTTTGTAAATAGTCTACCTCTCTGTAGGCTGGTATGCTGGCCTTGTTTCAATTAGCTTGGCACCTTGTTCCTGTACACCCAAACTCAGTTCTAAATTTATCTTTTTGGTCCTCAATGTGCCCATAATTTCCTTGAATTTCTCTAGTAGAAATTCAATTTTCTTATGATATGGACTAAACTCCAACAATGGATTATACTTTGGATCCACTTTGTGCACAATATCTAATAGCTTATCATAAGTTATCCATTTCTCCTTGTTCAACTCCTACCTATTTAGATTGAATTCATTTCTAATCAAATTTTTAGGAAAGTTGAACTCATGAACAAACTTTCCAACCTTTATTCTTTCTTTGAAAAGGGAAAAGAAACCCTCAAGATCATGCTACTGGTTTGGACCACACCTCAAATGGTAATCATCAAATATTTTCTCAAAATGCACCCAGCTTCCTTTTGAAAATGCAAAATTAGACACCATTGTATAATCTGGGAAAAATGTCCCCTTACCCCTCCCGATGAGGTTTTCCTCATGGATACAACCTATTTTACACATAACTTTTGCAAACCCAACTCTTGGTGGCACATAGCATGGCAATATATAGGGGGTTCTTTGAAAACCGTACATTCTCAAAATAGTGCTGATTGGGTATGGGATAATATCACTCCAGTTATGGAAAACTTTCAATTCTAGCTTCCTCCCCTTTGGCCTAAGGAAATCATGCAATTCATTAGGGATCTTGGTTACATTCACCATCAGTCTAGCCCTCAATCTAGAAGCAAAAAAATTATCAAATTGCACATAACTAGTGCTTTCCTTATTGCAAGATAAATCTATAGCCCATAATTGTATTGGCAATATTTCTCCATCAACCGATTGTCTTAATTCCATATTTTCAGAGAAGAAATCAACATTCTTGAACAAGAACATATGCATCAACATAGAAGCAAAGTAATGTCACAGAGAAGTTAGGGTGTTGTATTTTCACCCCCATGAACATGTATGCAATAGACATCATCGCACCAGGACTGAAACCCAAAATATAACACAATGAATAGAAAGTGGCCAAGAAATGATTTGCAAAAAAATTCAATCTAAAAGGTTCTTGGTCACTAGGGTTGATATGAAATATTGAACCTCTTGCCCTAACCTGATGAGGTGGGAGCAACTTAGCTCTAAAAAGGGATGTCAACTTTGCATATTCCTACTTCATTTCCTCAAGATTGATAGGAACCAAGTCTGCACTTGGTTCGCTCAAGTCAAAAATTTGTTGTACTTCTTCTATGTTAATGCTCAATAGAACCCTTCCATCATTATCCTTGATTACCTATGTGACAGGGTCATATCTTGCAGCCACTACTCTAAATAAATCTATATCAGGGAACACATTTGGGACTACCAACTTTTTGAAATCATACATCCAGCCATTTGAAAAGGGGTGAGGAAAATTCCTCTTTCCATACCACAATCTGAACATTTCCAAGCCTGTGATAGGAACCCTAGCATCGAAAATGCAATAGAAATTATATACTATCCCTTCCCCTAGGATTTTCCCACGCATCAGAACCAATCCCTTCTTTGTATCATTCGTCAACAAGGGAAATTGATCAAGGAAATAATCATATAGGTTCCTTCTTAAATAGTCAACTTGGCCAAAATGTTGCTTTGGCGGTGCCGTCATGGATAAACTAGGGCCTTCTTATAACTTCACACTTCAAATAGCTAGGACTAACTAGAGATATGAAATTACAAAACAATATACTACAATTTCTCACAATTTAAATAAACTATATACCTAAAAAATTTATCAACAAGCCCTATGATAAGTACAACAAATATTTTCCCAAATTCAAGTGCAGAATGACCGGGAGATAGAAATTAACTCATGGCTTTGTTTGCAAAAATCCCAAATTTTGGCTGTCAGGATTCACAACTTCGCTTTTGGCTCTGAAAATGCTTTGTGAAATACTTGAATGCTTTATGATACAAATAAAGTAGGAGAATTGATTTTATTTTGATCAAATCATTCCAGTAAGTGTCTCATCTACCATTAAAGCTCACTCGTGCACTTTACAAATGACTCCAACCATATTTGTTGCAGATTTAAATTTGATCTGTCGATCTTTCAATTAGATCAAATCATCAAATGATCACCTTCAAAACAAGCTAACACAATCACCAACATGGAAATAAGGGGCCCACCATACCATATGCTACCAAGGAAGTCCATGTGGTGGTTGCCCGCAATATCTTAATCGGTAAAGATCCTGCAACTTCAGATCACGTGATGGTGAGAAATCATAGATCTTGAGCATAAGTGATCTCGTTCCTTCAACATAGTCACTAGCCTAATCGTTAACTGTCAAGCAACCTTTTCATCAATATTATAACATATCCATTGATTTAAAATATGTGCACCTCAAGAACAATTTAGTAACCTGCCTTTTAAAGTATTACGACTAGATTAATATAGCACAATATTTCCTTTATTCCTTTGGCATCATCAGATGGGACATGTGGTGCCCACCCATGATATTGTGATCAGTAAAAACCTTGTAACTTTCGATCACGTGATGGCGAGAAAATGTTGAGATTTGATGATGATTAATCAATGGTCAACCAAACCTATCCCCTTTGGCCTCACTAGATGGGACATGTGGCACCTACCTGTGATATTGCGATCAACCAAAGCAGTGTGGTGGGGTCATCGCGAGATGGCAGTGAATGACTTAGATCAAAGGATAGTTGATCAACGGTCATCTGAATTTCATCCTTATGCAAAACAAAACATTTATTAAGAGGACAAGGGGACATCACTAGGCATATGGTAAACAATGACATAAGTTGTTTTTAAAATGATGAAACATAGGGCCAACCAAGACCTAGGAAAATAAAAAGAATCTCATGGAATAAATAAAAAGTAAAACAAAGGGACTCAACCTAGACAAACCAATAGGGCATGAGTCATTTTAAAACCCCTCAAAAAGGTAACAACAAAAAATATCCCAACGAAGGCATAAAATAAACACAAGGGTTTTATATGAAAATAAAGCAGAAACCACCAACCCAAGGAAAATTCTGACACCATGAAAGACCAGTAACACCAAGCAGGGTAGGAATGGAACATAAGGAGCAAAAATATGAACTTCCATCAGTGGCTCTAGTTGGGGACGTTCATTCCACTGGAATGAAGCAAGAATTTAGAATCTCAAGAAGTGCAGACCAACATGCAGATACAACCAAAAAGGAGTTGTTCAAACAAAACAACCCAAACTATGTTCAAGATATATAAAAAATATACAAACCTAAACTACCATTCATGGAAAAGAATACTTCAAGTGAAGTAAAACTTCAAGAACTGTCCATGAACTGGCAGTTCAAGAATATCCCCTGTTATATCTTGGAGGAAGTACGAATCTTCACCCCACTTACCATTTGTCAAAAATGGTCCCAACGAGATTGCATCAAATTTCCCATGTTTCCCTTTATCTTCCAGTCTGGCATTCCACATTAAAACCAAATCTCCATCTTTTAAACTCCTAGTAGTTGCCCTCTTGTCAGACAAATTCTTTACTTGCAACTACAACTTTGTATTTCTCTTTTGTACTTCCTTCTTGGTTTCATCGAATTCTATAAGAGCTTCCACTCTCAATTGCATCTTGTAGATGCATAAAATTAGTCATATCTAATTAATTCTAGCATTTAATTAAATGTTTATTATTTAATTAAATTCTCTAAAGTCTTCTACATATGATTAAATTTAATTAATTTAATTATATTGTTCACTCAAATTATTCTTCTATCATGATTAAATAAATTGATTTTTATTTAATTATTTCATGTTCATATTTCCACTTGATTAATTAAATAAACACATTTTATTTATTTTAATTAATTATCAGTTTTTGAATTTAATTAAGTCTCTTTGATTTAATTAAATTTAAATATTTCTTTTCAATTTCTTCTTCTAGTTAATTAAATATCTCATTTAATTAATTTCATTTACATACCATTTCCAGAAGGTTTAATTAAATATTTTTATTTAATTGAATATCTTCCATATCTTTTTCAAAATCATAATTAAATATTCTATTTAATTATGAAATCCTCCATCATTCTTCAAATATAGGGTAAATATTCTATTTTAAGAAGAATCTTTGTCACCCATAAATAAATAATTGAATTTTATAATTCATTATTTATCTTCTTAAAAATATTTCCATAATCTCACAAAAGATGATTTTTTACAATTCATATTTATTTTCTTATCTTACCTCTTTTACAGAAAAGAAAACAAATCTTGCTTTCTGTTTTCTTCTTTTTTTCTTTAGTCTTATCCATTTTCAACTGTTCGATCTGCCAAGAATTTTCACAATCGTTGATCATATCAGCCAATCAAAAGCTTACAAAAAATCTATAAATAGTACTACTAATCCAAGCAAGGGTTACACAACATACATCAGAGTAATTAGAGATTAATTGCATTCTAGCACTATAGCATTATAGTTTTATTATTCATAGCATCATCAATAGTCTTTCATTTTCAGCAATCATGTTTAGCATCAGAATAATCATACCTTAGCATTACATGCATTTCATAATCAATCTCGTTCTTTAGGAAGCCTATTCATTGAGCCTAGCATACAATCTGAGAGTCAGTTGGAATTAATGAAAATACTGAAGATTGAGGATGATAGAACGACATTGATAACATGATACTGAGTTTGTAATCTTTACTTATTTTAATATTTTGTTTTTGATATAATGTCTTATTGGTGTGTTTGATTCATTCATTTTTACATATTTAACACTCACCAAATTGACCACACATTATTGGTGCCCACTGTGGGGCCTTGCCCCATTTTTCGTTTTAGCACATCTGAGGATTTTTGAAGTGCATCCGTAGATTTTTAAAGTGCATATGTGGCTTATTTCATCTCTTTTGCAAGTACTTCAGCACATCCAGGAACTATTGTGGTGCATCTACAAGACATAATGGCGGATATACCAGACTTAGTTTGTTAAAATTTCTAAAAAACAAAAAAAAAATAGTTGCATTCTGTGTTAGCACATTTAGGAGTTTTTGTAGTGCATTTAGGAATTTTTGTAGCACATTTACGATCTATTTTGGTGCATTAACTTGTTTTTGTTGCACATACAGGGGATCTTTTGGCACATATAATTGTAACTAACAAGGTTTCTGAGTCTGACGCCTTTCGCAGACAAAACCTTTTTTTGGCTTAAAAAGAACCAATCTAGGATAGTCATAGTTGGTTTTAAAAGGAAGCAACCCTAGGATAGACATGGATTTAAAATAAAGCAATCTAGGATAGTCATCACACACTGATTTTGCACTTAAAGTGAATCCCATGCTTTCTATGAAGCAACATCTTCATGTAGTTTAGATCATTATG
Source organism: Sequoia sempervirens (assembly GCA_007258455.2). Lineage (NCBI taxonomy): Eukaryota > Viridiplantae > Streptophyta > Pinopsida > Cupressales > Cupressaceae > Sequoia > Sequoia sempervirens. The sequence continues at coordinate 49,309,709 of VDFB02281492.1, read as the reverse complement.
ATTTGGGTTTTAAAAAGAATAGTGTCTACTATGTTTGTGGCAATAGGTCTATGCTCTCCCCTTAACTGGGTGACCAAAATACCAAACTTCCCTTTTACATTCTTGCAATTTTACTGATTTATTACGTCCTATAGAGGGCCTATTCTTGTGGAAAAAATTACTCACCCAAGAGGAATGACTCAAGTGGGTTCAAGCCAAAGCCAAGCTATTCTGCCCCACTATTAAATTTAAAGCAAATAAGGAGAAATCCTCTTTTTCCAGTAGTGTGTAAGATAACCATCCCCAAAGCCTTTGTTCTAAAGGTTGGGAGGTCTCCTAAGGGATTTTATTATTTTTGCACTGAACAAAAACCCTTACTATGAACCTAGTGTAGTATCCAGTCGAAGTCAGTTTTTGAACATCATAATATCATAGTGCAAGGGAGGGAAGAATCTACCCCCAAGATACTCACCATATAACTACCAAGGTCCATTTGCTCAGGGGATCCATTATCCACTTTCGTCACTTTGAGTATGCACCTGGAAAAGACAAAAACATGGGCGCCCCTTCGAGGGTGACATGGCTGTGTGAGTCGACGCAGTTCTAAGATGCTAGTTGTTGATTATTATGATGACCTACCTAAGTACTAAGAGTGAGTCTGCTTGAACTATCTGTCATGTGTAAAACTTGTGAAAACACTTTTTGAAAAACATTTTTGAAACTTACACTTGATGTTTAGTATAGTATTTGAAAACAACTATTCTTAGAAGTGTTTGTTGTGTTTTTAATCACACTAATTTAGATAAAAGATCATCTAAAATGAAAATGTCAAATTTTAGTTGAAAACTATTCTCAACTATTTGGAAAAATACCTTGAAAAAACTATTTTAGTGCATCTAGGATATATTCTACAGCATATAAGGTCTGTTCTAGCGCATTCACTAGTTAAATCAACACTTTTAGGGTCTATTTTAGCACATTTAGTCTTTTAGCGCCTATGTTGGTTATTCTTAAAACAAATTTTTGGTCACTATCCAAAACATTTTCTGCAATGCATATAGGATACAGAGTGGCGTATCTGGGACATATTGAAGTGCATCTGACCTTTTCTCTGGTGCATATACCTATTTCTAAAGTGCATCTAGTCAACAGAAAGCCACATCTATCATTTTTCCTAAATCATTGTTTGTGACAGATCTGAGTTTATAGCATTCTCAGTCCAATAGCATATCAACATTTTCTCTCATGCTTAGGGAGTGGAAATCTACCAAGTTTTTCAGGAATTCAATTGCTAATAGAATAAGGAAACCCAAGAAACCTCTAAGTTACAAGAAAATCTTACAACGAAGGAAGTTTTTATACAAGAGTCAAAATGTATCGCTCCATTATCGCAAGTTTCTCCATAGATACCAAGATTTTTTCAGAGGATTTACTGACGAATACATTGTGGACCCCCTAGTTTCATGAGCCTATTTTTAGAGAAGATCCCTCTCTCAACAACACAATCACAATCAAGCTCTTGATTTCAACTATATACCACAACCTTCTATCAAATATTTGACACATCCTAGTCAAATACTTCAGTGAGTTGAAATAGGCTATATGATATATTGATCATTCTTCGAAAAAAAAGATCAAATCTTACAAGTGCACTTTCCATCACAAAATTTCAAATTCTTGGTTCAATTTCTCCCAACAAGATTCTAACATCCTTCATCATTGGAAGCCACAACCATGAATTAGGAAAACATTGTTTTGATCATATCATAATATTTTCATCTTATCAGATTAAAATATCATCTTTAATTGCACTCATGATCTAAGTTTAGGGGGACATCTTAAAATCATATGCCTATTTTTACATGATCACAATACAATAAACTAAAGGAAGATATCCAACAAGAAGAACATACGTCAACAACACAAAAGGAAGGAGAAAATAGTGATCCCCTTTATAGAGTGAGTCGAAATCCCCTTTTTGAGAACAACATGACTGAAGGAGAAAATAATTCTTTTACTTCTGACAAAGATATGAGAAAAACCCCTAAGGATAGTGAGGATGAACAAGAAGAAGAATGCCACCTTAAAGAAGCCGAACAAGATCCTAAATTTCTCAGAGCAGTAGAAAAGCTCATAACACGTGGCAAACAAAAATATTTCCAATTTTTGGCTGACAAAGGAGCTAAATTACCTCACGATTTTGATACTGATAACATAAAGAGTAATCCTGATGAAACACCCTTATTCGGTCTTAGTGTCTTAACTCAAAATGTTAAAAAATTAGAAGGAAAAATTAAAGTTCTAGAAGGGGCAGCCACAACAAATACATACGCTCTTGATGACATTTTTCCATACCCCTTTGATCGACATCTCAACATGATCTCATTTCCTAAGCATTGTGAAATCCCAAAGTTTGATCATTAAATCAACACTTTTAGGGTCTATTTTAGCACATTTAGTCTTTTAGCACCTACGCTGGTTATTCTTAAAACAACTTTTTGATCACTGTCCAAAACATTTTCTGCAATGCATATAGGATATAGAGTGGCATATCTGGGACATATTGAAGTGCATCTGACCTTTTCTCTGGTGCATATACCTATTTCTAAAGTGCATCTACTCAACAGAAAGCCACATCTATCATTTTTCCCGAATCATTGTTTGTGACAGATTTGAGTTTTTAGCATTCTTAGTCCAATAGCATATCAAGATTTTCTCTCATGCTTAGTGAGTGGAAATCTACCAAGTTTTTTAGGAATTCAATTGCCAATAGAATAAGGAAACCCAAGAAACCTCTAAGTTACAAGAAAATATTACAATGAAGTTTTTATACAAGAGTCGAAATGTATTGCTCCATTATCACAAGTTTCTCCATAGATACCAAGATTTTTTCAGAGGATTTACTAACGAATACGCTGTGGACCCCCTTGATTCATGAGCCAATTTTTAGAGAAGATCCCTCTCTCAACAACATAATCACAATCAGGCTCTTGATTTCAAGTATATACCACAACCTTCTATCAAATATTTGACACATCCTAGTCAAATACTTCAGTGAGTTGAAATAGGCTATATGATATATTGATCATTCTTCAGAAAAAAAGATCAAATCTTACAAGTGCACTTTCCATCACAAAATTTCAAATTCTTGGTTCAATTTCTCCCAACAAGATTCTGACATCCTTCATCATTGGAAGCCACAACCATGAATTAGGAAAACATTGTTTTGATCATATCATAATATTTTCATCTTATCAGATTAAAATATCATCTTTAATTGCACTCATGATCTAAGCTTAAGGGAACATCTTAAAATCATGTGCCTATTTTTACATGATCACAATACAATAAACTAAAGGAAGATATTCAACAAGAAGAACATACGTCAACAACACAAAAGGAAGGAGAAAATAGTGATCCCCTTTATAGAGTGAGTCAAAATCCCCTTTTTGAGAACAACATGACTGAAGGAGAAAATAATTCTTTTACTTCTGACAAAGATATGAGAAAAACCCCTAAGGATAGTGAGGATGAACAAGAAGAAGAACGCCACCTTAAAGAAGCCGAACAAGATCCTAAATTTCTCAGAGTGGTAGAAAAGCTCATAACACGTGGCAAACAAAAATATTTCCTATTTTTGGCTGATGAAAGAGCTAAATTACCTCATGATTTTGATATTGATAACATAAAGAGTAATCCTGATGAAACACCCTTATCCGGTCTTAGTGTCTTAACATGTTAAAAAATTAGAAGGAAAAATTAAAGTTCTAGAAGGGGCAGCCACAACAAATACATACACTCTTGATGACATTTGTCCATACCCCTTTGATTGATGTCTCAACATGATCTCATTTCCTAAGCATTGTGAAATCCCAAAGTTTGATCGTTATAATGGGAAATTGGATCCAATTGACCATATTAGACACTTGAAATTTGACTTTAGAATTTTCTCATGAGGGTACATACTTAATGCATTTGTTTCCATGAAGTCTTGGAGGGAAATCTATGGAATGGTTATCAAAAATCACACTGCCTATCAAAAAATTTGAAGAATTGATCAATGAGTTTATCTCACAATATTCCTATAGCGTACAATGCCAAATAACCATGATTGACCTATGCAAGGCTAAACAAAAACCTGGTGAACCATTCATCACATTTCTTTAGAGATGGAGAAGATTATTTCCTAGATATCCACAACATTTTCTTGAGAAGGAAAAGATCACTAAATTAATAAACAACTTGGATCAAGAGATGATTTATCGTCTAAATATTCATTATCCTCTCTCTTTTCAGAAATTGATTGAAAATGCAATCACAATTGAAAATACATTAGTCCAAAGGGGGATAATCAAAATTGATAGAGACAATCCTAGATCTTCTAATCACCACAATGACAAATCTAAGTTTTTGACTCACAACAAGAATGTGGTGAATTATGGTGTTGTAGATGCACATCATGTCTCATCTAAGCCAATTGTTCTTAGTTCCCCTCGCAACAATAACTACAACAATGTCAACTCAGTTACAAACCAGGGAAACAATCCTCCTCTGAGGAATAACCAAAATCCAACTTTTGTGCCAAATCAAAGTAATACCAACAACCAAGGGTATCATGGAGACAACAACAATAACAACTTAGGAAATAAATCAAACTTGAATCCACAATGATCTTCATTTTTCTCCAAAAGAAGAACTTTTACTCTATTGGGGCAATCTCTGTAATCTGCCCTTAAAGACTTGATGCCAAAGAACGTTATTACCTTACCACCTCAACGCAACTTCAAACCTATTGTGAAGTCGCCATTGTGGAATGATGCATACTATTGTTAATATCATAGATGTAAATGCCATCAAATGAATAATTGGCAAGCCTTGAAGAATGCTATTCAAGATTTAATTGACAAAGACATTGTCACAATAGAAGGGAACCAACAATCAAACAAAGACCACCAAGCATTTTGAAACCCTTTGCCAAACTATCGAAAGGGTGAGTCTTCTCAAAATAATGTGAATCATGTTGATGAGCATATAATCAATCATATCTACATTGATGACGAGTGAGTTAATGTTATAAAATTCAAAGAGAAAGTAGAGTATCGAGAAGTTAACGTAGCAACAAGGGAACAAGCTAAAGTTTTCCTAAAAGGTGCTCCTTCAAAATCCATTGTGCCATCGCCTCCACATCAATATGATTTAATCAATCAACTTGGAAAAACTTCTGCCCAAATCTCTATCTTAGAACATCTGAAGATTTCCCCAATGCATAAGGAAATTCTAGACAAAGCCCTCATTGAAACAACTGTATCCAATGATCTGAATGTGAACCAATTTCAAGCTATGGTGGGAAATTTATCCTCACCCACATGCCTTTCATTCTCTGAAAAAGATGTTGTTTCCATGACACATCCCCATAACTCATCACTGTACTTAGAAGTCATGATTCACAAGTTTCATGTTAAACGTGTACTAATAGATGGAGGTGCTGGGTTGAACATATCTACCATGAAATTAATTAGGGCTTTAGGATTTCCTAAGGATTCCATTGATCCTAGAAGAAAGATCACCATTAAATCCTATGATGATGAGGAAAGAGCATCCAAAGGTTTAATCATGTTACCAATCAGAGTGGGGCTAATAATTCTCACAGTCAAACTTGTGCTACCATCAAAGCTAGTCAACACACTTTGGTTCCTAGCAATCAAGAAGTGACTACTAGCACTTCTCCAAAAGTTGATACACAAATCAATCAACTAACCAAAACCTTTGACAAGCAATTACGATTCAAAGATAATGGAGTAGGAGAATATTCTCTTTGTCTGGCTAATCTTCTGACAACACCGTGGTCACATGGACAACCTTCTATCATGCAACATCAGATGTCTATAGCATCAACATCAACCCAATCAGTAGTAGAACCAATCACAAAGTTCAATAGATAATTTATCAAAGAGAGATTTCTTATGGAAGATCCTGAGGATAGCGAAATGCTAAAATGGCTCTATAAAGAGGAAGATGAAGATGATATAGTTCTAAATTTCAAGTTACCAACTAATAAATATGGTAAGGGATATTCAATCATGCAAAATATGGGCTATGAGGGTAATGGTCCTATTAGAAAAAGAAAAGAAGGAGTAGTTGAGCCTATTGATCTTCCAGGACTTGCTGCAAAAGATAAAATAGGACTAGGCTATGATACTAGCTTGAAAGAAATAACATCCAAAAAATTGAATGATATTGTGCTCACATTACAAGAAAGTTTTGATCCAAGGGAAGTAGGCTTGACAACAATTCAGAATTTCCTCGATAATAACTCTAACACAAACTCTAGAGAATACGAATGGGATATCATCCATAATGATGAATTCTGGAGGGACAAACAGGTTGATATGATACACAAGTATATGCCTACTCTAATCAAAGGAGAAGGTTTAGGGACCCAACCACATGAATCTGAACTATAGTGCAACTATGATTCTAGTGATACCGAGTCACATTTACTTGAACAAGATTATAGTGAGGACGGTACCATCATTGATCCACCTCATACCTCAGATCCTATAGACACCTCTGTTATGACTATAACCATAGCCGATTTTATTCAACTGAATGACCCACTACCACTAATACATCCCAATCTCATTGACTACGATCTATCTAAACCTCTAGATATACCTATGTTTCCAACCAATGAATATATCATAAACTTCATTTTTGTAGATAATGTAAATGATTGTTCCACTAGAAATTTTTTGGCATGAGATCCTTAGTCAGAAGAGTGTCAAGTTTCCTAGTTGAAAAAGTAAAAATCAAAAAGAAAGATCTAATGGTGAAAACCAGAATCTGGCAGTGTTAGATCAAACAAAAGATAAAACAAAGAGCGTATGAGATGGTGAAAACCTTTTTAAGGCACCAGATGATGGGATAATTGACACTCTCTCAGAGCACTATCATGAGCGATCGCCTATTTTGATTGAGCCTACAAAAATTATTAATCTTGAAACTATAGAGAAACTGTGGATTCTACAGTTAGCAACATCAATGAAAGATAAAGAAGTACCTGAGTTCATAAAATTCCTTAGAGCAAATCAAGTCAACTTTGCTTGGTCTTATGCAGACATGCCAGGTCTTGATCTAGATCTTATAATGCATCACTTGTCCATTAAAATAGGAGCAAAACCTATGAAACAAAAACTTAGAAAGATGCATCCTCATGTGGTACTACTAGTTAAAGAAGAACTTAAGAAACTCTTCGATGTGGGATTTATAAGATCAATTGACTATGCAGAATGGATTTCCAACATTGTTCCTGTATCCAAGCCTGACAAAAGTGTTCGAGTGTGCATAGATTTTAGAGATCTTATTAAGGCATGTCCTAAGGATGATTTTCCCCTTCCAAGCATTGATACTATAGTTGATATGACGGCTGGATATTCCATGTATTCACTAATGGATGGTTTTTCTAGTTATAACCAAATCAAGATTGCACCTGAAGACCAGGACAAAAAACTTTCACATGTCCATGGGGAACTTACTATTGGAATGTCATGCCTTTCAGTTTAAAGAATGTTGGCGCTACATATCAAAGAGCTATGACTACAATTTTTCATGACACGATGCACACATTCAAGGATGATTATGTTGATGACATACTGGAAAAATCATACACAAGAGAAGGACATCTTGAGATATTATCCAAAATATTTGCAAGGTTGGAAAAGTTCAAAGTTCGCCTTGACCCTAAGAAATGTGTTTTTAGAGTCACATCTAGAAAACTCTTGGGATACATAGTTTCAACAAATTAATTGAAGTAGATCCCACCAAGGTACAAGAAATCATGGAAATTCCCCCACCAAGGAATATTAGTCAGTTGACATCACTACAGGGATGACTCCAATCTATACGAAGAGTCATTGCACAACTAGTAGATAAATGTCTACCTTTCACACATCTACTACATAAGAATGTTCCTTTCAAATGGGATGATAAGAGTGAAATGGCCTTTCAAAAAATCAAGCAGTACTTAATGAACCCACTAGTCATGATACCACTAAATCCAGACAAACCACTCATCTTATACATCACTGCTACAGATATGTCCTTGGGGGCATTGTTAGCACAAGAAGACTCTAGAGCAAAAGAATATGCAGTATATTATATTAGCTGAACATTAACAAGTCATGAACTCAACTACACTTTCATCAAGAAGGCTTGCCTAGCTATGGTCTTTGCCTCATAGAAGTTTCACCACTACATGTTAACTCATACAATCAATCTTGTTGCAAAGATTAATCCACTCAAATATTTGTTAAGAAAGGCCACATTAACAGGAAGATTAGCAAAATGGGTCATGATATTAAGCGAGTTCGATATCCATTATATTGATTGCAAAGCAATCAAAGGACAAGTTATCACTGATTAGCTGGCTAAAGCACCTGTACAAACAGAGCATCCCATGCACATTGAATTTCTAGATGTTGATGTCTTTAGAGAAGAGTCAAAGCAAACTTAGTCATTATATTTCGATGGCTCATTTACTCAACATGGATCGGGGGCAAGCATACTCTTTGTCACCCCCTCAAGGAAATACCATTCTTTAATCATATTAGCTAATGTTTCCCTGCACTAATAACATAGCCAAATATGAAGCTTTAATCACTAGACTCAAAATAGCATTGGAATGGAGAATCACAGAATTGCAAGTCTATGGTGACTCATAGTTAGTCATTAACCAGATCAATGATGAATATCAAACCAAAGATGAAAAATTGCTGCCATATAAGAAAATGGTTGACAATTTCAAGAAATATTTTGTAGACATCAAGTTCATGCAAATTCCAAGGCTTGATAACAAGGCAGCTAACACTATGGCTGCAATCGCTTCATTGTTACAACTCCCAAAAACACATGCTTGCAACGAATTTCTAGTGGAACAATCATTTGTGCCTTCCTATGAGACACCTGAAAGCCAAATCATTTTCCACTTAGTAGGATCCGATTCAGCTTGTTATGGAAAAATTTATGCCTACCTAAAAGATGACATATTACCACTTGACTTATCCTGTAACCAAAAGCGTAATTCTATTCACCAATATTCTCGCTATACCCTTATCGCTGACACTCTCTATCACTATAGTCTTGATGGTACTTTACTTCGATGTCTTGAACATGATGAATCTGATAAGGCTTTACAAGAATTTCATAGTGGCATTTGTGATACTCATTCAAGTGGACTAACCTTATCCAAGAAATTGATTAGAATGGGTTACTAATGGCGTACAATGGAGAGGGAATCATTGAATTTTGTAACAAAGTGTTCTAAATGTTTGATACATGGGAATCTCATTCATGCACCAATACAAGAACTGCAACTGTTTGTACCAACCTGGCCATTCTCTCAATGGGGGTTGGATTTAGTTGGCAAGATTCATCCTTCATCATCAAACGGACACAAGTTCATCATCGCAGCGACAAAGTATTTTACCAACTGGATTGAGGTAGTCCCTCTCACTAAGGTCACTGGCAAACAAATTTCATCATTCATACTCAATTATCTCATTTGTCGGTATGGCATTCCCAACTCCATCATCATAGATAATGGACGACCATTCAAAAATCAGGATGTAGATGAACTTTGTGAGAGATTCCATACTCAACACAGATATTCAACACCTTATTATCCATAAGGGAATAGCCAAGTAGAGGCCTAAAATAAAACAATATTGAAAATTTTGAAGACTGTGAATGATGCATGGAAAGATTGGCACATTCAACTCAATCCCGCATTGTGGGCTTATCAAACTAGTATCCAAACGCCAATAGGAGCAACACCATTTGCTCTTGTCTATGGAGCAGAAGCCATCCTACCCCTAGAGGTTGAGATCCCATCACTTAGAGTATCACTGAAAGGTCTCATAACAGATGATGAATACAGAGTTTCCTGATTGCAAGAACTGGAACTTCTTAACGAAAAGAGACAACGAGTAGTTGATCATTTGGAAGCGTATCAACAAATGATGTCTCACAGCTATAATCATAGAGTCAAACCATGTACCTTTCAGGTTGGTGATCTTTTTCTAAAAGAGAACCCATGCAATCAACAAGACAGAGAAAAGAAGGGAAAGTTTGAACCTAATTGGTTGGGTCCGTATGTGGTCATAACAATGTATGGTTCAGGAGTATACAAGCTATCAACACTAGAAGGGGACCTGTTTGACAAACCCATCAACAACATGCACCTGAAAAAGTATTATGTTTGAAAAGATACAAAAATATCAGAAAAAGTCCTGAAAAAATACAAAAACATCAGAAAAAGTCCTGAAGAAATATGAAAACATCAGAAAAAGTCCTTAAGAAATACAAAAACATCAAAAAAGTCTTGAAAAAATACAAAAAAAGTAGAAAAGTCTTGAAAAAATACAAAAACAGTAGAAAAAGTCCTAAAAAAATGGTTACCCTGGTGAAAACCTGGCAAACAGGCATCTCGGTAGCAACAAAAAACAAAAATAAAATTTAGAAATATGCAATAAAAAAAAATAGTGAAAATCTAGCAAACAAATGCTATTTGTAGCTCTCCATCTATTAGTTCATGTTTTGCACTAAGCTTTCATTTCAATGCATCTTTCGATCATCTTAGGATCATACCAGCATAGTGTTACCATCATTTTCCTAGAGCGATAATGCCTTACCATGGCTTGATTATTGTACATATCCATTTCGGCAGGTTGTGTCAAATACTAGGGGCAAACATTAACATACTCTTGGGAAACCAACTTTCAAGTTATACCAAAACAACTCGACAAAGATATAAAACTCGGTCATATGAACAAACAATCAAAAAACATCATCGATCCATATCACAACAGTTTTTCAGAAAAATACCATATCATGACTCATATCTGGATGATCTAAAATCTAAATAATAATTGGAATATTAGTTTTACATTCTGAACAATGGTTGTTTGATTTTTTTTGATATCATCTCTCTAGAGCACAATCAATGATGTACTGAACTAGAGTGGCAAGGAAAGAGGATTATTTTTCTTTGTCTGTTGTCTTGAGATTAACTATCGATTTGATGCAAATATGTCGTGAGACATGATTTCCAAAGCATATCATTAATAGCAATTCCACACTTGCATTATAAAGTGGTTAGTCTTTGTCTATTTATGCAAGAAATTCTTAGGTCATCTTGGTTCCATTATACCTCGATGCTTGTGTTCTCTTGCTATATCCAAAAATCATGAAAGTTGTACTCAGGTCATCATCGGTGCTAATCTCCCCTATGATGCTTGTACATACTTCCAACATTTATAAGTCTCTATGATGATTCAAAAAAGCTACCTGAAGGCTCAATGACTAGTTGGTTTTATTTAGTTGCATTTCATTTAGATCAATGTATATATTTTCCATACTGGATTCGCATTAGAGTTTCACACAAGGCTGAACAGATAAATCAACGGTTGTCATGTCTCTTTGGATTATATGTGGAGGACATTTGGACATTTGTTTCATCCTCATTTCATTACCTTTTCATCTCAGTCTTGTGCATATCATATAGTTTAAACATCCATCATTGGGATCCTTTCCCATTTATTTATCCTTTATAAGGAATTATCATATTTCATATCATTTCATTGCATATCATGGGACATTCTCATTTAACCATTTTTCATTATTATCCCATCCATCATTCCATATCATCTCATATCATTACATTGCATATCATATCATTACATTGCATATCATGTCACTACATTACATTTCATTTTTTCATTCCATTTCATTTTATTTCATTTCATTTTTTACCAGTCCATATCATATCAATTTTCTCGTTTTAATTTTTCCATAACATTTCCATTTTCTTTTATCATTTCATTCTGTGTCATTTCATTTTTTTTCTATTTTTTTTCATATCATTTCAATTTTATCATTCCATCTCATTACATTAGATCTCATTTCATTATTTAATCATTTTTCATATTCATCACATCATTTTCTCATCATTATCATATCATTATTATTCATATAATTATCATTTATCATTTATCATCTCATCAATATTTTTCATATCATAACATTTCATTTCATCTCATTTCATCATTACATTTCATTTCATCTCATTTCATCATTACATTTCATATCATAACATTACATTACATTTTTCGTATCATTTCATCTCATTTCATTTTGTCATTTCATATCATTACATTTCATTCCATATCATTTCATCATCTCATCAATCTTTTCTCATTTTCAATACCATGCATTTTCATCAACATAACATCCATCACATCACCATCATTTATAGCATTTGAAAAATAAAAACACAAAAAATTTCATACAACCATCACATTTTAATAATTCATATCATATCATATCATTGCATTTGTACCATCATCATCCACCTACATGAGATCATTAATACACATCATAGCACACATCATCATATCACATCATCCTGCCAAACATGGTAGTCAGTGGCTCATATATAAAAATCCATATCACATAAACAGGGAAATAAATGCATATCCATATCATATCATCATATCAAATGAAATACATCATCAAAACTCATCACCACTGCATATCATCGCTCATGAAAAGCACATACAAATGTCCAATAATCCAATGACACTAAAATTTCTAGCAAGATACATGAGATATGATCAAAAATCAATGTACATGCTCCAAAGAATATGGGATACAACACATAAAAATCCTACATACATCAAGGCTGGCTGGTGGAACCCCCTGAGGGAGCTGGTCTTGAGGATGGTGGCCTCCCACTGATCCTTGCATCTCGATCCCATCAAGGCCCGGTAACCCCCAAACTCTGTGCGCCTATCTGTGTCCTGCTCCTGGTCCTAGTATGGGACCATGGGAAAGGCTCTCTACGCTCTAGAAGACATAAAAACTCGTATCTTACCTAGTAATACTCAGCCTCTTAATCCATCTTGAAGCCCTCTGTAATGGCCTCTTGCAATGATGTGCTCTCCACGGTGCCCATCAACCTCTATGCAACACCCTCGGCCTCTATTGCCCTTGATCTCAATGCATCTCTCTTTGTAATCAACTGGGCTAACTGTGGGTCTGGGGTCGGAGGATGTTCCTGTGCCTATGCCTATGCCTGTGCTTGTGCTTGTGCCTATGCTAGCTATGCCTGTAGTTGTCCAACCAATCCCTGTGCCTACACCAACTGAATCTACAACTACACTTGTTGTCCTTGCAATGTATACACCTGGGCCTGTAGGGTATCTATCTATCCTTGCTGTGACGAGGAACCAACCCTGATCACTATCCACTGCCCAATCCCAATCCTTGGTTGCCACATGATATGTACACCACTCAAAAAGTCTAGCCCCAACCTCCTAGCACCTACCCCTCATCTCCACTGTCATCTCTATCATCTCCATCTGAACTCTTCTCCTCCCACTATCTACCTCCTCTCCCCCAACTGCTGCCTACTCACCACCTACCACATCCTCCTGTCTCCCTACCCCTGGCTATGGTACCACTAAAATGGGTGATGGCTCATTAGGACAGGTAAATTGTGGAAAGGGATGTGTATGATAATAGATCGATAACTCATCAGACATACTAGCATCAACAATATCTCATCTATCATCCTATGCCTCAGGCACTAAAGCCATGTACTCTATATAGGCTATCTACTATGAAATACATGACCCCCATCCTACCTCATCTCTGCTTCATGCATAGTGAGCAACCCTTTGTGTCATCCTTTGTGTGAAACCAAACTATTGTTGCACCCACAATGCCAAGAACCTCTCTATAATGAATAGTGTCTAACCTATCAAAAAATGAGGAATACCTACAAATGGCATCTCAAGGTGATCCATATCCCATGTCTCACAATCTAGGTATGGCTGTCATATCATGACATCCATGTCATCTAGCCACTGTCTCCAGTAATCCACCTTTTCCAGCTTGGGCTAGACAAGGAACATCACATATGCATACACATAAGGTCTACCCAGTGGCCTTACTCGGGGACAAGCTGGTCTCATCATAGCAAGATGCTCCCATGCCCAAATTTGAAGCAATGTCATGCTGCATGACAAATTGGATGCACCCCTATATACCACCTAATGTAAATCATGATATAGGTGAGCCAACATGCAACTCCTCCAGGCGTATCTCCGAGGATGTACTAGCATATGCTCAAGAATCCTCCCCCATCCCACTAATAGCCCCTTTGACCAATGATCCAGACAAAGGAGACCTCCAATGAATGCACCCAAAACTGTAGGCAAGGCTAGACATCCCCTGAAGTCAGCCCATGGTACCTAGTACTTGGCTATGTGTGCATCACCAAATACTCTCCTTAGAGCATCTATACCACCGAGCTCCTTGTGATCATAGAACACAAGGGAACCAACCACTAGAATACCCAATATCTTGTACACATCCTCTGGAGTCACAGTCACCTCACTAGTCGAAAAATGAAAGGTGTTGTGCTCCGAATGCCACCTCTCTGCAAGTGTGGTCAAAAGTCCCCTATTGACTCAAATCAGAGGCATGGCCAACAAGGATCTCAATCCACATGTCCCTATCAATGCTACCTCATTTGGTGTCAACTTGGCTATCCTATCCCACCCTACCGAGTGATGCTCCCTAATCTAGAGGTTTTTGAAAACCTCCTATTTTTTATTATCACAAAGATAGTCAATCAACATCATATCAATGATTCAATATCAATCAAACAAAATTAATTTGACTCATATCTATCTATGACTCATATTGGTGGCATATAATCAATCTAACTCATATCTATATATGACCCATATCAGTGATGCGTACTCATTAGACTCATATCAAGTGACCCATATCAATGCACAACGTATCTATCTGAATCTTATATCATTAATTACTATTTGTTTTCTTTTTCAAGAAGGAAAATTTATCAACAATCAAAACATCATCCTATTTGTATTTCTATCACAAATGCAAATATGTTTTCACTTCAATAATCTACTTTTTTTTCTATCACAGAGAGAAAATTTATCAGCAGTCATCTCAATCATCTACTCTTTGTTTTTCGTACAGAGGAAACAAAGTTATCAGTTATCTACTCTTTGATTTCTATTTTGGAAACAAAGTTATCAATTATTTATCAGATTTTCTATCCATATCAACATGATGACAAGACAATTTTCCTATCTATTAACCAAGGAAGCAATATACATCATCATTTTTATCTCAGTTTCATCATATCACACATTTTGTCTTTTTTTTTTTCCAGGTGCGCTAATCTGCACTCCTTATGCACTAAAAATCGTATGTTCTATTTTGTATCTCAGATGCGCTAAAAATCAAATGCACCATTCTTTTCCCTCAAAGAGCTCAAACATTTCCTATATGTGCTATTTCCCTCTAAGAGCTAAAACTCTAAACCTAAGCACCACTTCATTTCCTAGATGCACAACAACCCTATATGCCCTACTATTTTTCCTAGATGCGTTAAAACCCTAAATTTCTTATGGCATCCTAGAAGTGTTACTATTTTTCTCAAATGCGCTAAACTAGTTTCTATGCTAAATATGCTAAATCTATCCTATATGTGATACTCTTTTTATCAAAAGTGCTAAAATAGTTATCGAAAGCGCTAAAAAATTCCTAGAAGTGCTAAAACAGAGTTCTAAACCCTAAATCCATAGAAAAATAGGAAATTTTTACTCCAAACAAAAAAATATGAAAGAATCAGAGGTTAAGTTGACTCATCGGTGGTCCATACGCAGCTGGCCTCTGGTATTGGCGGGCCCGCTTGAATCTATGATGGTGATAAGAAATTGCCATTTGGCTAGGTCACTATCAGAGCTACAAGATTCTCAAAGTCAAAAAGTGCAAATGATTTGTCCTTTTCTCCCTTTTTACCTTTTAAGGGTCAACTAAAGGTGATTTTTGTGACATTTTTATCTTTTTATCTAAATTTGACTTTTTTTTTTGCATTGGAGCATCATTCTACATCATTTTCCGAGAGCTAAATTACTGAATTCAAATCAAAATCCAAATCTCATTATCAAATCACATTTTTCCAACATTATCAACACACCTTCATCATCAATGATTTATCTCCTAATGGGGCATCATTAACACTAGTAGCATTTTTCTTGATCGGAAACATATTAGAATCAAGTCAAGGGCATATTTTTCGAAAAAGGGGCAAAGTCAAACTCAACAAATTTTAAAAGCAGGAATATTTTCTTTGAAGCAATGTGTTTCACACATTACTTCAAAGTGGGGCAAAATGTAGATGCAAAAAATTGGTCATATTTGATTAATTATGGCATTTAATTAAATATTTATTATTTAATTAAATTCTCAAAAGTCTTCTACATATGATTAAATTTTTAATTAGTTTAATTATATTGTTCACTCAAATTATTCTTCTATCATGATTAAATAAATTGATTTTTATTTAATTATTTCACATTCATATGTCCACTTGATTAATTAAATAAATACATTTTATTTATTTTAATTAATTATCACTTTTAGAATTTAATTAAGTCTCTTTGATTTAATTAAATTTAAATATTTCTTTTCAATTTCTTCTTCTAGTCAATTAAATATCTCATTTAATTAATTTCATTTTACATACCATTTCCTAAAGGTTTAATTAAATATCTTTATTTAATTGAATATCTTCCATATCTTTTTCAGAATCATAATTAAATATTCTATTGAATTATGAAATCTTCCATTATTCTTCAAATCTAGGGTAAATATTCTATTTTAGAAAGAATCTCTGTGTCACCCATAAATAAATAATTGAATTTTATAATTCATTATTTATATTCTCAAAAATATTTCCATAATCTCACAAAAGATGATTTTTTACAATTCATCTTTATTTTCTTATCTTACCTCTTTTACAGAAAAGAAAATAAATCTTGCTTTCTATTTTCTTCAGTCTTATCCATTTTCAACCGTTCGATCTGCTAGGAATTTTCACAATCGTTGATCATATCAGCCAATCAAAAGCTTTCAGAAAATCTATAAATAGTATTGCTAATCCAAGCAAGGGTTACACAACACACATCGAAGTAATTAGAGATTAATTGCATTCTAGAAGTATAGCATTATAGTTTTATTATTCATAGAATCATCAATAGTCTTTCATTTTCAAAAATCATGTTTAGCATCAGAATAATCATGCCTCAGCATTACATTCATTTCATAATCAATCTCGTTCTTTAGGAAGCCTATTCATTGAGCCTAGCATACAATCTGAGAGTCAACTAGAATCAATGA
Organism: Sequoia sempervirens; assembly: GCA_007258455.2. Lineage (NCBI taxonomy): Eukaryota > Viridiplantae > Streptophyta > Pinopsida > Cupressales > Cupressaceae > Sequoia > Sequoia sempervirens. Next base: position 49,292,453 of record VDFB02281492.1, on the reverse strand, counting down.
AAATACTGGAGATAGAGAACGATGGGATGACATCAATAATAGGATACTGAGTTTGCAATATTTACTTATTTTAATATTCTGTTTTTGATATAATTTCTTATTGGTGTGTTTGATTCATTCATTTTTACATATTTAATGCTCACAAAATTGACCACACACATCTCATCGTCAATTTCATTATCATACATAGAAAAACTGGTACATTTCCATTAAGTTGTTTTGGGGCAACCTGGCATTTATCCCATAAACCAAGTCAAATGGGGAAAACCTATTGCCTTCTTCATAGTTAGCCTATCTACCTAGACTGCTAATCTCAGCTTAGAATCCCAAGCCCTTTTATTTTGATCTAGGATTCTATTAATGATCTTCATCAAGCTCTTATTGCTTGATTCTGCCTGTCCATTTCCCTGCGGGTGGTATGGTGATGAATAAGAAATTTAGATACCATGCTTCTCACAAAATTGTATGTACTCTTCAGATCTAAAACACATTGCATTGTCTGATACAATCCTTTTTGGAAATTAAAATCTAGTCAATATGTTGCTCATCAGGAAGTGAATTACCAATTTACTAGTGGATTTCTTTGTTGGAATTGCTTCCACCCACTTGGTGAAATAATCAATGGCCACCAATATCCATGAGTGACCTCCACTAGATTTACATGCTATCTCTCCTACAAAATAAATACCCCACTGCTGAAATGGAGCTTCTACTATAAATGGTTTTAGAGGCAAGTTACCAGAAAACTTTAACTTACCAGAGAAATGTTGACAAGCATCACATGTCTTCATGGGTTGGTGTGCATCCTTAAAAACTATAGGCCACCAAAATCCAGCCCTCATTATCTTATGTATAGTTGTCTTAGCCATATAATGTCCTCCACAAACTCCACCATGCATCTCACTTAGAAGTTCTTGTGCTTGATATTGGTCAACAAACTTCAGCATGACACCTTCTCCATTTCTCCACTAGAGCTTTCCATCTACGATAACATATTTGATAGCATGTAACTTCAATGTTCTTTTCTCATTTTCACTGAAATTGTCAGGACATTTCATTTTTTGCAAATGATATATCACATCTATATACCATTCATAATGCTCCATATCACATATGTGTGATCTATTTTCATCTTCTAGCAAATTTATCTTATTTGCTTCCAGATTACTTTGGGCCATGAGCTTGGCCAATCCTTGTCCTCTCACCAGTTTGGTAATTTGAACCTCAATATTGAATTCCTGGATCCTATTTATCCACCTACACCTTCTTCCTGATGCTTCCTGCTATGTGAAAATTTCCTTAACAATAGCACTAGGTACATATGCAATTACAGGAGCTCCCATCAAATAAGGCCTAAAAGCTTTTACTGCTTTTACCAACGCATATGCCTATTTTTCATTTATATCATACTTAAGCTCTGCATCTTGTAGAGATTTGTTGAAAAAGGCTATAGGTTGTTCAAAACCTTTTGCATTCTTTTCCAATAACATAACTACAATTATGTGGAATGAAGCAAATGAGAAAATCTATAAAGGTTTGCAAAAATAAGGGGTTCTTAACATAGGAGCTTCCTTTATTGCTTGCTTAATGGCTTGGAAGGCCTGCACGGACTCCTTATCCCATTTAACTTTGGCTCCTTTCTTGAGCATTTTGGAAATACGGTGAACTATCTTAGCAAAATTTGTCACAAACCTCCTTAAGTTTATTTTTCCAAAGAAATATTGTATTCCTTTGACACTTTGGGGTTGTAGAAATTTATCAATTGCAATTACCCTCTCTGGATCAATTTTTACTCCATCCCTAGAAAATATATGTCCCAATAATTTTCCTTCTAGTAATCCAAACACACATTTCTTTGGATTCAAAGAAATACCAAACTCCAAGGCTCTAATGAATATCTTCTTCAGATGCTCACAATGATCCTCTTCCTTTTTAGAATATGCTATCAAGTCATCTTGGTAGATCACAAAAAACAAGTTAATGAAATCTGAGAATGCCACATCCATGGCTCTTTGAAAAGTAGCCCCTGCATTTTTTAGACCAAATGTAATTCTTACATAAACATATGTTTCCGATGGTGTGGTGAAAGATATCTTAAACTACTTAGAATCCTTGACCATGAGCTAGTTATAACCAAAAAATCCATCCATCAAAGACATTAATTCACAGCTTGTCACTCATTGCAACATGGCTTCCATATTGGGTAATGGATAATTGTCTTTTAATGAAGACACATTCAAATTTCTGAAATCTACACATAACCAAATGTCTCCATTTTTCTTCCTTACTAGTACCAAGTTTGATACCCAAGATGAATGTATGATTGGCTTGATGATTCCTGCATCCCTTAGTTTCATTCATTCTTCTTTCATTTTGGGGGCCAAGGTTGGATTAATAGGCCTTTTCTTTTGTCTAAATGGCTTGGCATCATCACGCAAAGGAATATCATGTTGGAAAATATCCTCGCTATATGCTTTAATATCATCATAGGACCATGCAAACACATTCCTAAACTTCCTTAATAAGTCAATTAGCATCCTTCTCACTTTTGGTGACATTTTCCTTCCAATATACACCTTCTTTGGGGATGCTTTTGTTCCAAGATTTATCTCTTCTAAGTCATCAAGATGGGAAACAGTATGATTGACCTTTTCCTTATCTTGATTATCAAACACTCTTTCTAGCACAACTAAACCCTTAGGAATTGTGTTTGTATTTAATTGAATGACCTCATTTCCAAATATAGTATCCTTACCATCAACATTTTCAACAAAAGCTCCAAAGTTAATTTCTTGATTCTCATATTCACCTACACAATTTAAAAACTTTAATATATCATCATCATTATCAAAAAACTACCAATTTTTTATATTATCATGGATAGATGGCCTAGTTTTCACCTCAACCTTTGAAATTCTTGCATAAGTCATATCATTTGGTTTTAATGCAATGTTGGCTAATAGGTCTACTACTTTTTTTTGACCTCTCTCCATCCATCCTATTCCAAATGCATCAAATCTTTCCAATTCATCCCAAACAACATTCCTATACTGTTTCAACCTCTTGTTCTTTGATACAAACTTGGATCTAACTTGGGAGACCACAAGCTCAGAATCCCTAATTACTTTGAGCTTCTTGATCCCATGTTTTCCAACCAATCTCAACCCTAGTAACAAGGCTTCATACTCTACCACATTATTTGTGCATTCAAATAATAGAGTGAAAGAGAACCTAAATGTCTTTCCATTTGGTGACCGTAACAAAACACCTACACCAAACCCTTCTTTTGAACTTGCTCCATCGAATTACATAGTCCACAAGTCATCAAATTCTGAAAATTGTTTTATTTCTATATCAATCAATGCAATAGGCTTATCACAATTGCTAGGGAATTCCTCAACCCTAAATTCATCTATACCACTGTCAATAAAACATGTCATATTCTCAGTTGGGCCATGCTCAACCATATCAGATACTTTTGACTCTCTTTCAATTTTGACATCCTTACCATCAATGGAGAAAGAAGCAAATGACAAATCACATTGCATGTTACCCCCCATTGATGCACTCAATTTTCTTGACAAAAGTATTCCAAAATAAGGTGGGATGTCTGCAACTAATACAATCATGTCTAAATCCTTATCAGGGTACTGAGTCGATTTATAAGGAAATGCTCTAATAGTTCCAATAACTAGCACTTCTCTTGAATCCATAGCATAAAATTTACCTTGAGAAGTATCTATTTTCAAGCCCATTGCCTCCATTATTTTGAATAGCATAACATTATTTGATGCCCCTAAATCTATCATACAGTTCCTTAAAGTTTTCCCATTTATATCCACACTTAAGAAAAAAGGGGTTATGTTTTCAAGGAACATGTTAATAGAATTTCCTAAATATACAGAAGGAATTTGTGACAAAATTCCCTCCACTTCCTTTTCTTTCTCTTTATCCTTCACTTCTTTACCACTTCCTTATCTAGTCTTATTACCAGTAACATCTGTGATCAAGGCTATTGTCTTTTCTTTGTGCTCATTTATTCTAATCATTTTTAAAAGAGGTACAATTACTTTAACATGAGAAATCACATGAAACATATCTACAGGTGTATATTTAGGAAGATTCGACATCATACCTTCATCATTTTCCCTTTTCTCAGGTTGATTACTTCCTCCTGGTTTCTTTTGCTTCTTATCCTCTGCAGCAGGTTTAGCTAACTTTTTAATCACCTTGGTCTTCATCAGTGATGAAGTCACATCTTATTGAGGCTTTGGGGTTTCATTCTTTTTTGTCCATACCTTATCATTCTTAACCTCTTTGACTTTTACAACATCCCTTTTGTTGTCAACCTTAATACCTTTTTTTTGTCCCTTTGTACTTTAATAAACAGGCTAGCAGGTTTTCCTTGTTCACCACCCACAGTTCTATTTCTCAGTTGAAGTGAACTTCTCATTTAAGCAGCCATTTCCTCAATCAATGTTGCAATATCTTCTTCTAATGGTCTCCTTAAGAAAATTGAACCTTCAGCTTGCTCCATATTGAAAGCATTATGATCAAAATCACTCTCCTCATCAGAAAAAACATGTTGATGGTACATCTCACTTCTCTGCCTCTGATTATGCACATCAACTTCCTGTATTTCATCATCAAAGGAACATTCTGCCTCATAAATGTATGATCTAGCCATACAAACATCTACATCTTCCTGCTCATATTCTAATGTTTGATCATGAACATCCTCTTCTACTTCCTCAACAATAAGAAATTGGGCAACACCACAATAATTTTGATCATGTGGATATTCACACACTTCACACCATGGTCTATCTGCTACTAGATTCACTGAATGTTTCTGCAAGGGGTCTGGAATATGCTAATCATTTCTAGGCTTTTGGCTAGGAAAAATTGGTTTTCCATCTTTACAATTTGTATTACGAGGATAATTTTGCAATCTGGGCGGCCTATCATTTTTATTATAAGGTTTCCTTTCATTTCCTATACTCTTCTCGTGCTTGGAAACCATTTGATTTATTTCTTTCAAAGTACTATAAACCCTTTCCCCCTTTTCATCATCTTTAGGCTTTGTAGTAGAAACCTTCTCATCCTTATTCTTAGGATTCTTTAAAAGTGTGGCTTCTTCTCTTCTACCATATTTTCCAGAAGCTCTTCTATTACTTTCAATATTTATAGCCACCCTAAATGCATCCCTCATAGTCTGAGGGTCCTTATCACTGAGGACATATGCCATTTTAGCATCAAAATCATTGAAATATGTAGTTAAACAAACATTTTCATCAAGCCTCAAAACCTGAAACAACTTATACATTGCTTTCTAAAATCTTAAATTAAACTCTATCACAGGCTCATTCAATGACTTCTTAATTTTATTAAATTCATTTAACATGAAACTAGCATTAGTTTTATCACCATACTGCTGCTTGAAACATTTTTGAAACTCATCCCATGAACCAACACTAGCATTACGTAGACCTCTATACCAATCCCTCACATCTTATACTAGAGATTGTACAAATAATTTCATTACAACATCTTCATGTTCTACCTCATAATCATTTAGCATATCCATAAAATATTTCAAGTGTCCCTACGTTGTTACAACATTATTGCTAGCAAACTTATTCATATTTTCTCTCAAGTTAGCACATATGGGATTTGGATAACCAGGAATACCATCAAAGAACAATGACCTATACCTTTCCAAATGTATAGGTCATCGTTGAAATAATCCTTCATTCTTCTGAGAATCAACACCAGACCCTAAATTTTGTATCCTAGGACCATCCTTTAAGGCATCCTGGTGACTTGATGAGGTTGCAGTTTTTGTAACCTCATCCATGCTTGAAATCTTTAGGAAACTTATTTTCCTCTTCATTTTTGCATTTGTAGCCTCAATTTTTGTTTTATCCAACTCCTCTGTCAGAGCCTCACTCTCCCTTCTCGCCTTTTCTAAGGAAGATTTTGTTTGATGTGACACATGTGGTGGGAGATTTTGTTGAGAAATATGGGAAGTCACATTTTCATTTATTTTAATCCCCTCAAATTTTTGCTTTCCCTTGTCCAAGGAAAGCTTAGGGTTTGTATTACTCAATTGAGACTTATCATGATTTGAGGGCTTTGGGTCTGCAAGTTTGGGTTGGACATCAATGTGGCCTACTAGGTTTTCTTTAGACACAGGCTTAATTTCCTTATTAACAATCTTTTGTACAATTGGACCCTCAACACTTGGTTTAGGCTCTTGTTGGTTCAGGAACTTCATTGTTGCCAACTATCTCATAAACCTATCCCTTTCAATCACAACATTCCTCAACTCTTCTTCCTTCTCTTTTTCTCTTTTCACTTTGAGCTTAGCTTTTTCTTGGATTTCCAACCTCAAAGAATTAATGTCTCCAAAAATATCGTCAAGATTAGGAAAAGTCATATCAAAACTTGATGTATCATCTAGATCTATTAAATTGATCCCTTCTAGTACATGTTTAGACAATAAAGGGTTTACATCATTTTCAGCAAGAGGAGGAGGCACATCATTGGTGCATTCTCTGTGATGGCTTCGACTTCTACTCCTGCCTCTTCTCTTTTCAGCATATTTGACACTAACATGCCCTTTACTTTGACATGTCACATCTTCTTGAACCTATGTATTAAATAATGAATCAAAAATTCCACAACTGTCAGACTCTAAATTTCTAGACACCTCTTCAAGATTCTCAGATTTAGGGTGTAAAGAATTACTTGTACTTTGGTGTACAGGGTTCTATGATGCGGGAACATCATTACTAGATTTTGGTCTTTTCTTTATCTAGTCCTTCTACTTCATTTTGGGAAGTTCACCTTCCAATTTATGTTCCAGATGATTCTTCATGAATGACTTGGTGTTCTTCATTCTTCGTACTAGTCCAAAAGTTCGTTCCACTTATAATAAACCTTTCAAAATAAAATGCACATTGGTGCAGAAACTTAAGAGTCGCCACCCAATTTTCTTGGGACTATCAAATACCTAAAGACGTGGTGGAATATAAAACCTTTGGAACCTCATACTAACAACACAAAAAACTTCTTTACAACATAACTCTTAACACTTATGGAAATAGAAGAAGTGGACAAACCTAACACATAATTATAGGCTCAACCTTCAAATCACTGAAACACTATAAAAACTCTATGAAAAATGAAAAACTGAAACACTGACAAGAAATATTAAAATTAGCTCCCCAGTAGAGTTGCCATTTTGTTGGTTTTTTTCTTACAATGTAACTACGTTTGTCTTCTAATCTACCTATGGAATTTCCAATTCCAATCAAGGGCAGCTCGAAGGACCTAGACCAACTAATGAGGACTTTAAAAAAGCCTCCTACACTTCAAGCTCTGCAAGACCCAAGAGGGTGATCCCTTAATGTGTTTACAACCTGTGCACCATTATTATAAATGGCATTAACAATAGTAGATAATCTCACTTAATAGCTCAAAATGATAGGATAATATTGAATAGAATTGGATATTCATCGCTAATATCAACTACCTGGAGCATGAGATAACTAAACACAATCCATAGTATAAGATAGTCATTGATTTGCAATTTGTAGCAAGCTCTAGGCAAAGACAAATAATTATTGAACTACATGAACACAACTTAGATCACTGCCATATATCCATTCCAGGAGTCAAATTCATAAGCATCTAGAGGTTTATGATAGATTTAATACATAACATATAAGATCCCTGACAATATTGCATTACAAATTTATTAGTATGCATTCTAACCCAATACTACTTATACAATCCTCATACAAAACATATCCGCCTATAATCCCATTCAAGCATTTTAATTAATTCCTTGAATTAAAGCTAAAATAAGGATCACACACACCACAACAGTGAGATGAATGAAACAACCCTTAGTCATCTTATTCAAAATTCAGATATGCATGTACAGTGGAGATACATGAGTTTGAATTTATTATTTCAACTCAAATGCTAGTACTATTATACAACATTAAATCCCCATGAATTCAAAACCTATTACAGAATGACCCAGAACCTAAATTTCATTTCTCTCTAAAACCATCGAGCTTTACAATTTTCTCTACAACTTCACCTAGACTCAACAAGAATTATCTAACTTGCTAACCCATACTTTTGGACTTGAAATCCTTCTTATAGAAAATGAAGTATCAAACAAGCATTGGGCCATAAATTACACATGTCACCAAAAATTGTTACAACAACCATCACCTTGGAGAATTTTCTCGTTTATCATGTCAGCTGAGAAAAGTTGACATAACAAAAAAAACCACAATAAACCCATGGCAAGACTGCCATCAATGCACAACTAGAAACCATTGTAACTACAACATCTAATTTACCACCTTTTATTAGTCCATTCTTTTTACTCTTCCTTAGTAAAATATTTAGTTTCCCATTTCTGGTATTCATCATCAGTCAGCCAGTCAAAATTAATCACCTCATTCACCTTGGTACTGTAAGTTGTGTATTTCACCGCTACCTGATTTGCATCTCTTTCAAAAGATCCCAAAAATGAGTTGGTACTAATGATTTTATCCATACAACTCACCAACAAGTCATAATCTAAGTCATCACAAATTAATTTAATTTTATCATTGATGACCTCACTTTCTTGATCCTACCATTGTTGGAGTGGCTTGATTTTCCCCTTCTCATCAATTATATTACATAACAATGTGTTACCCCAATCATTAAAATTCTTCACCAATTCCCTGATCTTCCTACTCAAATCATCTGGTAGGGTCTAAAAACCTTACAATGACTTAACTAATACTTTAGTAGGCTTTAATGATTGAGGCTTATTATTTTTATCAAACCTTGAGGCCTTATACACGACATCGAAATAACTAGCCCTAGGGATCCAATTTTCAATCAATGGTATCACTACCTCCTGATCACTATCAAAAAAATTTATTGCATCTAAAAACAAAGAATATAAAGAATGTATAGATAGCAATTTACTATCAACCTTTAAATTTAAATGCCTCAAGATAGTAGTAACAATCCTTTTTTTCCTTGAGAAAGATCCCTCCTCACTTACCCTCAAAGATCCCTACAATTTATCAATTCTTTGCATGAGCTTCTTCTTTGTAGGATCAACAGAGCACTATGTTTCTTCATCATTTTTTTCTAAAGGAGGGGTGAGGGAAAGATTTTGAATGGGAGACCCTAGTGTGGAAATAATTGGAGAAGCAAGAGGCACTAACCCTGCTATGGAAGGTAATGTACTGGTCCCTAGAGCACTTGATGTCTCCCCAATATTTTTATACCTAAACCTTTCCACCTTAGTCTGTAACTCAACATTCCTCTACTACATCTTGTTGTATTCCACAATCAAAAGGTTATACTTCACCATTAGGCTCTTCTTTTTAGCCTCCTCCCTTTTAGCACTCTTTTGGGCTAATTTTACCACATTCACAATCAAATTAGTGGCCTTAGTGGTTGAGGTCTCTGAAGCTCTCTTTATTAAATTATTCCTCCTCTGAAATCTAGATTAATATCAGAAATATCTGGTTTTCTCCCTTGAGGGGCTAATGCCCAAATTGCCAAAGTTTCATATTCCTCACTAAAGGTAGAATCTTGTAATGTTGCCTTGATTTCTTCTTCAAAGTCTTGCAAGGGATGCTTGGAATTTAGAATATAATTAAATGCTACAACGTTTGCAATATCCCATTCAGGAAGAATCAATACTCCAGATTGACTCAACAGTTTTCTTCCTTCTTTAGGAGTGATGTTCTTAAATTCTTCCATTAATTTAGCTTTTACCTCCTCATCATTCTCCTAGTCTGACTTGTCAGGCTTTAGTTCTCTTGTCTTCTTACATTTATCTTGATATTCTTCAAATTTCATCCTCCATACAAATTGCAAGAATACAAGAGTTTTTACAAATGTTTTGTCATCTAGAAACTCCTTGCATGCCTCCATTCTTGCATCTTGTACACTTTTACCTTTCATATCTAAATTAGATAAAACCAATTCAGTTGGTCTAGGAGGGGAAGGCATACCAACCTACATGTCATGATCAGTAACAATAATTTCATCCATCAAATTCTCTTGTGGTTGATCAATTCTTTGCCTCTTAGGGCTTGGCTCAGATGGTGGTGATGATTCTAAATCAATGATTTTGATTGCCCTAGACTTTGAATTTTGGACCTAGTTGTGAAGGAAACTTCATTATTTGCTTCCCCTTTCTATCCACTTCTTCTTCATCACTGCTATAATTCTTTTTCCTCCTGTAAATTGGCCACCTCTCTGTAGGCTGGTATGTTGGCCTTGTTTCAATTGGTTTGGTACCTTGTTCTTGTACACCCAGACTCGATTCTAAATTTATCTTTTTTGTCCTCAATGTGCCCATAATTTCCTTGAAGTTCTCTAGTAGAAAGTCAATTTTCTTATGATATGGATTGAATTCCAAAAATGGATTATACTTTGGATCCATTTTGTGCACAATCTCTAATAGCTTGTCATAAGCTATCCATTTCTCCTTTTTCAACTCCTACCTATTTAGATCAAATTCATTTCTAATCAAATCTTTAAGAAAGTTGAACTCATGCACAAACTTGCTAGCCTTTATTCTTTGCTCGAAAAGGGAAAATAAACCATCAGGATCATGTTGCCGCTTTGGACTACACCTCAAATGGTAATCATCAAATATTTTCTCAAAATGCATCCAACCTCCTTTTGAAAGGGGAAAATCACACACCACTGTATAATCTGGGAAAAATGTTCTCTTTCCCCTCCCAGTGAGGTTTTCCTCATGGATACGACCTATTTTCCACATAACTTCTACAAACCCAACTCTTGGTGGCACATTGTATGGAAATATATGGGGGGTTCCTTGAAAACTGTACATTCTCAAAAAAGTGTTGACTGGGTATGGGATAATATCACCCCAGTTATGGAAAACTTTCAATTTTGGCTTCCTCCTCTTTGGCCTGAGGAAATCATGCAATTCCTCAGGGATCCTGGGTACATTCACCATAAGTATAGCCCTCAATCTAGAAGAAAAACATTTATCAAATTACACATAACTAGTGCTTTCCTTATTGCAAGATAAATCTGCAACCCATAATTGTACTAGCAATCTTTCTCCATCAACCGATTGTCTTAATTCCATCTTTTCAGAGAAGAAATCAACATTCTTGAACAATAACATATGCATCAACATAGAAAACCAGAAGAATTAAGTGCTAGTATCATTTTTCTACAACTTTGACAACCCTTCATGTATCCTCTCAGCCAAGAAAGAAGCAAATTCATATGTCATAGAGAAGTTACGGTGTTGTATTTGCACCCCCATGAACATGTATGCAATAGGCATCACTGCACTAGGACTGAAACCCAAAATATGCCACAATGAATAGAAAGTGGCCAAGAAATGATTTGCAAAATAGTTCAATCTAAAAGGTTCTTGGTCACTGGGGTTAATATGAAATCTTGGACATCCTGCCCTAACCAGATGAGGTGGAAGCGACTTAGCTCTAAAAAGAGACTTCAACTTTGCATATTCCTACTTCATTTCCTCAAGATTGATAGGAACCAAGTCTTCACTCGATTCACTCAAGTCAAAAAAAATTTGGACTTCTTCTCTATTAATGTTCAGGAGAACCCTTCCATAATTATCCTTGATTACCTATGTGGCAGGGTCATATCTTACAGCCACTGCTCTAAGTAAATCTATATTAGGGAACACGTCTGAGACTACTAGCTTTCTGAAATCATACATCCAACCATTTGAAAAGGGGTGAGGAAAATTACGCTCTCCATACCAGAATCTAAACTTTTCAGAGCCTATGAGAGGAACCCTAGCATCGACAATGTTAGAGCAATTATATACTAGCCCTTCCCCAAGGATTTTCTCGTGCATCAGAACCAATCCCTTCTTTCTATCATTTGTTGACAAGGGAAATTGATCCAGGAAATCATCATACAAGTTGCTTGTTAAATAGTCAACTTGGCTAGAATGTTGCTTTTGCGGTTCCATCATGGATAAACTAGGGCCTTCTTATAACTTCACACTTCAAATAGCTAGGACTAACCAAAGATATGAAATTAGATAACAAAATACTGTAATTTCTCACAATTTAAATTAACTATAGCCCTAAAACATTTATCAACAAGCCCTATGATAAGTATAGCAAATATTTTCCCAAATTCAAGTGCAAAATCACTGGGAGACACAGAAACTAACTCATGGCTTTGTTCACAGAAATCCTAAATTTTGGCTGTCAGGGTTCACAACTTCGCTTTCGGCTCTAAAACTGCTTCACAAAATACTTGAATGCTTTATGATACAAATACAATAGGAGAATTAATTTTATTTCAATCAAATCATTCCAATAAGTGTCTCATCTGCCATTAAAGCTCACTCACGCACTGCACGTACGACTCCAACCATATTTGATGCAAATTTAAATTTGAGCCGTTGATCTTTCAGTTAGATCAAATCATCAAACAACCTCGTTCAAAACAAGCTGACACAATCAGCAACATGGAAATAAGGGGCCCACCATACCATACGCTACCAAGGTAGTCCACATGGGATTTTCCCGCAATATCACAATCATTATAGATCTTGAAACTTCAGATCATGCGATGGTGGGAAATCATATATCTTGAGCATCAGTGATCTTGTTCCTTCAACACAATCGCCAGCCTTATCGTTAACCATCGGGTAGCCTTTTCATCAAGATTATAACATATCCATTGATTTAAAACATGTGCACCTCAAGAATAGTTTAGTAACCCTCCTTTTAATTTATTACGGCTAGATTAATATACCATAGTATTTCCTTTATTCCTTCAGAATCATTAGATGAGACATGTGGTGCCTGCCCATGATAACGCGATTAGTAAAAACCTTGTAACTTTCGATAATGCGATGGAAGGAAACCATTGAGATCTGATGATGATTAATTGATGGTCAACCACACCTATCCCCATTAGCCTCACTAGATGGGACACGTGGCACCTTCCCGTGATATCGTGATCAACCAAAGCAGTGTGGTGGGGTCATTGTAGGATGGCAGGGAATGGCTCAGATCAAAGGAAAGTTGATCAATGGTCATGCAAATTTCATCCTTCTACAAAACAAAACATTTATTAAGAGGACAAGGGAACATCACTAGGCGGATGGTAAACAACGACATAAGTTGTTTTTAAAATGATGAAACATAGGGCCAACCAAGACTTAGGAAAATAAAAAGAATCCTGCGGAAGAAATAAAAATTAAAACAAAAGGGACTCAACTTAGATGAACTGATAGGGCATAAGTCATTTTAAAACCCCTCAAAAAGGTAACAACAAAAATGGCCCCAACCAAGGCATAACATAAACACAAGGGTTTTATATGAAAATAAAGCTAAAACCACCAACCCAAGGAAAATTCTGACACCATTTAAGAACAATAACACCAACCAGGATAGGAATGGAACATAAGGAGCAAAAATATGAAGTTCCATCAGTGGCTCCAGTTGGGGACATTCATTCCACTGGAATGAAGCAAGAATTTATAATCTTAGGAAGTGCAGACCAAGATGCAGAGACAACCAAAAAGGGACTGTTCTGACAAAACAACCAAAACTATGTTCAAGATATATACAAAATATACAAACCTAAACTACTGTTCATGGAAAATAATACTTCAAGTGAAGTATAACTTCAAGAACTGTCCATAAACCTTGCGTGGGGTGCATGAGGGTACATGTGGTTCCCATTCTAGTAGTCCTACCTTAGCTAAAACTATTATGAGACTCAGTTATTATTGGCTTACTATGGAAAAGGACTCATATGTCTATGTACAGAAATGTCACTAATGCCAAGTTCATGGAGACTTGATACATGCACCAGCACAGGAGCTCTGTCCTATAACATCACCATGGCCCTTCACCCAATGTTGACTCGACCTCATAGATAAGATCCATCCCACATCATCCAATGGCCACAAGTTCATCATCATAACCATTGAGTATTTTACAAAGTGGATTGAGGCTATTCCCGTAACATACATTACTGGTACATAGATCTCTAAGTTTATCCTAAATTATACCATCTATCGGTATTGTGTCCCTCAGTCCATAATTACAAATAATGGCCACCCATTTAAGAACCAAGAAGTCCACCATATTTGTGATGAATTTCATATTCAACATCACTTTTCCACTCCATACTACCCACAAGGTAATGTCCAAGCAGATGCATCTAACAAAACTATTATTAGAATCCTCAAAAATACTATCAATGATGTTGGGCGCAATTAGAATTTACAGCTTAATCCCACCTTATGGGCTTATCACACAAGTATCCATACTCCCATTGGCACCACTCCCTATTCACTAGTATTTTATTTTGAAGCCATTCTTCCTATTGAGGTCAAGATTCCTTCCCTGAGGGTATCGTTGAAAGGGCACATTGATGATGAAGAGTATCGAGTATCGAGACTCCATGAGCTAGAATTCCTAGATGAGTGAAGACAAAAGGCACTAGACCATCTCCAAGCATATCAAAATCACCTTCGTCATAGCTATAACAGAAAGGTATTGAATAGAAACTTTAACATTGGTGACCTGGTTTTAATGGAGAACCCAAAGAATCAAGCAGAAAGAGAGAAACCAGGAAAGTTTGAACCAAACTGGTTAGGACCTTATATTATTACAGAAGCCTTTGGATCAGCAGCCTATCAAATATCTACTCTTGAATGGGAACCATTTTCCTCACAAATCAATAGTCTTCATCTCAAGAAGTTCTACACATTAATTAGCAAAAATACAAAAAAATCAAAAACTCAAGTAAATCGTCACCAAGGTGAAACTTGGCAAACAGGGATCTTGGTAACATCAAAAGAATTAGAAAATCCAAAAAATAGTAAAGAGAAATAATTCATCCAATAGTGAAAAAGTGAATAGGAAGTGGTGCTAGTGGGAGTACGGATGTACAGGGAAGTGGACTATGTACAACAATATTAGATTAGAATGATAGTAGACAAAGGAGTAGAGTCTTTTTGAGGATTCTAATGATGGATTCTCCTTTGTCTACTATCATTCTAATCTAGTATCCTTGTACATAGTCCAATTCCCTGTACATATCCCTTATCCCTATATATATTGTCTGTCCATGTACATATCACTTATCTTTCCCATCCATCACTTGTACATACTCTATTCATAATAAGTGGTAGTCTTTCCCATAACCTAGAATGATTGATATTGAGTACATTTCATATCCCCCATTTTATCCTATTCAATATATGTTGGTCTTATACATGACTCGGGGCAAACACTTGATATGCGTCATATTGGTTCTTACATTGGCTGTGTTGAAGACATAAAACCATGGAAAAATCCAAAAACATCACAAAATGTCCTAAGAAAATACAAAAACATCATAAAACTTCAAAAAGACAAAAAAAATCAAAACATGACAAAAATCCAAAATAGAGTTAGAGTCAGTCGCACTTTTCAGTCTTTGTCATTTTTTGAACTATGTTGCCTCTGTGACTATATGTAGGCAAGCCCATCTGCTGATGTGCCCCTGAGGCATTAGGTTAGTCTATTTAGGTTTTTCTATATAAAATTATGACTCAATCCATATG
The DNA here is from genome assembly GCA_007258455.2 of Sequoia sempervirens. Classification (NCBI taxonomy): domain Eukaryota; kingdom Viridiplantae; phylum Streptophyta; class Pinopsida; order Cupressales; family Cupressaceae; genus Sequoia; species Sequoia sempervirens. The sequence continues at coordinate 49,276,822 of VDFB02281492.1, read as the reverse complement.
TCTATATGACAAGGTCATTGGTCATGTCGAACTACGAGGTCTCTGTGTGTATAATTTAGGCAAGGCCATCAATCAATGAGCCCTTGAGGCCGCACTAGGTTAGTCCACTAGGGTTTGTTACATTCACTATCACACACATCTTCTATTTTTAGTCAGTTGTGTTAGTCAAAGTCAAGTCAAACTATGAGGTCTCTGCTTGTATAACATAGGCAAGGCCATCAATCGATGAGCCCCTGAGGCCACACTAGGTCAATCCTTTAGGGTTCTTCATCACACACAGTCAATCATTAGCACATCATATCAAGTCATGCATCAATCTGGTGAACAATTCAACAATGTTTCTAAGCCAAATCAAACAAATTGACAAAGCAATAATTAAAACATATCAACTTATGTCTACTATAGGATGTGTCCTTCCTAGAAATATATATCATTAAAACAATCAACTTGTGTCTTATTTAGGATGAGTCCTTCTTGAATACTGATATCAGTAAAACAATCTGTCTTATATATGATGATTCCTTCCTGCATATCAACATTGTCAATCAAATCAACATAGCCTTACACAAGTTAGACCATCAATGACATCTGACTCAACATCTTATACGATACATGTCTTTCTGAAACTAGGCTTTGTCACGCCTTATATAGATAGTCATAACATTGAAACCAAACTCAAAGTCTTATCCAGTATGTGTATCCCCTGAAATCAGTCTCTATCAATCAGTCATTTTATCAATCAAAACAAATCAAACAAACAGATCAAGTTTTGAAAAATATTTCACTGGCTTTTTGACTTTATGGCTTATTTATCTTATCATTTCATTTTACTTTATGATGGGAATCATGTTGCTTTCTCAACGATGTCCCATGAAGGATTTAGAGAAGCAATGATGTATAAGAATTCTATTTTTTTTTACTGTTGTCTATCAACTATCTTTTAAATTTGATTTTAAGTCATGTTGCTAGTTTCCTCAAGGCTGTCCCATGAAGGATTTAGAGAAGTGATGATGTCTCATGAACCATCTTTTATTTGTTTTTTGTTTATGGTTTGTCCTAACAAAAATAATGGCATAACTTGTGCCCTTAGTATGAGTTAATGACAATCCTTGTCTGTGACTATCTATTGTTAATAAGTGGATGACCTTGCACACCTTGATTTATGTCATATCATGGTGTTTTTCTCCATTTGTATTAGTCCTTCCCAATGATGATAAAGTGCAATGCCTTTTGTGATACAGTGAAACATCAAAGATTGCTAATACTAACATTCATCTCATTTCCTTTATTATTTCTCAATCTTTCTTTCCGCACTAACAGTTCTTCTTTCTTGCATTATGATAGAGTCCTGTGACACACAAAAATATAAATCATCTTGCATATACATTAATGTTAGAAACATCATTTCAAAATCATACATCATCAATCATACATACATCTTGCATTTGAAATATACAAACATATAGGAATTTATCATATCTAGGACATCATGGCATAATAGACATTCATCATCATACAATACATATTATAAGCATTACATGTACATAAAAATGTAAATACATGCATCACATTACAAATGTATAGCATCACATGTAGAAAGCATTGAGCATATAACATCATATCGCATCTCATAATTATAAATTGCATACATAACACCCATCGACATAATAGATATTAATACATACATCATCACATAGAATCCATATCACATCATAGGCTGCATAAACACATCATAAAGTAGATATGATCATCCATCACATAGGCATCTCATATAGACATCACATGTACAAATAAACGACTGCATAATCAATAAATATAACTCTATATCATGAGCATTGCCACAATAATCATATATATCCCTCCAAAGTGTCACATCACAATTTAATAATGTATCAATAAATATGGAAGCCCGCAAGCTATATGATCATAATACAATGTCTCAATACATATCAAGAAATGTCCCTATCCTGAACTGCCACTACTATCATGACTAGAGTGTGTGGATGACTGATGTCAAGATCCTGATGACCTATGACCTAAATGTGGCCTGTCATATGGACTAGCTCTGCATGGTTGCTCAACACCCTTTGTGATAACTGTCTTGGTGTGGGTCCTAGTCTGAGACCTCTCACTGCATGCCTATGAAAAACTTGGGGCCTGTATATCTAGAGGAACTGTTGCCTCATACAAATCTCAGTAATAAGGGGCCCTCTCCCTAGCTCTGACTAACTCTCTAGCAAATGTAATTGTTGCCCCAGTACATAGAGCTCTAATCTCTGTAAATCTCTACTCGGTCTCCTACCTCTAAGCTATGGCATAATCTTTGTCCATGAAGGATTTGTCCCTTTCCATCCATAACACATCTCCTTTAGACATCAAGGCCCTCATCTACTCCTCCAAAGATGCAACTTGGGCATGAAGTACAGTAGTGTTGAGATCAACTGCCCCTGTGTCAACCTTTCTCACCCTCTTCACACCATCATCCTCATCCTCTAACTCCTCCAAAATCCTATCTTAAATCTCCCACTCCTGATCATCATCCTCCTCATCATCATCCTGATAGGCACCAAGTAATCCAAGGGCATCAATCTCTACCTCCTCCTCTGTATGAACCTCTGGAATGGCCTCCTCTATGACATGCTCCTCATCTCCACCAATCTCAACATGCACCTCCTCCCCACCTCTACTAATATCTCCCACAACATCACTAACCATGTCCACCACCATCTCCATAATCGCCACGACCACCTCCACCTCTCTGACCTCTACCTTTTCCATGCCTGCTGCATAGTCCTATCCATTGCTGCTCTATTGACACAGCCTAATCTGGGTCTGTAAGGGGTATCAGCCTATGAACAGCCCACCAATAATCATAAGCCTTCGTGGTACCTAGATCGGCTACACCATATCTCCATCCCCACTGAACTACCTATAATGCATCAATATCTACCTCAGTAGTGGCCACTAGAATCTTTGTACCCCACAAAGGGGATCTCTCGTGAGGACCTCGAAAACTCTACCTATCCTCTAGGCACATCCTGCACCTCTCTGAACTGTTGTATTACATGATTTGGAAAATGTCTCTCTATAATGTGAACATGTGAAATAGTCTGCCCAATCAGATACTACGTCTAGTGATAATGTGGCAAATGATCATCCTCATCTGACCACTCTGGACATCCCAATTATGGTCTATATGTAAATTGTACCATGGTATCAATAGCATGTATGAAATACTTAGTATCTCCCATATGGTGCTGAGTATTAGCCCCTGTATAATGAAAGGCATATGGTGCTCCATGTTGCACATAAACTATGACTAGTGGATGAAAGATGGCAATGTATTCCCATGCCCATACCATCAAGAGTGTGGTACCACAACTCAAAGATTGTGCCTCTTGATAGGCTATATCATGCAAATGAAAATATAACATATCAAGAAGACAGGGACCCCAAGCATACACCTCCCACCACTGTAGCATACCAACTAGCATCTCTTCCCATCCCACAGGAAATCTATTACCTTGACAGTCAAGGAGGACAATACCACCTATCAATGTACACAACAGATAGTTTAACTACCTATACCTCTACACCAATACACGCTATCTAATCTCATAATGGTGAAATCCTAACTATCTAATATCCATGTGAGGGAAATATCTACACATCTCAGCAAAACCCCTCTAAGTATTGTACATCACTCTAGTGCCTCTAATAGGAAGTCTCAAAATCCTATAGACATCCTCCAAGGTAACTGTCACCTCTCCAGTAGGTAGGTGAAATGAAGAAGTCTCCTAGTACCACCGCTCACATAATGCCGTTAGTAGCTCCTGGTTTTTCTGAATGATGGGCATGTCTATCACATGCAAGAGACCCAAATTCCACAAAAATTGTTTCTCACTGGGCCGTAAACTATCTTGGAAGTGAAAAGTCGATGGTCTCGAGTCTCACGTATACACAGTGTCCAAAATAACCTACAATGGCATTATACATGCCTCATATCAGAATCAATCACTTGTCCTAATGCAAAGTGACAAAATCAAATGATAGTCAAATGCGTCATTATTTTGCAATGGCGTCACAAGAAACCAAATGCATCATTTTCAATAACAAATGCATATGGAAATTTCAAATGCATTGAAAAGTCAAACTATCTATTCTCTGCATGTATAACATAGGCAAGGCTTATCTTTGATTAGCCCTCAAGGCCCCTAGGATAGGTCTTTAGGTTAGGTTCTTGGTCAAAAACTCATAAAACAACTAAAAATTAGAAAATTGAAAATCTCAAAAACATCATAAAATCAAATTCAAAAGGATGATGCTATTCTAAATCACAGTTTTATCACTTTCACACAAATGTTCAAATTATTTGCATTATGACTATTGTTATCATTTCTCAAGAGAAATTCAAGGATGTCAAAGAACTAGAAAAACTATGATCGAGAATGATATTTTTGTTTGTTTGTTGTCTGTGAGTTGATCATTATTACTATGTGAATCATCATGGTATGTGATCTACAAAGTATCACTAATGACATTCCCGATTTGCATGGGAAAATGGTTAAATCTTGTTTGTTTACACAAGAAATGCTCGATCTTTATAATTATACCTAGATGCTTGTGTTAACTTGCACTATCAAACATCATGGAATTAGTACTCAATTCATTATGGTTTATTTATACCATCGATGTTTGTACTCACTTTCAACATTTTAGAACCTCAATGATGATACAAAGCATAATGAATTGATTACTAGGATGACAACATTGCATTGTTAGAGTTGCATGTTTAGGCTGCATTTATACTAAGTTTTGCATCTGTATTTATAGATTTTCCAAGATTGGAAAACTTTACATCATCAAAGTGGCATAAATCATCAAATCTACAACTGAATAAATGTATACATCAAGTCTCGGTGCATCAATCAACCTCTCAGCTAAAGTAGTCAAAAGTCCCCTATTGATCCTATACCGAGGCATATCAATCAGAGATGACAAACCACATCGCCCAATCATCATCAAAATCCACCTACACTAGATGCGAAATCATGTCCCACGTCTTTAGGAAGTTTTCCCTAGACTAAATAATTCTAAAATCCTGCTTTGGTCATAACATATCGTAAATCAGAAATTTTATCAATCAATCAATAAACCTAATCAGCTTTGATGCAATTTCGATCAAATCTCGTAAGCATCTATCATTGATCCTCACCTATCTTGAGGACAATCATCAATCTATCATTGATCCTCACCTAACATGAGGAAAATCATTATCCTTCTATCACTGATCCTCACCTATCATGAGGTCAATCTATCAACATCATCAAACATCATAAAATCAAACAATTGGCTAAACACGATCATCAAACATCAAACACAAGGAGGCAACATAAGGCATCAATTAATAAATTAATTCGGGCAGCTCAAATTCCTCAATATCAAGAGATAAATATTGAGAATAACATCAAAGCTAAAATTTATCATCATCATCATTACGAATCAATGAAATTTTTTGAGAATCATCAAAAGAATATTTTATTATCACAAATTCCACGATTTATCTCTCGAGGGGCCATACAGTCATAATCTTCTGAAAATCACTTCTAAAAATCATTGTTTGGGGCATCATTAAAATTTTTGCATCACTAGTAAATTTTTCTTTGAAGTAATGTGTAAACACATCACTTCAAAGAGGGGAAAATGTATACATCCAAAATTGTTCTGGAAAATATTAATTGAATATCACTTATTTAATTAATAAAATCTTTATTCCTCTATTATATAAATAAATTGCAAATTTATTTACATAGTTCCTATTTTCTTAATTCCTCTTTTCTAATTCACCTTCTTCATGATTTAATTGATATAAGAAAATATAAAGAATTTTTTTTATTTTAATTGAATCCCTCTCACTAAATTCAAATTCTTAAATTTGAATTTTATCACATTTCTAAATATTCTTCTAACTACCATCCACCTCACCCTCCAACTCACCATGTGTCACATGAAAATAATAATAATTATTTTCTAAAATGGATTTTTGTTCTCAACAATTTAACCACCTCAAGGACACATGGATCCTTCATTCAAAGGATTCTTTCTTACACTTGTCAAGATGGTTTTACTAAAGGGAACAATTTCCTTTTTTTCCCCATCCTTCTCATTCCTCACCGTCGATTTCTCTACATGGAATCTCAATCATTCATGGTTGCTAACTCACCTGATGCCTTGGTAAAATCTATAAATTGAGATCCGTTTATAGCTTTTCATAAGGAGCATTTGCATAACATCACTTTGTAGGAATTCATTCAAGTCTTTGAGAGTTTATTTTTCATTTTCAATTTAGCTTTTAGAGTAGATTAGTAATTTTCTTAGAATCATGGCTGCTTTAGATATTTCTTAGCTTAATTCAGTAATTAGGATCATTTCTATCTCATTTGCTATTAGTTTAATTCTAAATCGTGTCATTTTCATCTCATCTTGTATACAATAACTCACTCATCATGACATTTCATCATTTCATTTAGTTAAATCATTTAATCATGTAGATGTAGACTTAGATTTAGCATTACAAATAAATAGGCTACTTGTTTCTTAGGTGACATCCCAATGGTTTGTGTGTGAATAAGATCTAAGAGCATAATTACAAGGACATTTAAGATTAGAGGAAGATGGGATGTTTTTAAGGGACTATGTTATCAAATTTTTTTTTGATTAAGTTATATTTCCTTAATGTAATACATTGCATCTAATTGTTTGTTATTTGTCAATGTAATTCACACATATTTTTCTTCACACAAGTGGTATTAGAGCAACAAGACCTTGAGTGTGTAATAGAATAAAAAAGAGAGGTAGTTACACCAGGACTATGTTGTGGGTGTTGAAAAATAATTTATGGGAGAGTAGACCATTGTGGTAGTGTAAGAGGAAGAGGAGATAATTTTGTAAGAGATGAAGATTTTAGAGCCTTGAGAAGGCAGGTTGAAACTTTGAAAAATGAGATAAGGATAGGATTTGCATAAATGAGAGATCGAGGAATTGATGAAGAAGAAGATGAGAACAAAGAGAATGCTAGTTTAAATACTGAGTAAACAGAGGAAGTTGCAGCAGTTGCAAGAGATCCATTGATGAGGGTGTAGATACCGAAATTTGGTTTAAGCCTACGACTTCAATATTCTTCATAATTCGTATTCTTCATGGTCATGATTAAATAATGTTAGTTATTTAATTATTTTGTAAAGTATTCACTTCTCTATTAATTAAATAAATCTATTTATTTAATTAATTTACCTTAATATTTATTCTTCTATTAATTAAATAATCTTAATTATTAATTAATTCCAACTTTTCTTTATTCTATCTTTTTAATTAAATAAACTCTTTTTATTTAATTATGTTACTAATTAACCTTGTCCTTCTTCAATTAAATAAATTCTTATTTAATATACCTCTATCATATTTCAACTATAATTAAATAAATCCTTTTATTTATTTAATTATTCATGTAAATCCCTTCATCACTTAATTAAATAAATCTTATTTATTTAAGTATTCTTCAAATATCAAATCTTGAATTAAATGAATTATTCAATTCATAAATTCTATTTTAATCCATTCCTCTATATTTGGATAATTTTATGAGTTATCTAAGTATTCACTTTAACTTGACTCGACATCTATTTAAATCGCTAAGTTAACTCAAGATTTAATGTCTAAGTGGCTTTCTCGAGTAATCCTTCTATCATGACTATTCAACTGTTCAGTACTAACTTAAGTGCATGTACATGCGTATCAATTAAATATTCCTATTTAATTAATTAATTTTGTGTGTGCATTCGAATAGAGAGTTTCTTTAATCCATCTTTATCTTTGTCATGCAAAGATAATTCTTTTGTTTTTGAATACCAAACTTGAAGATTAAATCATTTATTTAATCTCTATTTCTATTTCTAGTTTTTATCACTCATGTCACTACTAACAATTATCAGAATGCATTTCTAATCTTTCGATCTCAATCGTTTGTCGATCTTTCGATCCTAGCCTATAATTTGAATGATCAATTTTCTACAAATTGATTTGTCTTTCATCATTCCAATCTCTCTCAAAATCGTGTGACTCTCTCAAAATCATATGACTTTTAGAGCAATTATCTTTAATCTTCGATGTTTTGCTAAATCACTATCATAGGCTATACTTGCATAAGAGAAATATGAGGGAAATTATACTACAACAGAAAAATGGAGAAGGTAAATCGTGCTTATACATGGAATTACTTAGATATTGGGTGAGATTGTTCAGTTTATTTATGTTTTAGCTTTCATTTGTTCTTTGTTGTTTAGCTTAGATTGCATTAGAGCTTAGATTGCATTGTTTTGTTCTTTCAACCTTTCTTCTACATTTTCTAGATGTTACAGAGGGTTTTAACAAGAATGGAAAAATACCAAGTATTTATGTTCCTATATTTAATGGGATTTTGAATCTAGAAGAACTGATAGAGTGGATAAATGATATGGAAGATTATTTTAAATTTGAAGAGGTTGGAGACCTAGACCGAGTAGGGTTTTCCAAGACAAAATTGAAGGGACATGCTTCAATCTAGTGGAGGGAAATTTAGTTGGAAAGAGGAAGAAAAGGAAAACAAAATATTAATAGATGGGATAAAATGGTGGAGAAAATTAAAAGACAGTTTATTCCTATGGATTATGAATTGGACCTGCTCAATCAAATGCAAGGTTTGAGATAGGGCAGCAAGAGTGTGAAAGAATATATAAAACAATTCAATAGGATTATTGTTAGAACTATACATTTTGAGGTGACCAAGATAGTTTTTCAAGATACATAAATGGTTTGAGATCAAGCATTCAAGAAGAAATGTAATTGGTTAGAGTTCTGACAATGGAGGATGCCTATCAAATAGCATTGAAGATAGAGGAAAGGTTGAACAAGAGGTTTGAGAATAAAAAAAAGGGAAAGGATAAATCTTAGGTGCAAAAAAAGGAGGATGAACATAAAATTAGATACATTAAGGGAAGCAAGGGATAAATATGTGAAAACTCAAGCAAGCACCATAATATGAATTTTGGAGGAAGAGAAAGATAAGGTAGGGAATTTGAAAGAGAAAATTTTAAAATAATGTGTTTCAAGTGTGGAGAAGAGCGGCACAAATCATATGAGTTTCCACATGAAGAGGAAAGATGAAGAAGAAGAACTCTAAATTAGAATAGAGTAGCAAACATAAATGGAGAAGATTCACATTCAACACATTCTGAAGAAGTAGAAGATGGTGAAGCCTTGATGATGCGGATATTTTTGATGAATGAAAATAGTGAACCCATTCAAAGGAGGAGATTGTTTCCTACAAGATGCAAATGTAAAGGTAAAGTTTGTAAAGTCATTATTGATGGTGGTAGTACTGATAATATTGTTTCTATAGAGATGGCTGAGAAGTTGTTATTGGAGAGAAAGAGGCACCTACATCCACATAGGATCTCATGGTTACAGGATGATCACAAAGTGTTGGTAAATGCAAAATGTGTGGTAATATTTAAGTTTGGAAGTTATTATGATTAAGTATTATGTAATGTTAATGAACATGGATATTTGTCATTTGTTGTTGGTAGACAGTGGTAGTTTTATAGGAAAGTAGTGCATGATGGATGTGTGAACACTTATAGTTTGAAAAAGGATGGAGTTCATCATAAGTTGAAGCCGTTGGATGAGAGAGGAGGAAAGGTATGTATCAAAGTTGGAATTTTTTTGGTTAGTGATGTGAAACAGTTAGAGAAAAAGGATGAAGATGAGCAAGATGATTTGTTAATGCAATTGGAAGAAATTGTAGGAGAGAGGAATGAGAAAATTTCAGCTAACACAAAGGTTGCAACAAAAGGTAATGAGGTAATTTCTTACTTTTATACTTCTTACATGATGACAATAAAGATGTAGTTGTAGACGTAGATGTGTTGGAGATAGGTGAGAGCAATGAGTAAGATGTGAATGTGAATTTGGGGATTGTTGTTGTTTGAGAATGATGAATGTGAAGATTCCCTAATAGAATAACTTGATTACTTGTTGTAGAAGGTGGATGATGAGCCACAAAATTATCATTCTAACATTGTTTTGGGTGTAGAAAATTAGTTTACAACAATAGAGTGTCTTTCTAAAGACACAAATAGAGTGTTAAGTTGCATTGAAGACAAGGAAAAAGGAAGAGTATGAAATGGTGTAGCAGTAAGAAAGGTAATAAAGGACACATGTTGTGTTGAAGAAGGTATGAATTTACCATTTATTTGTTTCATTTTGATAAAGCACATTGGTGGGAGGTAGAGTTTGGTAATTTGTATTTCATGGGGATGAGGAAAGGAGGGAAGATGAAAGGGAATACTAAAGTAAAGTTGTAGGATGAGAGGAATAGAAAATTTCTAGTGAACAAGGAGCAGAGGTGGATCCAAGATAGACACAGAGTATACAAATGTTTATGATTTTCACTCATCAAACAGTTGTTTTCTACTGTGTGTTTCTGATGTAGGAGCATCCATGGCTTGGTGCAATCTTGTTTCAACTTGAAGTTTTAATTTTTGAATTTTGAAATTTTAATGTTTTGGATTTCATGTTTCATTATTGAAATTCATATTTTGGTGTGGAGTTAAATATCTTGTAATGTGGGGAGTTTTGAATTTGAAATTGATTTCAATTTGGGTCAAATTGGTGAAGAGGAATCATGGAGAATATGCTTTAAAACTAAAAATTAAAAAGAAAATAAATTAATGGTTTGGGTTTTTGGGATCCACTAAGACCATTTTTAACTCTTGTTTTGATTTTTCATAGCTCCTAATAAATAGGAACCTATGAGGTGAGTGCCCAAGTTGAGGAAACTGCTTATTGCTTTATTTGAGAAAGCATGAAAGCCATTTTAAAATCCATATTAAATTTTGATTAAGTTTGGAAGATTAAAATATATATTTTATTGAGCTTTGAATATTAAATTATATTTTATTTTTCCTTCCTAGAGGTGGGCAATGATTTTCTTCAGGATTTTGCAATGAAAGAAAAATGACAATGAAATGCTTTCAAAATTACATTCCAGGAAAGCATGGTTAAATAAAATTGAATTTCTTTCATTTATGAGATAGTTTTTCACAGGAAAAACACAAGGAGAGAGTAGGTCATGGTTTAACTCCAAGAGTTCATTTGATGGTGTGTTTGCAGATTTGAGAGTGTTTTTGCAGGGCACTGAGACTACCTAGTGTTGCAGATTCAAGGGTTTTAATGGTGGAAGTGATTTGTTGTGCAGGTGCAAGTTGAGGAGAAGCTCAAGAGGGTTTTGGAATCCTCCATGAGATGTTTTGAAGAAGTTTTGTTTTCAGGTTGAAGGTAAAATAAAACATCTACAATAATACTCATTGGTTGTGAGTTGATAAATTTAATAGTTATTGCATTGTTTGCACATTGTTTTGTAGGAAGGGTTTTCATGAATGAAAGGGAAGATTTATTTTTTGTTATATTTCATTAATTTTCTATCATTTTAGATTTAATATGGGAATTTTTTAGACCTTGAGTCCCTTGAGGACATTGTAATGTTTTCATAATGATATTTGTAATGAATATTTGTGATTTGGTTGCACAAATTTACTTGATTTTTAATACATACTGCAGCAATGTTTGTGTGAGTCTTTCCTAAGTATTTTGGTGTTCTAAGAGGGGTTTTATATTGTGAGGTATTTTTTTAAGCTCTCATAGATTAAAGTTAAGGAAAAGGAATTACATATTAAAGAGGAAGAAGTTCCAAAAGGATCCCTAAGAATGCCAAGTTTGTTCAAAAGAATCATTTTAAAGATTAGATCATTGAAGACAGAAACAAAGGTGTGTTGACAAGAAGAAAAGTTGTTATGATAGAAGAACAAGTAAACCAATGTTTACTTTCAAAAATTGAACCTCAAATAGTTATTGAGGCATACAAAGAATAGTATTGGATGAAGGCTATTGAGGAATAAATGATGCAAATTGAGAAGAACCAGATTTGGGTGCTTATCCCAAGACCAAAAAATAAGAGTGTGATGGGGAACTAAGTGGGTGTTATAAAATAAACTAAATGAGAGTAGAGAAGTTGTTAGAAAGAAGGCAAGGTTTGTGTGTAAAGGTTAATCACCATAAACTTCTCTACTCTACTCTAGCTACATAAATTGGAAAAGCATAAAGAATGCACACCAATATTTTGAGAGATTATGCAATATCAAAATGACAAAATTGCATTAAGAGCTTCAAAGCTGAAAAGATACAATACCAATACGAATGAATGGATGCAAGAGTATTGAAAGATTGAATGCAAGTACAAGCTAGGTAGTGAGTTTATATAGAACTTAGGAGAGGAGGTAGGTGGAAAATCCAACCAATAGGAATCAACCACAAAAAGTTGAGATGCTCATGAAAGGTGGAAAGTATGGACCAAAAAAAGTGGAGGATTCCACCAAAAGTGGAAAGTGGTTCCACCCTCTAATGAAGGGAGCACCTCATCACTTATCTCCTAGTTATTAGATAATAAACTCACTTTATTATCCTAAGGAAGCTTAATTAAGTGCAGGAAAAACCTAGGACTAAGGGAAAATAAAATAACCCGCTAGGAAAAATAAAAACCTACACCAACATCACCTCTTAAGAAAAACTTAGGAGGATGTAAAAGATGATGGGTCCAATAAACTAGGCCATGTTAGGTACCCATGTAAAGGTGCAATGTAGAAAAATCTCTCACAACTAGAGAAAAGGAGAAAATCTAGTGGAACAAAACTCCTCCCCAAAAGAGAGATAAAAAAAGGACTAAGTAGCCCCTCCCCATGGATGATAACAACCGTACCCCAAGAAAAGCTCACAAATGAATGAACTTGCTCTTAGTGAAGGGTTTGGTGAAGATGTCTGCAGTTTGATCTGATGTTAGACAGTACTTGAGATCAATGATCTTACTATGAATCAGTTCCCAAATGTAGGGCATGTGGACCTTGATGTGCTTGGTCTATCGATGATCGACCAGATGGTGAGAGATCTAAATCACACTTTGGTTGTCACAATGGATGACTATGGGCTTCTAGAAGAGAATCCAAAACTTAGTGAGAATTTTCTAAAGCCAAATGGCCTCAGTAGCAACATTAATTGCTCCTTAATACTCAACCTTTGTAGATGAAAGAGCAATAGCAGATTGCTTATTGATCGACCAAAAAATTGGATTGGAACCAAGGGAGAAGAAATACCTTGAAGTAGACTTGAGATTTTGAGAATCACCTACCCAATTTAAATTTTTGTGCCCCACCAAGTCAGAATCCATGCCCGCTACATAATGAATCCCATAATTGTGAGTACCCTTGATGTAGTGAAGAATATGCTTAGCTGCTTTCCAATGCAACTCATGTGGCTCTTGCATGAATCAAGATACCATGCCTATTGCATATGAAATATCAAGCCTTGTATGATTTAGATAAATGAGACTACCAACAAGTTGTCAATACAAAGTTCCATCAACCAAGGGTGAAGAACACTTAGCCTCAATGTTGACCCCTGACAAAAATGGAGTCGGTGCAGCCTTACAATCAGCCATGTGAATCATATGGAGCATGTAGATTGCATACTTAGACTATGCAAGAGTGATACCTGAGGAAGACTAAGTGATATTAATCCCAAAGAAGTAGTGCAATAATCCCAAGTTTGACATTGAAAATTGATCATGAAGGGTGGTTTTCATTGCCCAAATGGTGAATGAGTGACTCTTGGAGATTGACAAGTCATCGATGTAGAGAACCAAGAAGGTGTGAGTATCATCCTTCTAGAACATGTAGACATTAGGATCAAAATGGCATCGAGTGAACCCCATTGTCAGAAGGAAGGATTCCATCTTGGTGTAACAAGCCCAAGGGGCCTATTTGAGGCCATAGAGAGACTTTCGAAGATGACATACAAGTGAGGAATCCTGAACAAACCCCTATGGTTTCTCCATATATATCTCCTCTTGAAGATTACCATGATGAAAATAACTCTTCACATCCATCTAATGAACATCCCATCTATGTGCCATAGTTATGGAAAGAAAAAGTTAGATGGAATTCATTTTGGCGACTAGTGCAAAAGTCTCAGAGTAGTCATTCCTTGGAACTTGGGAGAATCCTTTGGAAACATAACAAGCCTTATGCTTGTCAACAGACCTATCTATTGCATATTTTGTTTGATATACCCACTTGCATTGAATAAGTTTTCTTCCCTTAGGAATTTGGACAACATCTCAGGTGTGGTTCCTCTCCAAGGAATTGAACTCTTCTTGCATGGATTCATCCCACTCGAGGACACTAGAAGCTTCCCAAAAAGTTTGTGGCTTGGAAGCTGAAGCAAGGAAGGCATGTGGAGCATCCTGAAATTGTGATCTTGTTCTGATGTGATTTGATGGATCCCCTACCCAATCACCTACTAACTAAAAAGTCTGACAAGCCCAAAGAGGCCCTATGGCTAGAGAAGGAGGAGATTATAGAGGAGAATCATCATCCTCTAAAGATAAACTATGTATATCCTCATGATCACTATCATCATCTAAAGTGGAGGAAGAAGACTCCTCATCATGATTTGAATTATTATGAACCTCTAATGAACTATCATCATGACATAAGGACTCCAAGCTAATGGTGGTAGGATAAGTGTCGAGAGAAGGACTAGAAGTACTTTCCTCAAATTGAGCACTCTTCTTAATGAACAACTCATGTGTGGTAGGATGAAGAAGCTTGTAGCCTTTGATATCATTTGGGTAACCAACAAATATGTAAGGCTTTCTCTATAAATCCATAGCTTTTCATTTCTCTGCTGGAATGTGAACCCATGGATTAGAGACAAACACTCAAAAGTGCTTACCTAATAGTTTCGAACCAGTCCAAGCTTGAAAAGGAATTACCCCCTTCACAGCTTTGTGGGGACACAGTTTTGGATATAACATGCATAATTAATTGCTTCTACCTAGAAAGGTGGTGCCAAAGACTTCATGTGAATCATACAACTATCCATCTCTTTCAAGGACCAATTCTTTCATTCTACAACTCCATTCTACTAAGGACTGTAGGGGATGGTATGTTGCAAATCAATGCCATCTAAAGAGCAATATTGTACAAACCTATGGTTGACATATTCCCCCCATTATCCGTATGTAGAAATTTGATAGATTTTCCAATTTGTTTCTCTGTAAAAGCCTTATACCCCAAGAATGAATCAAAGACTTCAAACTTCTATTTGATAAAGTACACAATAGTGTACCTGGAGAAATCATCAATGAATGTCAAAACATATTAGGCTCTACTGAAAGATGGTCGTGGAAATGGCCTTGTCAAATCACTATGTACCGACTCCAAAATATGTGAGGATCTCCAAGCTTTTCTTTTCTCAAACTTCTCTTCAGGATGCTTGCCAAGAATGCAACCATGACAAACACCTTTAGAAAAGTCAACTAGAGGAAATCCTATAACCATGTCCTATTTGCTAAGTTGTTGCAGCTAGTGGTAGTTCAAGTGACCAAATTGTTGATGCCACAAGTTACTCATATCATCTGAATGAGTGAGTAGAACTGTCATACGAGGATCAGGAACAAAATGAGAGAAAAAATAAAGCTGAGATTGATGATTTTCTCTCCCAACTACAACTACAAAATCATTCTACATCTGATGAATCAACACTGAATCAGGAGTAAACTCAACTCTCTTGATTGTTCCTGTGTGAGTGATTTGATAGATAGATAGGAGATTAGTTGATAATGAGGAAATACAAAGAACATATTGGAATGTGCCATCCCAATATAAATAGACCCTCTCCCACACACCTCAAGTGGAGTTTCATCATCCATCAAAATGGAAGGCATAAAACATGAATCCATAGATTAAATTTCATCTTCAATTGAAGCCATGTGGTGTGAAGCACCCAAATCAAGAACCCATGTGGATGGTGGAGAAGCAACTGCTACAAAGGCATTTCCCTTTCCTTTCCCCTTGTGTTCTCTTTGGCCTTATAAGAACCCTCTTCTAAACTTTGTTTGATGGAATCGAGAACACTAAGATTATTCTTCTCAAGAATGTGTGTCAAATGATCAACCTTTTTCTTCAAACATTTATGCTCATAATGATTGGGTTTCTTACAATAGGCACATTTGACCCTCTCTTTCTTAGGCTTGTCACCTTTTGAAGATGAGGTCTCATTACTTGCTTTTGGAGTAGCCTATTTTTTATTCTTCTTCTCTTTTCTATTCTTTTGTTTCTTTTCCTTACTACTACTTTGTTCTCTTTGTTCATTTGTGTCATAGGCAAGGCATGAGACTTAGAAGACTTAAGAGTTCCCATATGAATTAGCTTGTCCTACTCCCATGTGAGAGAAGTAGAAAAATCATCCAATGATAGCATCTTGAATTAAGATTCAAGTGCACCCTTAGTAGCATAGAAGGAAGAAAAATATATTGAATATTCAAAACTTAGCTTTGAGAGAATACTTAGAATCAATTGTTCATCTTTCTTATCAATTCCACATTGTTGTAGTTGCAGTCTTAGTGATTTCATTTTGGTGAATAAATCCTAAATTGTGGTGAAGTTTCCTAGATTTAAACTAATTAGTTCATTCTCCAACATATGACCCCTAATAGAATCTTATGCACCAAAAAGAGATTTTAGCTTTTTCCATAATTCATTTGGAGTATTCAAAGATTCAACATGAAAGAGTAAATCAAGAGATCCAAACACACATAATTCTCCATATGCTCTATCACATTTGTTAAACCACTAAGAATTTTTTTCATCTTCATTTGGTTCAGTTTCAAGTCTCATTACTACTCTATGAAAACCAAGTCTTCTTATGTGAATTTCCATTTGTTTTTTCTAGTCAAAATAGTTGTATCTAGTTAGAATAGGAACTGTTGTAAAAAGACATGGTGAAGAAATGCAAAAGGAAATGTGAAAAGAAAGTGAACATAAGAACATAAAGAACACCCCCACCCTTTTCACTAGTATCAAGGATCACCCCCCCCCAAAATATTATAAGGTTGGCACTTTATAATTTAGTGTGTTTACAAAGCCTTTTCCAAGATACAATGCTCAATAGGCTCAAAATAGCCAAAATTACAAATTTTGAATCAAAATGAACCTAAGACAAAATCTGGAAAAAATAGCTTTATGGTTGTGTAGTGCTTTTCAAGACGTTTCCAATGCCTATTCATTTCCAAAAATTGGAGCACTAGGGTGAAAGTTATGGCCTATTGAAGAAATTGACACAAGGCAGCTTCAATCTGAAATATCTGGTACAAGATGGAAAAAGATCTTCTCAATACCTTTGTGGATGGAAAGTGCTCATCTCTAGCTTTCCAACGATGTCTTATTTTCTGAAATCCAATGCCCGAAGAAAAAGATATGATTATTTTTTAAAATGGTTGAATTTAGCATACAAGAAACAATTTTTCTAGCAAAAAAGTTTTATTTATGATTTGATTTCTAAAAAATCTACTCACCATTTGTAGACAATAACAAAAAACCAAAAACATTTTTAAGCTAAGAACAAAACCCATAAATCATTTTTTGATCTAGTAAGTAGAAGATAAAAAATGAATTTTTTAACCTTCAGCCAGAAGAAAAATGACACGTGGCAATTTTTGTATAGTAAATTTCTTTAGATTTATGCAAGATATGAAAAATTTAAAAGATACTCAATTGAGATTTCAACCCTAGCTACAAAACCCAAAAACCATTTTTTTCTCAAAAATGAGTGGAAGCTGAAATTTTTGAAGCAAAATGCAAAATGGCTCTAATGAAAAATGAATTTCTTGAAACCCCCACTTGCAACTACGCCAAATGATCTCCAATTTGGATGAAACAAAAGCCAAATCTGACTTTCTCGAGCCTTCTAGAAATGTTGGAATAGTCAAAAAAGCTACAAGTATAACTAGAAATGCTAAAATCACCTGGATCTCACAAAACACATATGCAAAATAAAGAGGTAATTAATTATGTGCAAATCATTTTTGATTCTCCAGATTGTTCAAGAACACAAGAGAATTTGCATATGGGAATTTACAATATTTTTACAAGAAACTCAATCTCTCAATCAGGAATCTAAGAACTTATATTTCACAAAACAAAAGCTTTGATACCATGTTAGAAATCTAAAATAGATTGAATAAGCCAAGAAATTTATAAGAGAAAATCAAAGGTACATAAACTGGAAAATCATAAAGAATGCACATCAAGATTCTGAGAGATTACGCAATGTAAATATGACAAAATTGCATTAAGAGCTTCAAAGCTGAAAAGATACAATGCCAATATTCATGAATTGATGCAAGAGTATTGCAAGAATGAATCCAAGTACAAGCTAGGTAGTGAGTTTATATAGAACTTAGGAAAGAGGTAGGTGGCAAATCCAACCAATAGGAATCAACCACAAAAAGTGGAGATGCCCATGAAAGGTGGAAAGTACGGACCACCAAAAGTGGAGGATGCCACCAAAAGTGGAAAGTGGTTCCATCCTTTAAGGAAGGGAACACCTCATCACTTATCTCCTAGTTATTACATAATAAACTCACTTTATTATCCTAAGCAAGCTTAATTAAGTGTAGGAAAAACCTAGGACTAAGGGAAAATAAATTAACCCACTAGGAAAAATAAAAACCTACACCAACAAAAGTAATAGATTTTGAGGAGAATCATTCTTCGGTGGAAAATATGGAAGCTATTAGGATGTTTTTAGTTTTTGCAACACACAAAAATTTAAAATTTTATCAGATGGATGTGAATTTTACATTTTCAAATGGTGAGTTGGAAGAAGAGGTATAAATTGAAAAATCAAAATGATTTTAGTTATTAGACAAACTAGATTCAGCTTGTAGATTAAGGAAGACATTACATGAATTGAAGCAATCTCCCAAAGCTTGCTATGCAAGATTGAATAGGTACTTGTTGTAGCAAGGATTCAATAAATGTATTGTAGAAAGTAATATTTACTTTAAAGTAGAGAAAGATCAAATCTTGATTGTGGTTGTGTATGTTGATGACATAATCATGGAGGTAATGAAGTAATGTGGAAGAAATTTGTAGAAGATAATGTAGAAAGAGTTTGAGATTACTATATTTAGGGAGATGAATTTCTTCCTTGGAGATGCCTATGCCTATGTAATCCTATGGTTATTGGTTGCAAAATGAGCAAGAATGATGAATCTCCTATTGTTGATCAGAGAAAGTATAGATCAATGACTGGATTCCTACTATATTTAATTGCTACTAGGCCAAATATCATGCATGTAGTTTATTATGGGTAGATTTCAAGAAGGTCCCAATGAGTCACATATTGTAGTAGTAAAGAGAATATCTAGATACTTGAAGGACACTCCAGAACATGGCTTGTGGTATCCAAAGGACACTAATTTGTCTTTGAGTTCTTATACATGTGTAGATTGGGTAGGTTGTGTGGATGGTATAAAACCACAAGTGGTGGTGCATTCTTTCTTTGAAATAGGTTGGTGTCTTGGCTAAGTAAGAAGCATGATTCAGTGCCATTTATATGATAGAGGTAGAATACATTGTTGCAGCATCATGTTGCATACAAGTGTTGGACAAAGTAAACTTTGAAGGATATTAGAGTGGAATATGATGAACCTATTTCTATCTTATGTGATAATACAAGTGCTATCAAAATTTCAAAGAATATAGTAATGCATTCAAGGAAAAAACATATTTCAATCCAATATCACTTTTTGAGAGAGAAGGTTACAGAGAATGAGGAGAAGTTGGATTATATGCCTACTAAGGATCAAGTTGTAGATATTCTCAAAGAGGATATTCCTAAGGATATTTTTTAGTATCTCTGAGAGAAGTTATAGGTTTTTTTCCCTTCCTCTAAACTAAATGCACAAGTGTGTGCATCATTCTAGTGGATTTCAAGATTCATTCCTTCTTTTAGACTAATGTTGTTGGTTATCTCTTAGGGGGACTAGGGAGTGGTATTGTTGTAGCTAGAAGATGTATATGTTGTCATTGCATGAAATGTATATTACTTGTTAGTTGATGCAATATGGTGTGTACTCATAAGGTGGAATATATAGAAAAGGTGTGAAGCAAATAGAGGGAAGTTAAAAAGAGGGTAGCTACAGAGTAGTTGTTTTCCCTTATAGTTACTACCTTTGGGAGAGAGAGAGTATGTATGTATGTCTATATGTCAAAGTGGGAGAGATATATTATTTTTTCCTTTTTCCATTAATGTAAAAGGGGGAGAGAGTCATGTGAAAAAGAGAGATCTATGTGAAAGAGAGAGTATGATGTAAGGGGGAGAAAGAAAATGAGTTGGTGGTATGAAGTAATGTATTTTTTATCAGAGCTATTATGTTTATTGTTCATTATTTTTCACATAATGTGTTGCAATCAATGGAAAAGGGGGAGATTTTTGCAAGTATGTGTGGTTTATTTTTTCATTGATGTCAGCATATATATGTTTGTGTTGCATCGATATCAATCTTGTTGATGCTTTGATTAATTACATTATGTTATCATTAGTAGTATCACTGGTGTCAACCTCTAGTATTTCTTTTATAAGTATGTGTGTGGTTGAGATTCTATGTTGTATTGGTTTAGTTATGACGAGAAGGTATTCTAGATAATGAGAATGTGTTTGTGATGCTTGGTTTCCAAGTACTTTTGATAAAATTTGAAGAAAAGAGAAAACCATGTGTTGGAGAAGTGTTTTGTGTTAGATTAGTGTTATAGTTTTTCTCAATATTTCTTCATGGTTGAAGATCTACTTGTGTGGCTTGGATATGTTGATCAGAGGTTTTCATAGGTGTTATATCTAGAGTTTTGGGTTCTATATTATTGTGTAGAAAAATTTGTGTTCACTAGTTTGTGAACAATTATCCTAGTGGTGTCTAGGAGAAATGGTTTTTATTTGCATTTCTTTGTAGTATGGTTTCTAATCTTGTCGATCTAATGGTGTGCTTATATTGATCATATCTATCTCCAGTATTTATTTTTTATGTGTTTGGTGCTCTACAAGGTTGGATTCAGGTGTTGTAGTGTGTGGAAGGTTAACTAGTTGCACAAGATGAGTTTGTTCTTCAAGTGGAATTTGTTGTGAAGGAATTTTTTGGATTTCAAAGTGTTTTTAGAATATTCTAGATTGTGTTCCAGTGATTTATACTATTTATGATTTGTCTTTGGATCAAAGTAAGTGTGTACTTAAATGTTCAATGGTGTTAATGTAGGTTTGATCAACCTGGGGTGTTTACACTAATTGTGGTAATGCTTCAGTGATTTTGGAAGCATAGCATGGTGTATATATATTATTCATGTCTGAGTTAAGGTGTGGTATGGTCCACTTTCATTCCCTTCCACCATGATAATGCTTAGTACCGACCTAATTTGAATTTGCATGGTTGAGGTGCATAGTAGACCTTGGAGAATGCTTTCAAGGTTGAAGAAGGTATAAATAAGTGTTGTGTTGATGAAGAATTGAGTGTGAAGTGTGTGTAATGTGATATGTAATGTGAAGTATCCATTTTTGAAGTGAAGTGTGAGATTTAGTGTGTTAGGCTACTAAAAAAAGTGAGCATAAGGTCTCTACGATGCTCATAAAGGTTGTGAATGTACTAGTGATCTATTGTGGTGGATATTTTTGTTGATTTGAGATGGATTTATCATTGGAACAATCTTATTTCTTCTTCTTTCTAATCTAGTAGTGAGCCTTTGGAAATGCACCATCATTTCCTTTTAGGTAGTAAGCCCTCTGACAGAGAGCACATTGTATTCAATATTTTGATTACTTTAGGTATACATGCAAAATTGACATCATGCATCTAAATCTAACTAATTCACATAAAATTCTTCTATTAATCAAATACATCAATTTATTTGATTAAATTCCTCTTTTTCAACTTTATTTAATTTAGTCCTCTCATACCTCTTTGATTAAATAAATCAATTTTATTTAATTAAATCCTAACATCCCTCTTTCAATTAAATAATTAACTTTATTTAATTAATATCTAAGGTCATCCATTTAAATCAAATAAATTCATCTTTATTTTATTTAACACTAACATCATCCTCTTGTTGCAAAGATTGTTGTTGTTGCACCAAAAGATTGACATGTTAATGCCTGATACAACCGTTGGATTTATACAAGATCAAGATCCATAGGAGGTGGTTAAACCATGTTACAAAGCCCAAGCACTGCATTGCACTACACCTACAATAGGAAGAGGAGACCAAGGGCCACACCTTGCAAAAATCCTCCCCCAACGCAAGCGTGGGGTTCGAACCTATGACCTCAGCTCTAATACCAATTTTTGCAAAGATGGTTGTTGTTGCACCAAAAGATTGACCTGTTAATGCTTGATACAACCACTAGATTTATACAA
Source organism: Sequoia sempervirens (assembly GCA_007258455.2). Classification (NCBI taxonomy): domain Eukaryota; kingdom Viridiplantae; phylum Streptophyta; class Pinopsida; order Cupressales; family Cupressaceae; genus Sequoia; species Sequoia sempervirens. The sequence goes on along the minus strand of VDFB02281492.1, from coordinate 49,254,426 downwards.
GATCAAGATCCATAGAAGGTGGTTAAACCATGTCACAAAGCCCAAGCCTCATGCTGGACTATGCCTACCATAGGTAGAGGAGACCATGGGTCACACCTTGCAACACATCTTTGATTAAATAAATAAAATCTTTATTTAATTAAATCTAAAATCATTTTCTTCTCATTTTTGACTTATTTTAATCCTAAAATCTAATTCAAAAGTAAAAATCAACTAACCTCCATTAAAATTAATCAAATCATGATTAATGCTAATCTAATCATCCAATTCCTCTAGATTTTTCCACTTGCACATGAAAATACATTTAATTGATTTATTAAATTCGTATTTTCTCTCAACATGGAATCTTTAAGAGAATATTCTTCCAAATTTGAAAATCCCTCCAAATAGGATTTTTCCTTCCAACAAATAATTTAACTCCTCTCTTACATGTCTCACACTTAGCATTTAAGACCCTCTTTTCTCCCTCCAACAAGCCAACTTTCAAATTTGAAAATCCACCTAATATCATTTATTGGAAAATTCATCAAAATGTTCTCAACCTTCATCCTCTCACATCTTGACAAGTGACATATTATCATTGGCTCAAGAATAGTCCCACATTCATCCATTTTTCCTCTTTTTCTCTCAATCTCATCTATAAATAAGAGGCTTTTTCTTCTCATTTTGGATCCACACTCTTATGCATAAGTCCATTATTTTCACTTGAAATCATAGCATCTTCATCATTTGGCTTGTCAAAGGGTTTGGAAAGGGCCACTTTTCATATCAAAGTGGAACCAATCCACTATGGAATAGGTTTGAATATGATACATTTTCTTTCAATTAATCTTTTTGATATATCATTATTTTGTTGGAATTGTTTAGAATGGTTCAATATTCATAGGAGTATTTAGTTTGCTTGTTTTTAAAATAACCCATAACAATATGTGTTGAGTTTGAAGTTATGTTGTAGATTAGAAGCTCACATATGGAACTAGAAGGAGGGAAGTACACTAATATTTTGGCTTCATTTTCTTGATTTTTTGATATTTGTTATAGTTGTATTTCGAAAATGTTATTTTCTTACCCAAAGGAGCACCTGCAATTTCTATCAAATAGATATGAACTCATGATATATATTGTTTTTATCTTAAAACTGGGTTACATTTTTTTTATTTTCAACACTAACGTGTTGCTCTCTGTACTTTTATTTGATGAGTAAGTTTTGATTTAGAAAAGGCAAGCTTGTTATCTTTCTGGGCATGTTTGATATAGCAAAAATGCTAACTTTTTTTATTTATCACAACCATGAGAGAAGGCATTGAATGATCTATATAAAGGAATGCCCTGAGTGTTTAATGAGTATTTTTTATATGGTTTTTTTTGGTTTTATGGTTTAATGCAATAATAGATAAATATATTATCAAATGCATTAATTTCCACTTCATCTTAATAGTTTGAATCTATTATTGATTTGTTATGTCATATAGATAATAGATAAAATGACATTAAATCATCTATCATTAAGTGTAGATTAAAGTGCTATGTCATATGTGTTAAGTGCATATTAATGTCATCTATTGGGGTGTGGCTATCAAAGATTTTCTTTATTTACATTCACGAGAAAAACAATCTTAATCTGATGTATATACTGCTCATTGGCTTTAATTTTTTTACACCTACCAACAGTATTTTCTTGAGAGTTTCTTTTGCATTCTACCACAAGCTGGAGAATATGGTTTTACACTTTCCAACTATGTCAGTTTGAAAGCTTCTTTTAATGGTTATTAGGGTGAAGCTTTATACTAGAAAAATGCATTTTCTTGAAAGTTAAAAAGAAAACATTTATTTGTTGTCTCCTTCATACAATTGCTACTAGAATTTTCTTGCAAGTTTCTTATGCCTTTTCAACAAATCAATGCTTACAATCAATACATTCCACAGCCTCAAAAGTATCTTAAGCCTTTTCAACAAAATTCATTCTACAAATATCCTATAAAAGGTCAAGACATTTCTTACCCACATTCTGTCTAACAGTAATGTACACATTCTACAACTTCTTTATCATCAAAAGAATACCAGTGCAGAAAGATAATATGTCTAGCTCATTCAATGCTACCAAACATTGACCTACTCTATTAACATCTAGATAGATTTCTCTTCCCTTTGTAGAAAGTCTTAAATTTTATCCATCAATGGTTATTCTAAATTTGGTAATGATGTCTCAGCTGAGTTAAAATTAGGTTGATTTTCCTTGAAATGGATGCTTCAATGTTTTGTTACTGTTGTAATGATTTGGGAAATTTTTGAAGTCAATGAAACCATTGAATGCATGTATGGTTGGCAAGCTCAGAGTTTTGAAGTCTATGGGTTGGCTGTTTAAATTAAAGCATTTCACATTATTTTAATATGTTGCAACAACTTATATCTCAAGTTTCCTTACTACAATTAATGTTGGAAGCTTTAATGATTAAATTTGATAGTTGGTTTTGTAACACCAAGAAAGTGCACAAGACAAGATTAAGAGCAAACATACAATGCAAATCGAAATGCAAATCTAAATGCTAAGCAATAAAGCACAAAGGAAGTCAAAAATGTAAATAAAACTTGAGCAATCTTGCCAAATATGTACGTATTTCCATGATTCATCTTGATTACCGTTCTCCATTTTGCTTATGTAGTATAATTTCCCTCAAATTTTCAGTAATTTGTGCAAGTATAGCCTATGATAGTGATTTAGAAAAACATCGAAGATTCAAGATAAGTGCTCTCCAAAGTCATAAGATTTTGCAAGAGAGTGAAATGAAGAATAACAGATCAATTTATAGAAAATTGATTATTCGAACGATAGGCCAAGATCGAAAGATCAACAGATGGTTCAGATCGATAGAATAGACATGCATTCTGATAAGTGTCAGTAGTGATATGAGTGATACAAATTAGAAATAGAATTAAAGATTAAATAAATGATTTAATCTTCAAGTTTGGTATTTGAAAATAGAAGAATTATCTTTGCATGACAAAGATAAAGATTGATTAAAGAAACGCTTGTTCGAATGTACGCACAAAGTTTAATTAATTAAATATGAATATTTAATTAATCTACATGTACACGCAAATGAGTTGGAACTAAACGATTGAATGATTTGATGAAGAGATTACTTGAGAATGCCACTCAGACATTAAAGCAAGAGTTAACTGAGCGATTTGAAATAGATGTTGAGTCAAGTCAAAGTGAATACTTAGATAACTCACACAATTTATCTAAATATAGAGGAATGCGTTAAAATAGAATTAATGAATTAAATAATTCATTTAATTCAAGATTTGATATTTGAAGAATATATAAATAAATAAGATTTATTTATTTAAGTGGTAAAGGGATTTAAATGAATAATTAAATAAATAAAGAATTTATTTAATTATAGTTGAAGTATGATAAAGAGTAAATTAAATAAGAATTTATTTAATTTAACAAGAAAGATACGGTTAATTAGTAATATAATTAAATAAAAAGTGTTTATTTAATTAATGAGATAGAATAAAGAAAAGTGTGAATTAATCAAATAATTAAGATTATTTAATTAATAGAAGAAATAAAAGAAGATGAATTAATTAAATAATTAAGATTATTTAATCAATAGAAGAATTAATGTTAAGGTGAATTAATTAAATAATTGACATTATTTAATCATAACCATGAAGAATAGGAATTATGAAGAATATAGAAGTCGCAGGCTTAAACCAAATTTCGGTGTCTACATTTCTCCCTCTTTGATACAATGTCATTTAGGCATTGTGTCAAAGAAAATTGATAACAAATATGCCCCAGTAGTGCCCCAGTATAAAACAGGTGAAGGTATGCCCCCTCAGGAAAATTGACAAATTTTCAAAAAAGTTAATAAAAATTTGGAAATAGTCCCGATTAGGCCATTGGATGGCCAGAAATGTAGTGGAGTTTGTAGAATTGAGGTTGGGAACATTAGGTACAGATACGAGTGGAGTGGAAATGACAGTCGACATAGCCAGTAGGAAAGAAATGCCACCTAAGCCCTAGGTATATATAGGAATATGGGTAAAAACCAATTCATTTTCACCCACTTAGCCCTAGAATTGAGAATTTTCTCTACATCCACAACGAGGATGTCGCCCATTCCGAACACTCACCATCGCGCATATAGGATCTGGACCTTCCAGAGACCAGCCGATGTGGACCCCCCGGTATGTACCCTAAACTTGACGTTTGAAATTTTTCATTTACACATAATTTTATGCATTTACTTCAAGTTTTATGTATGCATTATTTTAATAAAGCACCGCATGTGTATGCGCGAATGATGCATCTGTGTGCGAAAAACTGCATTTGCAAATTTACGTTGTCTATTTAGCAAGGTTTGTGGTGTTTTGACGCATTTGTATGTTAAGGAAAAACGTGATAATCTACATCGCACATGCATTTAGAATAGTGCATTTATTTTCTGTGTAACACATTTATACTTTCTTTGATGCAATCAGTTGAATTTCAACACATATGTTGCAACACACCACATATGTAATATTTTGAACCATAAGTGAAAACAATGATGCATGTGTCTAATGGAATGACACATTGTATGTTATGCATTACATATGTGTAATAATGATGCATTTGAAAAATAGTAATGCATGTGCAAAAAATTAACGCATTTACAAAATAGGTAGTGATAGTCAGTTTGCACTAAAATAGATGTTAAAAGCTGATATATGGCATGCATAATCCTATTATAGGTCGTCTTTGATACCATATATACATGAGAGTCGAGACCGGCGACCTTTTAGTTTAGGGACAACTTGTGGAGTGGGAGCGATGTTTCCTATGGAACCTTGGTCTTCTTCATGTGATAGACATGCCCAAGATTCAGGAAAATCATAGTTTATTGATAGCATTATGTGAGCGGTGGCACTCAGAGACATCCTCGTTTCACCTACCAACTGGAGAGGCCACTGTTACATTGGAGGATGTGTATAGGATACTCAGACTCCCTATTAGAGGCACATGAGTTAGGTATGATACCCAAAGGGGTGCGGATGAGATGTGCAAATACTATCCGCATGCAGAAATTAGACAGTTGGGGTTCAACCACTATGAGATTAGGTGGCGTGTGTTATCCTAGAGGTATAGGTAGCTAGATTGTTTAGTATGTACTTTGATAGGTTGTATAGTACTTTCTGACCATCAAGGTCATGGTTTCCCCATGGGGTGGGGGGAGATGCTTGTAGGGATGCTAGAGAGATGGGAGGTATATGCATGGGGTCCTTGTCTCCTTGGTATGTTGTACTTTCATTTACATGATATTGCCTACTAAGATGCACAATCCATGAGTTGTGGTACCACACTCCTGATAGTATGGGCATGGGAGCACATCACCATTTTCTAGCCACCAGCTATAGTTGACTTGCCACATGGAGCCCCTTATGCCTTTCGCTATGCGGGGGCTAACACTCAGCACCATATAGGAGATATGGGTTATTTCAAGCATGCTATAGACACAATGGTTCAATTTTCATGGAGACCATACCTGGGCTGCACAGAGTGGTCAGACAAGGATGAGCATTTGTTGTTTTGTCGATAGGTATAGTTTTTGATGGGGCGGACAATGTCACATGTCCACATTATAGAGCATCATTTTTTGAATCATGTACTGCAGCAGTTTGGAGAGGTGTAGGATGTGCCTAGAGGATGGGTAGAGTTTACAAGATTTGTGCGAGAGATCCCCCTATGGGGTCCAAAGATTCCAGTGGCCACAACTAAGGCAGACATTGATGCATTATAGGTAGTTCCATGGGGATGGAGAGATGGTCCAGCAGACCCAGGGACCACAGCGGAGTATGACTAGTGGTGGGTAGTACACAGGTCGATCCTCTTGACATATCCAGAGTAGCCAGTGCTAGTAGAGCGGTGAGGGATAGGTCCACGAGGTAGGTAGGACAGAGGTCGAGGTTGAGGTCAGGGAGATGGAGGAGGTCATGGTGATGGAGGAGATGATGGCTGAGGTGGAGGATGAGGGGGAAAGAGAGGGATATGTGGCTAGAGAGGAGGAGGGACACCGTTGTCACCGATCCCTGAGGAGGGATGAAGGGAGGAGGATGTGGCCATGCCAAACATTGGTAGAGGGGGGGGAGGTGGATACTACGATAGGTGGAGAGGAGGTGCACCCCATAGAGGTAGCTATGCCAGACATCCCAATAGATACTGAGGAGGTAAACAGAGAGGAGATAGAGATTGATGCCTTGGGTTTATTGGGCATCTACCAGTAGGATGATGAGGAGGATGATGGCCATGCGAGAGAGATTCATGATCAGATCTTAGAGGAGTTGGAGGAGGAGGAGGATGGGGTAGTGAGGGTTAGACAGGATGAGACAAGGTTAGTAGATCCTGATATTGCTACATTACGAGCCCAGGTTGCCTCCCTGGAGGAGCAGATGAGAGTCCTCATGTCTGAGAGGGATGCATATCAGATGGAGAGGGACAAAGCAGTGATGGATAGGGATCAGGCCATAGCTCAATGATAGGAGACAGAGTAGAGATTCTCAGAGCTCAGAGCCTTATGTACTGGGCCATCAGCTACCTTTGCCAGAGAGCTAGTCAGATTCGGGGAGAGAGAGATATTATCGGGATCTTTATGAGGCAGAGGTTCCACCAGAGAGATGAGCTCCCAGTTTCTCAGAGGCACATAGTAGTAGGTCCTAGACCAAGGACCCACACTAGGACAGTTAGCATAGAGGGGGTGGAGCAGCCACACAGAGCAGGTCTGTATGACAGACCTCCCTCAGCTCATAGGTCATCAGGTTCCCATCATCATTCCCCCACACACTCTAGGCATGATAGCACTGGTAGTTCCAGATAGGGATACTTCTTGAGATGCATCAAGACATTGTATTATGATCCTATAGCCTACGGGCTTCCATGTATTATTGATACATTATGGCATTGTGATGTGAGATGATTGAGCGAGATATATATATATATGATTTTGGTGGTGATTCTCATGATATGCATTTTTATGTATTAATTATGTCATTGTTTATTTGTACATGTGATGTTTATATGACATGCTTTTGTGATGGATGGTGATATCTATTTTATGGTGTGTATATGTAGCTAATGATATAATGTTGATTCTATATGATGTGTGCGGTTTATAAATTATGAGATGTAATATGATGGTATACGTATAATGTCGGCTACATGTAATGCTTATACAAATGTAATATGATGCATATATGTACAGTTGCTTTGTACATGGAATGCTTATGATATGTATTATTTGATGATGAATGTCTATTATGCCATGATGATCTAGATATGAAATATGCCTATATGTATGTATTTTTCTAATATGTATGTTGATACAGGATGATGTAGATTTGTTTTGTGTCACAGGACTCAATCATAATGCAAGAAAGAAGAACTGTTAGTGTGGAAAAAAAGATCGAGAAAGAATGAAAGATAGAAGATAGATGTTAGTATGAGTAATCTTCGATGTTTCACTGTATCACAAAAGTTATTGCACTTTATCATCATTGGGTAGGACTAATACAAATAGAGAAAAATACCATGATATGACATAAATCAAGGTGTGCAAGGTCATCCACTTGCTAATAAAAGACAGTCACAGACAAGGATTTTCATTAACTCATACTAAGGGCACAAGTTGCCCCAGTCTTTTTGTCAGGACAAACCACAAACAACAAACAAAGTAAAAGACTAGTCATGAGATGTCATTGCTCCTCTAAATCCTTCATGGGACATCATTGAGGAAACTAGTAACATGACTCAAAATCAAATTTAAAAGACAATCGATAGACAACAGTCAAAGAAAATAGAATTTGGATACATCGTTGCTTCTCTAAATCCCTCTTGGGACATCCTTGAGAAAGCTAGTAACATAATTCCTAGTCATCAATTCAAGATAAATGATAATATAAATAAGCCATAAAGTCAAGAAGCCAATAAAATATTTTCCAAAAATTAATCTGATTGTTTGATTTGTTTTGATTGATAAAGGATTGATTGATAGAGCTTGATGTCAGGAGATACACATACCGAATAAGACTGTGAGTCTGGTTTCGATGTTATGACTGTCTATATAAGGCATGACAAAGCCTCTTTTTAGAAAGACATGTATCATATAAGACGTTGAGTCAGATGCCATTGATGTGATAACTTGTGTAAAGCTATGTTTGATTGTTTTGACCATGTCGATTATGTAGGAAGGACTCATCCTATATAAGACATAGATTGTTTTGCTGATATCAGTATTTAGGAAGGACCCATCCTGAATAAGATATAGGTTGATTGCTATGATGATCTCTATTTCCAGGAAGGACACATCTTGTAGCAGACATTAGTTGATCTTTTTTGGTTTTTTTTTTGGAAAGTTGTTTGATTTGACTTAGAGACATTGCTGACTTTTTCAATAGATTGATGCATGACTTGAGATGATGCATTGACAATTGACTATGTGTGATGACAAAACCCTAAAGGAATGACCTAGTGCGCCCTCGGGGGCTCATCAATTGATGGCCTTGGCTACATTGTACATGCAGAGACCTCTTAGTTCGAATTGACTTTGACTGACAAAATTGACTACAAATAGAAGACATGTGTGAAAGTGAATGTGATGAACCCTAATAGACTGACCTAGTGTGGCCTCGGGGGCTTATCGATTGATGGCCTTGCCTACGTTATACACACAAAGACCTCATAGTTCAACATGACCCATGACATTGTCATATAGACATATGGATTGAATCATGATTTTATACAGACAAACCTAAACGGATTGACCTAATGCCTCAGGGGCACATCGGAAGATGGCCTTGCCTACGTCTAGTCACAGAGGCAATGTAGTTCGACTAACAACAAAGACTAACAAGTGCAACTGACTCTGACTTTGTTTTTTGGTTTTTGAAATGTTTTGATTTTTTTTTTCTTTTTGAAGTTTTCTGATGTTTTTGTATTTTCTTAGGACATTTTGCGATGTTTTTGGATTTTTCTATGGTTTTACATCTTCAACATAGCCAATGTAAGAACCAATATGATACAGGTCAAGTGTCTTCCCTTAGTCGAGTATAAGACCAATTGATTATGAATAGGGTAAAATGGGGGATATGAAATGCACTCGATGTCAATTGTTCCAAGTTATGGGAAAGACTACCACTTATTATGAATGGTATATACAAGCGATGGATATGAAAGATAAGGGATATGTACAGGGATAGGTAGTATGTATAGGGTAGTGGACTATGTACATGGCCATGGACTATATACAATGATAAGGACTATGTACAATGATAAGGACTATGTACAAGGATAAGGAGTAGATTAGAATAATAGTAGACAAAGGAGTAGAGTTAACTACACATGGCGCTTGTTTGCCAGGTTTTCACCATGGTACCTATCCAAAGCGCCACCGAAGTGGTTTTCACTATTGGACGAATAATTTGTCTTTACTATTTTCTAGATTATCTAAGTTTTTTGGTGTTACCAAGATTCCTATTTTCCAGGTTTTCACCTTGATAACGATTTTTGTGATTTTCTAATTTTTTAATATTTTTGCTAATTAAGACAAAGCTCTCAGAAGCTATGCGTAGAACCTTTTCAGATGCAGACTATTGATTGGCGAGGACAATGGTTCCCCTTCAAGAGTAGAGAGTTGGTACACTTCTGATCCAAAAGCTTATGTAACAATATAAGGTCCTAACCAGTTAGGTTCAAACTTTCCTGGTTTGTCTCTTTCTGCTTGATTTTTTGGGTTTTCCATTAAAACCAAGTCACCAAAGTCAAAATTTATGTTCAAGACCTTCCTATTATAGCTACGACGAAGGAAATTCTAATATGCTTGGAGATGGTCTAGTGCCTTTTGTCTTCGCTCATCTAGGAATTCTAACTCATGGAGTCTCGATACTCGGTACTCTTCATCATCAATGTGGCCTTTCAGGGATACCCTTAGGGAAGGAATCTCGACCTCAATAGGTAGAATAGCTTTAGAACCAAATAAAAGTGAATATGGAGTAGCACCAGTGGGAGTACGGATACTTGTGCGATAAGCCCATAAGGCAGGGTTAAGCTGTAAATGCCAGTCACGACTAGCATCATTGACAATCTTCTTGAGGATTCTAATGATGGTCTTGTTAGATGCCTCTGCATGGTTGTTACCTTGTGGGTAGTATGGAGTGGAAAAGTGATGTTTGATATGAAATTCATCACATAGATGGCAGAATTCTTGATTCTTAAATGGGCGGCCATTATCTATGATGATGGACTGAGGGATACCATACCTACAGATGATATAATTTAGGATAAATTTAGAAATTTGTGTGTTGGTAATGTATGTCATAGGAATGGCTTCAATCCACTTCTTAAAATACTCAGTGGCAGTGATAATGAATTTGTGTCCATTAGATGAGGTGGGGTCGATCTTACCTATGAGGTCGAGTCCCCATTGGGCAAAGGGCCATGGTGACGTTATAGGATGGAGCTCCTGTGTTGGGGCATGTATCAAGTCTCCATGAACGTGGCATTGGTGGCATTTCATTACAAAGACATATGAGTCTTTTTCCATAGTAGGCCAGTAATAACCCAACCTCATAATCTTTTTGGCTAAGGTAGGACCGCTAGAATGGGAACCACATATACCCTAATGCACCCCATGCAAGGTTGCTTGTGCTTCAGTAGAATCAAGACATCTCAGTAGGGTATTATCTAAGGCACGTCTATATAGGGTGTCTCTGACGATGGTGTATTTGGCTGACTTGCTGAGGAATGTCCTACGTTGCTTATTTGATAGGCCAATGGGTATGACTTCAGCATGAAGGTAATCATAGATTTCTTTGTACCATGGGCAATTAGGACCAACCATGTCACACACCATTTCAGAATCCAGGATATCGTAGGTTGGGTCCAAAAGTTGTTCTACCAAGAACTCAAACTTAGGCACATTGTTAGGAATGTCAAGAAGTGACGCAATTGTAGCCATAGCGTCTACTGCCCTATTTAAAACATGAGGTATTTGATGAAATTTGACTTTGTCAAAGTACTCTTTAAAGCTATCAGCCATACACTTGTATGGAGCAAGCTTCTCGTCCTTAGTCTCATAATCATCATTTAGCTGTCTGATTACTAGTTGAGAATCCCCATATACCTATAAAATATTAATTTTTCACTTGACTGCCATACGTAACCTTGTCACTAGAGCTTCATACTCTTCCATGTTGTTAGTGCATGGAAATGCAATCCTAAATGACTTAGGGATGGAATCACCCTGTGGTGTAATAAATAGTATACCAGCCCCTGAACCATGATTTGTATGTGAGCCATCAAAGTACAATTTCCATGTTATGTTTGTGTCAATTGTGAATATGAACGCATCAAGAAAGTTTGCAACTAATGGGTGATCTGCCTATATGGGTGTGTCAGTTAATTGATCAGCAATGACCTATCCTTTAATAGCCTTTCTTTCTACATACTGGATATCATACTCACTAAGTATCATAACCCATTTGGCCAGTCACCCTGTTAATGCTGCCTTGCTGAGAACATATTTTAGAGGATCTATTTTAGTAATCAGCATTGTTTGATGATTTAGCATATAGTGCCTCAATTTTTGAGTAGCAAATACTACTACAAGATAGGCATGTTCGATGGTACTATATTTGATCTCATAACCTACCAAAGTCTGACTGATAAAATAGACTGCCCTTTCATGACCTTCATTGTCATTTTGTGCCAGCAATGCTCTAAGTGATGAATGGGTTGCTGTAATATAAAGAATCAATGGTCTTCCTTCAACAGGTGGCATTAAGATAGGTGGTGTGAGTAAATATTCTTTAATTAGTTGAAAAGCCTCTCCACACCTAGCTGTCCATGCAAAGGGTACTCCTTTCTTAAGTAGATGTTGAAAAGGATGTGTGTTAGCTACTAACTATACTATAAATCTTCTAATGGATTGCAACCTTCCCTATAATTTCCTTAGTTGACTAAGATTAGTGGGTGGAGGCATGTCCATGATTGCTTTTACCTTAGCCAGATCCACTTCAATGCCTCATCTAGAAATGATATAACCTAACAACTTTCTTGACTTGACTCCAAACACACATTTCTTTCAATTGAGTCTCACTTTATACTTCTCCAGCCTCTGAAATATCTTGTCTAAAACCTGTAAATATTATGCCCTTGTCTTGGATTTTACAATAAGATCATTGACATAATCCTCCATAAGAGTGTGTACTAGATCATGAAAGATAGTAGTCATGGAACGTTGATAGGTCGCTCCAGCATTCTTGAGTCTAAAGGGCATAACATTCCAGCAATACATTCCCCAAGGACAAGTGAAAGCCATATTAGGTTGGTCTTCAGTTGTAATTCTGATCTGGTTATATCCTGAAAATCCATCCATAAGGGACAACATCTCATATCCTGCTGTCATGTCAACTATCATGTCTATGTTAGGCAAAGGGAAGTCATCCTTAGGACAAGCTTTGTTGATATCTCTAAAATCAGTATAGATGTAGATGCCCCCAGTTGGTTTAGTGACTAGTACAAGATTGGAAATCCAATATGCATAGTCGATAGATCTGATGAAACCAACATCTAAGAGTTTATTGAGTTCTGCCTTGACTAACAAAGCAATTTGTGGGTCCATTTTTCTCAATTTTTGTTTCACTGGTTTGGCACCTGGTTGTAAGGGAAAATGATGTAGAACAAGTTTAGGATCCAACCTTGGCATGTTAGCATATGACCAAGCAAAATTTATCTATCTCTATGCAAAGAAGTTATGTAACTCTGGCTGCTCTTCTGTTGTCAATGACGCTGCAAAATAAACCAGTCGAGGATTCTCTTTGGTACGTATGTTGACTTCTACTGATTCTTCAACGAGCATGGGTGACTTTTCCTATGCAATGGGGAGAATGTTCAAACCTCCATCATTAGGTGCCTCAAAGGGGTTTTCACCTTCGGATGCGTCCTTTCTTTTTACTTTTTCATTGTCTAAAGGTGCCTTTCAGTTTTCACCTAGAGATTCATCATTTTTATTTTGTTTATTCTTTTTCTCATTTTTGCAACTAGAGGGTTGAACAGATTCCCCAAAATATACTTTGTTATCCAAGTCAATAGTAAAAGCAGCCTTATCATCACCATTTGGTATGCCTTCTCATAATCCCAGGAACTCAGTGATTGCTTCGTTGTTCTCAAAAATGTGTAAGATGGGCGTGTCTTGTTGATCCCAATCAATGAGTTGGGGATAGACTAAGGGCATGTCATCGTCAGAGTTATCAAAGTTTAATGGGGTCAAGGTAAAGATTGAATTATTCATGTGATTACAAAAATCTTGTACCAGGTCCTTTTTGCTCTTAGGTTTGAGACTAGGTGGATGGATAGGTGGACCTAATGCCAAGGTTTGACTATCAGAAACAGGTGGCTTAGGTTTTCCAAGAGGTAGGATCAAGTGATTCCCAATAGTAGTGTTTAAACCATTCCTCTTTTGTCATTTTCTTTGGTGGACAAGAATTCAAGGGATTTGGTGAGGAACTTAACATCAAGTCAAGTTCTCCAAATAACTTGTCAAGGTCCATGGAAGAAGTAGAGGATAGGGAATCCCACTCATAATCGTTAGAGTCGGGGGAGTCACAATGATATTGGTCCACTAGTTCGTGAGATGTCTTAATATCTTCTGAAGCACTTACTTCCTCAAGGGTAATGGGGTACTAGGAATGCCAATCTGAATCAGTTGAAACCCTAGCCCTACTCCTTTTGGCCACTGAGAAACAAATATTGGTTCAATCCTCCCATCTTGGTTTAAGCCTAAACCACTTTGTCCATCATATCCTTTGCTTTGCATGATTTTGAAACCCTTTCCATATAGATTTGTAGGAATATGGGCAAGTAAGAGGGGTTCCTCATCATCTTCCCTATACAACCAGGAAGTGACATCTTCTCTATTTATGGCCTCTTTGCTTAATTCTCCCCATTTGATGAAATTTGTTATGGGAGGAACATGTATAGTGACCATAGAATTTTCCCAATCTGATGTAGGTAAACCATATGTCTTAGGAGGGATCAAATGGCTAACACAATAAGAAGTCTTCATGTAATACTCTCCACAACCCTTGTCTTGGATCTCAACCCTAGGAATAGCAGGAATTGAGGGTGAAATAGATGTTCGAATGAGTGTGGCTAGATCAACATAGGAGGATGAATTGGACGATGAGGCCTTTTGATTTACTAGCACCTGGCGTTGGGGGATCTCTTTTAGATTGGTGCAATACTGGAAGGAATCCAGATCACCATCTATAGTTATTTCTATGCCATTGTAAGGAAATTTAAGACACTGATGATATGTGGAAGGAAATGCCTTCATGACATGAATCCATGGTCTACCTAGTAGAAGGTTATAAGGAAGGGTAAGATCCAAGACCTGGAACTTTTTCTTCATTACTGTAGGACCAATTCTGATAGGAAGTGTTACCACCCCCTTTGATTTTCATTCCTCATCATCATAAACTTTTATGTCAATACTTTTGGTCATGTCTACGCATGCTTCTGAAATATCTAATGCCTTAATTAGTTTTAAAGTACACAGATTTAACCCTGCTCCTCCGTCTACCAAAACTTGTCTAACTTTGGTGTCAACAACAAGGACTTCCAAATGTAAAGGGTTGTTGTGGCTCATCTTTTCAATTGCATAGTCTTGTTCAGAAAATGTGGCATGGTGATTATTAGTCAAGTAGCCCACCATTTCCTAGAAATGATTGACATCAAGGTCATTAGGGACCGTGGTGTTCTGTAAAGCTTTATTGACAACAAATCGATGCTCAGGGGAAATACACAACAATTCCAAGATTGAGATTTGGGCAGGGGTCTTCCCCTACTGGTCAAGTAGGTTATATTGTAACTTGGAAGATTGTGGTGTTTGTTGCAATGGAGGGCCTTGGATAGTGAACTTAGTACGATGAGTATTGACCACGCACTCAAGATTTGTATTGATAGTAATGGTATTAATATTCTCATCAGCGGCACGAAGGCAATGAATGATTTTGCCACTATTATAATCATGCTTGATACTCGCATAGTTGGCTGACATATTGGTCTTAGTACTCAAACTGGGGACAGTTCCTTTCCCATGGTCATGTAGTGGGTCAGAAAAGACTTGATGATCAGTGTTTGATGACTTTTGTTTTTGTCCACTAACTTCAATAATTCTCCTTTCAACAGGATCCTGTATGATATTCTTCAGTTGTCGACAGTTTTGTAGGTTATGTCCCTTAGTCCTATGATAATCACAAAAGGCATTGTCATCCCACCAAGCTGGTTTAAATTTTCCTAGATCGTATTGTCTTGGTTCCTGCAGGTGAATAAGATTATGTTGTAATAGTTGTTTCAACACCGACTCAATGGGTTCCCCTAAGGAAGTGAACTCACGTTTTTGAAATCTCCTTTGTTGTGGATATTGAGTATTTTGGACCACGTTAGGAGGTTGATTGACAGCATTAAGCATGTTGGAAAAAGTTTTAGGTCCTTGTAATGTGAGGAGGGGTCTTGTTTGTAGTGTTTTAGCATCAACCACCCCATCATTGGTGACATTTTTGTTGCGAGACCAAAATTTGTTTCTATCAATGGGGGTGTTTTGTACGATCAGGTTTCTATTGGATGTTGATGTCTTGAGTTTTCCCTTTTCAATGAGATCCTTCTCTATTATAACCCCCTTTTCCACTAGTTCCAAAAAAGATGTACAACAATGTACCCTTAAGTTACTCCTAAGTTTTGCATGAAGGTTTTCTTGAAACATTGTAACTTTTTGTTTTTCAAGTATCTCGACAGGACACCTACTAGCTATAGTTCTCCATCTCTAGAAGAAAGCAATGAATGTTTCCCCTTTGTCTTGCATTGTGTGACACAAGGTTGCTATATTTATCTCGTGGTCTATGTTGAAGGAGAATTGCTCCACAAATTTCTCAACCAGTTCACCCCAAGATCTAATGCTAGAATCTAGACTCGAAAACCATTCTAGTGCAATTCCTACAAGACTTCTTGGAAATATCCTCATAAGATACGTGGGATCATAAGCGACATCTATGCATATGGTAGAAACTTCCCTTATATGTTCTATTGGATTTCGTTTTCCATTGTACTTAGGGAGATTTAGTATGACATATCCGTGAGGGAAAGGGGTCATGTACAATGATCTATCAAAGGGGAGTGGGCATATGTCCTTTGTTGAAAATGATTTCTTAGTTGACACCGACATGTTATCCATTTGTGTTTGTAATGCATGCATTTTTGTTTGTAAGACATCAACTTGGGTCAAAGATGTGCTAGGGGGATTATGCAGATCTGTGTATGTGTTCTAAAATCCAAAGTCTCGTGATGGGTTTCAATTGAATGTTGGCATTTGAGGTGGATTTGGATTTGAAATGTTGGTAAATGTGTTTTGGTCTAGAATCTGCATAAATTGGTGTTGACCTAGTATTTGTGTAAATGGATTCTGAGTACCTCTTTGGGAAAAGGGATTCTGATTGGGAATCTGTGTAAATGATTGGTGTCTTGAAATCTATGTAAATGGATCATGACCACTGATCTGAGAGAATGGATTCTAGTTCAGAATCTGTGTGAATGGATTCTGACTTAGAATCTATGTGAATGGATTCTGATTGCCATATTGGAAGGAGGGAATGCCCCCTGTTTTTGTAATTCATGGTCTAGTACTAGTGACTGGAGCACTAGGTATGGCCATTGACTGTGGTATGGCGCTCGTGATACTAGCATTAGGTATGACCGTTGACTGTGAACTTGTGACACATACATAAGGTGTAGAGGCTGAGGTTTTAGGCCTTTTACTCCCAACAAGAGAACTGAAGGGAGTGGATGATGAAGCCCATATAGTGAAATTAAATCCCGATGTCATGCTAGATATACCAAATGGGGATGTATGGACCATCGTACTCTGTATAGGTGTGCCAGATGGCATAGTTGTGCTGACCTGACGTATAGTAGTACTAGCAGTCGTGGTATTTGTCCCTTGTGTAGGTTGAGTTTGTAAGGTGTTGATATCAAATCCAGTAGGTAAGGTAGCACCTTCAGCTAGTAATTTGGCTAAGTATCATTGTCGATCATTTGCTAGGTACTCATCTACGAAAGAGGAAAACTCAGGGTCCTGTGCGGCAGCCTCTATGTCCTCTACTACAATATGTCCTTGAGTGTTTCTAGTGGTGAATTTTTCTAATAGAGTCTTATGAGGTCTTGAAGAAAATGGATTGATGAATTTGTTTGGGTTCGACATCTTTTCTCTCTCTCTCTCTCTTCTCTTAGACCTAGTTTCGACCATGTAAGATTAGCTCAATATGCAAGGAATGCAAAACTATGTCTATGGACAATATGACTCTAATCTATGTTTTGGGATTTTCTGAATGCAAAATAAGGAATGTTCTAGGATGACACTAGTCTAAACTATAAAGATGCAAAGCCTAATCAAGGTTCTAAAATAATCAATTCTATAAACCCAAGATGAAGGGACCAACTACCTAAATTCTAACCAAGGTGTCAATTTAGTTAAGTCAAGGAACCAATGTAGGACGAGGATCAAAGACAAGTTGAGTTTCCTAACTAGACTGATGAGCTAGGAGGACTCTCTGTAGGACAAAAGATAAACTGATAAAACTAGTTTCAATGATAGATTTCGTTGATGCTATGACTTTTCTAGAGTGTAGATGGTGGACTAATCCTAAAGTTTGTAAAAGTGACCTTTCTAGAAGTTTAATGCAAGGTATTATGTATTCTAAGATGAAACTAAACTCTGAATTAAGACAACTATGGTAATGACCGAATGAACCTAAAGGATGCAAAATTGAGCAAAATCATTTTAGGTTTTTGTTCAAGGACTATTTGTGTAAAGACAACTAAAACTAGTATAATCGTGTTGACTGGACAATGACTGTGAATTCTGGTTTTCTAATAATCAGACAGATGCATCGCAGGATCTCATAGATGTGGTTCAAGTTAATAGTTGTGGTTTTCTGGTTAAAAATTGTGAGTTCTTTGGTAAAGTTCAATATGTGACTTTGATAGATGTAGTTAACCTTCTAACAGATGCGACTCATAATGATAGTTGCGACTCAGAAATGACATATACGGTTTTTTGCAAAACAATTGCAAATTGATCTGGCAGATGCAACTCTATGCTAAACAGATGCGACTCTAGCTAACCAATGTGACTTGAAGTTAAACAAATGCGACTCATAATGACAGATGCGACTCAAAGTTAAACAAATGCAACTCGTAATAACAGATGTGAGTCAAAGTTAAACAGATGCGACTCAAAGTTAAATAGATGTGACTCTAAAAATCAATTACGACCTTCTGGTGAATAGTTGCGACTCTGTGTAATTTCAGTGATGAGATTTTAAAACCAACCGTGTTTTCCATGATCAAATTTTGGAAAACAAGAAAAATCATAAGACAAAGTGTTTTTAGTTTGATTTTAGACTCAAAGAATGCTTAAGTTGACAACATACAAGTACATCCTAATAGACCAAAAGGCCTAGGGTTTGTATACTTGGTATAGCCCACCGAAATACCCTAGATTGGTGATAAACACCTTTCCTTCTCGAGAGCAGATAGTTTAGAAATTTGGTGGAATTGGCTCCCCTCCATGGCTCATTAACATCTTTCGAGCACACCAATTTCAAATTCTTTGGGCAATGACCTCCAAAGAATTGCTATCTCTACACAAGGGGATCAGTAGTGAGTGTCTTTGGGCATGATTCTGTACCCTGCACTATACCAAGCAATGACCAATCGAATAGTTGGTCTCTAAAAAAAAAGGTGTTTAATACGAGCATTCCATTCATGGGGCATGATCCATATGGTGAGAGTCCCCTTTCAAATCCATCTCGTTGAAACCACACTCGTGATTCTTGGGTTTTCCCCAAGAACCTAGTTTTATATACCAGCTGGAAGTCCCTCAGGTTCAGGGTGCTATCAGTCTGCGTCATCCTAGGGTGAGTACTTTTTCCCACCAGAACAGGCCCAAGTTCTAGAGTTGGTAACCATTTCTCTTACACCCAGGATCACACGAATGTGCAAGGGGAGAGGATACTTCGATGTACCAAATCGTGAGGGTAATTACACAGATCTGCTTTCACACCAAACATAGTAGACACTTATTAATTTTAAACCAGACGAAATATTTGCTACGTTACCAAACAATCTGTTTCAAAAATTAACTAGGGTCTTTGACAAGTATCCTATAGAAAAATTTGTTAGTAGTTTTCAATATCATTTTTGTCAATCATCCTGCAAAAACTTGTTAACTTCCAATAGGCCACACACTGAAAATCAGATATTAGTAACACACAAATTAATTCAAAATTTTAGATTTCTGAAAACAAAAATAAAGGTTACCAGTCAATTGTGTCACTATGTTACCAGTCAGATGCATCGATATTCTCTTCAATTGTGTCTTGGTATTCACTAGTCAATTGCGATTTAGGATTATTTAGATGTGTCATGGTTTTTCAGATGCGGCGTTTTAGGTGTTAGATGCGGTTCAGGAAATCAGTTGTGTCGCTTCATCAAATTGATGCATCTATTAATTTCAATTGCAGTGTTTCATCAAGGTGATGCATTGTTCCATACGAAAAACCTACAAAAATCAAAATAAAAGTCTACGAATATGCGAAGATGGTTTCTTCACATTGGGTTCACCAAATTTAACACCAAGAAAGTGCACAAGACAAGATTAAGAGCAAACATGCAATGCAAATCTAAATGCTAAGCAACAAAGAACAAAGGAAGTCAAAAACTTAAATAAAACTTGAACAATCTTGCCAAATATGTACGTATTTCCATGATTCATCTCGATTTCCCTTCTCCATTTTGCTTGTGTAGTATAATTGCCCTCAAATTTTTAGTAATTCATGCAAGTATAGCCTATGATAGTGATTTAGAAAAACATCAAAGATTCAAGATAAGTGCTCTCCAAAGTCATAAGATTTCGCGAGAGAGTGAAATGAAGAATAACAGATCAATTTATAGAAAATTGATTATTTGAACGACAGGCCAAGATCGAAAGATCAATGGACGGTTGAGATCGACAGAATAGACATGCATTCTGATAACTGTCAGTAGTGACATGAGTGATACAAATTAGAAATAGAATTAAAGATTAAATAAATGATTTAATCTTCAAGTTTGGTATTCAAAAATAGAAGAATTATCTTTGCATGACAAAGATAAAGATTGATTAAAGCAACGCTTGTTCGAATGCACGCACAAAGTTTAATTAATTAATATGAATATTTAATTAATCTGCATGTGCATGCAAATGAGTTAGAACTGGACGATTGAATGATTTGATGAAGAGATTACTCGAGAATGCCTCTTAGAGATTAAAGCAAGAGTTAACTAAGCGATTTGAAATAGATGTCGAGTCGAGTCAAAGTGAATACTTAAATAACTCACACAATTTATCTAAATATAGAGGAATGCGTTAAAATAGAATTAATGAATTAAATAATTCATTTAATTCAAGATTTGATATTTGAAGAATATATAAATAAATAAGATTTATTTATTTAAGTGGTAAAGGGATTTAAATGAATAATTAAATAAATAAAGAATTTATTTAATTATAGTTGAAGTATGATAAAGAGTAAATTAAATAAGAATTTATTTAATTTAACAAGAAAGATATGGTTAATTAGTAATATAATTAAATAAAAAGCGTTTATTTAATTAATGAGATAGAATAAAGAAAAGTGTGAACTAATCAAATAATTAAGATTATTTATTTAATAGAAGAAATAAAAGAAGATAAATTAATTAAATAATTAAGATTATTTAATCAATAGAAGAATTAATGTTAAGGTGAATTAATTAAATAATTGACATTATTTAATCATGACCATGAAGAATAGGAATTATGAAGAATATAGAAGTCGCAGGCTTAAACCAAATTTCGGTGTCTATAGGTTTTATCGAATAGAGATAAAATTATATGGATGGGGTCTAAAAAAATTTAAAAAGAATTCTGATGATTTATATCTTTAAATAAGCTTTTTATGCAAAATCTAGTTTTGACTAATGTTTGCTTTATGTCTAAGAAAAGCAAGATTCTTGTTAATATTTTTTTTCAAAATCATTAGTCGTTTCATTTAAAATCATTCTATTATTTGAAGATAATGCTTAAAACAAATTTAATTTAATAACTTGGTCTTCAAATGATTTGTCTTTTTATCTTGTAGGGATTTTCGTTCACGCAAAGGACTTGCAACATTGAAGCATAAGAAATGATCTTTGAAGAATATTAGAGTTAAAGAGAAATTGAGAATTAAATTTGAAGTTGAAAAAGCATTTTTAAATGCTTAGAGATTCCATTTTATGCTTTTGTTTTCTATTTTAGGCCAACTCACATCTTTTTGGATTCTAAAAAGAACACTACAAAAGCTTTCATTCTTGCTACAAAGGTCTTAAAAAAGAACTTTAGGCAAACTTACTAGATTTTGTTTAAAGTTAACAATTGAACAAAGAAACTTCCATCTTTCTTTTTTGTGTTTTAAAAAGATTCAAATCATTTCTTTGAGGATTTAAAATGATCATGTGCATATTTTTTTTTGTAATCACTTACCTAAAATAATATCATCAAAAGATGTATGCACTTCTCTCACACCTCACGCCGATCTTGAGAGTCAAAAGGATTTTGGTGATATTAATTTGCGTAAGTTATTTCCTCCACATTTCATTTGGGATTTAAATTTGAAAAATATTGTGAGTGCAAGTGAAACATATTGCATGTGTTCTCTCTTTGTTTCTCAACAAATATTTATAGAACTATGGATGTGTTTGCTCACTTTTGTGTTATCTTAGAGGGCTTGCCCTATGGGAAAAAGCAATCACCCAAGGGAATGACCCAATCGGGAACATGCTAAAGCCAAGCGACAATTAAAACCCCATATGGATGATCCCCCATGAACGAAATGCCCACATTAAAACCCCTTGTTTAAAAGGCCAAAATCCTAATCTATTTGTTGGTGCAAGAACAATCATTCTAAAGCTACCCCACAATTTTATGACTTTTAGTAGGAATGGAAAGTATGCCATGGGAGATTCATGGGTATTGATGTTTGGCTAACCTAAGAAGTGAGTGCACTGTAAGGGGGAGCCTATGTGGTCAAGCATCTAACCATTCGCTAAAAGTAGGCATAGTTGTACTTGTCAAAGTGGGGACTCAACAAATATTGTCTCAAATATCCATAGGTTTGTGGATGTTCTTAAAATCAAAACACTTTGCTTGATTGAAATGATTGAAAAATAAAACATTTAATATGGGCATAAAATCTCAAACCTTTTAAGAGAAGAAAATTTCTTTGAACAAATTCAAATGCTAGTGCTTGCCCTTGGGATTCATATCCTTAGAGGTTTCTAGGAATTTGGATTTCATCTCAATTTGCTCCTACTAAATTCAACATTAGGTAGCTTTTTCCTTGATTTCCTTGATTTCCACATGATACACTTTGTGGGATGAGAAGAAGTTGAGACATTGGAAATATAGTTTCAAAAGCCTAATCAAGAAGTGTTTTTGGTAAAAAGAAGTCACTAAGCAAAACTAAGAACAATTGACTCTCAAAAATGTGTCTCATCAAATGATTTCAAAAAAGATCAAAATCTAGAAACCCAAGTTCAAATCTCTTAGTCCAAAAGCTCATCAAAAGCATCTCTCAACACTCTATGAGTTTGGAGAGAGATTGGTCTTCAACTTCTACATAAGATCTTCAAAAAACAATCCCAATTTGTACTCATTTTATTATTGTCAAAATCCAACACTTTTTCAAAGGTTTGAACATCTTGTTTAGAGTAAAGTATTTTATTCAAACCCAAGGCCTTGTAAATAAGAGTCTTTTCATGTACACATAGGATCAAAGTCAACCTTCATCCATCCTTCAAACATCAAACCAAAATCATCTCACTAACAACTCTTAAAAATATTGAAACCATCCTTTATGCTATTTTTTTGGGTAAATCCATGAATTAATATCCTTGAAACAAACATCAAATCATCTTGTTCAACTAGGTATGTGTAGATGCATCCTTATCCATATGCTTAGTTTAATTATCATCAAATCATCTTTATTTGGTTATGTGTGGGTAGATGCATCTTTCTCCGTACATTTAGTCAAATTATCATATTGTGAGCAAGTCTATCCCATAGATAGCATCCAACATCTTGGGATCTATTTGTTCATTATCCAATTCCAAAATCAAAACAATCTAATCAAAGTTAAAATAAAAATCCAAGAATCAAATCAAATCAAACAAAATCCAAGAAATCCAAAAAAAATCCCAAAAGTCTAGCATCCCCTCAAGATCTTCTAAGAGATCAATCATCCATATCATCCACCTCTCACACATTATCCCCATCATCATCCTTTTGATCCTCACCCTCTTAAATTTCTTTTTTTTCCTAAATATTAGATCAATATAAAGAATTAAAGGTTCATCTCTTACATTCTTGAAAATTGACCCCTTTTTATGGTTCAAACTAGATCTCAACACAAGAAGGATATGGAAATAAATAAAGAAACATCAAGTGAGTTGAGTCAAACTGCTCCCAAAATGAATCTCGGTGGGTCTAGCAATCCCACTCTCAATCTTCCTCCACTTCCATAAGACCATCAAGAGGAAGGTGCCCAAGTAGAGGATGTCACCAACAATGTGCTAGGGATGACACAAGATGAAATCATTGAAATGGTTCAAAATATAGGGACAAAGAATTTTCAATACCATGACAAAGCCCAATCCCTCCCACTACATGCTAGAATTGGAAAAACAAGGGCCTAAACTCCCTTCTGATTTTGATTTCAACAGTATCATGGAGCAACCTCTTGGAAACATGCCATTGATCTCATCCTCACCATATTCATTCCAAAATTTCATCCAATAAATCTCACAAATCATATCAACCATTGCTCCAACTCCACCCATTGTAAACAAGGGGAGCTCATTTCTTAATGCACTACAAACACACCTCCTTGTGAACAACTGAGATTTGGATGCAAGTACCATTTTAGGTCAATCCATCCCCCAAAATCCATTACACCCATAGATTATGCTCACCTTCTAGGATCCCAATGAACCATCATCCTCATTTCACACAACACCTCAAACCTCTCTCCCAATGACTTCACAAGGAGGGGGTGGGCTATTTGGGCTAGGGG
The DNA here is from genome assembly GCA_007258455.2 of Sequoia sempervirens. Classification (NCBI taxonomy): domain Eukaryota; kingdom Viridiplantae; phylum Streptophyta; class Pinopsida; order Cupressales; family Cupressaceae; genus Sequoia; species Sequoia sempervirens. Next base: position 49,230,195 of record VDFB02281492.1, on the reverse strand, counting down.
GCATCTTTGATCCCTCTTTGTCATCAACATTTGATCAAGGGAACACTACACCACCTATCTTCCCATCGTTTCCACTTTTACCATTAACATATGCATCACCCTTGGATTGGGCTACCTCCCTTACCATCACTCAATCAAAGAAACCCCCCAATTATGAATCAATTCATCACATCAAATCCTTTGAACATGCCATTAATATTGCAACAAAGGATGGCAACCATTCAAACAACCCAAGAAATCATCACACCATCAACTACACCCCAAATATCAACAATGGTAGTCTCTCAAGGACCAAACACATCAATTGCACCATGTATATCAATTGCACCAAACACATCAATTTCCCTTTCCAACACAAAAAAAACCACCATCAATACAATGGTGCCTCTCATCACAACAACACACACTATTCCAAATCTGCTGCCACCATCCTCACCAAGATCAAACATCACCAATCAATATAGCATTATGTTGCAAGCAGTGCAACAGGAATATCAAAAGGAACTTCACCAATTCCAAGCATAACAAGCACAAAACTCACAAGCTGCACTACAAGCTGCTCAACAAACACAAGCCGCTCAAGCTACTCAAGTGGCCAATCCACGGAGTGGTTCTCTCACTTGCCTACTAGAATAAAAAATTTCCAAGAGATTGTAGATGTCTTCATAATAAATTACTCCTTCAACATCGGTATGGATGTTAGTCTAGAGGAACTATCATCTCTCAAATAGGCTAAGGAGGAATCGTTCAGTTCCTTCTTGTAACATTGGCAATCCAAGGCCAACATGAGCAAATGAGTCATGCCTAAAGAACAAAATTTTGGCATTTCATCTCAAGGTGCATTGTATTACCACTTACGACCAACTGATCCCCAAGGCGCTTAGCATCGAACGTTCCCTTATTACACAAGGGGGAGCACCTACATATCCAGAACATTAGGACAACCATCGATCCACTAGTTATAATGACAAACCTCACACATGGGAAAGAAACAAAAAATTCACAAATGATGGTGTGGTGGATACCAATGTTGTAATCAGTGCACCAAAATAGAACACCCAAACATACCAATAGCCACAAAACAATAATTGAAACAACATGTAAACCAACGTGGTATCACAAGAACAACCAACCAACAATCAAATTAATAACTTCAACAATCAAGGGGGACCACCTCTACAAAATATAAATCCCCCAAAACAAAAGTGCATGGCCCTTAGGGAGCCTATTGAATTGTTCATGAAGAAACTAATAAATGAAAATCTCATCAAGGTCCCCACCTATGAGAACTATCAAGAACCCCAAGTCAAACCACCATGGTATAACAAGAATCACCTCTATGATTTCAACAAGATCAAGGGGCACACCACTAACAATTGCATGAGGTTGAAAAACCTCATTCAAGACCTCATTGATGACAAAATCATAAATGTTGAGCAATCGGCTAAAAACTATGACTTAAAAATATACATGAATTTGATACCAAATCATAACCAAGGAAATAATAAGTGAAAATCTAAATATGGTAATATAAAGCATGTTTATGAGCATGTTATTACAAACCTTGATGAGGTGGTCACTATTGTTAGCATCAAAGGAGCCAAAATTGATTGTGGAGTCACCACACGTGGAAATAAAGTCACCATTGTTGGACCATCACAACCATCTAGGCCATCTGTACCCAATCCAAAATCCACCATGGTATAATGAGAATCACCTATGTGATTTCCACAAGATCAAGGGTCACACCACTAACAATTTCATGAGGTTGAAAAACCTCATTCAAGATCTCATTGATGAAAAAATCATAAATGTTGAGCAACCGACTAGAAACCAAGACTTAAAAATATACACAAATTTGATGCCAAATCATAACCAAGGAAATAACAAGGGAAAATATAAATATGGTAATATCAACCATGTTTACAAGCATGTTGTTTCAACCCTTGATGAGGTGGTCACTATTTTTAGCATCAAAGGAGCCAAAGTTTATTGTGGAGTCACAACACATGGCAGTAAAGTCACCATTGCTAGACAATTGTAATCATCCAGGGCATCTGCACCCAATCCAAAATTCATCCCTCATGGCTATAATTTCCTAGACTAGCTGAAGAGAACCCTTGCCTAGATCTCCATCATGGAGTTGTTAAAAATATAACCTACCCACAAAAATATCTTAAAGGAAGCATTGGATTCAACCTCTATCCCCATTGATCTTGATGCAGATTATTTTCAAGCTATGGTCAAAAATATCACCACTCCAAGCCTCCTAACATTCTCCAATCAAGACTTCCCTACTCAATCATCTAACAATCATGTTCTCCATCTTCAAGTCTTGGTTCACAAAAAACAATTCAAAAGGGTCTTAGTGGATGAGGTTGTAGGTTTAAACATTTTTTCCCTAAAATTGATAAAGAATTTGGGTATTTCAAAAGATTCTATTGAGAAGGGTAAAGGAATCACAATAAGAGCATATGATGATCAAGAAAGAGTGTCTCAAAGCACTATCCAACTCCCTATCCAAGTGGGGCCTACCAAAACAACTTGTCAATTAATTGACCTTGACTTACCTTATAATATTCTCTTGGAGTGTCCATGGATCCATGGGATGCAAGCAGTTGCATCAACCTTCCACCAGTGTGTTAATTTCCTGTACCAAAATAAAAAGGTCACCATTCATGGTGATCCTAAGCCCTTTGCTTGCTACAAAATCCTACAAGAAAAATATTACAAAATCCCCCAAGTACCAAAGAATGATGTGTTGGCATATGACTTCTAGTGTTGTCATTGATGGCAACTAAAGTCATCCCCATGGTTCGCATATCAGTATCCAGTCATACTGGCATATAAAGTGAAATATTGTGTGTTACTAGAAGAATACTTGAAGAACAAGGTATTCTGTTAGATAGATTCACCAGATCATCATTTTGTATTGTGGATCCCTATGATTTCTTGATGAGAACGTAGATTTTCTTATTATTGAGTTTTGTGGTGTTGCAATATGAGCTTGGAGGTCCAGTAGGATATCTTCTATCGACTTGCTTGTTGTAGCCTACTCAATGAATGTGGTGTATTGTGGGTGTGTAAAGTGAAATTATTTAAGATGTCTTTATGATCAAATGTTTAATTATGGGGCCTAGCTATGGACTAGCCGACTTGTTTAGGTGCACATCAAAATTGTTCATGATTTGGGCTAACAAGTTGCAAATATTCTTAAGTTTTATTAAGCTAACCTATAGCGATTAAATCCTTAGTCATGGATATATTTAGATGATTGATTATTCCATTTTGTGTAATGAAAGAGGTGTATTGATGTATGTTATGAATATCTAAAGAGTATTAGAGTGATATCATGTGTAGTTTCACTTACACATAAAGATTTTGTGTGTGAACTTGAGCAAAGTAAAGAAGATGTTCAGGTTCAGTAAAAAGGATAGAAGATTCTTATTAGAGCCTAACCAAAACTATAATCAGGCATTAGTAGATGCTAACCCTTTAGTTCATTCTCTTTTTGATCTATTCCAAATCATTGTAGGGTAATGAGCTTTAGGCATTGAGCTTGAATGCAAGTACATTCCCATTTTGTAATATTTCTTTTGGGTATACTTAGAACTTATTGTGGATTGGCCATCCACCATGGGGTTTCCCATAACAAGGTTTCCATGTAAAAAATCCTTGTGTAAAGTGTTATGGTTGTTTGGTTGCTTTCCTTATATTTTTTCATATTACTTTTGGTTGAATGTTCTAAGTGGATTAAAGATAATAATAATAAAGTTGTTTTCTATGGAACACTGATTCACCCCTCCTCTTGGTATTGCTTGTTTTCAAAAATTAGTATCAGAGCTAGTTCCTTGAAAGAAGTCTAACAACTTTGGGATATCTGGAAATTGTTCTCAATGGATACAGGTAGTATTCAACAACTTATGGTGGCCTTGGATGATCTTGACCAATCAAAATCTAAGAACTAGGAACTACAAGAAAATCTTGAGAGTGTAGAAAAATTCATCTAGTCATTGAAAGACAAGATCAATGAATCAAGGGAGAAAAGAAAGGAATTATATGATCAACTCAAATAGAAGAACAAAAGCATGGAAGATGAACAACCTAGTTAGGATTTGAAAGAGAAAAAAATAATGTGAATTTTTTTTTTAAGAGAATGTTGCCATGAAGTGTTAGAATCTATCATGATGAAAATGACCAAGGAGATTGAGGACAGCAAAAAGAATGAAGAAAAGCTTGCACAATATTTGAAAGAAAAGTCTGAACAATGCAACTAACTAGATAATGAATTGGAGCAATCCAAGAACAATGAAGAAGTTCTTGAAAAGTAGCTTGATGATCTCAAATATGTACTTGCTACTGAAAATGAGTATAAGAAGAAATTCAAAGCAAGCTTAGCCAAACTTGATAAACTAATCAAAGGATAAAGGACTGATGGTGAAAAATGAGGTTTTGGACATGAAGAAGGAGAAAGCTTTAGATCTGGTCAAAGGAGCTCTAGACAAAGGAATTTTAGACAAGGAAGATTCAGACAAGGAAATTAGATGAATGAGCCAGAGGAAATTTGGTAAGGCAACCTAATGCTCAAAGATTCAATGGCTATTGTTATGTCTGCAACAAATTTGGTCATATGGCTTCTTAGTGTAGGATTAGGGTGAACGCAAGTAGACCATAATTCTCAAGTCAATGTTTTAATTTCTATAAGTATGGTCATAAGTCAAGCGAACGTAGAATTGTGATGTAAAACTCTCATAGAGATGTTAGATGCTATGCATGCAATAGGCTAGGACATATAGCTAATCAATGCATATCAAATCAAAGATAGTGGAATAGTTGGCCTAGCTAGAGAAGTGTTGTGTGCTACAACTACAACAAATTTGGTCACACTTCTAGATTTTGTTGGAATAGAAGAGGTCTGGTAAAATAGAACATGCAACAAGATGTTGAAGGAAAAGGAAAAGTCACTACTAATGAGATCAAGAATCAAATGCAAAAGAAACGTGTGAAGAAGAATCCCTCTGTAGAAGGAAATGGATCTACAACAAAAGCCACTTCTAGTAATACCTCAGGAAATTAATATTTGTTCTCTACCATAGGATGAGCTATCAAGAAAAACTCCTAAACCACCTACAGGTGATTAGGACTACAATTTGGATGAGTCTAGTAGGAAAATTGGTACTTCTCAGATGTTGTGAAATGAATCAATGGAATTAGCGAAGAATATTGGAGATCCACATAAGAATTATTTGTCCTGAAACATGAAGGATAGGAAATCAGTTGAGTTAGGGCAAGGGAATTTATTGCAAAAGAAAGGAGTTAGGTTCATGGACAATAAAAAATGGCTTCCACCCTCATTTTTCATATTGCATTTAGAAGAAAGAGGTTTGGAGAGCTCTGAAGTGATCATTACCAAATTGAAGAGAGATTCACGAGAATATGTAATCAAAATTTGTTTTGTCCCTGAAAGGCATTTATTGAAAAACCTGTAAATTTGTGTTTTTGCAATCATGTCTACTCCTTTGATAGTCAAAGTTAAGGATAGGCCATGTCCAAAATTTAAATGGCATTTGTATAAGTACATAGATACATAACCCTTAGGATCATTTTCATCGGTGTCGTACAAAGTCCTGTACATTGAGGATATTAGGGTTTATGTGCATGCAAATATTGAAGATTTGGGAAGTTCATAGTTATTGGATTTGTATTCTCATCACATAGTTCGAGAATATTTTACTATAAAACCATAATTCAAAACCCTAGAAGATTAAAAAAAATTGCAATTTGTGAAATTCCCCATATTTGAAGAAGATGAATGGGTTCGATATATGTTGAGCTGTGTCAATGTTGAATTTATGTGGTTGGATGTGCCATTCAAAATTTCATAAGAAGCTATATGTGTAGTTACAGGTCTAAATTCCATTGATAGACTTCTAGTTTTGAAGTCTATGAAGAATGATAAGGTTACTGAAGTGACAGGATCACAATGGGACAAAAGAGAAGTGAAAATAGATGATATGGCCGTAATGGATGTAAAATTTGCATCTATGGTTATAGGCTATAAGATTTATCACTCAAGCTAGGAGAATTATGTATCTAACACAAGCATCTATTCAGCATATGAAATGGTTAAATAGAATGTAGACTTGATTTATGTGAGTTTCTCATAAGTCAACTATTGGAGAATCTGAAGAAAAATCAATAAGGACAAGAAGAATGTATTCAAATTTGGTAACTTGCTAATATGTTTGTTTTTCTACTTCTTGAGTGAGGTACTGGGAGTTGGTAAAGTTCAATAGAATAATGATATTCCAGTAACTGTTTAGATATGGCATATGTTTTTATAGTTTTGCAATTTTGGATTCCCCAATTTTTTCATTGATGTCAAAGGGGGAGAGAGTGAAGTGAAAAATGCCTTGATATTCCTAGGGGGAGCAGTATTTAAAATTTTGGTAGTGTACTTATTAGTTTTGACACTTAGTAATTTTTCACGAAGTGTTTCCATCAATGCCAAAGGGGAAGATTGTTGGCATATGGCTTCTAGTGTTGCCATTGATGGCAACTATAGTCATCCCCATGGTCCACAGATGAGTATCTAGTCATACTAGTAGATAAAGTGAGATACTGTGTGTTACTAGTAGAATACTTGAAGAATAGGGTATCTGGTTAGACAGCTTCACCGAATCATCATTTTGTGTTGTGGATCCCTAGGATTGCTTGATGAGCACATAGATTATCTTATTATTGAGTGTTGTGGTGTTGTAGTACGAGTTTGGAGGTCTGATAGGATATGTTATGTCTACTTGCTTGTTGTAGCCGACTCAGTGAATGTGGTGTGTTGTGGATGTGTAAAGTGAAATTATTTGAGATATCTTTATGATCAAATGTTTAATTATGGGGCCTAACCTTGGAATAGATGACTTATTTGGGTGCACATCAAAATTGTTCATGATTTGGGCCGACAAGTTGCAAATATTCTTAAGTTTTATTGAGTTGAGTTGTAGCAATTAAATCCTTAGTTGCATATATATTTAGATGATTGATTATATCATTTTGTGTAATGAAAAAGGTGTATTGATGTATGTTGCAAATATATAAAGAGTATTAGAGTGATATCATACACAGTTTCACTTGCACATAAATATTTTGTGTGTGAACTTGAGTAGAGAAAAGCATAAGTTCAATATCAATCAAAAGGATGGAAGATGGTTATCAGAGCCTAACCAGAACTATAATTGGGCATTAGTAGATGCTAATACTTTAGTTCATTCTCTTTTGGATCTATTCCAAATCATTATAGGGTAGTGAGCCCATCCATTTTGAGTAGTGAGCTCTAGGAAGTGAACTTGAATGCAAGTGCATTCCCATTTTGTAATATTTATTTTGGGTATACTCATAACTTATTGTGGATTGGCCATCCACCATGGTTTTTCCCCTAATAGGGTTTCCATGTAAAAAATCCTTGTGTAAAGTGTTATGCTTGTTTGGTTGCTTTCCTTCTATTTCTGCATATTACTTTTGGTTGAATGTTCTAAGTGGATTAAAGATAAGAATAATAAAGTTAATTTTTTGTAGAATACTGATTCACCCCCCTCTCAATGTTGCTTGTTTCTAACATGATGAAGGCCCCACCACTCCATATGTAGACCTAGCTACATTAGCCTCCAATTCTGCTACACAGAAACCCTCCATCCCCACCATCTCTAATATCAAAGTCATTATCTAGGACAATGGGTGTGGGGACTATACAATTTTTTTAAAAAAAATTGTAGTGGGAGAGTTACCACAATCTCCTAGGTCACAAGGATGACCATAGTAAAATGATACCCCCTCATCTAAAACCTTCACAGTAGGCTCTCCTAGCTTCCAAAGTTGGGGAGACATAGGCCGAGAGATAATAGAAGAAGACCTATCAAAAATTTTGTACCAAGATAATAGACCAACAGTTGACCTACCTATGGATGACAATAGTAAAGGCTTATAGATGATGCTCACCATGGGCTATGATAGAAATAAAAAGCTTGGAAAAAATGAAAATGGACTTCTAATACCCTCATTCTAGA
>VDFB02281492.1:49202574-49222035 GCA_007258455.2 Sequoia sempervirens | reverse complement strand
CCATGGAGAAACCATTCAAACAAATAGTGCAAAGTTCATCCACAGCACAAACTCCGCATGGGGTGACATTGACAAAGCTATAAATGATCTTCAATATGTTGAAGATGAAAAGCTCATTGACCTAGCAATGCAAGCAAAGCTTCACCAGAAAGAACTATATGACATACAAACAGACCTTCCAAACATAGGTCGTTCTAACCCAAATACCATGCATTCCAATGGATTTGAAATTGCAAAGCACCCACAAATTATAGATAACAATGAATACTACAAGTTAAGATGAATGTTAAATAAAGAACAACAAGCAATTGTTAAAGATGTTCTCATAAAAAAGATGAAAAATCCACAAAATCCATTGCACTTGTTTTTGACTGGAGGAGCTGGAATAGGAAAGACTTTTACAACAAAGGCCATCTACCAAGCTCTCATTCACATCTATAGCAATTCTGTTGACAATAATCCAGACAAACCCAAGGGCTTATTAACTACATATACAGGTAAAGCAACATATAACATAGGGGGATTCACATTACATTCAACATTTCACATACCTTTTAATACATCAGAATTCCTGCCACTGAACACTGAAGTGCTTGACACTATGTCAAAGCACTATGATCAATTGTGCATACTTCTTATAGACGAGATATCATTAGTTGGCTCAACATTCCTACGGTATATTGATAGAAGACTACGAGATATAATGTGAATGCCTATAGCATACTTTGGAAACCTTGATACAATATTTTGTGGTGACCTTTACCAGGCACAACCTATCCTTGACTCTGTGGTTTTTGAAAATAAGCCTACTCCAATTGATTTAATGCCTTATAGTTTCTGGAAAGACCACATAAAATGTTATTCATTGGTGACTACCATGAGACAAAAAGATGAAATATTTATTTCAATCCTTAATAGACTATCTCAACAAAATTTGCTTTTGTCCTGTACCATTTGATCCATTGCTTCCACACCTTTTCTATAGGAGAATTGATGTTCAAGCACATAACAACAAAATGCTATCAATCATTCCAACCCAAATGATAGTGCTAGATGCAATAGATGAACTTGAGGAGGACCTTAATGCAATATGAGTATACAGTCACACAACAACACTTCCATCACAAATATGCTTAAAACAAAACATTCTTGTTGAACTTTATACAGGAAATTACAATGTTCAAGATGGCCTCGTCAACGGTTCAGATGGAATTTTTAAAGCATATACAGCTCAAAACAATATTGATATTGTCTGGATTAAATTTAATGACCCATCAATCAGACATTATCAATGCACAAAACTAGCACAATGTTATTCCACTACCATTGACAAAGACTGGGTGCCTATACAATGCATTGCTAGGCCAATCCAGAAAATAACAACAAACAAGCAAATTACAATTAGAAAACAATTCCCAATACAAGTAGCATGTGCACAAACCATACATTGATCCCAAGGATTAACAATGGAGACCTTGGCTTTTGATCCCACAGGCATTAGATAGCATGGGCTAACCTATACAGCTCTATCACGAACAAAATTAGTAGAATCATTATTTTTGTTACAACCTTTAACTACAAAAAACTTTAAAGTTAAAAACAAAATACAACTAGAAATGTCTCGTCTCCAGACATGTGCACAATGGAAATTTGATAACCAAAGCATATGTTCAGAAAACAAATCACATTTGCTTCTATGTACATTGAACACTCGTAGCTTGAAAGCACATGCAGAGGACATTGTCAATGACTATGGCATAATGCAATCTGATATCTTGTGTCTCCAAGAAACACATATGCATCCCTTTGAGCTAAATATCTTGCTCCAGTATTTTGATAGCTTTTTTGTGCATAACATACATGGCATAGCAACTTTAACCAGGAAACATCTATTCCTTTCAAAATCAAAACAACATGAAACATCAAATATTGAAACCATCACATCAACAGTAATGCTATCTAACAATGAACTCAATGTTTGTAATATTTATGCAAGACCTGCAACTGCCATAGATGAAGTAATCGCAATCTTGCAAATAATTATTGCATCCACGAATTCAGAAAACATGTTGTACATTTTAGGCGATTTTAATGTGAACATGTTTTCTGAAAGCAGAAGCAAAAAAATACTTCACAGTTATATGCAACAGAACAATATACAATTTATGTTGGACCAACAACACAGCATGGGCAAGTCAGTCATTGACCACATTTGGTCCAACACAACTACAAATATATGCTCTATCTATAAATCAGAAGCATATTGGACTGATCACAATCCAATTTTCCTAAAATTGCATATTGCCCAATAGACAAATTCAACTTTATAGAACTTATAGCCTTATATCACTTTTATGCTTTCCAATGCCCTTTTCAATGCTATATCCATTATTTGTAGGAGATCTATGGATGAAACTAAAAGACATTCAAAGCAAATACAAACCACGCAAGAAGAATCAGCACAACGGTAAAGCACTCATAGTATTATTCATTCATACTCATTCAGCCAAATCACAAATATTCAAATAACATTGTTCCAATTCTTTGCAGGACGCCAAAAGATGTATCAAAAAGACAGGCAAAACAAGTGCAAATTGCACAGGAAGAGTTAGCACAACGGTAAAGTGCTTGGTTCTTCATTGTACCGCCATTTTCCCACCTTGCTAATATTAAATTAGCATTCAATTGACATTATCCTTGTTCCTTGTAGGACAAGAGTCAAGAAACCTAAGATTGTTTCAATCGAACAACTAAATGCAAAAAGAGCTGGAGACACCTTCCAAGGTGATGTGCTTGTTGTCTACAAAGCAACATTGGATAAGGCCAACAAAACACGGGAAATGTTGCGTGCTGATTTAACAGATCACAAAGCAGGAATGACAATCACGTTAAATGTTAGTGGAAACCTTGTGTATAAACATGAGCCTAAAATAGTCCCAGGGTCAGCTATCTCAATCTCAGATTTTCAAGTTGCACCTAGGATAGATTATGACAGAGGTGACTGTGATTGCATTTTGATTTTAATAGACATAAGCACCACTGAAAACATCCCACGCCTCTGTCAAGAGTACAAATTCATTCCAAGTACAACTATCAGCCAATTGCTAACAACTATAAATGAGTACCCAGCTGGCACAATAGCTGCGCTAGTAGTTGGTGCCAAGAAAATGGGTACCCAATTTGTAGTTGACATCAAAGATGGCCACACTGACATAAACAGAGCACAGGTATTTTGGTCTACAACACTTTTTCCTGTTCTTTCAATGTCAACCTTTTCTTGTTCCACAGTGGTCTCTATAACAATTTCCATAACAAAATCTAATTCTCTCATTGAATCGCAGGTGCTATTATGGTCAACATATGAGCAACAATACTTTGCAATCGAAGACCAGTTGCATACAAATAAAACACCTGCAATGCTTTTCAAGAATGTTGTAAGAAAAACAGATCAAAAGAACACATTTCACACATGTCGGTCAACATTCATTTGTAACTTGAATGACAAAAGAAGCTTGGAAAAACTCAACAGCCTACTACATTCAACTTTTAAGGTAACGACATTCTTTTTTTTTTAAACTATCGCATCCAAACCTGTATTTTTTGTCTCCTCTAACAATTTTGAACCATATTCTATAGGTTTATGGTACTCTAAAAGCAGCAAATGCATTTTCCAATCCATTTCATGCATGCTGTCCAAAATGCAAATGCAAATTCACTGCTTATGGCACACTCCAAGAAAAAACTGCTCACTGCAAACAGTGCAACCAACAAGTCAATTATACATTTTGTTTGCAACTTAAAACTATCATTACAACTTATGACAATCAAACAATTCAGTCTTCAATTGACCAGGTCACCATGCACCGTCTATTGCCCAAACTGCAAAACCTCAACTATGAAGACTATATCAAGGACAAGTCAGCAGTGATATTCATCCTACGAGACTTCAGCACTGAAGGGCATTTTAGCCTTGACCAAAACAATGTCATTGTTGAAGCCATTTGCATTGGAAAATAGACAGGAAACATCACCAAAAGGTAAAAAAGTCATTCATATGTAATCTTTTTCTCTTGTGAACCAGTGCCTCAAATCACCATCCATACAAACTATGTTTCTAATACATAGCATTTTCTTGGCTTTACAGGAAACTAGGAATACAGGAGTACAGATTTGCATTGTTCAGACTTTAACTTTTTCGCCTTTCCATGCTCTAAGACATTTCACTGGTTTTGACATGTTAAAGACATCTTTAGTTTTAAAATACTCTATTGCTATTATACATTTAGACACTTTTATAGGTTACTATGTTAAAGTCTTCTCGAATATGGACATCTAAAAATCTAATTTTGTTTTTGCACCTACGAAGACACTGGTTCTCTATGTACATCCGACATATATGTTCAATAATTATTAGCCCTCCATGCATAATGCCATTCAAACTATATAGTTTAAATGTTTCTTTTGGCATTCTGTCGTTTCTAGCTTTTCCAATATTTGTTCTCTATTTGTTATGTTTTCAAGAGTTTATGGTCACTGAGTAGAAGTTGTTATAGTTGCACACTCCAGACCCATAAAAAAGTTACTTGAGGCAATAAATAGTTATTTTCTTCTGGCTTTTTTCATTCTATGTTGTTAATGCAACCAAGTCTCGACACTGCTTTTATGCATTCTACTTTATAGTCACTTTTCCATCACGCATTCTAATGTATAAAGTACATCCCTGTATAGAGAAATCCATTTGTTGCTTTCGCTGCATATATGCATATTTACATGTATATATGCCTCTATGTCCATATGCACATATGCACATTTTCATGTATGCATGTATTCATCTAAGCTTCTACGTATCCCTGTATGCAATTGCTTATACATGCGTCCATGCATTTGTGGATGTGCCACTCTAGCCTTGTAGCAATTTATTATGTTCTATGGATATCGCATATAGGAACACTAATTAGCTCTTTCACCATAGACAACAATTGTTTTCATTAATGCCAAATTGAGCTTATATGTTTCAAGCTACATATATACTCAGACTTAAAACTACTTATTTATGATCTTTATTGTTACATTTTCATAGACATTTTACTATTGGAATCAAATGTGTAAAGCATTCATGTCCAAAGAAATTAGAAACAGGAGTGGCAATATGTTACACAACCTTGTGTTATGCCTTTATAGTAGTTTTTTCATTGCATTTCAAGAAAACCAGAAACTAAAATTTTATTCATATTATTTCATCTATGGCATTTACAGCTTTTGCAATAATTATTACAGGCATAGAGTTCAGTGTTAAATAGTTCTATTGTTCATGTCATGGCTTCAACATTCTTCATGTCAAATTGCATTATGTGACAAAGTTAACATGTAAAAACCAAAGTGCCCATTATGAACACTTATTGCATTCCATGGGACCACATTTCTTTGAGAAGCTTTTTCGAACAATTCGCTTCCCCTGTGTATGCTTCCATATTTTGCATATGTGCCTATGAGCACATTAACTATAACAGTTCACAAAATTCCTTTATCCTTTATGCTTTCTTCATAGCAAAAAAGCTCAAAGCAATTGTAGACTTTAGGTTTCCAGAACACAGGCTTATAGAACACAAAAACAACACACAAAAAGTAATAGAGATGCATAGCAAGTGGCTTATCTCTATATTAAATGACCAAAGTACCCTTCCCACGCGTGGCCACCAAGCCATTCCAGCGCATTCACCTCCAGCCATATGCCATTTAATGCATTTAATTTGCATTCATGCATTGCACTCGCATTTTCCTGATATTTTAATGCATTAAATCTGCATTCATGGATTGCGTACCTCTAGCTGTCAACTTTTACACTATGCCTTTGCTTAAATTTATTTAATCATTTTATGCGTTCGCATTTTCCTGAATTTTTAAAACAAAAATGATTTATAAAGCTACTCAGACGAATAGAAAAATAGATAAATGCTAATCTTCCAATATTAAAGTTAGCTCTCCAAATTCAAACTATACAAAGAAAAAAGTAATATGTTATATGCTGAAATGTGATTGGCCAATGCTCCCAGTTAAAAAGCATTCCGGGCAAATGCATAGGCAAATTAAACATGGGTTCACAGGAAAGAGCTTTTGATTCTAAATCCATATGCATACTTTGATTAGAACTAGTGGCTGAAGGTACATAATTCATTGATGCAAACTCAATGCATTGAATGGCATCTGACTAAAGGGGACACTGTTTGGATTGCTAATTAGTCTTTGAATATTTAACAAGGTTCAAGGAGAAAACTCTCATTATCACACACGTTGACATAATTTTGGTTCCAAAGCTCTCTTTATGGGACCGCTTTGCAGTAATAAAAAATATACAAACTTTACAGGGCTTACATGCATGAAGTAAAATGGACAAGAGGGTTTCTACATAATTCCTATCAGACACAGATGAAACCTTCTCATTTCAACAAGAAATTCAAATAGATAATACTAAAAGTAGTTTAAAATATCAATTTATAATCAAACTATAAGAATGCCTTAAAGCACTATGAAACCCTACTTGCATTTTGCAATTGTGAACAAAGAAAAAGGTTCATTCTAGAAACTCACTCTGTACTCTTTTCTTGAAAAATTTGCTACAATTGCACAATTTAGGTTTACATTGTTCCAAACTTCTCATTACAGCACAGGTTAATAACACATTGGTTCTAAAGCTCTCTCTATGGCACAACTCTACAGCAATTGAAGATATATAGTCTTTACAGGGCTCCCATGCACTCAACAAAATAGACAAAAGGGTTTTTACATAGTCCCTTTCGAACAACATTTCATGCATCCACATTTATTCCATGAGTTTTGTCAAACACTTCACTTGCCTTTTGTATGCTTCCATTTTTTGCATATGTGTCTATGAGGACAATAGCTATGGCATTTGACAAAATTCTTCTATTTACATGCATCCATGCATCCTGCCCAGAGATACACATATACATGCATCCATGTCTACTGCAATACATGCATCTATGTATAAATGCACCCATGGATATGTGTATCTATGCAACTTCATATGCAATCCATGAATATTTCTATACATGCATATTTAAGCATTTATGTATCCAACTATGCATCCATCTATCTATCCATGCAACTATGTTTCTATGTATTCTTTTACCTATAGATGCATCCATGCATATATGTATCTGTGCTTCTATGTGCATATGTATACATGCATCTATCCATATATGTGTCGATGTATCTATGGATACATGTATCAAGTAGGTCGTTAATGTGAAATGTGCCCAAGGATAATTATACTTATTTCTCTCCTTTAATTGTTATATATTCAAAGACTAATTAGATATCCAAACAGCCTCCTCTTTAGTTAGATGCCATTCAGTAATTTTGCATCAATGAATTATGTACCTTCAGCTATGCTTTCAAAAAATAAGTCGACAGTGTGTTGCTTTGAGCTTTTCCGTTGTCATCAAAGCATAAAGCATAGAGGGATTTTGTTAAAAGTTGTGATTATTGTCCCCATAGGCATAAATGCAAACAATGGGAGCATATAGAAAATAGGTGAATTGTTTGACAAAACTCATCAAAGAAAAACTATTATATATGGTTATTTATTTACATATTCATTCATTTGTAGAAGAAAAAATGGGAAACTAATACAACAGTAAATAGTTATAACCCGCGAAAAGAATCAGACCTGGAACAAGAGCAACATCCAAAAAATTGCGCTTTAAAGTACCTAATGCACTAGACAATTTACCATAGCACAATACAAATTTTCATTTGCACAGAGATAGACAAAAGAATGCAGTCAAAACCTATTTTCTGCCACCAAGCATTTAAATTCTGTCAGATATCATGGTTATTGTTCTCATAGGCAGGCATGTAAAATACAAAAGCATTGATAAGGCAAGTGAACTATTTTTCAAAACTCCTCAGGAAAATGTGCTTCCAGGGAATGCAATAAGTAATATGTCTCTTTTACTACATGTCATTGTCTATCTATGTATCCTCAGATACAACCATCCATATATTGATTCATGTATATATGTGACTATGTATACATGCACCTATTAGTATATCTATCTATATCTTGCATGGATACATGTATATATGCATGTATGGACTCATGCACCTATGTATATGTCTTTGTCTTTGCCCATTTGTAGATGCATATATGCATTTTTGTACACATCCATGTATCTCCACAGCTCTCTATGTAACATATCTATCTCTCTCTGTATACATGTGTCTATGCATCCATCTATACATGTGTGCATGTACAACATGCACATATGTATTTGTGCACCTATGCTGGCCACCCATGCCCACCAAGCCATACCAGCACTTTCGCCACCAGGAAGATGCCATTTAATGCATTTGCTTCAATTATTTTGACCTCTCTATGTGTTCGCATTTTCCTGATATTTCAATGCATTTAATTTGCACTCATGGATTGCGTACCTCTACTTGCCAGTTTTATAAACTATGCCTTTCCTTAAATTTATTTAATCAATCTATGCGATCGCATTTCACTGATTTTCTATAACAATAATGATTTATAAAGCTATTCTGATAAATAGAAACAGATAAATGCTAATTTTCCAATATAAAAAAATCAAAAGTTGTATGTTGACATACAATCATGCATATTGTCCATACATGCATATATGCATATATGCCTTCATCCATATTTCCATGTCTATATGAATACATCCTTCCATGTAACATATGCATTTTTAGCTATATGCAAATATACATGGATCCATGTATACATGTATTCATTTCTCCATCTGTCCATGTTATTCTATTTTCTGTGTATGTTTTTTGTATTTGTCAATGCATCCATGCATATATCTATGAATAGCTCTACGTATTTCTCTGTCCATGCATTTATTGTTTTATAACGCATCAACGTTTGCATTTTCTCGGTTTCATGGCCTTCCATATTAATTGTTTTCATTTTCTATTTTTTTACAAGTTTTTGGTAATGCTGATCCGTCTTGATGTATCTGTTTGCATTTCTACTATAGACACTCTAATCATTCCAATGGTTACATATAAGATGTTGGCTGCTCAAAAACAAAATGTACATATATTTACATATTTTAAATCTACATTAGCTTGGGTGATTTCTAAGACATAAGTAGCATGTTTCTACAAGCTTGTAGTTAGTTTATTATCATCATATTCTGAATTGTGTTCTTCTTGGAGACTTTTAGAGCTTGTCTCTTGAAAGTGACTTACTATTATCAAGTATTTGTAGTATTTTTCTTACTGTATTGTTTTATTGTGCAATTTGATTCGTTACTAGTGGTATTACAGAATAATATTGGCACTATGAAGACAAGAAAAAATCATATATGTTATTTTAGAGTTCATTTTAGGAAGTATATATCTCTCTTATTTGTTAAATATTTTATCGGTTTTCAAATATTTTTTCAAGGTCATATTCAAGTTATTGCAATATAAATTGTAAGGTAATATCCTTAACTATCATTATATTTTTATATCTATTCTTTTCTTGTTGCATTTCACGGAACCTCAAGGATCTCAACACCTTGTTCAGTCTGAAGGAGAGTGAGAAATAGGACATGAGTCTTTTTCCTGTGTTTGTATTGAGACACTCAGCCCTATGATGATTTTAAAAAGCATAACCAATAACAAACCAGACATTCTTCCACCCTTTGTTGGAAGAAATGATCACTTCATACCCTATTGATTCCATTCATTTCCATTTCTACCCTTCCACGTCCTTTCTTCTCAAATCAAATACATTTCAAAAACCATTTATATGCTTGCCTTGCATCACACCAATTTGTTGCATTCCCTTTTTCATTCAATCTAGCTCCTTCATTCAAATTTTTATTTCTTGCATTTAATTTTAAGCATGTAACTCAAAAATGATAAATTCCGACCATTTACATTCCATTCATTCTCATTTCCAGGGTCACATATCATTGCCTCCCATATCAAATACTTTTCATAACGCATTCATATACTTTACTTACATCTTATCATTCTCTCGATTCCCTCTCTTTGTTGTACTTACATAGCTCATTCTTCTTTATTACCCTTATATAGCTTTATCTATCTATAGCTGAAATATACCTTCATCCATCACAACAAAATTCACACCACACCAGACAGAGGAAAAATGAAGAAAATATCAAGGTTATGCAATTAAACACAGAGGGCTTTCAAAATAACTTTCATAACATCCAGTTGTATTCAAGAGTTCTTTTCAAAATGTTTTTTCTATATCTTGTTTATTACAGATACCTAAGAGCACGTATCACAGTTTCTTGGAGACTAAAATGTATCATCAGATTTAACAAATATTTCCATGTATACATGCATTCAAATGCATCGTTAGATATCCTTTATACACTTGTTCAGAAAACAATAATGTATTATTCTTTTGTTTCGATCATAAATGTTTTTTGTATATCTTTCAAATGCAAATTGTTTCTGACATTTCTAACTTTATGCACGCAGGAATATGTAGATTCTTGTTTACATACCAAATTACATGGGCTCATGTACACGTCGTTGCATGCATAAATGTTTGCATTGATCCATATATTTATGCATTGTTTGCATTGATCCATATATTTATGCATTCCTTCGATATATGCATTGCTAATAAATAATTAATCTTTCCTGTTTTCTTTCATTTAATACTGCAAATGCAATTTGTTTCTGACATTTCTAACTTTATGCACGCAGGCATATATAGATTCTTGTTTACATACCAAATTACATGGACTCATGTACACATCCATCCATGTATACATGTTTACATGGATCCATATTTTTATGCTTCCCTTCGATATATGCATTGCTAATAAGTAGTTTCTTTCTCCTATTTTCTTTCATTTAATACTGCAAATGCGAGTTGAGTCTCATCGTCCTTTCAGACTCGTTCAAATGTCGGGGATTCTTTCCACTGTTGTGTGCATTATGTGCACATCAATACATGTATACATGCATACATGTATACATAGATGCCTTAAGCATTCTTACAAATGTTTCTCTCTCATTAAATTTCAATGCAAAGTGCTATAAACATCTGAATTATTTAAGTGTAGTTACATTTTTTCTTACGTAATAAGGTTCTTTATATCTTTGCAAAAGATTTTTTGTTTACTATATATACACAAAAATATCTATCCGTATTACATAAACAAGATTAAAATCTTATTTATAATAAAATCAATAGCTTTTTAGTGATTCATCTAAGAATTTATTGTAATATAATTACATAGTTCTATACACAAAAATATGTTTTCGTATTACATAAGCAAGATTAAAATCTTATTTCTAATACAATCAATAGCTTTATATAGAACTAACTTTCATATTACATTAACAAAAAGATTAATTGATCTTAGAAAAGTTTACAAATAGACCTTACACTAGCACACTAAACATAATTTTATTTACAAATAGACATACAGGCAAAAAAATAGGTATGGTAAAATTTGTTTACACATGCATATAGATATGTGTCTATATGCAATAATGTTGGGACATGTAAACAATGCAATATTTTTTAGTGTCTGGTCACATGTTTTTGTAAATTCTTGTAAATGATATTTGATGCTTAAGAAATATTCCTACATCAAAATTTTGTTGGAATTGAAATCACTAATGAATTTATGGGCCAAAAGGTTTATTAAAAAACAAATTTAAAAATTGTGCATTGTTCATAAGTACTTTATTTCTCCTATTTTCTTTAATTTAGTATTGCAAATGCAAATTGAGTCTCCTCATGCTTTGAGACTTGATCAGATGCTGAGGATGCTTTTCACTCTTCTATGCATTTTATGCATGTGGATACATGTATACATGCATGCATGTATACCCAAATAACACAAGCATTGTCACAAACATTTAAGATTGCTTGCATTTAATAATTTAAACATAACAAGAATATATTTTTGCTTCCCGAATAAGATCATAAAAGATGTTCCGTGTTGCAAATGTATACACTCATAAAAATACAAGTATTCATTGGTATTTCTATAAAAAAGTCCACGTATACATGGTACCCAAAAATACAATTTCACATGCATCCATCGACACGTCAACTGTTCAAATCTCTTTATGGACCACGTTCCCCATGGACCCTAAACATTCCACGCATTAATGCACCATTGCAAATTATTTCAAACTTCCCTACCTAAATTTAATACATTTATATTCCTATCTCCTATCTAATTACTTTTTCTCACTCATAGCTAGATGCTTTTTACCTCTTGGCAGGAACTCGACGCTTGCGTCACTTGTTTTTGGTAATACACCTCATTTTGAAAAGCAATTGAGCATTTTTAAGATCGCACTATTTTATTTTTATTAAATTTATATGTGTAAAGAAGTAGAATGATTTTTTAAATAAAATTAAGTTTAAATGAATATGATAAATAATATAATATAATTTAATTTAATTTAATTTAAAATTATAATAAATTATTGTTTTTAATTTGGATATTAATTAATTTTTAGTAATAATGTATGTTTATTTTTATATAATGAATTCATTTATGTTTTTTATCATTTGTTAATAATTTTCTATTATTAATAATTTAAGATATATTATTTTATTAATTTCATAAAAAAATTAAGGGGTACAAATATTAGAAAACAACAAATGTGAATTAGAAAAAGGAATAAAAAAAGGTGAAAATAGGGTTCCATTGTCAAAAAAAGGGAAGATAGAGTAGATTTCTCTCTTTCTCATATATATATATATATATATATATATATATATATATATATATATATTCAAGAGACATTGTGGAATGGGCAAGATACATGGCAAAATATAGTCAAGACAAAAAAAATATTGGAAGACGTTAACTAGCTTTTAGAAATCAAGGGTAAGGAATTTGTGTTGAAGGCTACAAATTGTAAGATCTTCATTTTCATTGTCAATGTTGAAGTCAATTTAAGAAAATTCTAACTATCACTATAACAATAATTTTATTTTTGCATACAACAATAAAATAGTTGAAAAATATTGTGATAATTACTAAATTCATTAGCATTTTGTCTTTGATAGATATGATTAAACCTTGGATGGGACTATTCTAATAATAGGCATTAGTTTTTAGCATTAAGGTTTGTCCAAACTACCTTTCAATAAAAGTAAGATAGACATAAGATTCTTAAGGGCGACCATTGGTTCATGGGAAATGTAGGGCTATATCATAGAGCTTGGTCAACTTTCTTCAATCTAATAAAATAATTGGTGAAAGAAGCCCCCTTGTGGATCCTTATGTATATGCTTTATTGTGAATAAAGGTTAGAATAAATTCTTAAAGTGGTAGAGAATTACCTTGTTGAATACTTGCATATTTCCTCTATTGCGAAAATGAAGAAAAAGGGAAGAAGATAACCCTAGGATTTGGACTGTAGGGTTTCAATCGTTTGGACTCTTTTTCTAAAGGGTGACCCCACAACAATGGGTTACAAACATTTTGGATGAAAAAACTTGTAGGCAACCCAAAAAAATTGCAAATACCTTTGAACAAAGGTAGACCTTCAAATGAAGAGGATTCATTCAAAGATAATGCTCTTCATTTGAAGGGGACCCTTCAAACGAAGCCTTTCTCCATGTAACCTTCATTCGAAGGTCTTTTTTACGAAATATTTTTAATAAAATAATGTCTTCATTTGAAAAGGGCCTTTGAACAAAGGAATTATTTTATTTTAATTTTAAAGAGTTTAAAACTCTCAAACATGACAGTTATACTATAATTTTCATCAACAACATTGAAGGATAAAATGAACCTGGTGAAATGAACAATGAATGAAGGTTGACAAGTTGAGATTTTGCAATGCACACAAAATATAGGTGCATACAATTTCTTTCTTTCTCCTATATTTTCTTGTCTTTTTCTTTCTCCTATGTGTTGAATTTATATGGGTGTGAAATAAAATTTAAGATAACAAGCATAAAAAATCCTAATTTGCATATCCTTATCTTCAAACTAAAATTGCTCCATAAAATCTAAAAATTCATGAACATGAGCATATCCATGTGAAACAAATCGTGTACATTGAACTAAGATATTGAAGGGTTTAAAAATATCAATGAAACTTGATATGAATATTCTAATAAAATTTACCTTCTCAAAGAATTATTATAACTCTTTTATTATCAAGTAGGAAATTTCTAGTATAGTTTCAAATCTCTGAAGATATATTTTTGGAATTCTCTTTTCTAAGATCATGTTCCTAAGTAGTTATCCTTCAATAACTCTAAAGATAAATTTCTTTAGGTTTCTTGAACCATTTTAAGGAACTTTCTTAAATCTCTAATGCCATCACTGCATTTCCTAGAGAACAAAGTTATATCATCCATATAAATGGCATTTCACTTCCCAACCAAGTCCTTGAAAGAAATATGAATGGCCCTTTGAAAATTTCCCCCTACATTGATTACGCTGAAAGGAATTCTTTCACAAGCAAATGTTCCTATTTTTTGTGAAGGTAGTATTTAATCTATCATGGGTTCTACTATAACCTAGTTGTAACCTAAATTTCCATCCATGAATGACAACATCTATGATCAACTAAAATTTTGTAATTCGTAATATAGGGAAGTAAAGTGATACCTTTTCCTCTCTAATTCCCAACTAAACTTTCTTAAAACCACACATAGTCTTATTTGTCCTTTATTCTTTCTCACTAGAACCAAATTTGTAACCAAAGTTAATTTTTTGACCAAGAAGATAATTTAAGATGATAAAAGATTCAAATATCCTTTGAAGATCAAAGGTTCCATTAAAGGATTTATAGGCATTTTCTTTTATGAATTTTCTCTTAGTTTAAGAGGATTTGTGTGAGTAATTTTAGAGGGATCATCAACCTTCAAATATTCATATCATATGGCTATGAAATTTGAGTAACTAGTGAGAAGTCATGAAATTTCATTTTTCTCCTCTTTTGTACATCCTATTTTGATGAGGAATTATAATTTCAACTACCCCATTATCCAAGAAATAAGGTTCAACTAAGGAATATTTTAGTTTCTTTAACTTTGATTTCAAATATCCTTTCCAAAAATAATATTCCTTGAGGGATGGTATTATTTTTTAGGTTCATGGCCCCTTCCTTATCCCATTCAACATCATCTTTATCCCCCTCCTCAATCAGTAAACCTTCAAAGACTTTTAAGTTATTAATAAATTATAAGATGTGATGGTTTCATAAAATTCGTTAAATTTATTTATAGTCTAATGGATTGAAGACACAAATACTAATTCAAATAAAAACCTTTTCAATTTTAAGTGTATTATATGATTGAATGTTCTCATAGCTAAAGGAGATGGAAACTCCTTCCTACGATCCTCAACCTACAACAGCAAACCACCCTCATAGGTACATGAGAGAAGCACAAAGCTATTATGCCAAATATCCAAAGATAATATTCAAAAAAATAAAATGAGATGATAAAATACATATTGTACAAGCATTTTAAAGGCATGAAAAATGAAACAAGTGAAAAACTACCCGATATAGGAAAACTACCTAAATAATTATCCTAAAGTTAAAACTTAACACTAATACCCCCCTTAAGTGAAAACTTAGGGAGATTATTATGCAAAATGAAATGCAAGATGGGTCATGTTAATAATATTTAATCAGCTCCCTTCGGGTTTATTTTTATGTGCGCTGACCTATGCATCGCTAAGTTTGCTTGGCATTTTTATCAAGGTTTTGATTTGCCGCCCCGTGTCTACTTTTCGCAACTTCAAGTATCGACATTCCCTTCAGATCCTGGGAAACTCTGAAGTGCCTCCACATGTTGTTCCCGTGGGATACTTTTGTTTCTTGTTCCCTTAGTGCCTTAGCGGGCAACGAAATGCTACCACAAAGCCCTCATTCCTAAAAAGGTGCTGGCGGGCCCCACAGTTTCTAGCTATAGTGGACTCTTGCTACGTGTCAACCATTCGCAAATCTTTCAACGCGGGGATGAAATAGCAACCACAGGTAGCGAAATGTTGCCATGCGTCTTTTACGCCCAGCTGATGAACGTTCTCTCCACCATAATAAGGTACTCAGCCCATTCGACACGTGTTGTATTTTCGCAAATCCTCTGCAGCGATTGGAGAAATGTTCATGCGAGCAACGAAATCCTACCACGTGCATAAGTAGCGGATCTGTTATGCGGGAGATGAACCGGATGAACCAAATAATGTTATTGGTTGTTGCTTATCATAATCATTCACACCAATGGATGACCCTTATCTAACCAAGACCACCGCCATCATTGCAGAGGATGCACACTTGTGCCCGAGATGACTAGATGTTGTGTTCTGAATCAATCCTGTTGTAACGGCCTTGGGAATATTCTGATTCAGGCATCATTAATGCAGAAGATTGTGAGATCTTTTTTGTTACTGTCCTCTGAGGCGGTGGGAGGTCTTCCTGCTATATATACTTTATCTGTTGATGAGAAATGGTCTGGAATTTGGAAATATAACGTTGGTTTTTGTAAAAGACACCAGGCCTTTATTACTATTCTATTTAATTGTAAAACTCTCAGACTGTGCCAATTGTTCAGCCTTTTTTTTCATGCTATTTGATCAAACTGTTAACTATGCTTTATATTGTCTTGACACTTCATTTGAGAACTTCTATATATGTTGAAT
The DNA here is from genome assembly GCA_007258455.2 of Sequoia sempervirens. NCBI lineage: Eukaryota > Viridiplantae > Streptophyta > Pinopsida > Cupressales > Cupressaceae > Sequoia > Sequoia sempervirens. Next base: position 49,205,380 of record VDFB02281492.1, on the reverse strand, counting down.
GCAAGTTTGCTTACCTAGATCATGTCTAAGGACTCTTCTTGGTAGTAAGAATGTATGCAATATTATTTTATGTCAATAAATGAATTGCCTATGCTATAATCTTAAGTCTTTGATGTTTTGGAACACAACAACACAATTCAGGCCCTTAAATCTATGATTTATCGTGCCCATTATTAAATCTCGACGCATTGCCTTAGGTTAGACTTTACTTTATTATATTCGCTTCATTTTCCCTTTCCAAACCCCATTATAGAAGAAGTCGACTTCTCTAAAAATTTGGAGGTTACTCAGTTTAGCGCAAAAGGTCCCCCTTGAACCGAGTTTCCCATAAGACTCTGTTACCTCATCAAATTTTGGTGTCAACAGGTCCCAACTACAAGGCCATGTTAGGTACCGATGCACAATTACTATGCAAATGCAATCTCTCACAACTAGAGAAAAGGAGAAAAACCCTATGGGAGAAAACTCCTCTCCAAAAGAGAGAAAAAAAAGGATGAAAAAGTGAAAGGAGGAGGACTTCACAAGACCCCTCAAGAATAGCTCCCTTCACTAATCTCAACAAAATACAAAAGGAGAGAGATTATGTAGCCTCCCCATAGAAAAGAGTAGGAATGTTGAAGAGACCCCCCATGATGAAGAAACTCCTACGTTGATCTGGAAGTCTAAAGAATATCCCATTTATGCAAACATGCCTCCCTTTAGGGAGAAACAACCACTAATGAAAGAGAAACTCCAACTTTGAAACAAGAGAAGGGAGAGGAAGAATCAACATGAAAGATGCCTCTAAAAATTTTCCTAGTACCTTCACGTAACCAAATGTTACATCATGATCTGGTGCAACCTCAACTAAAGAAGGTGGATCAACAAGACCATGTGGAAACTTTGAAGCAACAATCTCCAAAGACACAGATGGTGTGATAGAAGTGAAGATATTGTCATAAAAAAGAAGGGATATACCCTCAAATGCATCATCCAAATTAGAAATGTGAGATTCACAAAATAACTCTGCAAGACCTATCAAGTGACTATCCCATAAAGAATGATCTGAAGGATCAAAAACATCTTGTTGTATTGAAGAACCAACCTTTGAAGCAACAAGAGATGAATCAACATAGGTTTGGAGAACTCCAAAGTTCAAATTACCAATCTCTCTCGAGGAATTGCTATCAACACTAGCAAGAGGGGTGTGAGGCTCATAATCATCATCATCAAAAAGATGAGAAAAGGCATAGAGACAAGACTCATGATGAACTTCACCAACAACAATGACTTTTCCATTATCAACCTCCCTAATGAAAAATGTATAATCTATAGTGAACTCTACAGTCTTAGGTACCTCACCATGAGTAATCTGATAAATGGAAAGTAGATTTGTGTGCAAATTAGGAATACATAGTGCACCTTTGAAACAACCATCACCAATCTCAATATTGCCTATCCCTACAACATCCAAAAACTTACTATCTCCCAACAAAATCTTAGAAGTATCAATATGTGATGAGATGCTCTTGAATCCAAAAACCATCTATCACGACTAGAATGAACTGTAGAAGTTACCAATGCATTTCCTTTGAGTTTACCTTCTTTACCTTTCATTCCAGTTGCAAATCCAGCATTCCCTAACTATGTATGTTTGGATGGAGGTGAAGGTGATGCAGTTGGAGAGGCTATAGAAGAAGTAGTCATAGATGAGGTTAGTGCAATATTGTTCTTCTGAAGAAGATGTGAAATCTCATAAATCTTCTTTGTATAACAATGGCGTTCATCATGACCTTTCTTCTTGAAATATACACACAACTAAACTTCTCCTTCTTAGGTTTATCCTCTTTTGAAGAGATGGAGGACTCATTAGACTCTATCTTAGCCTTAGGTTTCTTCTTCCCTTTGCTTTGAGATGCTTGTGCAACTAATTCATGATTCATAGAGACCCCCTCTAACTAGGAAATTTTGGATTGCCCCCTCATCAACCAGTCATAGAATGTCTGAAAAGAAGGAATTTTGAATGCATTTCCCAAGGCATCCATGGTGGAGTAGAAGGTAGAAGAAAAAACTACAAATGGACCTCTTAGCTTAGACAAAAAAAAAAATGGACTCCTTATCAATTTTATCCTTCCCACATCTCACCAATTATGGCCTCACAAATTTGAACTTGACTAAGAAATCATCAATGGAAGGAAATGCATTAGGGGAAAGAGAAGTTAATTCTACCTCTAGTTATAAAGCAAAAAACTCGTTAATTTGACCAAATAGGTTTTTGAACTCATCCCATACCTCCTTGGGTGTATTACACTCCTCAATGTGGAAAAGAAGACTGTCAAAAATATGCAAAGCTATCAGACCCGTAGCTTTGTCACACCTTTTTTGTGAGCAAATGTTTCATACTCCCTAGTAACAGTGGGTTAAATGTATCATTCAATGTCAACCACAAACCCTTAGATTAGAGAAACCTACACATTTTAATCTTCCAGGTATGATAGTTATGGGGAATTAAAATTTCAAATGAATCAGGAGTAGCAATGACAACAATTTGCACCAAAAGCAAGAAAAATTACACAAAACTATACCGAAACCTCAAAAATAACTGATGAAGCCTCTTGAAATTAAATTTCACCTTTCCAAAATACTTTAGGAAGCAATAATGCAAAAAGGGTTGATTATGTAATTGAATCTGAAAAAAATGTGTAAAAAATTATACACCCTACTGGGTATATTGTGGTGAATTCCCATGCCAAATCTCCAAATAAACTCGCCAAGCACACAAGCCACCACACAAATCACACATGCACTCCATATGTCTAGTGCAAGA
>VDFB02281492.1:49184460-49202474 GCA_007258455.2 Sequoia sempervirens | reverse complement strand
CTTCAATTTTAAGGTCAAAATGTGTCAAATTGAAAAATCAGAACACTTCCACTTTTGGCCAAAAAGTGGACTTCCTAACTTCTTGCACACACCCAAGAGATTTGTATCGTGGCATAGGAGGTTATGTCATGTAAACTTTGACAACATTATCAAGATAAGATCTACTCAAATAGTAATAGATCTACCTAGATTAGTAAAGCTTGCTAATACAATCTACAAGGAATGTTAGATGGGTAAACAAAATAGAGTCTCCTTCCAAAGCAAAAGTTTTCATTCAAATAATGTGTTGGAACTACTACATACTGATATTTGTGGTCCCTCCAGAGTTAGAAGTACTCATGGAGAAAGGTATTTTTTGTTGGTCATTAATGATTACTCTAGAATGATTTGGGTTTCATTTTTGAGAGAAAAATGTGAAGCATTAGATAAGTTCAAAATTTTTAAGGCTATGGAAAGAAAATGAAAAAGGTTTGAAAATCAAGCGGGTATGTGCAAGATCATGATGGGCCAAAAAGTTGTGATATGATGGGTATTTGTAGGGTATGTGGCTGACGACTTTTTTTTACCCAAAATTGATGAAACAAAAGGGTTTTAAAGGATATTCTCAACTTTCCACCAATATAAATTATGATTTAATTTGAATTTAATAAATAATTATTATTCATTTCTATTTGAATTATGACTAAATTCCTGATTGATAGGCTGATTGAAAAATATCTATAGCTTTCAAAAAATATCACATTTTTTCAATCCAAATATGCATCACATTCTATGCTTCACATACTATAGGACTAAAAAAAAAAATTGAATTTCATGAAGTTTTGACAAAGTTAAGGTGGTTAGACATACAGTTTTTATATTTTTTAAAAGTTGTAATAAAAAATTCATAATGAATTATTTTACTTGGAAAAAAATTACAAAAAATATGCATCACATCGGGGACATGAGTCCTCTACTTATATCTAAAATCTTATAAAAAAATATTATCATTTATTGTGGTTAGGGGGTTAGAAACACCTACTTATTTTTTCCCTGAAATTTAAGTACTCTTGCATTGAAATTTCAAATTTTCACCAAATAGATTTAGTTAAAAAACCTAGTAGTTTAGAAACTACATTTAATTTTCTAAAAATTCTATTCTTACATATTTTTGAAATAATATAGATAACTTATTCAAATTTTTAAGTCAAGTTACCTAACTCTGATTTTTCTAAATTTTTCACCACTTAAGGGCTTGTTTTTTCCATGATGATCCTAGACATACCCAAGTGTCTGAGATCTGATAGAGGTGGTGAGTTCATCTCCAAGGAGCTCAAATCTTATCACGAGGAAAATGGAATTAGAAGATAGTTATCTACTCCCCGAACCCCTCAATAGAATGGGGTTGCAGAGAGAAAGAATAGAACAATTCTGGATGTTGCCAGAACAATGATGATGGAAGGAAATGTGTCTCAGATGTACTAGAGTGAAGTGGTAAGCACTACTATGTATACTTTGATTTGGGTAAATGTGAATGGTAATTCTGGTAAGACCCCTTATGAATTATGGTTTGGTCACAAGCCTACTATTAAGTATTTTAAGATCTTTGGAAGCAAGTGTTATATCAGGAGAGATGATGACATAGGAAAATTTGATGCAAGAAGTGATGAAGGGATCTTCCTAGGTTACTCCACTAAGAGCAAGGCCTACCAATGCTATAACAAATGACTAAGAAAGATGGTTGAGAGTGCAAATGTCAGAGCTGATGAGGACTCTATCAAACCATCCAAACATTGTAGTTATGATTTAGATGAAGATAATACAAGCCAAGGGAAGGATACACAAATGCAAAATATACTTCAGATTATTCCATATGTTCTGGTGAAACAACCACAATCTGTTCCAGTAAATCAAGTTAGTAAGGAAGAACAAACAAGTGCAAGTGTAGAAGAAAAAACAAAAGAGCTAGAAGTCCAAGAAAGTCCTAAAACTCCAAGGTATGTAAGGATAAATCATTCTAGAAATAAAATCATAGGAGACAAGAGTAAGGATTGAAAAATAGAAGAAAGATTACAGAAGAATATTGTCTAATTTCCAAAATTGAACCTAAAAATTTCACTGAGGCCTACAAAGATGAACACTAGTTGGAAGCCATGAAGAAAGAACTGACACAGATTGAAAAGAATGACACATGGACACTAGTTCCTAGGCCCAAAGACAAAAAAGTGTTTGGTACTAAATGTGTGTTTAGAAGCAAGCTGAATGACCAAGGTGAAGTGGTCTGGAATAAAGCAAGATTGGTATGTAAAGGGTACTCTCAAATGGAAGGTATTGATTTTGAAGAAATCTCCACTCCTGTTGCTAGAATTGAAGTTGTGAGAATATTTCTTGCTTATGTTGCATGCAAGAACTATAAAGTCTATGAAAATGGATGTAAATTCTACATTTTTGAATGGAGAACTAGAAGAAGAAGTGTACATTGAATAGCCATATGGATTTCAGCTAACAGACAAGGGAGATATGGTTTGCAGGTTTAAGAAAGATCTATATGGACTTAAGCAAGATACTAGAGTACGGTATGCCAGACTGGACAAATATCTATTGAAGATTGGATTCACTAAAGGTATTGCTGATAGTAACTTATACTTCAAATTAGATCATGATAAGGAGTTGATTATAGATGTTTTTTTTTATGACATCATTTTTAGCGGAGATGATAATCTATGCATGAAGTTTGCTGATGAGATGAAGGATGAATTTGAGATGAGTATAATTGGAGAGATAAAGTTCTTTTGGGGATTCCAAGTTACTTAGTTAGACAAAGGAATTTTCATATCTCAGTCCAAATATGTGAGAGAAATATTGAAGAAGTTTGGAATGGAAGACTCCAAACTTGTTGGTACTCCCATGGTGACTAGATGTAAGTTGACACAAAATGATGATTCTCTAAAGGTAAGTTAGACTAGGTATAGGTCAATGATCGGTGGATTTCTTTACTTGACACATACCAAACCAAACATTATGAATGTTGTATATATGGTAGCTAGATTTCAAGCAGATCCAAAAGAATCACCTACAACTACTATCAAAAGAATTTTCAGATATCTAAAAGGAATTGTTCGCTTTGGACTTTGGTATCCAAGGGATGATAATCTCACTTTTTGAGCATATACGGATATGGATTGGGCTGGTGATGTGGATGACAGGAAAAGTACTAGTGGTGGTGCTTTCTTCCTAGGGAAGAAGTTGGTATCCTGGTTAAGTAAATAAAATAACTCAATTTCTTTATCTACTACTGAAGCAAAATACATTTTTGCTACCAATAATTGTACTCAACTGATATGGATGAAACAGATGCTTAGAGATATCAGGGTGATATATGAAGAGCCTATTGCCATATACTATGAAAACTCAAGTTCAATAAATATATCAAAAAATCCAATGCTACACTCTAAGACTAAACACAAATCAATCAAGTTTCATTTCTTGAGGGAGAAAGTGAATGAGAAGGAAGTTAGACTAGAGTATGTGCCTACCAAAGAACATATTGTAGATATATTCACTAAGCCATTGCCAAAGGATACTTTTGAGTATCTCAAAGGAATGCTAGGGGTAATTACCCCTCTGGATAAGAACTAAAAGATGCATTTACTTGCATCAATCCATGAGCTTCATTGCTATATTTTGATTCAGATTGATGTTTTTGTGGCTGCTACTCAGGGGGAGTAGTCAGATGTGCAGATATGTGGTTCAGAGTGTGTATTTGGAAAATTCATGGTTACCTTTGCCATTGATGTAAAAGGGGGATAAGAGTAATGTGAAAAATATCCTAGGGGGAGGAGTGCAATATGAAAAATTCTTCTAAGGAAAAGGGCAGTGGAGAAGAAGATTGTGTGTTGGGTTGATGGTATTTTTCACATCATGTGTTGCCATCAATCAAAAATGGGGAGATTTTTGGATGTTGTGGATGTGTTTCTAATATGTGGTTGTCATTGATGTCAAAACTATTAGCATTTGGTGTATCAATTGTTGTATATGTCAAGAATATTGAGAAAATTGTAAGAAAAAGTGTTTCAGGTTCCCAGTGGAACTGTGTAGGTCATGAAGTTGTTTTATTCCATGCATTGAAGATTATCTGATGTGGATCAAAGGGTTTATTGTTGAGTATGTATAGATCATCTACCGAAAGTTTTAGAGGTCCATGTGAAGTTTTGTGTGAGTTGTGGTTTGACAATATTTTTGTGGTCTTTGTCAGTGTTCCTGAATGAAGATTGTATGATTCTGGTTATCTCAATTTTTGCAGATGATTCTCTATTGTTTATTTGTGTTGTCTTATGTGTCTAGTTCATTCTCTATCTTTTTGGTATGTACAAATTGTCTGGTGAGCCCGTCATTAAAGAAATTTTCTTGTGCATGTTCAATTTTTCTTGTTCCTGGCCGACATGTTGGTGGTAGTGTGTTGTGGATCTTCGATGTGGAATTAATTAAAGTATTTTTTCTTTGGAGATGTTAATTTGGATCTCCACTATGTTGTGGTTGAGTTTGGTGGATTCTCATTTGAAATTTATTTGTTTTTGAAAGAGGAAAAAATGGGTTTTATAGGGACCCAAAACCACGAAGTTTACAAATAAAAGAAAGAATCGTTAAAGACATCAAAGTCGGATAGGCTGTAAAAACCACAACAATAAAAGACCAAAGCCACCAAAAAGTCCAGTGAAGGCCACATAACCAAAAAAACCAAACAAAAAGCTATCAATAGCTAAATTTGTGTCTTTAATAAATCTGTAGTCTCAGCTTCCAGCTCGTTCATATCCTGAACCCCCCTCTTTAAGATCCGAACCATCTGGGTAGTGGGAGGCACTTTCCTTTCGAGATTGGCATGGGTCCTTTTTGAAATACCTTGATCCCCATTCTTTCTTTCCTTGTTCTCTTCCGAATCAACCACTAGTGAACCCTATTAATTTATTTGTTAATTTGGGCCGACATTGCAAAAATAATTTATTTTTCTTGGCTGACCAAGTTTTGTTGAAATATCTTATAGTGGATATTTAAGAGATTGTTCCATCATTAAGATGATGCTTCATGTGCTCCTATCTATGTATGTGTGAATATCATTCGGTTGAAGAGCAAAGTGTGATGAAGATTGTGTGAAGTGTGAATAAGTGTTGAGCTTAGTTGGAATTGTAATCAGGCTTGTCCAAAAGCTATTTTCTTAGTTCATACCCTCTGGATTTTTAATCCTATTCTATTGGGTAGTGAGCCCCTTTTGTAATTGAGTAGTGAGCTCTATGCAATGTGCCTGAATGCATCTGCATTCCCCTTATTATTTCTCATTATACTTTTAGTAGAGTATAATACTGTGGATGTTATCATCAAAAAATTGCAAATGAGACTATGGAGGAAAATCTCCACCCTAGTGCCAACCCTGAGTGATCCCTAATTTGAAATTTATTTTCAACAAATGCCCAAGACCTTCAACAAGAAGAAGAAATAGGTACAGGGAGATAGGGTCCCCTTGGCACATACCCCTAGAAGCCCCAAAAAGTTTAGAATGATCTCCATTTATTAGTACCGAGAAGGATACTGACATAACATAGCTCATGACCCATTGGATCCATTCTTCACAAAAACCAAAAGCAATAAGGATCTTCCGTAGGAAGGACCATCTAACCCTGTCATAGGCCTTAGCCATATCTAGTTTAATGAACATTGTCTTCTTATGGGAACTGGCCATGGAGTGGATGGTCTTTGTAGAAATAACAACCCCATCCAAAATCTGTCGACCCACAACAAAGCCACTCTATTCCTCTAAAATCAACACTTTAAGCCACTTCTTCAATCTCTCAGCCATTAACTTGGAAATAATTTCATAATCCACATTGTAGAGGGAAATAGGCCTAAACTATGTTAACCTATCCACCCCTTCACACTTGGGAATAAGAGCAATGAAAGTGGAATTAAGAGCACACTACATCTGCTTGTTCCTTTGGGACTCCTAAACAACTGCTAGAAGATCCAACTTTATGATATCCCAGCAATATTGAAAGAACTCTATTGGGAAACCATCAGGGCCAGGAGCCTTTCCACACTTACTCTAGAACACAATCTCCTCCAACTCCTCTAGAGAAATCTCTCTCATCGGATACTCATTCACCTCCCTGGGAACCAACTAAGGGATACAAGAAAGAACCTGTTCCTCCGCAACTAAACCCCCTTGACAATCCTCTCTGAAGAGAGTAGAAAAATATTATGATGCCTCAACCACAATTTCTTGAAATGAGACAACACGATCCCCCTATCATTAACCAGCATAGAGATGGAATTACCATGCCTCCTAGCCTTCACAGAATTAAAGAAAAAGGTAGTATTTTTGTCCCCTTCCTACAACCATTTGACACATGCCTTTTGCTTCCAATAAACCTCTTCTCATAATTCACATTCCTCCACCACCTTCAGAGTCCTAGCTTCTTCTTTTAAAAGATCCTCAGAAACCCCATTCTCTTGAATCAATCTCGTAATATTATTTAACTCTTCCTGAGTAATGGCTTTATCATGAAAAATATTACCAAAACATTGTCCATTCCACCCTTTAAGCTAATACTTGACGAATTGAAGAAGCTTGGCAAAGGTATACATTACTGCACCAAAAGCAAGTCTACCTATCCTCCATCACACATCCACTTGGTCATAAAGAGTAGGATCTCATAACTACATAAGCTAGAATTTGAAGGAAGGAGAATGAGATGCCCGAGCAGAGATGATGCTAAGCTTGATAGGCCAATGGTCCAAACCCTTCCAATCCAAAATTTCAGAGGAAGTAGACCACAAGTCACCAACCCAATAACAAGAGACCAAGAACTGATCCAGCCTCTCAGTAACATAGTCCTCACCAGTCCTCCTATTATTCCTAGTAAAACGACCATTACTGGGTTGAATATCAATAAGATTTAGATCAACAATGCTATCCCTTAGAAGCAATGCAAATAGTTCTAATCTAGCAATTCCATCCCTTTTCTCAGACAACTCCATAATAGCATTGAAGTCCCCAACTAGAATCCACAGGTGGAGAGGAGCCAAGCTGCGAACAAAATGAAGATGGGATCACAAAAGCTACTTACCCTGATAATCAACAGGCACATACACATTAGAGAGGAGAATACACTCTCCTGTCACAAAGAATGAGGCCACCAAGGAAATAGAAGATCTAGAAGACATCCACTAGAGGGGGAAATCCTCTAGGGGTTCCATAAGCGAGCCACCTCCCTGGACGCACTGAAAGCTCCAACACACTGACACTCGCCAAACTTCCACAACTTAGGTACCATATTCAACATACTCTCCACAGATAATTTAGTTTCCTGAAGAAAAAGAATATCCGAAGATTGATTCCTAACCAAATCATGAACAACTTTTTGTCGAGGGCCACTGTTCAAGCCCCTAACATTGCATGATAGAATAATCATTTTTGGTTACACAAGAAGTGTGAATACAGGGTCTTGATTACCCCTAACTCCACCAGAGTTTCCCCAAGTGATTTAATCTTTTCCATATCCTTTTTTTCTACCTAGCTTGGGATTATTCTCACCAACCCCTTTCCTTGGGTCCTTTTGTAGAATACCCATACGAAAAGCGGAAAAAGAGTTCTTTCCAGATTTCGCACCAATATTTATGGGCAAAGGAGAACCCTCTCCCCCATTCTTCAAAACTCCAATAACAGGCTTTGGCCCAACCTAAACAATCAACTGTTGATTTGTGTCCATCTGCCCAACACCCGTTTCTTGCACCTCCTGCATAGCCTTCATAGGAGGCCCATCCTTTCCTGCACCCAAAGTTCCTTGATGCAAGTTCATCAAACCCGGATTCACTTCCTGTTAGCTGAGGTTATCCAGCACCTCAAACTTGTTAAAAGTATCATCATCCTAGCACTCCCCCAGAGTCCTCTTCTGCCCTCGATTTCTATTTTTATTTTTGACAGGGATATATCCATTCTCTCTAATACCATCATCTGCAATAGGCCCGTTCCCCTTATCAACCCTATGTGGATTGCAAGGAGGTTGGAAAAATTGGGTCACCACTAGTTTAGCCCTGGGGCATCTACGCTGCAAGTGTCCATATTCATGACAAAGTTGGTAGATAAAAGGTAGAGTTTCATAATCTAACTATTGCACCCATGTATATGATCCTGCACTTACTTCCATAGAATTCGGCAATGGCATTCTTAAATCAATTGCTACAAAAATACGGGCAAAAATCATTACCTTTTTAAATTGTGTCTACTGTGATGATCCAACTGGTTTACAAGGCATTGAAGCCACCAAATGTAAAACATCCTCTCGCCAACATTCAACTGGAAACCACAGCAGCCAAACCCAAACTAGAACCCTATTCAGGAGCTCCTTAGTTGGATTGAAGCCTACATGCCATGGCTTCAAAAACAAGCCCACTTGGTTATAGAAGTAGGGACCTCTCTCAAAAATCCTATTCCAGTCCACCATGCAATCAAAGGAGACCATAAAGTAGTTATTCGCTAGGAGTCTAATCTCCATCTCTCCTTTCAACATCAAGGTCCTTTGAGCCCAAGATTTCAAAAATTGCAATGAGACTCTTAAACCCATAAAATTGCAATAAAAGGAGTGCTTCGAATAATATTCAATATCATCTGCCAGCAACTCCATCAGGATAACCAATTTCGGTTGCTTCTTACATCTTTCCAAGCAACCATTAATCTTTGTAATCTTAGATACCCCAGACGACCCAGAGCCAATCTTCTCTTGATCCTACACAAACAAATTATTATCGAAAACCTTTGCACCCTGTGTCAGAGATTTCAAACCAAAAGCTGATCGGAAATCCATCTTGGGGTTAACCCCAGATGATTCCCCTCAAGACATGAACCTAGAACGAGACCCTAAGCGGGCATGCAAACCCCCAAGAAGAGAGAATAGAGGAAAACTCACACACGAGGGTTAACATGATACCCCTCTAGCTCCACCCACAACCCACTAAAACTCAAAAGTTTCAACTTTAGCTTCAAGAGGAAACACCCTACACCCAATCGAGGCAACGCACAACCCCTGGAAAATGACCACGTCCCACACCACACCCAACAAACGCAACCCCACGCGGGCCTAACAGGCTGATTGAGCTTCACCAAGCAGCAACACACCAGAATCCACCTGGTCACCACCACTCACAGGACAAGTGATTCCAAACCAGTCGGCACGAGCTAAACATTCACCACTATGAGCCAAGGATAGCCAACAATGAAGGAAGGTAGACACAACATGAACAACACCCTGAACACAGTAAGATCCCCCCTCGTTGCACCAGCAGGTAGACACCAAGAACGAGCTAGGGCACGAATTCCCTAGCTCGACCATCAAAGCACATAAATGCCATCAGTTCATGCTAGAACCATAACCTTAGTCTATAAATACTCAAGAAATAACAGCTTTTCTCCCATAGCAATGCTCCTCTTCATTTGTTGAAAGGATTTGCATGTCTCTCCATAAGATGGAGAATGTTTCTAGATTTATCTCTTTTGATTCATTGTCTTCTATTCCATTTTTCTTGGAATGGATGAAAAGAGACTCTACACGATCAGATCGATGTTGATTTTAGACAACCATAGTCCCCACTAAAATTTTAGAGAGTTGTAGAGTAACAAACGCATTTATGGTTTTAGAGTATGGGGAGAAGTGTCAAATATTTAAGTTTGGTGAAATTATTCTTGAATTCATAAAAATATACAAATTTTCTTTGTACAATGATGTGAATTTTAGAATGATTAATCAACATTAAAATTCTATAAAAACTATTTAGAAGGTCCACAATATTATAAGTGTGTACTATGTAGAAGGGAGAAGATATCATGAAAGTCAAGATGTTTTGATAATTTCATTTTTCAAGACAAAAAGGAGTTTTTTTTAAGAAAATATTTTATTTTGTGGTTGTAAGAATCTATGTAATTAAGTGAATGTTCTTATTGGACAATAATTCCCCGTAAAACTAAAATTTTAAGTATTGTGCATGATTATGGGAGTCCAAAGGAGTTTTCACTTACTTTTTCAAGTCTATGCAAAGTTCAAATTTTATACAAGTTCAACTTTTTTGTAGATTCAACACAAACCTTCTTAATGTATAATTAGATGTTGTCTTTAAATTTTTGCAAAAAAGCATAATGAAATGTACTTAGAAAGATGACCATAAACCTTGTCAAATTATTTAAAACATAAATATTGTTTAAATATCAAAAAGAACATAGAAATAATAGAAATATGAAATCAAAATTAGAAAATCACACAAATTGCATGAGGGATAATAAATTAGCAATAAATATGATGAAAAATAGGGTGGCGCCTAGAACTAAAATTGAGTCCTTTTTTCTAAAGGATCTTGGGCTCAATCACCAAAAAGTTTTAAATTCTATATTTGGCAAACATAGACCAAAAATGGACGAGTCAAAGTTTATTTCACATTCCTAGAATGATGGAAATGGGATAAGGGAGGATAAGCCTTATTACATGGCTAATAATCTAAAGTCAAGGAAGAATAATTCTCGTTAAATGAAATTTTCTTAGCTGGATTTCTCCTCAAAATTCGCACTACTCTCATTCAGTGACTCCCAAGCATAGAGAGAATATTCTAACATGTGAACGCAAGAGCTACGTTCTGTGAGGCCACATCTCCGATTTGTACCCTCTCCCTTCCTGTTTCGTAAAATCAATTCTTGCTCCATAATAATGTTCTGTTTCACGTGGTGCAATCATGTAAATTTCAATAGGAAGTTTGCGCCTCACAAGACAATCTTTTATAACCTTAGTCTATAAATACTCGAGGAAGAACAGTTTTTTGGTCATAGCAACGCTCTTCTTCATTTGCTGAGAAGCTTTGCGTATCTCTGCATAAGATGGAGAAGGTTTCTAGATTCATCTCCTCTGTTTCCTTGTCTTCTGTCCCATTTTCTAGGAATGGACGTAACGAGACTCTGCACGGTCAGGTCGATGCTAATTTCGTAGTGTTCTCGATGACTTTTACTATAGTCATCGTCCCCACTCTTGCCATTCTCCTCATTACACCTTCAACCCTTTTCCGTTTATTTAAGTCCAAAACACGCAAAAGTTGTGTGCCTTTGCCTCCAGGGCCGCAACCCTGGCCACTAGTTGGCAGTCTACCGGAGTTAGTGTACAATGGACCTGGTTACAAATGGCTCCACTCTCTCCTCCACAGCTATTCAACCCCCATACTTTGCGTTCGTCTAGGAGGCGTCCACGTTATTGCTGTTAATAGCCCGGACATAGCAAGAGAGTTCCTTAAGAAACATGATGCTATATTTGCATCTCGCCCCATAACAATGGCCACTAGTTACTCCAGCAGAGGATTTCTATCCATTGCAGTGGTTCCGTGGGGAGATCAGTGGAAGAAAATGCGGCGTGTGGTTGCATCGGAGGTATTGACGGCCTCACGCCTTAAGTGGTTGCAAGGCAAGAGGATGGAGGAGGCAGACAATCTGGTCCATTGGATCTGGAACCAGTGCACTGCTCAATCTCCAGCACAACCAAATTCTTTCCTCAATGTAAGATACGTTGTGAGGCACTACAGCGCAAATGTGATCAGAAAGCTTATCTTCAACAGCCGCTACTTTTCAAATGAAGGTGGTCGTAATGAGGGAGGCCCCACTGCAGAAGAGGAGGAGCACGTCAATGCATTATTCAAGGTGTTGTCCCTTCTGTATAATATGTGCGTCTCTGATTACATGCGGTGTTTGCGGCGGCTCGACATCGGAGGCAACGAGAGAGCAATGAAAAAGGCCATCCACAATGTGGAGAAATATCACACTCCACTTATCGAGGAAAGATTTCGTTCTAGACGAGGAGGTACTTCTTTAGAAGAACCGCACGACTTGTTGGACGTGTTGATATCTATAAAAGATTCCACTGACGGCTCTCCCTTGCTAAGTTTGGAAGAGATCAAATCTCAAGTGGCGGTAATTATCACTCAGAACTAGTAGTACGTGCACATTTAATTTATGATAATCTCTTTGTTTAATCAAATTAACGTTAATCTAACGTGCAGGATCTGACGTACGCGACTGTTGACAACCCGTCAAATGCCGTAGAATGGGCGCTAGCAGAGATGCTGTTGCAGCCGGAGATAATGCTGAAAGCGGTGGAGGAGATTGACAGAGTTGTGGGAAAAGATCGTTTAGTGCACGAGAGAGACCTTGAACAGCTGAAATACGTGAAGGCATGTGCAAAGGAGGCGCTGAGGTTGCATCCGGTGGCGCCCTTCAACCTTCCTCACATGTCAATGGAGGACGTCACAGTGGCCGGGTATCACATTCCCAAGGGCAGTCACGTAATACTGAGCCGTCTGGGATTGGGACGAAACCAGTGCGTTTGGGAAGACCCTTTGCGCTTCTGCCCTGAGCGTTTCCTTAAAGACGACAGTAACCTGGGTGTTGAGTTGGGCGACCCCGAACTTCGATTCATTTCTTTCAGCACGGGAAGGCGGGGATGCATGGGAGCTGCTCTGGGCACTTCAATGACAGTCATGCTCTTGGCCCGCCTGCTGCATTGCTTCCATTGGACCCCTGCTTTAACTGCACCCATCCACCTTCAGGAAGGTCCGGCTGATCTCTTTATGGCCAACCCTCTTCATGCAATCGCAAAGCCTCGCCTTCCCCGCAACCTTTATCCTTAAATTTTTCACGTTAAAGGTAACAATGTTCCTTGTTACCATTTGACTGAAAAGTTACCTTCCATCTATGCATTCAACCATTTGCCCTGGGATTTAGGTTTATGTAGTTTGTCATATTGCAACGTTCCATCTATTTCACTTTAATGTATTACGTCTAATATGTAGTGTGGGATTTATGTTTCTCTGCTCCGTGATATGCCATTGTCAATCAATCTGCGATATTTTAATGTATTCCACTCCATCTAGGTATTATGGCGTTTAACATGTAATGTAGGTTGTGAGATTGCAATAAAAGTTTTGGCTTGATACAATACAGTTTTTCAAGGCAAACAAAAGTTGTAAGTTCTTCGTTATATTTCAATTGTAGTGAGCTCATTGCTATTAAACTAATGAAAGATATTATATCTTTCAGTAGATTTCATCTCAAAGTTTACTAATATTTTAGTAGTGGAAATTGATCATTTTATCAATTTCTATAATGTTAACAAAGCTTGTGTTTGGTCTCATTCATTTCAAAGTGTATGTATGTGCCTAGATTTGTAGTCATACCTACAACCTATCCCTCTTTGCCATCTAGTTCATCCATGTGTCTCACTCAATTTGTAGAATTTCTCTCTCTACTATCCATGCCTTTCTTCCCTTTGTTGGTCTATCTATATCATCAAACAATCCTACTCCACCCTCATGTTATCCAACTTGGCCTATAGTCTATTTCACTATACCACTAGACTATCCCTCTCGAGACAAGCCCAATCCTACCCACTTTTGGCCTCATCATGCTCATTTTGTGTCATGTCTCTTTTTGAGAGAGTTGTGGCCAACACCATTTATATTCATCTATTACATTAATGAAACAATGTGAGGCCATCTTTTCTAGTGACAACATTGTCGCCATTGAATTTTATTACTTATCTTGCAATATTATTTAGGTATAGGATTAGCATAACCAAGAGTGCACTAAAATTCTAACTAATTGTATCCCACCATTCCTAATAGTTGTTAATATCATGTCATGTCTCAATTTTTATTGTTCATGGTAATGTTGGTTATGTCCCTACTTATTTGGAACATATTGGGTCTTTTTTTAATTACATATCAATCCTAAGCATTGACCTAATTCTAATTCCAATTTTATGCATTTAGAGCAATATATAATTGCTAATTTTAGTTTTTCCATTAGTTCATGTTACCTTTATCTAATTTGACCAAGTAAAACTATTTCTTGATCTACATCTCTTTATTGGAATTTAGTATCTAATTAAGTCGCTACATCAACAGTATGAAGAGGGGCATCCATTTATCCATTTTATTGTTCTATGATAGGAGGTAGGATAATCATGATGCAAGACTTACCTCAAATTTATTAGATGTGGAATAGGGGAAGAATTACATTTACATCCTCAATATGGAATTCTTGAAATGTTATTTTATTTCTTGTAATCATATTTTCCTCATTTTATTAATAATGATTGAAATTTTTAGCAATTCAAATTCTACTCTTAAATTAAAAAAATTAAAAATTATTAAAAATTAAAAATACATACAAATTGTAGTGTAGAAAATTGTATACCATTATGTAATTTCATATTATGTTTGGGTCCTTAAATTTATTGGAATTAATTAAGCCTCTAATTTGTCAAATTATGCATTCCAAAGCCTTATTCTTTATGTTTTCCAAAAGGGGAACCGACATTAAACAAATGCATTTAATTATTAAATTGCCTTGGATCATCTGAGTCCTAGACTTATAGGCCAAGACCCATTCGCCCAAGGGAAAATGGGTCCCCTTTATGGTCGAGGACCCATTTAAAAATATGTTTTGGTGGCAGTTCAATGATCCAAATTAAAATTGGAAGTGTCAACTTTTGGAATCTAATTTTTAAGAAACTAGATAAACACCTATAAATTCATAGTCTTTTCACCATTTAAAATCCAATTTGCATGATCTATCAATCCTATTAAAAAAACCATTGTCAAGAGGATTCAAGAGTGACATTATCAGTCATTTTTAGTAGCAATCAAGATCCTAACATCATGTCAAATTTACGTGTGTTCATGTCATATTCAAAGGCTAACATTGTGATGTAGTTCTCCAAGAATTCAAGCATCAAGAAAGACCCATTCCTTTAAAGTGATTTGTTTGTCTTGAGTCCTTCAAAGGAGCATTTGAAGGGTGGTCAGTTGTAGCAAGTGTGTTCATTCATCATTTCCTTCCTTACTATTAGGGTTTCCATCATTGACATCTTTACCATTATGGAACTAGGAACACTTTTCGTAGGGTTTGACTAAGGAAAACCCCTATATGGCATCACCATTTTTTCCTCTTTGTGTATGTGTAGATTAAAGGTTGAAGAAAAATTGAAGATCTTGAAGGAGAAATTTTATATTGTTGCACAAGTTGTCGTCATTGTTGTCAAGCCATAGAAATTAAGCTACAAAATGTATTTTCATCATTCCAATAGTGGGACTTGTATCAAACAAAAACTAATATCCTACATTAGAGGACTATCAAAAGTTATTTTAGAAGCCCTAACTGAGACCCAATTTCTTAGGGGTGAATGAGTCCCTCTGCACTACTCAAAACTAACTTTTGGTGACAAATGCATGTCCCCAAACCTCCTTTAGATCTATCTGCAAATTGTTGTTTCAATTTTTGTACTTTCAAGAATTTGTATTTTAAGATTAGGTCTTGTTGCTAATTTATTTAAAGTACTTAAAACCATTTTGGTTTGTTTCCATACCTTCCCTACTATCTTAAGGATTGAGATCTAGGTCTAATTGTCTCACCATTAAGGTTGAAAGTCAATCTTTACACCTTGAGATCTCTCTCCTAATGAAATAAGGAAAGGGGCATTCCATCCATAAAACCCTAAGTTATATACCCCATTACAAACCTTTAGGGAATCCCATTTCCCCACATTTCATTTTGGTGAAATTGACATTTGACATCATACTTTCTAACTTGGAAGTCTTTAAAGCCCTAGATCTAGGTTATGTATCATCTTGTTTTTCATTTCATTTAGTGTCACATATTGCATATTTACATCATTAAAACTCATAAAAATAAAATAAATATTGTATAAATTATGCATAATAGATTGCATTAAAGTGTTCTTCATTCATTTAGATCAAAATTTCATTCAAAAATTACATTTAAAATTTTCATTTTTCTTCATACATTGTCATACAATTGCATTTTTATTTAATAAAAAATTTCTAGAAAAAATATTGACTAAAACATCTATTTGCAGTTAGGAATAGTGAGCTTAAATATAAAGTCAAAAACTTAGTTTTTTATTTGTTAAAACCCTCTACAAAGACCCATTCACTCTGGGAAAAACCTATCCATGTACAAGTGATTTTACAAAACTCTGCATACATCTTTGTCTATGTCTACTTTAGTTCCTTGTACTTGCAAATCATTGTTTCAATTTTAGAACATTGCATATTCTCTAACTTTTTATATTTAGTTCAGTTGGTGAAAGAAAGTGCATTGTTGAAAATAAAAAAATGCAATCAAAAGACATCATTTTTAGGCCCTTGCATCAATCATCATCATATTGGCATCTTTTTTAGGCCCTTGCATCTTTGCATCAGTGATAATCATATTGTAGATCTAAAATTTCTATTAAATTTCATTCATAATTACATTTAGCAGCATTTCATCATGGATATATGTTTTCGTTAAATGTGGATGTCCTTAAAATATTTGGTGGAATTTTAAAGTTGTCTATTTGGTGATGGTCCTAATATAATTGAGCCTATTCTTGATCCTTCACCTCCTAATGAATGTCCTTGTGAGAATGAAATGTTAGTTCAAGATGAAGATAGTATGCAAGAATTCATACAAAATTCCTTGTGTGACCTAGATAAAAATTCATACTTCTATCCCTCCATGCAATGCCCTAATCACTGATGTCAACAACCAGTAACTCTTATCATCCCACCACTTGACATGTTTACCCTTTTGCATCCCAAGATTGAATCACAAAGCAAATCTCAACCAACAACCATGACAAAACTTATTCATAATGACAACATTGATACTTTTCTATCTTATGCACATAAAGTTACCAACACATCCATTAACTTAGAAGTGTGTTATGGTCAAGACTTTATAATCTTAAGAAAATAAGGATGTGACATAACAAATATCAAGATACTAAGGGATTAATATATCAAGATGCCCCCCGTCCACCTTTAAGTCAACTAGTTTCCCAATCAAGTAAGAAACCCAAGGGTAAGTGCAAAAAGATGGGGGGCCAAAAAGGGGGCTTAAGTGGCCACTTTTTTTTCTTTCTAAAATCGGGAAATACTAACCTTGGACATGAAATTGAGGATAGTTACACTTAAATTTTTGAGATGCAACAAAAAAAATGATCATAGTGCTCTAAGTCTACTTTCTAAACTACTATTTTTTATTTTTTTTTAAATGGTAAAGATTAAGGGGTTCAAAAGAGGGGGCCACAAAAATTGGTGTTGCTTTTGTCAGAAAAATATAACACAGCAACTTTTGTGGCTCCCTCAAAAGGTTAAATTTTTTATGTATTATTAAAATTAGTTTGGTTAGAAATTAGCTAATAGTATGTAGTTTTTGCCCGATTTTTCTGATAATTTTTTTATGAATATTTGATTTTTTACTAATTTTCAAAGTGGACACTTCCTAAAAAATAGAATTTTGGTCACGCTACCCCAATAAATTTTGAAAAATAATTGATTTTTTTTGTTTTAATATGTGTAGAATGGAGTCTATTTTCTAAAAATGTAATTTATTTGAAATTTCAATGAATGGTTAATTTATAACAAAAAAAATTGAACACTACTTTTTTCCAAAAACTAGACACAAACAAAATAAATTAAAGATGAAAGCTTAAAATTGTCAAAATGTGAAAAAAATTACATCATTAGATAGCTAAGAGAGAGCCTAACATTACCCAAGGAATACCCTCTAAGCACTTGGGTTGGAAATCCAAAGAAAATCCAAGCCAAAGGCTTGGCGATTCCCAAATCAAGACAAAACACAAGCACGTTATAATGTTCTCACGTTATTTGAATGCATTGAATTTGTTTATTTTCTCTTTTTTTTCTTTCTTCTAATTATTTTTGAGGGAAATTATAAGTTGACATTTACACATAGATGTTTAATTTCTTATACTTTAATTTTTATTTCATGTATATAGTTTCAGGATGTTTGAGAGTGGTATCGGATCTCTAGGAGTTATAATGAAAATTCTAGTTTTTGAAAGATCTCACAAATTTTAGATAGTCAAATTTTAGTAATAGTCAAATATTAGTAATCAACATATCAAATTTAAATAATTAGGAGGTCAAATTTT
>VDFB02281492.1:49034300-49183474 GCA_007258455.2 Sequoia sempervirens | reverse complement strand
GCAAAGGCCAAAGGCCAACAACAACACTACATATTCTTGTCTTCCAATAATAGCTGCTCAACAATCCCACGATACTCAGAAGGTAACTCATCCCTTCCACTAATATCCCAACCATCCACATTCTCTGAAGCCCACTTCGCCAAACAATCAGCTACTATGTTCCATTCTCTAGGGATATGACAAAAGGAGATAGAATCCAAGGAACTACAAAGACTTAGAATCTGTCTGACTAAAGAGGCTAATTGCCAACTAACATCCTCCAAACTCTGGTTGTTCAACATATCCACAACAATCTGAGAATTTGACTCACAGATGATCCTCCTCCAGCCTAAAGAGCATCCTCTCTCAACAACAATCTTAATAGCAAGGGCCTCCATCAGATTATTAGAGTGTTGACCTTTGTAAATAGAGAAGAGGAAAACCGCCCCACAATCATTACCTCTACATATACCCCCAATACCAGCATGTCCAGGGTTCCCACGAGAAGAACCATCATTATTAATCTTCAAGATCCCATCTGGGGGAGGTGTCCACCTCCCATCCCGACAAACCCTGCCTATTTTATGTGGTCTTTCCCAGTCAATCTAATCCCCTCGCTTCACTGGTCCCCCATTCAAAATTCCCCAAGCAATAGACACCAGGATCAATACTTTTAGACATATCACACTTCATAGAAATAGTCTCCTAAAGCCTACTAAGTATTGTCTTTCACAATTGAAAACTTCCTAATTTGGAGCCACAAAAAATTTTGCGGTTCCTTTCCAGCCAAAGGTTCCAGAGAATAAACATTGGCCCAACCATCCAGGCCACCTGCAGGAAGGAAGTCTTCGTTGGAGGCCTACCCAAACTTTCCCAAAAATCAATTAGGGAGGTAGCATGAATACAACCATGACGCCAAGCCTCCCACCATCTGTGCCATATCTCTCTAGAAAAAGGGCAAAGAAAAAACAAATGGGAGGTACATTCCTCATTGTTTGAACAAAGGAAGCAAACAGAAGGTCCCTGAAAACCTCATTTGCGGAGATTCTCCCAAGTGAGGCATTTCTTCTGAGCAAACAACCATAAGAAAAAATTACATTTGGGCCAAGAAAAATTATTCCAAACCTTCTTCCACCAGTGCACCTCGGCTAGACCATTTAAGTTCCTGTCAAGTATAGCATAGCCTTGAGCAACAGTAAATTTACCTTTTGGGCTAGGACTCCAAGCCAAAACATCCCTCACATTAAGGGAATTGCATAACCTACCCTCCAAAGCTTTAGTAAGAACAACACGATCCTCATCAGAGCCACCCACAAGCCACTCCGGAGGGTCCTTCCAACAAGTCACCTCCACCTGACCCATACGTTGACAATCTTAAAATGCTCCACCTTACACCATCCAACATCAGTAAAAATATGGCATAGAGGCTGAAGCTAAGGGAAGCTAGAAAAATGGGAGGGTGGCCATCCCAAGAGTCTTGCCAAAACAGAGCATTTGAGCCTCTATTACAAATCTAGAAGAGACCCTCCTTAACAAGTTGAGCTCCCTTCTTAAGAGTATCCCAAATACAAGAACCTTTACCCACCGAAGCCTGCCACGACACATCAAGGCAATCAGCACCAGAAAATACTTGTGGGCAAGAATCTTGGCCCAATCCTGATCCTGATTGTTGCACCACCGCCAGTAGCTTGGCAGCCAAAGCCATGACAACAAGAACCATCGACCTAAGACCAAGACCCCCAACATGCTTCAGCCTACAAATAGACTCCCACTTGACTAAACTCCACTTCGAGGATAGAAGGCTGCTAGACCAAAGGAATTTCCGAGAAAGAGCATCAAAATCCCTCACAAAGTTGGAGGGGGGAACTTGAACACAACAGCTATAAATGGGGAGAGACTGCACCACAGTCTTTAGGAGAACCACTCTCCCAGCAAAAGATAACCATCTGTAAGTCCAGTGGCTAACCTTACTCTGGAATTTATCCAAAATCCCCTACCAGTAGTCTCTACGCTGAGATCCCAAGGCCAAAGGAATCCCAAGGTACATCAAAGGAAGGGAGCCGATTTGAAATATGAGAATCCTAGCAATCCTACTTTGGATAAGCTGAGGAGTATTAAAGAAATAAATGGAAAACTTATCATCATTAATATTCTAGCCAGAGGCTTTCAAATAGACATCCAAAGCTCTCCTAAAATTCACTACCTCACTGATTCTAGCCATGCCCAACAACCTAGTGTCATCCACAAACTGAAGATGAGAGTAGGAAGGAAGATTATTGTTCCAGCTCCAACCTTGGATAAGACCATGCCTCACCTAAGATTTTTTAAATCTGCCAAGACCCTCTGCAATGATATTGAACAAATAGGGAGATAAAGGGTCCCCTTGCCGAAGTCCCCAAGAAGTATGAAACAACTCTAAAGGTTCCCCATTAATGAGAATAGAGAAGGAGGATGAGATCACATAGCTAAGAACCCAATTCACCCACTCCTCATCAAAACCAAAAGCCAAAAGAATTTTCTGTAACAACTCCCAACTCATCCGATCATAAGCTTTAGCCATGTCAAGTTTAATAAACATAGCTTTCTCCTTAGAGGCAGCCATAGAGTGAATAGCCTCCATTGCTATCACAACCCCATCCAAAATTTGTCTTCCTTTAACAAAACCACCCTGTTTAGGAGAGATCAAAGAACCAAGGAGTGGTTTGAGTCTCTCAACAATCAATTTGGTGATGATCTTATAAACAACATTACATAATGCTATAGGCCTAAATTGACCCAATCAATTAGCCCCCTCCTTCTTAGGTATGAGAGCCAAGAAAGTAGAATTCAAAGACTTTAGCATCTATTTGTTTCTATGTGACTCCTGAACCACATCTAAGAGATCAAACTTTATTATTTCCCAGAATTCTTGAAAAAACTCAATTGAAAATCCATCCGGGCCAAGAGCCTTACCTTTTTTCATAGTAAACACAACTCTCTCCAATTTAGGTAACAAGATAGGACTTAAGAGAGCCCCATTCATCTCAGCAGAGACTAGATGGGGAATAAAATCCAAGATGGCATGCTCCTTGGTCCCAACAGTGAGATCCTCTCTAGTAAAAATATTAGAAAAATAATTGACAGCTTCCCTAGAAATTTCTTCATAGGAAGAGATCTGAGCTCCTTTAGTTGAGACAAGAGAGGAGATAGAATTCCCCTGCCTCTGAGCCTTAACCGAGTTATGAAAAAAAGCAGTGTTCCTATCCCCCTCCTGAAGCCAATCAACATGAGATTTCTACTTCCATAAAATCTCCTCCCAAAGCTCCCACTCTTCAAGTCCCTTAAGAGCCGAGGAGTCAACTTTACTCAGATCAGAGGTCAACCCTTGGTCCCAAATCTGACGAGTAATATTATCTAGCTTGGACTAAGCAACTATCTTCTGAGCATGCAGGTTCCCAAAATACTATTTATTCCATTTCTTAAGCCTGCACTTCACATGTTGAAACCTCTTACTAAAAGTAAACATGGTTGTCCCATGGGCAGGTATCTCCTCATACCACCAATCCAACATAAGGTCTGGAAGAGACAAGTCTCTTAACCACATAAAGTAAAATTTGAAAGAGGGATTTTTGGTGACTCCATATGAGGTGATAGAAAGCTTGATAGGCCAATGGTCAGAGCCCCTCTAGTCAAGAATTTTAGAACTGGTGATCCACCTATTGCTCATCCAATAGCAGGAAACCAAAAATCTGTCAAGCCTCTCATAGATAGCCTCAACACAACATCTCCGATTATTCCAAGATTGGTTGGCTTCACATCTATGAGATTCAAAGAACCAATCATATCCCTAAGAAAATTTGAAGACGGGTCCAGCCTAGCTAAACCCCCTCACTTTTCATCCAAACTAATAACAACATTAAAATCCCCAGCCATAATCCATGGGAGAAACTGGTCCAAGGATCGGATGAGTCTGATATGATCCCATAAATGAGACTTACCTAAAAAATCAGTAGGAGCGTAAATATTGGATAAAAGACACCTTTCTCCAGTCTCAAAGCTAGAGGCAACCAAAGAAATGGAGGACCGACTAGAAATCCACCATAAGGGGAAAACTTTCCTTGGGTTCTAGAAGCAAGCCACCCCCCCTAAACTATTCAAAGCACCCACTCCCTACCAAGAGCCCTGGGGCCAGATACGCGAAGCACAATTAGCCAAACCATCCATTGTAAGCTTAGTTTCCTGAATAAAGACCACATCAGGAGACTGAGACTCAATTAATTTACGAACAACCTTTTGTCTGGGGATGTTGTTCAACCCCCTTACATTCCATGACAAGAAAATCATTTATGGGGGTGGGAGAAGTGAGAATCAATGGATTTCACAGACCTAGACTCAACCAAAGTATCACCCATAATCTTCACCTTCTCTTGATCAGTCTTCCTACCGCTATTTGATGATTTTTCTGAAGGCCCCTTTTTGAAGGGTTTCTACTATAGCCCTAAGACAGGAGGAGCTTTATTACCCCTTACCAAATCTAAGGTCCCCTTTGGAACAAGGGGATCAGAAGCCACCATAACTGAGCCCTTCGTACCCTGTGACCATCAAAAATCTCCAATATCCTAAACTTGAGGAGCAAAATCAGTAGCCAACTGTCCAACCTGTTGGTCCCCTGAAGATAAAATATGATCCTCCTTCTTTACATCTTCATCTTGAACCTCATGCTGACCTTTAGACCTAGAAGAGAGCTCAACTAGAGTACCTTCCTCTTGGACCAAGTCACCAAGAGCATCAAACCTATTAAAGGTGCCTTCATTATGTTTGTCCATCTAGGTTCTCTTCTTACCTTTTCCTTTGTTACCGGACTTAACCTGAATAAATCCTTCACTATCAATAGGTCCATTAGACAAAGGAGCCTTTCCTTTATCCACCCTAGGAGGTCCAGCGGCAGCCATGGGGGAAGACTTGTTCCTAGGACATATGCGATGTAAATGACCATATTCATGGCAAATTTTGCATCAAAATGGAAGGGTCTCGTAATCCAGCTATTGGATCCAAGAAAATGATCCCAAGCAAATCTCCATAGAATTTGGACATGGATTATTTAAATCAACTTCTACACAAATACATGCAAAAGAAATTACCTTACGATCTTGAGTTTGTGTAGCCGAACCCACAGGTTTTCCAAGAAGCAAAGAGATTGAGTGAAGAATATCTTCCCCCTAGAATTCCAAAGGAAGCCTCAGTAAGCGAACCCACACAGAAACTCGCGAGGGGATCTCCTCAGTAGAGTTGAAGCCCATGTGCCAAGGCTTGATGAAGAGCCCCACCTGGTTAAAGAAATAAGGGCCTCCTTCAAATGCCCTATTCTTGTCCGACATGCTTGAAAAAATAACTAGAAAATAGTTATTAGCCGCTAACAGAATCTCCATATCTCCCTCTGGGTTCCACACCCGGTGAGCCCAAGATTCCAACATAGGCAAAGAAAGGCGAAGGCCCAAAAATTTTCAAATAAGAGCACGATTGCACCAATATTCGACATCCTCCAAAACTTGCACAGGTTGAATAACCAAAATAGGCCAGTCCTCGGATCTCTGCAAACATCCATTTACTTTTCTTAATTGAAACATCCCTTTTGAAGGGGAAACACCTTCCCCAAATTGGGGTTTACTAGTCTGACCATCCTTCTCACTGACATGCAAAAAAGAAGACGGCTCACCCATCTCCATATCTCCAAAGGAAAGCTGAGAAGTGGCTATACTTTGATTCTCCATGAAGCAAAGAACCAAGACTCAACAAAAATAAGAGAGAGATAGGGCAGGAGACCCACAATCCACAGGCCCCCCACCAAGGACTCACCAAATATAGAGATCAAGTAGAAACGCCCACCCACGGGCTAGAAAAAGGGCCAAGACCCCTGTCTGACCACCGCACGCCCCTGCCAAGCAAACAACAACCCCCTGAAAGAGCAAAAAGCAGGTCGGGCTAGGGCATGCAAGCCCTAGTGCGAACCAGAACTTCGTGTGACGCCATTCCTCCAAAAGTAAATGTTTTCCTTATGTCAACATCCAATTAATAATTATTATTATTTATTAAATTCAAAGTAAAGAATAATTTATATTGATGGAAAGCTGAGAATCTCCTTTAAAACCCTTTTCATTTTATCAATTTTGGGTAAAAAAAAGTCATCAGCCACATACGCATCATATTGCCACTTTTTGGCCTATCATGATCCTGCACATACCCAATGATTTGTGGGAATTTGTGTGTAGATTATAATTTTGTTTTTTTCAAATTTTCCAAAATAAATCATGGATCTTTTAACATCTTCTTTAATAACTAGTTTTAGATAGAAAACAACATTTTCATAAAGTAACGTTTACATCATACAACATAACTTTTTTTCTATAAAAAATTAAATTCTAATTTTTGGAATATAGATTCTCAACATCAATATCTAGGGAAAGGATATTTTTCATTATTTTTTGTTTCATTTTTTTTTAAAATTAATTTTCGAAGTCATTGTAATTATAATTTGGATATACATGTGTGTCATACAACCTAACTTTTTTTGTATATGTCAAAATCCAATTTTTATTTTTTGGGTAAAAAAAAGAAATCAATCTTGAGGGAATGGTTATTTTTTGAATTTTTTTACAATGCTTTACTAATTTTCCCACCTTTGCACAACAAAGAGCTTGATGTTCAAAGGAAAACCTATGTTTAGTAAAAATTGAAAATTAAATACATAATAAAATGAAAATATATCAAACCTATACTTGTTGGAAAGCTAGTTTCAAGGGATACAATCTTGAAAAATATAATTTTTGAATGATGTTATTTAATCCCTCAAAGGGTAAAGAAAAATTGGTTTTTTGTCAGCATTTTTATAGCTATTAAGGAGACTCCATTGTGGGTATGATTTAATATTATAGGGGTTCTACCCAAGGGGGTTTGATCTAAGGGGGTCTTATCTATCCCTCTTCAATTAAAACCCTTTGGATAGAGCCTCTCATGACATAAATCATTAGCTTTTCTAAAAATAGTGATTTTAGGAAAAAAATAACACATTCCAAAATTGAGACACAATATTGTGGCAACACCCATGTAGCTCTCTACTTCTTTGTATCTCACCATTCTCCCTCCATTGATATTTATCTCACCTATCCCTCTTTACCTCTCCAACCATCCCTCCTTGCCTATATCACTATCCCTCTCTACTTCTCTCTGTCTTTCCTATCCCTCTCTACATGTCTCTCCCTCCATCACTCCCTACCACACTCTCTCTATTAATCTTTGTCTCACCTCTCTCTCCCTTCACACCTCTCCCTCTATATGCCCTTATCTATCTACTCATTATCTCTCATGTCTCTCTACCTATCCTTCCCTCTCTACTTATCTTTATCTCCCCTTTCATTCCCTCCCTCTCTCTCCCCCTATGAGGGTTGAGGGTGTAAGATTTAGTGTTTTAGATATAGGGTTGAGGTTATAGGGTTGTGTATAGGGTATAGGCATTAGGTTTTAGGATATTAGGTATAAATTTGAAGGTATAGGGTATAGAGATGAGGGATGATGGTTTCAGGTTTAGGGTTTAGGGTTTAAGGTATAGTGTTGATGTTTGAGGGATAGTGTTCAAGGTTGATTGTATATGATTAATTGTATAGGGCATATGGTTGATGGTATTGGGTTGAGAATATTAGGTTTAGGGTTGAGGGTTTATGGTTTATGGTACAAGGGTGAATGTAAGGTTTAGGGCTTAAGTATAAGTTTTAGGGTTAAGGATTGAGGGTTGAGGGATAATGTTAAGGGATCAGGGTATAAGGTTGAGTGTATAGGGTATAGGGATTAGGGTTTAGGATATTATGTATAGGGTTTAGGGTATAAGGTATAGGGTTAAGGCTTGAGATTGTAGGGTTTATCATTTAAGTATAGGGTTGAGGGATAATATTTAGGGTTTAGGGTATAAGGTTGAGGGCATAGTGTATAGGGATGAGGGATGAGGGTGTAGGGTTTAGGATTTAAGGTATAGGGTTGAGGGTTGAGGGTATAAGGCTAAAGTGTATAGGGTATAGGGATTAGGGTTTAGAATATTAGGTATAGGGTTGAGGGTATTGAGTTTACAATTGAGGGATGATTGTCATAGTTTAGGTTATAAGGTTGAGGGTATAGGTTATTGGGTATAGGTATGAAGGTTGAAGGTGTAGGGTTTAGGGTTTAAGGTATAGGGTTGAGGGTTGATGGATAGTGTTCATGGTTTCAAGGGTTTAAGGTTATGTGAATAATGTATATAGGTATTAGGGTTTAGTATATTGGTTATAGGGTTGAGGGTAATAGGTTGAGGGATAATGTTTAGGGTTGAGGGTATAGGTTATAGCAATGAGGGATGGGGGATGAGTGTTTAGGGTTGAGGGTTAAGGAATAGTGTTTAGTGTTGAGGGTATAGGGTTAAGTGTATAGGGTATAGGGATTATGGTTTAATATATTTTGTATAGGATTGAGGGTATTGGGTTTAGGTTACAAGGTTGAATATAGGCTTGAGGGTATAAGGTTAAAGTGTATAGGGTATAGGGATTAGGATATTGGGAATAGTATTTAGGGTGTAGCATTTAGGGTATAAGGTATAGGGTGAAGGGTTGAGTGTGTAGGGTTTAAGATTTAAGTATAGGGTTAAGGTATAATGTTCAAGGTTTATGGTATAAGGTTAAGGGTATATGATATAGGGATGAGGGTTGAAGGTTTAGGGTTTAGGGTGTAAGGTATAGGTCAGAGGTTTGAGTGATAGTGTTCAGGGTTGAGGGTATAGGTTTAGGAATATAGGGTATAGGAATTAGGGCTTAGGATATTGGGTATAGGGTATTGGGATTAGGGTTTGGGATATTTAGTTTAGGGTTGAGGGTATTGGGTTGAGGGTTGACAGTTTAGGTTACAAGGTTGAATGTAGGGTTGAGGGTTTAAGGTTTTAGAGTTGAGGTTTGAGGTTTTAGGGATAGGATTTATGGTTGAGGGTTAAGGGATTATGGTTTAACAGTTGAGGTTTTAAGGATTTAAGGTTTAAGGTTCAAGGGTTTAGGGTTTAGGTTTGAAGGATTGGGGGATTAAGGTTTGATGGTTAAGCAATAATAGATTAGGGTTTAAGGTATAGGTCAATGAATTAGGGTTAAAGCTTTAATGAATTAGGGGTTAGGGTTTAAGATTGAGGGTATAAGGCATATTGATGAGGGTTGGTAGTTTATGGCATAAGTATAGAGGTGAGGGTATAGGGTATAGGTTAGAGGTTTGAAGGCTGAGGGATAATGTTCAAGGTTAAAGGTTAAGTGTATAGGGTATAGGGTTTAAGGGTATCTATGGGTTGAGAGTTTAGGTTTTAACAGTTTAAGGTTTGAGGGATTAAGGGTTTAAGGGTTGATGGATTATGGTTTAAGGTATAGTGTTGAGGTTAGAGGGTGGGTGGGAGAGACTTGAGAGAGGGGGAGGTGTTAAGAGGGAGAATGAGAGAGAGAGGGGGGTTGTGAAGGGGAGACCAGAGAGAGAAAGAGATAGAGTTCTCTAGTTAGGGGGTGAGGGAGAGACTTGAGAAAGGGGGAGGGGTTAGGAGGGAGAGACCTGAGAGAGAGGGAGATAGAGAGAGATAGATAGAGAGAGAGAGTTCTCAAGTTAGGTTTGGAGGGAGAGACTTAAGAGAGAGACAAGAGAGTATATATAAGAGAGAGAGAGAGACATGGTATAGAGAGAGAGAGAGCTCTCTAGCAAGGCTGAGGTGACTGAGAGAGAGTAGGGAGAGGGGAGTATATGGAAGAGAGGATAGGCAGAGGTTTAGGAGAGATAAACAGAGAGAGAGAGAGAGAGAGAGAGAGAGAGAAGGCATATAGTAGAGAAAGAGAGAGTATATAGGTACAGGAGGAGAGAGAGAGGAGAGAGAGAGAGAGAGAGAGAGAGAGAGAGAGAGAGGTTGGGATATTGAGAAAGAGGGAGAGAGAGGGAAGGAAGAAGGGAGAGATGGAGATGGAGAGAGGGAGATATAGAGAGAATTATATAAGGAAGGAGAGATATGATTGAGGGTAGAGGGTATTGGGGTTAGGATTTTAGATTTAGGGTACAATATTGAATGTAGGGCTTAGGTTTTAGGTGTAGGATTAAGGGATAATGTTCAAGGTTTAGTTTATAAGGTTGAGGGTGTAGGGTTTAGATTATAGGGATTATAATTTATGATATTTGATATAGGGTTTGGGAGATTGAGAGAGAGGGTGAGAGGGAGAGAGAGGGACTAGTAGAGAAGGAAGGAGAGAGAGGTGATAGAGATAGAAGTAGAGAGTGAAGGAGGAAG
The DNA here is from genome assembly GCA_007258455.2 of Sequoia sempervirens. Lineage (NCBI taxonomy): Eukaryota > Viridiplantae > Streptophyta > Pinopsida > Cupressales > Cupressaceae > Sequoia > Sequoia sempervirens. The sequence goes on along the minus strand of VDFB02281492.1, from coordinate 49,173,195 downwards.
GTGGACAAATTGATAGAGAGAGAGGAGGGAGGTAGATAGAGAGGTATAGGGATAGGTTAGATAGAGAGAAGTGGAGAGGGAAGGTGGGTGGAAGAAAGGGGGAGATAGAGAATATTAGAGAGGGAAAGAGAGAGGGAGGGAGAGAGAGATAGGTGAGATAGAGAGAGGGAGGGAGGGAGAGAGAGAGAGGTGAGATAGAGAGAGGAGGGAGGGAGGGAGGGAGATAATTGTGCTTGATAGAGATTAGAGCGGGAAAGAGAGAGTGAGAGAGAAAGATGGGAGAGAGGGGGAGAGAGGGAAGGAGGGAGAGAGAGGTTGAGATGGAGAGAGGAATATAGAGAGGACATAGGGAAGGAGAGATAGAGAGTAGAAAGGAAATGAGAGGGAGAGAAAGGAGGATGGTTGGGAGATTGAGAGAGGGAGAGAGACAGACAGAAGGATCGAGGGAGATGTAGAGTTCGAGAGAAATATATAGAGATAAGTATATATAGGAAAGGAGAGAGAGAGAGATATGGAGGAGGGAGGGAAGTGAGATAAAGAGAATTAGAAAGGGAGAGATGGGGAAGGAGGGAGGTGGAGATATTGAGAGAGAGGAGGGAGGGAGATAGAGTGAGGTAGAGATGGATAGGTTAGATAGAGAGAAGTAGAGAGAAAAGGTGGGTGGGAGGAGGGAAGAGAGAGTTGAGATCGAGAGAGAGGTGAGATATAGAGAGAGAGAGAGGATGGAGTAAAGCAGCTAGAGATTGAGAGGAGAGAGAGATGGAAATGAGGTGGGAGAGGGAGAGATGGAGAGGTAGAGATAAGCATAGGGAAGGAGAGATAGAGAGGGGAGGGAGAAGCAGAAATAGAGAGAGGGAGAGACATGGAGGAGAGAGTAGTTAGATAGAGATGGAGGAGGGTGGGAGGAAGAGATGGGAGAAATCAGAGGGGAGGAGGGAGGGATAGAGGGAGAGAGAAGTGAAATACAAAGAATGAGAGAGGGGGAAGGAGGAAGGTGGAGAGATTGAGATAGAGGAGGGAGGGTGAGAGAGGTAGAGAGGGATAGGTTAGATAGAGATAAGTAGAGAGGGAAGGTGGTTAGGATGAAGAGAGAGAGAGAGAGAGAGAGAGAGAGAGAGAGAGAGAGAGAGAGAGAGAGAGAGATATATATGGAGGGTATATAAGAGGCAGAGAGAAGGTGAGAGTTATTGAGAGAGAGAGGAGGGAGGGAGAGAGGTATAGAGGATAGGTTTGATAGAGTGGAATTCAGAGAGGAAGGTAAGGGGATAAAATGGAGAGAGAGAGAGAGTGGGGACATTTGAGAACGAGAGTGGGAAGGAGGAATGAGGAGAAGGAAAGGAGGGAGGGATGGAGGGAGAGAGAGAGGTTAGATAGATAGATGTATAGAGGGAAGGATGGAATATGAGTGAGAGATCTACAACATAAGGGATAAAAATTGATGGTGAAATCATAATACTGTGTTTCACTTTTTTCCCAAGATGGACATTTACATCAATATTTTTAACTAAATCTTCATCTTTTGAGACCTATAGTAGCTAAACTATTAAGAATTTGAAGATGATGTGAACCAATGATTTGTGGAAATTTGTGTGTAGATTCTAAATATATATTTTTAAAATTTCTAAAATAAATCATGAATCTTTCAACATCTCTTTTAATAACTAGTTTTAGACAGAAAACAACATTTTTAGAAAGTAATGTTTGTGCCGTACAATTTTTTTTCTATAAAGGATTAAATTCTATTTTTTTAAACATAGATTCTCAACATCAATATCCAAGGAAAGGATATTTTTTCATAACTTTTTTTTGCATATTTATATTTAAATTAATTTTTTAAGTCACTGTAACTATAATTTGGACATACGTGTGTGTCACACAACATATGTTTTTGTGTATATAACAAAATCCAATTTTTCTTTTTTGGGTGAAACAAGGACATCAATACCTAGTGAATGGGTATTTTTTGAATTTTTTACAATGGTTTATATTTTACCACCTCTGCACAACAAAGAGCTTGATGTTTACAGAAAAACCTATGTTTAGTAAAAATTAAAAATTACATACATGATAAAATTAAAATATATCAAACCTATACTTGTTGGAAAGCTCAGTTTGAGGGCTATAATCTTGCAAAATATAATTTTTAAATGATGTTATTTAATCCCTCAAAAGGTAAAGAAAAAGTGGGTTTTTTCCAGCATTTTGATAGTTGCGAAGGAGACTCCATTGTGGGTATGGTTTAACACTAGAGGGGTTATATCCAAGGGAGTTTGATCTAAGGGGGTATTATCTATCCCTCTTTAATTAAAACCCTTTATATGGAGCCTCTCAAGACCTAAATCATTATTTTTTCTAAAAATAATGATTTTAGGCAAAAATCAACACATCCCAAAAGTGAGACACAGTATTATGATTTCACCCTTGAGTGAGATAGAGGGAGAAAGATGATACAAATTGTGGATTACTAAAATTTGACATGCGAATTACTAAAATTTGGCTACCTAAAAAATTGTAAGATCTTCTAAAAATTAGAATTTGAACTATAATTCCTAGAGATATGAAACCACTCTCAGACATCCTAAAACTATAAACATGAAATATAACTTAAAGTATAAGAAGGTAAATGTCCATATGTAAATGTTTATTTCATGTATATAGCTTTCCTAAAAGATAACAAGAAGAAAGAGAATAAAAAATCAAAGTAGACCAAAACATGAGTGTGTTATAATGTAGTACCTAATGCTTTTTTGAATTAAAAAAAATGCATTTTTTGAATTAAAAAATGTGTGCTTTTTGAATTCAAAGATGTGGTGTTTTTGAAATTCAAACCATAATGTGAGTGTGTTATAATGTGATTGTGTTTTTGATTGGTAGTGACCAATCCTAGGCTTTGATTACCAACCCATAACACAAATTTTTTTTAGTAAAAAACATTAGCGTTTTCACTATTTTGGGATGAAAAAGTGAATTTTTCAAATTTTGGTCCCCCATCTTTCTACACCCACCCCAAATCCATATAAATTTAAGAAGTTACCATTTCTTCATATTGTAACCAAAACCGAAAATACCTTACAATCACTTCTCAACCAATCACATATAAAATCACCACCTATGTGAGAAAATAAAAAAGGAAAAAAGTACAAATGTGCCTTATTGTGCATATCATAGAACACTTGGGAATCTTACTAATGAGTGTCATTCTTTAAATAAGGTATTCAAATCTCTTGATATCATTAAAGATCTTCTTCACAATATAATAGCTTAGCATGCACACTTTCCTCATTTCAATGTGATAGTAGTAGAACTTAGCATACTCTATAACATGTATTATAATTTATGAAAATAATTGTTCATATTGCAAGGAGAAATATATCATTTATCTTGGCTCATCCTTGTCCTACACTTGGGGGAAAGGGTCAGGTAGCCTTGTCTTAGTATGAAACTTGTCATAGTCCCTTTGGCTAGTTTTTTTCCAACCATATATACATAATAGGAAAGACTGGAATGTGGATGCCCTACTTTAGGTTGACTCACATGTGACATGTAGTTATTTCTTTTCTTTCTATGTTATTTGTTATTGCATGTGTTTAATATGATCTCCTATATTGTGCTTCTTGGAGTGTCTTTATTTTTATGAGCTTTCTTTGGATGACCCTTGTCACTTGATTGGTGCAAGGATATAAAGGAAGTGAACTTGTTGTGACATTTTTCCATTTGTTTATTCACTATTCTATATATTGTAAACCTTGTCTTTCTTTTTATTGTGTTTTCCTTTTGGGGGGTGATACAAGGCATCAAGACATTTAGGTATCTTCCATGTTGAACCAAAATATCTTTATTTTTCTTTCACTCTTTGTGTGTCATTCTTCCATTTTGTTTGTTTTTCTATGAGTATTTGGGAAATGACAATTCTTTCAAGCTCTATTAGATCATTTTAGCGAAGAAATATACTAACCTCAAAGTCATGGATCCCTTATGTGGCCTTCCTTATATTGGTTATTGCATATGTATTCAGGGGAAAGTCCTATTCATGAGATAACTTTATTTGGAAACATATCATTAGAATAAGGCTTTCCAAATAAGCTCTCATGTCCCTTATATCATTTTTCATTTTTCATTTTTCTACTTTAAAGTAATTTTTCACATCATGGTGTTTTGCAATTTATTTAAAGTGGGGCCACACAATGGAATTATTTTTTTAATAAATGGGGTAAAAAAATATTCACTCAAAAAAAAAAGTACAAAGAACAAGATTACAAGAATCCAAGTCCCAAAGGGCACACCTGACCACAAATACCAAAGAACACAAGCCCCATAAATAAGAAAACCAAAACCTATTCATAAACCACAAATATCCTCATGAATCAACATCCTAAATCTATCAACATAATCACTAGGAAGATGAACCCTATCATCAATATTCCAATCATCCCTAAACTTTGAATCCAATTTTAGAAAGAAAATCAATTGAAAATTGTTCAACTCACTTGGAATATGAACAAAGGACACCATATCAAGAAAATTTCATAGCTAGTGAAGTTGTTGAACAATCACCATCAATTGCCAATTCACCCCTTCAAAACTCTCCTTATTTAATAGATTAATCATTATTTATGAATCTGATTCACAAAAAACCTTGCACCAGTCAAGAGTACAAGCCTTTTCTAAGGAAAAAAGAATAGCTAAGGCCTTCATAATATTATTAGATTGATGGCCTTGATACCTAGAAAAGAAGAAAAAGATAGTCCCATAGCTATCTCTACCCACTCCTCCCACACTAGCATGACCCAGATTTCCTTTTGAAGAACCATCAATATTAATTTTCAAGATCCCACTAGGAGGCAAGGATCACCTACCTTCTGTCGGGACATTCTTGGTAGACATTCCTTTCTTTTGAGAAATTCCACATTAAGTCAAGGCCATTCAAACCCAATCCTTGTAGCACCACAAACATCCTATCATATAGAGGGGCTCCAACCTCACATCTAGCTAAAATAATCTCCTAAAGAATTCTAAGAATCCATTGCCAAACTTATAGAATTGTTAGATTTGTTTCTTGAAAAATCCTATTATTCCTTTCCAACCAAAGCTACCAAAGAATTAATGATGACCCAATAGTCAACACCATATAGAGAGGGAAAGAGTGAGTGAGGGGCCTCCCCAAAGACCTCTAAAAATTAAGAATGTCTCTACACACACACCAAAAGTGCTAGATAAACCTAAAGAAAGCACATTGGAAAAACAAGTGTGTAGAAGAATCCTCATTTCTACCATAGAGGAAACATATGGAGGGACCCTAAAAGCCCTTCTTTAAAATATTATCCCTAGTGAGGAACCTTTTGTGAGAAACTAACCAAAGAAAGAAGTTGTGCTTAGGCCACACAAATTTATTCCATATCTCCTCCTATCCAACTAATGATACCCAATAGGCATCGAGTAAAATCCTTTAGGATCAATAGCCTAAGAAAAGATATCACTTTGGTGCAAAGACCTATAGGTTCTCTCTACTAAAATCCTATCCAACTCAACATGATCCTCTTCTAATCCTCCTATAGGCCAAAAGAGAGAATATTTCCACTTAAGCATGTCCACCTGACCCAAACACACCACAACTTTGAAATCACTCACCCTTGTCCATCCATCCTCCTAAAATTACAAGCCTAGATTCTATAAATGAGCATAGGAGGAAAATATTTTAGGATTACCATCCTATGAATCAAGCCAAAAAAGAGTATCCTCCTCCTTATGAAAAATATAGAACAAGCCTTGCTTAATTAGGCTAGCTCCTCTCTTAAATTTATCCCAAATAATAGAGCCCTTTCCATCCAAGGATAATATAGGAATATCTTTACCATCAAAACCTCTCAAGTTAGCATTGAGTATTTTTTCTTGGTGTTGATCCTGATTAGTATAGCACCACCAATATAGCTTTTCCACCAAAGCTTGACCAATCATATATGCCTGTCAAATATATAGACCACCCAATTGAATAGGCCTATAAATAGAGTCCCAATTAACCAAACTCCACTTCCTGGAATCCAATATGCTAGCCTAAATGAACTTCCTAGAGAGAGTATCAAGCTCTATAAAAAAACTAGTAGAAGAAACTTGAACAATACACCTATAGATAAGAAGCACTTGGAACACTATCTTCAAGGGCATAATCCTCCCAATATAAGATAAGCACCTAATAGTACAATGATTAGTTCATAACCCCTCAAATTATCTAGAATACAATACCAAGTACCTCTTGCTAGAGGGGACACACAGTGGAGAACACCCAAATAAACAAAAGGAAGTGTTGGAAACCAACAATCTACTGAGAGGGGGGGTGAATTAGTAGATCTATAAAAATATAGCCCTCAAAATGCTATATATTAGTTCATTTTATAATTTTATGTGTTGATTAAATTTTAATTTGTAGAAACACATACATACACAAAAAGAATCACACAACACAAGATATACATGGAAAACCAAAGATGGGAAAAATCACTATGAGAAATGTTGCTAGGATCTACTATCCTAATCCAACCTCACATTCAAAAGTTCATATTACAATAACCAAACCTAAGGAGACATAAATCCCTTGATTTTAGGAGCATTCACTCTAAGGAAGCACCCACTCCTTAATTTGAGCACATACCTTGATATCTAATGGCACCCACCAATCAGATTTACAAATCAAGTATCACAATTTTTTTCTACTAAACATGGTTTAATGTTGCAACTCAATTCACAACTACTCAAACCTCTATTGCTACCTTTGCAACACACTTCTCCACTGTGCACTTCTCTATTCTTCTCTTCACTTTTAATTTTAACCTAGATAGGAGTTTATGATTTTTATTTGGGTTCTACTCATTCAAAATGAGTGCATTCTCTATCTACAAATTTGCTTAATTTCACTCTCTTGCACTCTTACCCTTAGCTCCCACACTCTTAGCTAATATTTGATTATCTTTACTTGCTTCATAACTCCATTGACCTACAATTACTACCTTGATAATTTCACCACTATACAAATCTTGCTATTAGGGTTTTCTAGCTATCTTATTTTATTCTCTATCACCTTAGCAATCTATGTTGCCACCCTGCAAATCAAATCTTTAATCAACTAGTCACAGGACTATGTCGATTACTAATCAAAACCTGCATTCATACATACTTAGCCATTTGTGATCTTCAAATTCAAACTTGTACCATCAATCTCTTGTCTTCACACCATGATCATCTAGCTCTCCTTCCATCTTAGCATCTTTAAAACATGATCATCAAATTTATTCTTATTAAATAACCATCATTGATCTTATTCACCTTGCATTCATGGCTATCATGACTCATATCATATCGCTACTTTCATATACACGATATAAATTACTTTAATGATACTCATCTGATCTTCTTCACCTGATCTCCATGACCATTGACTACCCATCACTTCATCTTTTCCCATTGAAACATTTTTTGCAAGAAAAAAGTGGTTAATCACGATGCAAAGGGACCATGTGACACACTTATAATTTTCTAGCTATTATGTGGGACACTTTTCCATTCTATCACTTCATCACATATTTGACAAGATGACCCACCAACTATTTCATCACATCCCTTTAATATATAATTAAAAGCTTCATATCTTCAGAGGGAGTAAATGTGATTTTAACAAGCCATGTGATGCAATAATGTTCTTCCACCTTTCAATAATTGATGTCACATCCACTTTATATTGCATATTGCATGAAGTTAATAATGTGATATTTTTCCATGCATCCTTCATGATGTTACACTCCACTAGTTGGGCCTATCAAATAGTTGGTCCCACCAAACACATTTCCTTAGCCCATTGTCCTACTGGGATAAACATTGACCCACCAAACATGTTGTAGGTTGGAAGGGCACCACATAATCTAATAGGATTAATCATAACTATTAATCAAGCTTCATCACTAATAGCCTTGGCTAATGTAAAAAACACAGGTGATGACCATTAGATCTCCTCGATTTAATCTTAGCCATTGATCTTCCTCTATCACATATCACACAAACACTAGACCATGGTAGAGACCAAAATAGGATGTGAAGACATCACGTGATAGTTATTGGATTTTCAAACATGAATACACGCCATCAAATCTTCATCATGGTAACATCACACATCATAGTTAAGGCTTTGATTGCAAGAATACAAATAGTGATGTGAAGGGTTTGTGTGATGCACATGACATGAATAGAGAAGGTAACTTGTAGGATGAAGGACTAGTCACCAAATGATTTTGAAGACTTAAGTTATAAATTATGCGACCTATGACATCTAATTACCAATCAACCCTAAAATATAAAGTTTTTTTAACTTCCATGACTACAAACCTTAGGGTTCATTTGGAAACCCTAAATCTATCCAAGAGCTCAAATAATTTATTGTTGAGCACATTCCACCATCACAAATCATGTAGATAGCATCGATTGAATCCCCATGAAAAAACCATGTCAAGTATGAGTTTTTTTTCCCTCCTGACATCTGGAAGCAACCTTTATAATGTCATGACAATATTTCATGACAACCTTTGCAAATTTTTGAACAACTTTGCAACAATTGAAAAAACCATGCTCTTCTATCCATAATCATCACCAAGCTAGCACAATTTGACCCACTACTTCTCTGATCACCACTTTGGAAACAATGACACCTTTTTGAATGATAACAAAATTGCTAACAATCTCCCCCATTTTCATTGATGGAAAAACCAAATTCTCAAAAATTACTAATACTAATTAATATGACATTTCATACTTTGAACCAATTAAACTTATGGATTTCTCTATCCCAAGTATGACAATCATTTGATAATAATAGTAGCTCATCCTTAGATATTGCTCCATTTTCTTTCCCTACACAATTGAATATATTCACTAACTTATCCCCCTTTGACATAGATGGAAAAGGGTCATCTTCAAGACTTGTACACTTTATCCCCATATGAATATTCTCCTGTATTAACAAGAAATACAAAGAGAAAGAGGGGATTTTGAATTTGCAACCGTCAAGTCATTAGAAATTTGTAAAAACATTTTTACTTGACTTGATCACACTTGTTCATTTCCAGGGTTAAATGAAATAACTTTGAATCTCCCTTGGATCCATGCCATATCACTAAGATTTAGTGATATGATATGGGAACAATAACTCCTAGTTTCTACCTCAGATATTCAAATTGGTCCTTAGGAAGAGGATTTGTAAAAATGTCAGTAACTTGCTCTTTTGTAAGTACGCATTCCATGTTGACTTCTTGATCTGCAACCTATTCTCTAATAAAGTGATGATTGATATGTTATTTTTTCTAGAGTGCATCACAAGATTATTTGAGATGTTGATAGCACTTTAGTTATCACAAATAATAGAGATAGGTTCATTGTACTCAACCTTGATATCTTTGAGGGTTTGATTCATCCATAAAACCTGAGTACATCATGTTACAGATGCTACATATTTTACTTCTTTTGTGGACATGGTGACTAATTATTAATTCTTGCTCATCCATGACATAAACTACTCTTTCAAGAAAAATGTACCACCACTAGAGCTCTTCCTATCATCTACAAATCCAGCCCAATCAGCATCAGTATATGTTGTTAAAGTAAAATCTTCTCTTGGGATACCATAGCCCATAATAAACATTGCTTTTGATATATCTAAAACATCTCTCCATTGCATTGACATGGGAATATTTTGGAGCATCTTGAAATATTTCCAACATAAACACTAATTGCATAATTTCCACACTTGATGTAGTTAAGTACAACAAGCTTCCAATCATTGACCTATACACTGTCTGATTTGCATCCAGGCATTCATATGATTTTCTCAACTTACAAATAGTTATCATGCGTGCACTAACTGGTCTACTATCCTCCATATCAAACTTCTTAAGCATTTCCTTAGCATATTTATTTTGACATATAAATATCCCATCATCAGTTTGTACAATCTATAAACCAAGGAAAAATGACAGCTCTCCTAGCATTGACATCTCAAATTTATTTTGCATATGTGTAGCAAATAATTTACATATCTTATCATTGCTACCTCCAAATATTATGTCATATACATACACAATAACAATGATCAAGTGCCCACCTTCTGATTTGTATAGACAATTAGAAATTCTTGATTGATACTATGCATCTGATTCTGATTAACTAATAGTATTTCCTCCCAAATCACTTCAAACTAGTTCTTGGTAATTAAATAATATTTATCATTTAATTAAATTTATCAACTTCTACTATTAATCAAATTATTAACTTTATTGGATTAATTCACCTTATTTTAATTAAACCAAATCATTTAATTAAATCCCCTTAAGTCCTCTCATTTGATTAAATAAGCTCAATTCTTTAAAATTAAATGTCATAAATCCTCTAACCCACTCAATTTGATTAATTGTAAATTAATTAACTATAAATCACTCTCCAACCTTTAGTACCCATTTCTCTAGCTTTTAACTCCCCTAAAGTTAAATCAACCCATGTTCAACTAACTAGGTTGCACATGAAATTCATTTCTTTTAATTATCTAATTACCTTATTTATCCTCACAATGGAATGTTCCTAGGAATTTTCCTCCCAACCACCCCATCATTCAATTCCCCTCCAAAATGCTCTTACACACCTATAAATACCTCTTACAAATGCATTTAATCCTTCTTACATGCCATATTATCTTTTACAAGGGCATTAACCTCTCTTATATCCTCACCCATATTATCTTACACCCTCAACCATATTCATTCAATTCTCTTACATTCTCTTAACTCTAGAAATTGCACAAAATGTGCTCCACCTCCATCCATTAGCCTTGTGACAAGTGTCACTCTCCTATTGGCTCCCATTTTAATCTGATATTCACCAATTTTGACTCATTCTTCAACACTTCACTCCTATATGTAGAGGCCTTTTCTACTTGAAATGGATCCAAAATCTCATGCAAGTTTATTATAGGAATTATCACTCATGGAAATTTCCCATCTATACTATTTTCATCATATATTAGCTTGTTTTCATCATCTCATGCACTTAGAATCATCTATAATCTTGAAGCTTATCAAAGGGATTGAGAAAGGTCTACTTTCCACATCAAAGGAGCACCAATCTCCCTATGTGATGAAGGTTTGATCAAGTTAGATAGGATTGCATGCTTTTGTCTTATGTTTTTTCATGCTTTCAACATGTTTTCTTGTCTTTGTTTGATTGAGAATCTCACAGGGAATTCTTTGTTTGCATTTCTGACATGACTAACCTTGTTTGTTTGTCTTTTGTTAGCTAGTTGCAGATTGAAATTCACATTTTGGTACTAGAAGGAGGGATAACCTTTTTAAAACTTAATTTTTTCTCAAAATTGATGCTTTTTTAGCTACAACAAGGTGACACCACCCTTGGGTCCACATAGTGTCACCTTTGCTTATAGTAAAGCCTTTGGCTATAGGTATACACCACTTCTACATAGAGCACTACCTTTGTCATGTTGTGTTGCCTTTGCAACGACCTATCGCACTGCCTTTGCTAGAGTGCCACCTCTATCTATTTGGAAAATCCATTAATTTTTTTTTTTTGATAGACCATTTCTTTTGCTTTTTCATTTCCTTTACTTCTACTATAGGTCACTTTTGCGCTCTCTATCTATTGTAGAGCATCGCTTATGCTTTTCACCAAAGTGTTGCCCTTATTTTCAGCACTACCTTTGTTTTTAATAAAGTAAGAAACATTTATAGGGTGTTGTACCCTTTAAATAGAAAGCTCAAAGGGAGGAAAAAAGCATAGCTCAAACTAGAGCAAGAACTAGAAGAAAACTAATAGAAACAATTGATGAACAGCTAAAGAAAAACAAACAAGGACTAGAAAACCCCTAAACTAGAGGGATCCAACCTGACTTCCTAAACCCGAGGCCGTGAAGAGGCAATGGATTTAGGGATTCCAATTTTCTTTCTTATCACAACTGACCAAGAGGGATTGGAATCAAAATCCACTGAGTGAGGCGAAGGGAGTGGATCCACAATGACCACCCTAAGCAAAGAGCCACCACATAGTGAGGAAGACAACAACGAAGAAGAGGAGAGAAGAGTAGTCAAATGAACATTAGAAACATTCAATGAGGGATAGGTAGGTTCCAACTGAACATCGACAATAGATCGAGGAAGCAAAGGTTTCATGGAGGGGATAGTCAAAAGAGGAGCTAGGGGAGGATCACCCTCCTTAGAAGAAACATCTGAAATGGGAGAGCCAACCATTGGGTGGTCCATGAGAGCATTCTTCCACCAAGTGGCAACACCCTTGCATTAAGCAAGAGGGCAACCAAAGGCCAAGTGACCAATAGAGAAACAACACTTGCACCGAAAAGGGAGCCCCTCATAGTCCAAAAGCTACTTCCAAGGTTTATCCCCCACCATCAAGACTACATCACCATGGAGAGGTTCAGTGATATCCAAATCGATTAAAATATGAACCACTATAGTATGCCTAAGATCTCGAGACATAGAATCCACCTTCAAAAAACTACCAATGGCATTGCCAATAGCTTCAAAACATTATTCATCCCAAAACAAGAGAGGGAGATTAGTAGTTGAACCCAAACTAGTATGATATTCAACAACTTTGTAAGGGGATTGAAAGAGAAAGAATAAGGCCAGTTGAATAGTGAATGAACACCCACCCCACATCCAAACCCTTACCAACACTCTATCACAAGCCTCAGGGGTAGAGAAGGTTGCAAAGAAGAAACCTCTAGCATTGGGATAGATTTCAATTTGTCCAAAAACAATTGGTTTCCAAGAAACAAAAACCCACTCATGGAGATTGGGAAGGGTGGTCCACAACCCATTAAACCTACAGACAACACCCTAAAACACATAGAAATCCTCATTCTCAGCAACCTCAGGTCCACAAACCACAACAGGGGAGGCCCGAGCACAAGACAGAGAATGAACCCTAGCAGAAGTTGAAGCAGGCACAAAATGCACACAATTTTTTGAAATTGCTTCATAAAAAGACTTTCGTTTTGTAGTGCCCCTCATGATACTATTCTTTTTTGATACTATGTGGATACTGTTTACATTTGATGCATACTCAAGATTACATTGGTGATTTTTTCGCCTATTTGACTTATGTGTTTTCTTAGATGCACATGATACTATTATATGATGTTGATAATATAATGATGCATGGTGTTTGTCTTTACTTGATTATGTTGTATTATGTGGTTATGTAAATTGTTTAATACTTGTTTTATGATATGTATGATGATGTGCTAATGTTTGAAGTTTGGGTGAGGGGTATGGTGTTGCATCACTCATCCGTGAGCACCCCACCACATCACAATTCTCTCTCACAATGTGTTTGACATTAGATACATATGTTGTCTCAACACTTGGCTTCAAGCAGGGCCGCAGGTACTAGGCATCGACTCCACCCACACCGTTGGGTCTGAGCATGCCCAACATACCCAATGGTTATGATGTGGTTTAAGGATTTGACAAGGAAGTGTCCCCATCCGTGTCTGTTGTCCATCAGTATCCCATCATGTTATGGTATTGTACTGTTTCATGATTGATCATTTCAAGTTGTAAATCTTGATGTGCTTATCGTGTTATTTGGATGTGTATCAATTTTGATAATTGGTTAATTAATGTGGTTCTTGTATCAGGCATAGTCATTGCTTATGTTCATTTAGGCCTTGTTTTGAAGCTTCATAGCTCATTTTTATAATATGGATTTAATAAATTAAATTATTAAATTTTAATAATTAAAATATTAAATTGATGTAAAGGTTAAATTATATTGGAATTCAAATGAAACACAAGATTGCATGATGTTTATTTTAATTTAAAATAAAGTGGATTGATAATCCACAAAGTTTAAAATTTAAATTTAAATTACTTGATAAATTTTAAATATTAGATTTAAAATTATTTGATGGAGGGATGTAATAAAATATTACCCCTAAAGTAAAGTTTTAAAAAAAAAATCAAAAAATAATTAATAATTAGATATATATATATATATATATATATATATATATATATATATATATATATATATATATTATAAAAGTTTTTATCCACCCAAGTTTTGATTAAATTGAATAAGCATGAATTATCACCAGTTAAATTAGTTTTGATTAAATCGATTTAACATTGTAATTCTTTCCGTTACTGCAGTCAAGAATAGTGGGGGTAGATTTCCTCCAAGTGTTAAGTAGGGTAAAGGGAAAGGGAAGAATTTTGGGAGAAAATTTTGGTGAGAGGATAACAGGGGAAAAAGAGAGGAAGTTGCATAGGGAATTTCAGCATAACTCCATCTCCAACTGCAAATTCTTCAGGTTGGTCCCTTTAATTTTTATTGTAAGTTGAAACAACTTGGATCTGTATGTATTCTATTTTTTTTTTTTATGCTTTCATGCATTGATTTTCATTTGAATCCCTTCATTATCCCTTCTTCTTTAGAGTAAATAATCTTCCTATACCATGGATGACCTATCACTATCTCAGAATTACACTGAGAAGGGTGTGTAAATTTAAATAACCTCCCTCACACCATTCACAATCTGGCAATACGACAGTGTTGGGGGAAAATAATGTTGTAGGCGCTTACTTTTATAATCTCCCTGACTCCCTTGTCAACCTATCCCAACCTTTAATCATTGGCAACCCATCACAGCTACAACCTTTAGACTTGAGAGTGCGTGGCAGATTTAATAACCATCCTGATACCTTTGGCAATTTGTCACAGCTACAACATTTAGATTTGGAAGGACGTAGCAAATTAAACACATTTCCTGATACCTTTGGCAACCTACCACCGCTGCTACATTTAGACTGCCTTCATCCAGTAAATAGGTATGCTCCCTCTCCCCTCTCAGCCATTTAGATACCATGGGAAATCGATCACAGCTGCAGCTTATAGACTGGAAAAGGCGTAGTAAATTAAATAACCTTCCTCATACCGTTGGCATCCGGTCACAACAGAAACACTTGAACACAGAGTGTTGTAGAGGTTTAGATAATCTCTCTGATTCCATTGTCTACCCGTTTTAACTACAACACTTAAACAAAATAGAAATTTTAAAGGTTTAAATAACCTTCTTGATTTTATTAACAATCTATCGCAGTTGCAGCACTGGAAAAAAATAAAAATGGTCAATTTAATAACAGGAAACACCAGAAGGGTGAACGTAATTTCTATTGTTATGCTTCATGCACAAAATATATGGTCAATTTAATAACAGGAAACACCAGAAGGGTGAAGGTAATTTCTATTGTTATGCTTCATGCGTCATTTTAATTTAAACCCCTTTCATGATTATTCAATGGCTGCTAAACCTTTATTGCTTTCACCAGTGGCGTTGGAATATTCCTTCAAACTGTTGCATACATATTTAATCCCCTTGATATCTTTAGCAATTTATGTCAGCTGCAGTACTTAGACTTTGTAGGGTGCATAAATTTAAATAATCTCCCTTTACCCTTCGCTACTCTTCTCAGCTGCAACATTTAGACTTGAAAGAGCGCAGTAAATTGTATAACCTTCCTGAAACCTTTGGAAAAATTTCACAGTTGCTGCATTTAGGCATGACTTCATGTAGTGGATTAAATAGCTTCTCTGATCACTTTGCGCATCCGGTCTCTGCCGCAACACTTTAATTTAGGTTTATGATTTGAGTATGGGCATAGGGATTAGGGTAGTGTTGAAGTGTAGATCTAATGCCATGTATAACTTGAGAAAAGAGTATGCAAAACAGCTATTGGAGAAAGCAGTTGCCTTACTCATCTAATCGTTCAATTTCCTCCCTTAAGAGACAGATAAAATTTAAGATCGATATTAATTGAGGTGCTAAAATGAACATGAATCCAATGAAAAATCAGTATAATTTAACTTGTCAATTAATCTGCAGTCAATCAAATAGTGTCTGTGTTTATTGCAACATAAGGGTTAGTTTTCTGTATAGTGACATTGGTTAAGCATTAATGTTAGTTAAAATAATAATAATAATAATAATAATAATAAAACATATCGCTTTAGTATAACTTTGCAATGCACGCTAATTACGTCTTACCTATGATGATAGGGAAGGAAACTAAGAGTATAATCTTCCACTCGAACATATTTTATTACACCTCTTTAAATAACATTGGTATTTCTACACGTATCAAGAAGATCAATAGTAACTATTAATACAATATTATTGTATGAAAAATAGGATTCAATCCTTAATATTAACAAGCGCTACAGGCAGCGAAGTTCCTGCTGAAAAGTTATAGAATATTTATGTTTTAATTAGTTGTGTTTAATAAATTGAGAAGCCTATGCCTAGAATGAATCCATTATTAACAAGTGACGCAAGCGTCGAGTTCCTGGCAAGAGGTAAAAAGCATCTAGCTATGAGTGAGAAAAAGTAATTAGATAGGAGATTGGAATATAAATGTATTAAATTTAGGTAGGAAAGTTTGAAATAATTTGTAATGGTGCATTAATGCATGGAATGTTTAGGGTCCATGGGGAACGTGGTCCATAAAGAGATTTGAACAGTTGACATGTGTCAATGGATGCATGTGAAATTGTATTTTTGGGTACCATGTATACGTGGACTTTTTTATAGAAATACCAATGAATACTTGTATTTTTATGAGTGTATACATTTGCAACACGGAACATATTTTATGATCTTATTCGGGAAGCAAAAATATATTCTTGTTATGTTTAAATTATTAAATGCAAGCAATCTTAAATGTTTGTGACAATGCTTGTGTTATTTGGGTATACATGCATGCATGTATACATGTATCCACATGCATAAAATGCATAGAAGAGTGAAAAGCATCCTCAGCATCTGATCAAGTCTCAAAGCATGAGGAGACTCAATTTGCATTTGGGTGTTGTCATAATAGTGGTTTACAATTCCTAAGAGGAGCGAATTTTAGCTGAAATCACATATTTTTAAAATATAATGATTTAAGCTTTAAAAATTTCCATTTTAAGGATTCCAATTGAAGAGGTTTGATCAAATCACCTTAGATCAAACCCCCTTGGATAGAACCTCGCTAGTTTTAAACCATACCTATAAATGTGTCTCCTTTACACCTATCAAAATGCTGATAAAAAATCACTTTTGATTTAGCTTTTGGGGATCAAATGAATTCATTTAAAATTTATTTCAAATGATTATGGTATTCCTCGAGAACAAATATCTAATGAATATAATTTTAATATGTTTTGGTTTTGTTATGTATTTGTTTTTTAAGTTTTATTAAACATAGGTTTTCATCAAAAATGAGAATAGAAGATTATCAAAAAAAATTGAAAAATATGAGTGCACCAAATATTGAAGTCCTTGATCCAACAAAAAAAATTTGACATATACAAAATAAGTTACCGTTATCACGTTTGCATTGTTGCGAATTGTAATTAGTTTGACTTTGAATCTTGATTAAGGAAAAAATATTCAATAAAAACTATCTAACCAAAGCGGAAGCACTAGATATCAGAGTTACAAATCTAAAATTGAAAAGAATTAGAATTTTATCCTTCATGGAAAAAAGTTATGCATTATCACGGTGTCGTCACTTTTTTAAAATGTTATTTTCTGAAAAAATCAATTTTATGGGAGATGGAAAAAGAAGTGCAATTTGATTCCAAAATTTTGAAAAAATATTTTTAGAATCTGCAGACAAAATTTGATGAGACTCTAGTTTGCACCATCTTCAAATTCCTCACAGTTTAGCCGCTATAGGTGCTGAATGTGAAGATTATTAAAAATAATAATTTTAGTGTCGGTTTGGCCAAAAATTGCAAACCACTATTATGGGATCACTCATTTGCAATACTAAATTAAAGAAAATAGGAGAAATAAAGTACTTATGAACAATGCACAATTTTTAAATTTGTTTTTTAATAAACCTTTTGGCCCATAAATTCATTAGTGATTTCAATTCCAACAAAATTTTGATGTAGGAATATTTCTTAAGCATCAAATATCATTTACAAGAATTTACAAAAACATGTGACCAGACACTAAAAAATATTGCATTGTTTACATGTCCCAACATTATTGCATATAGACACATATCTATATGCATGTGTAAACAAATTTTACCATACCTATTTTTTTGCCTGTATGTCTATTTGTAAATAAAATTATGTTTAGTGTGCTAGTGTAAGGTCTATTTGTAAACTTTTCTAAGATCAATTAATCTTTTTGTTAATGTAATATGAAAGTTAGTTCTATATAAAGCTATTGATTGTATTAGAAATAAGATTTTAATCTTGCTTATGTAATATGAAAACATATTATTGTGTATAGAACAATGTAATTATATTACAATAAATACTTAGATGAATCACTAGAAACCTATTGATTTTATTATAAATAATATTTTAATCTTGTTTATGTAATATGAATAGATATTTTTGTGTATATATAGTAAACAAAAAATCATTTATAAAGATATAAAGAACCTTATTACGTAAGAAAAAATGTAACTACACTTAAATAATTCAGATGTTTATAGCACTTTGCGTTGAAATTTAATGAGAGAGAAACATTTATAACAATGCTTAAGGCATCTATGTATACATGTATGCATGTATACATGTATTGATGTGCACATAATGTAGACAACAGTGGAAAGCATCCCCGACATTTGAATGAGTCTGAAAGCACGACGAGACTCAACTTGCATTTAATGCTTTGAGGAGACTCAACTTGCATTTGCAGTATTAATTGAAAGAAAATAGGAGAGATAAAGTACTTATGAACAATGCACAATTTTTCAAATTTGTTTTTCAATAAACCTTTTGGGCCATAAATTCATTAGTCATTTCAATTCTAACAAAGTTTTGATGTAGGAATATTTCTTAAGCATCAAATATCATTTGCAAGAATTTACAAAAACATGTGACAAGACACTAAAAAATATTGCATTTTTTACATGTCCCCACAGCATTGCATATAGACACATATCTATATGCATGTGTAAACAAAGTTTACCATACCTATTTTTTTTGCTTGTATGTCTATTTGTAAAAAAAATTATGTTTAGTGTGCTAGTGGAAGGTGTATTTGTAAACCTTTCTAAGATGAATTAATCTTTTTTTTAATGTAATATGAAAGTTAGTTCTATATAAAGCTATTGAGTGTATTAGAAATAAGATTTTAATCTTGCTTATGTAATACAAAAACATATTTTTGTGTATAGAACAATGTAATTATATTACAATAAATTCTTAGATGAATCACTAGAAACCTATTGATTTTATTTTAAATAAGATTTTAATCTTGTTTATGTAATACAAATAGATATTTTGGTGTATATATATTAAACAAAAAATAATTTGCAAAGATATAAAGAACCTTATTACGTAAGAAAAAATGTAGCTACACTTAAATAATTTAGATGTTTATAGCACTCTGCATTGAAATTTAATGAGAGAGAAACATTTGTAACAATGCTTAAGACATCTATGTATACATGTATGCATGTATACATGTATTGATGTGAACATAATGTAGACAATAGTGGAAAGCATCCCCGGCATTTGAATGAGTCTGAAAGCACGATGAGACTCAACTTGCATTTGCAGTATTAAATGAAAGAAAATAGGAGAAAGAAACTACTTATTAGCAATGCATATATCGAAGGGAAGCATAAAAAATATGGATCCATGTAAACATGTATATATGGATGGATGTGTACACGAGTCCATGTAATTTCATATGTAAACAAGAATCTATATATGCCTGCGTGCATAAAGTTAGAAATGTCAAAAACAAATTGCATTTGCATTATTAAATGAAAGAAAATAGGAAAGATTAATTATTTATTAGCAATGCATATATCGAAGGAATGCATAAATATATGGGTCAATGCAAACATTTATTCATGCAATGACGTGTACATGAGCCCATGTAATTTGGTATGTAAACAAGAATCTACATATTCCTGCGTGCATAAAGTTAGAAATGTCAGAAACAATTTGCATTTGAAAGATATACAAAAAACATTTATGATCAAAACCAAAGAATAATACATTATTGTTTTCTGAACAAGTGTATAAAGGATATCTAATGATGCATTTGAATGCATGTATACATGGAAATATTTGTTAAATCTGATGATACATTTTAGTCTCCAAGAAACTGTGATACGTGCTCTTAGGTATCTGTAATAAACAAGATATAGAAAAAACATTTTGAAAAGAACTCTTGAATACAACTGGATGTTATGAAAGTTATTTTGAAAGCCCTCTGTGTTTAATTGCATAACCTTGATATTTTCTTCATTTTTTCCTCTGTCTGGTGTGGTGTGAATTTTGTTGTGATGGATGAAGGTATATTTCAGCTATAGATAGATAAAGCTATATAAGGGTAATAAAGAAGAATGAGCTATGTAAGTACAACAAAGAGAGGGAATCGAGAGAATGATAAGATGTAAGTAAAGTATATGAATGCGTTATGAAAAGTATTTGATATGGGAGGCAATGATATGTGACCCCGGAAATGAGAATGAATGGAATGTAAATGGTCAGAATTTATCATTTTTGAGTTACATGCTTAAAATTAAATGCAAGAAATAAAAATTTGAATGAAGGAGCTAGATTGAATGAAAAAGGGAATGCAACAAATTGGTGTGATGCAAGGCAAGCATATAAATGGTTTTTGAAATGTATTTGATTTGAGAAGAAAGGACGTGGAAGGGTAGAAATGGAAATGAATGGAATCAATAGGGTATGAAGTGATCATTTCTTCCAACAAAGGGTGGAAGAATGTCTAGTTTGTTATTGGTTATGCTTTTTAAAATCATCATAGGGCTGAGTGTCTCAATACAAACACAGGAAAAAGACTCATGTCCTATTTCTCACTCTCCTTCAGACTGAACAAGGTGTTGAGATCCTTGAGGTTCCGTGAAATGCAACAAGAAAAGAATAGATATAAAAATATAATGATAGTTAAGGATATTACCTTACAATTTATATTGCAATAACTTGAATATGACCTTGAAAAATATTTGAAAACCGATAAAATATTTAACAAATAAGAGAGATATATACTTCCTAAAATGAACTCTAAAATAACATATACGATTTTTTCTTGTCTTCATAGTGTGAATATTATTCTGTAATACCACTAGTAACAAATCAAATTGCACAATAAAACAATACAATAAGAAAAATACTACAAATACTTGATAATAGTAAGTCACTTTCAAGAGACAGGCTCTAAAAGTCTCCAAGAAGAACACAATTCAGAATATGATGATAATAAACTAACTACAAGCTTGTAGAAACATGCTACTTATGTCTTAGAAATCACCCAAGCTAATGTAGATTTAAAATATGTAAATATATGTACATTTTGTTTTTGAGAAGCCAACATCTTATATGTAACCATTGGAATGATTAGAGCGTCTGTAGTAGAAATGCAAACAGATACATCAAGACGGATCAGCATTACCAATAAGTTGTAAAAAAATGCAAAATGAAAACAATTAATATGGAAGGCCATGAAACTGAAAAAATGCAAACGCTGATGCGTTAAAAAACAATAAATGCATGGATAGAGAAATACTTAGAGCTATTCACAGATATGTGCATGGATGCATTGATAGACACAAAAAAACACATAGAAAACAGAATAACATGGACAGATGGAGAAATGATTACATGTATACATGGATCCATGTATATTTGCATATAGCTAAAAATGCATATGTTACATGGATGGATGTATTCATATAGACATGGAAATATGGATGAAGGAATATATGCATATATGCATGTATGGGCAATATGCATGATTGTATGTCAACATACAACTTTTGATTTTTTTATATTGGAAAATTACCATTTAACTATTTCTATTTATCAGAATAGCTTTATAAATCATTATTGTTATAGAAAATCAGTGAAATGCGATCGCATAGATTGATTAAATAAATTTAAGGAAAGGCATAGTTTATAAAACTGGCAAGTAGAGGTACGCAATCCATGAGTGCAAATTAAATGCATTGAAATATGAGGAAAATGTAAACACATAGAGAGGTCAAAATAATTGAAGCAAATGCATAAAATGGCATCTGCCTAGTGGTGAATGTGTTGGTATGGCTTGGTGGGCATGGGTGGCCAGCATAGGTGCACAAATACATATGTGCATGTTGTACATGCACACATGTATAGATGGATGCATAGACACATGTATACAAAGAGAGATAGATATGTTACATAGAGAGTTGTGGAGATACATGGATGCGTAGAAAAATGCATATATGCATCTACAAATGGGCAGAGACAAAGACATATACATAGGTGCATGAGTCCATACATGCATATATACATGTATCCATGCAAGATATAGATAGATATACTAATAGGTGCATGTATACATAGTCACATATATACATGAATCAATATACGAATGGCTGTATCTGAGGATACATAGATAGACAATGACATGTAGTAAAAGAGACATATTACTTATTGCATTCCCTGGAAGCACATTTTCATGAGGAGTTTTGTAAAATAGTTCACTTGCCTTATAAATGCTTTTGTATTTTACATGTCTGCCTATGAGAACAATAACCATGATATCTGATAGAAATTAAATGCTTGGTGGTAGAAAATAGGTTTCGACTGCATTTGTTTGTCTATCTCTGTGCAAATGAAAATTTGTATTGTGCTATGGTAAATTGTCTAGTGCATTAGGTACTTTAAAGCACAATATTTTGGATGTTGCTCTTGTTCCAGGTCTGATTCTTTTTCATGGGTTATAACTACCTACTGTTGTATTAGTTTACCATTTTTTCATCTACAAATGAATGAATATGTAAACAAATAATCATATATAATAGTTTTTCTTTGATGACTTTTGTCAAACAGTTCACCTATTTTCTGTATGCTCCCATTGTTTGCATTTATGCCTATGGGGACAATAATCATGATGTTTAACAAAATCCCTCTATCCTTTATGCTTTGATGACAACAGAAAAGCTTAAAGCAACACACTGTCGACTTATTCTTTGAAAGCATAACTGAAGGTACATAATTCATTGATGCAAAATTATTGAATGGCATGTGACTAAAGAGGAGGTTGTTTGGATTTCTAATTAGTCTTTGAATATATAACAATTAAAAAAGAGAAATAAGTATAATTATTCTTGGGAAAATTTCACATTAACGAGCTACTTGATACATGTATCCATAGATACATGGATGTGGACATCTATCATGGTATCCATAGATGCATAGATACATGTCTCTATGAATAGATGTATCCATAAATACATCGACACATATATGGATAGATGCTTGTATACATATGCACATAGAAGCACAGATACATATATGCATGGATGCATCTATAGGTAAGAGAATACATAGAAACATAGTTGCATGGATAGATAGATGCATGCATAGTTGGATACGTAAATGCTTAAATATGCATGTATGGAAATATTCATGGATTGCATATGAAGCTGCATACATACACATATCCATGGGTGCATTTATAAATAGATGCATGTATTGCAGTAGACATGGATGCATGTATATGTGTATCTCTAGGCAGGATGCATGGATGCATATAAATAGAATAATTTTGTCAAATGTCGTAGCTATTGTCCTCATAGGCACATATGCAAAAAATGGAAGCATACAAAAGGCAAGTGAAGTGTTTGACAAAACTCATGGAATAAATGTGGATGCATGAAATGTTGTTCAAAAGGGACTATGTAAAAACCCTTTTGTCTATTTTTTTGATTGCATGGGAGCCTTGTAAGACTATATATCTTCAATTGCTATAGAGTTGTGCCATAAAGAGGGCTTTAGAACCAATGTGTTATTAACCTATGCTGTAATGAGAAGTTTGGAACAATGTAAACCTAAATGTGCAATTGTAGCAAAATTTTCTAGAAACCATTATAGAGTGAGTTTCTAGAATGAACCTTTTTCTTTGTTCACAATTGCAAAATGCAAATAGGGTTTCATAGTGCTTTAAGGCATTCTTATAGTTTGATTATAAATTGATATTTTAAACTACTTTTAGTATTAGCTATTTGAATTTCTTGTTGAAATGAGAAGGTTCCATCTGTGTCTGATAGGAATTATGTAGAAACCCTCTTGTCCATTTTACTTCATGCATGCGAGCCCTATAAAGTTTGTATATTGTTGATTACTGCAAAGTGGTCCCATAAAAAGAGCTTTGGAACCAAAATTATGTCAACATGTGCAATAATGAGAGTTTTCTCCTTGAACCTTGTTATATATTCAAAGACTAATTAGCAATCCAAACAGTGTCCCCTTTAGTTAGATGTCATTCAATTCATTGAGTTTGCATCAATGAATTATGTACCTTCAGCCACTAGTTCTAATCAAAGTATGCATATGGATTCAGAATCAAAAGCTCTTTCCTGTGAACCCATGTTTAATTTCCCTATGCATTTTCCCAGAATGATTTTTAACTGGGAGCATTGGCCAATCACATTTCAGCATATAACATATTACTTTTTTCATTGTATAGTTTAAATTTGGAGAGCTAACTTTAATATTGGAAGATTAGCATTTATCTATTTTTCTATTCGTCTGAGTAGCTTTATAAATCATTTTTGTTTTTAAAATTCAGGAAAATGTGAATGCATAAAATGATTAAATAAATTTAAGCAAAGGCATAGTGTAAAAGTTGACAGGTAGAGGTATGCAATCCATGAATGCAAATTTAATGCATTAAAATATCAGGAAAATGTGAGTGCAATGCATGAATGCAAATTAAATGCATTAAATGGCATCTGGCTGGAGGTGAACGCACTGGAATGGCTTGGTGGCCATGTGTGGTCAGGGTACTTTGGTCATTTAATATAGAGATAAGCCATTTGCTATGCATCTCTATTACTTTTTATGTGTTGTTTTTGTGTTCTATAAGCCTATGTTCTGGAAACCTAAAGTCTACAATTGCTTTGAGCTTTTTTACTATGAAGAAAGCATAAAGGATAAAGGAATTTTGTGAATTGTTATAGTTAATGTGCTCATAGGCACATATGCAAAATATGGAAGCATACACAAGGGAAGCGAATTATTCGAAAAAGCTTCTCAAAGATATGTGGTCCCATGGAATGCAATAAGTGTTCATAATGGGTACTTTGGTTTTTACATGTTAACTTTGTCACATAATGCAATTTGACATGAAGAATGTTGAAGCCGTGACATGAACAATAGAACTATTTAACACTGAACTCTATGCCTGTAATAATTATTGCAAAAGTTGTAAATGCCATAGATGAAATAATATGAATAAAATTTTAGTTTCTGCTTTTCTTGAAATGCAATGAAAAAACTACTATAAAGGCATAAGACAATGTTGTGTAACATATTGCCACTCCTATTTCTAATTTCTTTGGACATGAATGCTTTACACATTTGATTGCAATAGTAACATGTCTACGAAAATGTAACAATAAAGATCATAAATAAATAGTTTTAAGTCTGAGTATATATGTAGCTTGAAACATATAAGCTCGATTTGGCATTAATGAAAACAACTATTGTCTACGGTGAAAGAGCTAATTAGTGTTCCTATATGCGATATCCATAGAACAGAATAAATTGCTACAAGGCTAGAGTAGCACATCCATACATGCACGGATGCATGTATAAGCAATTGCATACAGGGATACGTAGAAGCTTCTAAAGATGAATACATACATACATGAAAATGTGCATATGTGCATATGGACATAGAGGCATATATACATGTAAATATTCATATATACAGCAAAAGCAACAAATGGATTTCTCTGTATAGGGATGTACTTTATACATTAGAATGCGTGATGGAAAAAGTGACTATAAAGTAGAATGCATAAAAGTAGTGTCGAGACTTGGTTGCATTAACAACATAGAATGAAAAAAGCCAGAAGAAAATAACTATTTATTGCCTCAAGTAACTTGTTTATGGGTCTGGAGTGTGCAACTATAACAACTTCTACTCAGTGACCATAAACTCTTGAAAACATAACAAACAGAGAACAAATATTGGAAAAGCTAGAAACAACAGAATGCAAAAAGAAACATTTAAACTATATAGTTTGAATGGCATTATGCATGGAGGGATAATTAATTTTTAACATATATGTCGAACGTACATAGAGAACCAGTGTCTTCATAGGTGCAAAAACAAAATTAGATTTTCAGATGTCCATATTCGAGAAGACTTTAACATAGTAACCTATAAAAGTGTCTAAATGTATAATAGCAATAGAGTATTTTAAAACTAAAGATGTCTTTAACATGTCAAAACCAGTGAAATGTCTTAGAGCATGGAAAGGGCAAAAAAGTTAAAGTCTAAACAATGTAAATCTATACTCCTGCATTCCTAGTTTCCTATAAAGCCAAGAAAATGCTACGTATTAGAAACATAGTTTGTATGGATGGTGATTCGAGGTGCTGGTTCACAAGAGAAAAAGTTTACATATGAATGACATTTTTACCTCTTGGTCATGTTTCCTATCTATTTTCCAATGCAAATGGCTTCAACAATGACATTGTTTTGGTCAAGGCTAAAATGTCCTTCAACACTGAAGTCCCATAGGATGAATATCACTGCTAACTTGTCTTTGATATAGTCTTCATAGCTAAGGCTTTGCAGTTTGGTCAATAGATGGTGCATGGTGACCTGGTCAATTGAAGATTGAATTGTTTGATTGTCATAAGTTGTAATGATAGTTTTAAGTTGCAAACAGAATGTATAATTTACTTGTTGGTTGCACTGTTTACAGTGAGCAGTTTTTTCTTGGAGTGTGCCATAGCCAGTGAATTTGCATTTGCATTTTGGACAGCATGCATAAAATGGATTGGAAAATGCATTTGCTGCTTTTAGAGTACCAGAAACCTATAGAATATGGATCTAAATTATTAGAGGAAACAAAAAATATAGGTTTGGATGCAATAGTTCAATAAAAAAATAATGTCATTACCTTAAAAGTTGAATGTAGCAGGTTGTTGAGTATTTCCAAGCTTCTTTTGTCATTCAAGTTATAGATGAATGTTGACCCACATGTGTGGAACGTGTTCTTTTGATCTATTTTCCTTACAATATTCTTGAAAAGCATTGCAGGTGTTTTGTTTGTATGCAATTGTTCTTCGATTGCAAAGTATTGTTGCTCATATGTTGACCATAATAGCACCTGCGATTCAATGATAGAATTACATTTTGTTACGAAAATTGTTATAGAGACCACTGTGGAACAAGAAAAGGTTGACACTGAAAGAACAGGGAAATTTTTTTTAGACTGAAATACCTGTCCTCTGTCTATGTCACTATGGCCATCTTTGATGTCAACTGCAAATTGGGTACCCATTTTCTTGGCACCAACTACTAGCACAGCTATTGTGCTAGTTGGGTACTCATTTATAGTTGTTAGCAGCTAGTTGATAGTCGTACTTGGAATGAATTTGTACTCTTGATAGAGGTGTGGGATGTTTTTAGTGGTGCTTATGTCTGTTAAAATCAAAATGCAATCACAGTCACCCCTATCGTAATCTGTCCTAGGTGCAACTTGGAAATCTGAGATTGAGATAGCTGACCCCGAGACTATTTTAGGCTCATGTTTATACACAAGGTTTCCACTAACATTTAATGTGATTGTCATTTCTACTTTGTGATTTGTTAAATCAGCACGCAACATTTCCCGTGTTTTGTTGGCCTTATCCAATGCTGCTTTGTAGACAACAAGCACGTCACCTTGGAAGGTGTCTCCAGCTCTTTTTGCATTTAGCTGTTCGATTGAAACAATCTTAGGTTTCTTGACTCTTGTCCTACAAGGAACAAGGATAATGTCAATCAAATGCTAATTTAATACTAGCAAGGTGGGAAAATGGCGGTACAATGAAGAACCAAGCACTTTACCGTTGTGCTGACTCTTCCTATGCAATTTACACTTGTTTTGCCTGTCTTTTTGATACATCTTTTGGTGTCCTGCAAAGAATTGAAACAATTTTATTTGAATATTTGTGATTTTCCTAAATGAGTATGAACGAATAATACTATGAGTGCTTTACTATTGTGCTAATTCTTCTTGTGTGGTTTGTATTTGCTTTGACTGTCTTTTAGTTTCATCCATAGATCTCTTGCAAATAATGGATATAGCATTGAAAAAGGCATTGGAAAGCATAAAAGTGATATAAGGCTATAAGTTCTATAAAGTTGAATTTGTCTGCTGGGCAATATGCAATTTTAGGAAAATTGGATTGTGATCAATCCAATATGCTTCTGATTTATAGATAGAGCATATATTTGTAGTTGTGTTGGATCAAATGTGGTCAATGATTGACTTGTGCATGTTGTGTTGTTGGTCCAACATAAATTGTATATTGTTCTGCTGCATATAACTGTGAAGTATTTTTTTGCTTCTGCTTTCAGAAAACATGTTCACATTAAATTTGCCTAAAATGTATAGCATGTTTTCTGAATTTGTGGATGCAATAATTATTTGCAAAATTGTAATTACTTCGTCTATGGCAGTTGTAGGTCTCGCATATATATTACAAACATTGAGTTCATTGTTAGATAGCATTACTATTGATGTGATGGCTTCAATATTTGATGTTTCATGTTGTTTTTATTTTGAAAGGAATAGATGTTTCTTGGTTGAAGTTGCTATGCCATGTATGTTATGCACAGAGAAGCTATCAAAATACTGCAGCAAGATATTTAGCTCAAAGGGATGCATGTGTTTCTTGGAGACACAAGATATCAGATTGCATTATGCCATAGTCATTGACAATGTCTTCTGCATGTGCTTTCAAGCTATGAGTGTTCAATGTACATAGGAGAAAATGTGATTTGTTTTCTGAACATGTGCTCTGGTTATCAACTTGCCATTGTGCACATGTCTGGAGACAAGACATTTCTAGTTGTATTTTGTTTTTAACTTTAAAGTTTTTTGTAGTTAAAGGTTGTAACAAAAATAATGATTCTACTAATTTTGTTCATGATAGAGCTGTATAGGTTAGCCCATGCTATCTAATGCCTGTGGGATCAAAATCCAAGTCCTCCATTGTTAATCCTTGGGATCGATGTATGGTTCGTGCACATGCTACTTGTATTGGGAATTTTTTTCTATTTTGTTTTTATTCAAGGGGTAAATGATTTTGATCGGAGCTATGAACCAGATACAACCATTCAACAATACCACCCCAACAAGGTTTGAACCTTGGTGGCAAGAACAACAATGCCACCTATAAACCATCACACCATGCCAATACCGGCAATTTTTTTCTAATTGTAATTTGCTTGTTTGTTGTTATTTTCTGGATTGGCCTAGCAATGCATTGTATAGGCACCCAGTCTTTGTCAATGGTAGTGGAATAACATTGTGCTAGTTTTGTGCATTGATAATGTCTGATTGATGGGTCATTAAATTTAATCCAGACAATATCAATATTGTTTTGAGCTGTATATGCTTTAAAAATTCCATCTGAACCGTTGACGAGGCCATCTTGAACATTGTAATTTCCTGTATAAAGTTCAACAAGAATGTTTTGTTTTAAGCATATTTGTGATGGAAGTGTTGTTGTGTGACTGTATACTCATATTGCATTAAGGTCCTCCTCAAGTTCATCTATTGCATCTAGCACTATCATTTGGGTTGGAATGATTGATAGCATTTTGTTGTTATGTGCTTGAACATCAATTCTCCTATAGAAAAGTTGCGGAAGAAATGGATCAAATGGTACAGGATGAAAGAAAATTTTGTTGAGATAGTCTATGTCATGATTTGTCTGAATGCCTACTCGTAGTCTATTAAGGATTGAAATAAATATTTCATATTTTTGTCTCATCGTAGTCACTAATGAATAGCATTTTATATGGTCTTTCCAGAAACTATAAGGCATTAATTCAATTGGAGTAGGCCTATTTTCAAAAACCATAGAGTCAAGGACAGGTTGTGCCTGGTAAAGGTCACCACAAAATATTGTATCAAGGTTTCCAAAGTATGTTGTAGGCATTTGCATTATGTCTCGTAGTCTTCTATCAATATACCGTAGGAATGTTGAGCCAACCAATGATATCTCGTCTATAAGAAGTATGCGTAATTGATCGTAGTGCTTTGACATAGTGTCAAGCACTTCAGTGTTTAGTGGCAGGAATTCTGATGTGTTAAAAGGTATGTGAAATGTTGAATGTAATGTGAATCCCCCTATGTTGTATGCTGCTTTACCTGTATATGCAGTTAATAATCCCTTGGGTTTGTCTGGATTATTGTCAACAGAATTGCTATACATGCGAATGAGAGCTTGGTAGATGGCCTTTGCTGTAAAAGTCTTTCATGTTCCAGCTCGCCCAGTCAAAAACAAGTGCAATGGATTTTGTGGATTTTTCATCTTTTTATGAGAACATCTTTAACAATTGCTTGTTGTTCTTTATTTAACATTCGTCTTAACTTGTAGTATTCATTGTTATCTATAATCTGTGGGTGCTTTGCAACTTCAAATCCATTGGAATGCATGGTATTTGGGTTTGAATGACCTATGTTTGGAAGGCCTGTTTGTATATCATATAGTTCTTTCTGGTGAAGCTTTGCTTGCATTGCTAAGTCAATGAGCTTTTCATCTTCAACAAACTGAAGATCATTTATAGCTTTATCAATGTTACCCCATGTGGAGTTTGTGCTGTGGATGAACTTTGCACTATTTGTTTGAATGGTTTCTCCATGGTACATGTATGCATGTTCCCAAGAGTCAAAGTTTTGTTTGAGTGTATGCTCATTAATGGTAAATGGAACATAGAGAACCAATTGCTCTCTATAATGATTCTCTATATCAAAGTGTTTGTTGAAATTGATAAACCGTACCAAATTTGGTTTGGCCTTTGGTTCAATTGTAGCACCATATTTGTTGTATCTTGAAACAAATTCTACAAGACATATGTCCACCATTGTTTCAGGACATTTTAAATACTAGTCTATAATAGATTTCACAAGAATGTTTTTGATTCATCTGGCTCATTGCTCAATTGTTTAATAGATTTTAGTATAAATGTGCGATCATACTCAGATCGTGTATCAATGAATATACATTTTCTTGAACTGTAGTTTAATGGTAGTGACAAAACAATATGTGCAGCTTGTTGTGATGACCATTTTTGCAAGTTAAGCATGGAATTTCCAAGTTTACTCACCATTCGTATTGCATCAATATTGTCTTGCTTATGGTCTGTACATATTCTTTTGAATGCATATGTCATTGACTTGTCTACTTTTGCAATATATGAGCTACAATACATTGCAGCAACATATGCATTGAGGACAAACTGTGCATCTGTATTAGCCTTCCAAAGATCTGGAATTTTCCTTAAACTATTGTTCCATATTTGTGATGGTTTTCTTTGTAAAAAAAGTGTGGGCCTGTTTAATGTTGAGCTCAAAGCTTCAATGTATTCATTGTCAGTTAAGTTTATTTCTTTCAAGAACATTTGAAAAGTGAATGTTTTGTCATAGTTTTCTTTTTGGAGTTTTGCAAAGATGTTAGTGGCATTTGCAGTTATCGCTTTAGTCTTTTGGAGTATTGGTAAAAGTATAGTTGACTTTTGCTTTGGTGGAAAAGGAAAATTGCATCTACAAAGTCGTTCTCTTGATCTCTTGCTCTTCTTTGTATGATGATGTTTGTGTAGCATTGCTAAAGCAGGTTCCAAATTTTTGGTGTCACAAGTAATATACTTATCAACAAAAGCTATGATGTCCGCATTGTTATCTTCTGTGTAAATTGGTGAATTTTTAACCCATATGAGGAAATGATCATGTTCATTTCCTCGGTTTTTGAACTTAGTGACTGAGAAGTAATCAATGAAATTTCCAAAGAAAGAGTCATCTGTAAGTATCAATTTTTTTATTGCATTTATTCTATGTTTATAGTAATGTGCACAAGTGATAGGGTCTTTCTTGATTAGTTCAAATTTGTTAATGTGTGCTAGGCCATTAGATTCTTGAGGGTTTTGTGCTGATTGGTGTAGATTGTGCAGCTCTTGTAATGTTTGAATTAGTGGATCCCAATTTTGCTCAACACTAGTGAAAGTGATGAAAAATGTCGGTGGTCCTAGTTGTCGAATCATAGCAAATACATTTTTCTTAAGTTGTTGTGAATAGTCTAGAGAGATTCTTATTCTTTTGAAATCAACATATCCAATATCTGATTTAAGAATTTTTTCTAGATTTGGTTTGTGTTTAACGTCTTTTGCAAATAGCTTTCATTCTTTTAACTGTCCTTTTCGGATTCTTATTGTCATTGTAGACAGTACTTGTTGTATTAGTACCTTTATAGCTTTGAAAAAAATGTTTTTTGCTTGATATGCAAATTGTCTCTATGATTGTAAGAGCTCCCAGCGTACTATTTTCTGATATGTAAAGTTTTTTACAATGTCATTATCACATGGTTTGCCAAAGAATAACATTGGGAAATTCATTTCTTCAACATAAATGTCCTTAAATATTCCGATTGGATACTTGTCCTTTGCAAGTGCAATTTCAATAATCTTGTCTTCCATGTTATGGATACTTCTAGACTCAGTAAATCCATGTATCAATGTTTCTGATGGGTTTTCATTTTCCATTTCACTATCTGATTCTGTTTCACTTGTATTTTGTGGACTATTGTCTTCATTTTCTTGAGTGCATTGGAGAACTTTTTGCATTTTGTATAATGGTGTCCTTGTTAATTGAGTCAAAGCTTGCATGATGACATTTGGGAGCACCTTGTCTTTTTGAAATGCATTTTTGTATTGTAAGCGCCTTTTCAATGAAACAACAATTGTTTGTGTGTTGTTAATTAATTGTGGTAATGCTATTTGTACAATGTTCATGTCAACAAGAACATTTATAATAGAACCTATTAGGCCTATTTGAG
Organism: Sequoia sempervirens; assembly: GCA_007258455.2. NCBI lineage: Eukaryota > Viridiplantae > Streptophyta > Pinopsida > Cupressales > Cupressaceae > Sequoia > Sequoia sempervirens. The sequence continues at coordinate 49,140,258 of VDFB02281492.1, read as the reverse complement.
ACCTTTTGAACTCTAGTTCCCAAATCTCTGCAAATGCAATTCTAAGTGAGACAATTCATTCTTCTAGCTAAGTTAAATTTTGCACATAGCACAATAGTCTATTAGTTCTTATTTTCTATGGGGTAGCATACTTTGGAATAGTGGAGTGCTTTAATGCAAAGTAGCATACATGGCATATGAAATCTGTGAATGGTAAGGAATCTGATTGTAGTAGCTTACAATATAGTTCTTTTTGTTTTTCTCTGAATGTCCTAATGTCCTTTTGGAAATAGAGCAATTGGCAAATTGCACATGGGTATTTTGGTGTATCTTGTATTGTTGTTTTATAAGTTTCTATTGGTGACAATGTTTTTGTTTTCTTTGGACTAGTAGGTATACTTTTTTTCTTTTTTTTCTTTTCTAATCAAGTTCTTTAGGTGATTAAGTCTTATTGTTGATTTATGTTTAAAATTGTTTGCTATGACAAATGGTATCAAATTCTTCTTGTTTTTTGGCAAAGCATGTGTCTTGTTCAAGTAAGTAATTTTGTATTGTGGACAACTTCTGATCAACTTTTTAAGTTGGAGTAAGCTTGTTGAGCATTGGCGAGTTAGATTTTGGGCTTTGATTCTTAGAAGTGGCTCAAAATTTCTAGCTAGAGGGTTTGTATCATGGAATAGTATAAAGACTAATTCTGTATACCGAGAATCATTGAAATCTAAGTACTTTCTTGATGTTTTCAATGACCAGAGGCTTATTTGTATTTTCAACCATTTGGATATCAAGTGAATGCAGAACAAGTCACCCCATAATCCACATTCACTATGGTCTGTGCATGGTCTTGCAGACAATTGCATTCTGTGGAAGTATGTTTCTTGGTCATGTATTTTGTGCAATGTATATAAAGTATGAGGATTTAGTTCAGTGTTATATGATTTAATTTCTTCTTTGTCCTTATTTTGAAGACAAGTTAGGTAATGATCTATAGCTCCATTTCATAATTGAGTTGAGGTGTACTGATTGTTAAGTAGTACTTGAAGCGAGTTAAACAAACAATCGCCAGCATTGTATGCAAATGTGCTTAATCTACAAAGGCCTTCAGCCCTAAGGGCATTGTCAATGTTTGATATCCGAGGATACTTTGTGCACAATTTTTTAATTTCATGTGAACCTTTGGGCTGTTTTGAAGTTATTTTTTGTGTTTCAATGTTTAACAATGGTTTGAAGTGTCCACTTAAAGAATTTATGTCATGAAATAGTATAGAGACTGATTCTGTGTAGTTAGAAGTATTGAACTATAAGTACCTTCTTGTTGTTGTTCTTGACCAAAGTCATATTTGTATATTCAACCATTTGGATATCCAGTGAATGCATAATAAGTCACCCCACAATCCACTTTCAGTGCAATCTACCTGTGGCTTTGCAAATAATAGCATTCTACGGAAATATGTTTGCAGATCATGTACTTTGTGCAATGTATATAGAGTATCAGGATCTAGCTCATAGTTGTATGATTTTATTGCTTCTTTGTCCTTGTTTTGAAGGCAACTCAAGAAGTAATCTATAGCTCTTTTCCGTAGTTGAATTGATGTGTAGCAATTATTAAGCAGTAGTTGTAATGAGTCAAACAAACAATCACCAACATTGTATGCAAAAGTACTTAACCTGCAAATCCCTTCACTCTTAAGCGCGCAGTCAATATTTGATATTTGGGGGTGCTTTGTCAATTCATAGGTGTCAACATCTATCATTTTCTTTGTTTCTTTTGTATCCTAATGTGTTTGAGAATAGAAAATGTTATGTATGAATAGTATCAAACGCTATCATCTAGATTACAAAATCTATAGTTTTATCCTATGTTGCCTATGTGCTTTTACTCAATAGCATTGTATAGTATTAATCATGTTGTTGGGAATCTTGGAAGATAATAATCTCTATATATGTTGGAAAATAGATCTTGAGTAGTAGCAAAAGCCTACATGACATATTATACAATAAACAATTTTCTAGCAGCACAAGGGGAAAATAGTATTAATTCTTCAACCTGACCTTGTCATCCATTGTCCCCCACGAGAATTGTATGTACTTATTCTTGTTACATTGAAAAATTGGATAAATGAGTACAATGCATGATCTATACTTTCAATGCCACAAACACAAAACAATATTTTCACGTGGCTTTGTTTACATGCAAGAAATGGTGGATAAGAATCTTTTTTGCTCACATTGTCAATCTAAGGCTATGGTCTTCAAATGTTTTGTGTACTTGGATTCCTTTGTTTCTATGTGCTTCTAAGTGACTGATTTTCTCAAAGAGCAAATGATTTTAAAAGCTATTCACATAAACATGAATTAAGTGGCATGTAGGGAATAGTTTCATAAATCATTTCTATTTTTAAAGAATCAGGGAAATGCAAAGACTTTGATTGATCAAAAAGATCTATGGCTTTTCTTATTTGTGGCAATAGCTTTTAAAATCATTAGAGTTTTAAAAATTTGAGGAAAATGCAAAGGCATAGAACCATTGAGCAAAAGTGAAGACATAGATCAATTAAATAATAATAAAAAGAGATTAAAACTCACAGGTGCAGGCACACAGTGCATAAATGCAAAGTAGAAGCATTAAATTGCATGTGGCTGGATGAGAAACTGCTAGAATGGCTTGGTGGACATGTATAGCCAAGCTGCTTTGTTCATTTGTTATAGGCTTAAGTCACTTGTTAAGCATGACTATTACTTTGCGGAAATTGTTTTTGTATTCTACAAGTCTTTGTTCTAGAAGAGTTTACAGTGATTGAGCAGACTTTGTTATAGTTACAGTGTCCAGAACCAAAAACAAGTTACTTGAGGCAATAAATAGTTTCTTTTGTCAGTTTTCTCTTACTGTAGAGGTTTATAGCAGATAGTGAAATTGGCAATGTGAGCAAAAAAAAATTGTGTTTAATGTCATTTTGCATGTAAACAAGACCATGGAAAAATATTGCGTCATGTCTATGAGTAACGTAGTACATCATTCATTGTACTCATGTGCCATGTTAGCTTTTGAAATTAACTTTGTGGTCTTTTTTTGCAACAAAAGAAGATTAAACACACGTTCACTTGCACAGTGCACAGTAACTTGCCACAGATATAAGTAGTCTTATGAACAAAATTACCTTAAATGCATATAGGTAAAATCCAGTTGACATAAAACAAAGACTTATGACTTTACAGGATACTTGAAACTGTAAAAAGGGTTTAAAAATTGCATTCTAGCAGTTCATTCTATTCTATGGATACTGTATAGAGGAAGTATAACTAGTTAACACATAAGCAAAAATTGTTCTATTTTCTAAAAACAAATTACAATTGCAATTGTGAAAAATGCATTTTCCTGTTTCTATATGTGCAAGCAGCCTTTTAAATCATTTCTATTCAAAGAAATGAGGAATACAGGATGAAAAAATGAAAACATGAAAAAGAACTTTATGCAGTCACTATATTGAAGAATTTCAATTGCATTTCAAGAAAAGTAGAAAGACAATTTAGAGAGCTAACCTTGCAATCTGCTATTGAATGATCAAGTATACTTGCAGCAATGTACAAATTCTAGCTGTTATTATAGGCACAAGTAATTTTTCCTAGTACAATGACAAAATTGAGAAGTGAGAAAATTGTAAAAACATATACTATTTCATCTACAACCATGGGAAATATTCCTAGAAGCACATATTTGGAAAACTCTGCATTGTTTTTTTCAAAAGAAAAAAAGGAGAAGGTTAATATGCTAACCTCACGTTGCAGTTTGTGCATGATTGTTTAAATATAGTTGACAGCACTGATCCCTGTCACAAGGAAAATTTAGACAAATGAGTATAGTGAGTGACATATACTATGTTATTCATAAAAACAAAACAGAATTCTCATGTAGATTCATTTGGACGAGAAAGAACCTAAGTAAGAACTTTTGTTTCTTATAATGCAAATTGCATTTTATAGTTTTAAAATACTTATTGTTATTTGTGTACCCTATAATATAGAATTTTTTTTGCATTTGCATGCATTAGTGTAATTTTGTTATTGCAATAGTGGCATAAACTATTTAAGAGCAATCAATGGAATAGATTCCATTTTTGCTTAAGTGTCTGAAGAAGTGTAAATAGGCCATGGCAACCTGTCAATACTAAGCCAAAAAACAATACAGACCTGTGCCACCACTGTGTTCTGATATAAACAATTTCTAGCTACTGTTTAATGCTAGACCAACTATCACTTAATAGTCAAAGCCAGATAAATATTGATTTTATAACTAAATGGGGTTATTTCATTTCCATTTGCATAAGTTTATTTTGTACCATTATGTAGCACTTACTATTACTTGTGCAACCAAGCCACATGGGAGTAGAATTCATAATTCATGGCATTTAGATACACTCAAGGAGAAATACAGACCAAGGTTGTTGGCATCCTAATAAGAAAGATGATGACATACATCCAATTAATGTATGCCACAACATATTATTCAATGAAGATGATTTGGATAGGGACGTTACAAATGAGAATCCTTATTGGTGTGGGAGTAATCCTCTTTTTCAAGACTTCTCAAGGAAATTGCATGCGAATACTATCAGTGAATAGGTGAAATCAGGTTTATTAATTGACTTTTATTGATGGGTCAAATGCGCACAAGAATAGTTATAATTATTTCTTTCTTTTTATTACTATGTAAGTAAATACTATTTAGCAGCTACCTAATTAATTAGATATCAAATGATAGAAGGGAAAAGAAGATTAATTAATTAAGATAATTTGATTCATTAATTAATAAGGTGAATTATCATGTAAAAGTACATAGATTAGAAGTTTGGAAGAAAATCCTCTTTCCTTTATGCTTTAATGACAACAAGAAAGCTGAAAGAAATTGTGGAATTTAGGCTTATATCTGTAAATTGCATTTTCCTGACAACATGCAAAGCCTTCTCAACACATTGTCCACATATTGCTCAAAAGGTCCCATTATGGCACATGCTAACAGCACAGTGGCTCTAAAGTTTGGACTATGGAATTGTGATGTAGTAATTGAAGATATGTAATCTTTAGAGGACTCATAAGCACCAAGTTATCATTAAGCTTCCATATTGTACATTGGAGAAAAGACAATTGTTCATCCAAGGAACTAGTCTATGAAGATTAGCGTAGGCTGAGCACTATGAAACCCAATCTACCTATGGACTCTTAAATAAAAGTAAACTGATGAAAATAACTTTTTATTGCCTCTTGTCTACAAGTGTCCTTTTTGGAACCATGAAAACCTTTTCCCTGTCACTGTAAACTCTCTCCTAGAGAAGACATATAGACACACACATATATATACATATATATATGTACAGATACATCCATGTAGACACACATAAATGCATGTATGGACTTAAACATATATGCATCCATGCATATACACATAGATGCATCTATACACACATACATATATGCATAAATACACACATGCATAGATATATCCAGAGACATATGCATACACACATATATGCATCTACAAATGTTTACATAGATAAATGCATATGTACATAGAGACATGCATACATACATACATGCATTGACACATCAGGCACAAAGTGATAGTAATAGTCCAACGAAAGCACTATGAAACACAACATCATTATGCACTTAAATAAGAAACTGTGGAAAATAACAAATTATCACATCAAGTTACTTGTTTCTGGGTCTGGACTCTGTAACTATAACATCTCCTACTCATTGGCTACAAACTCTTCCTCAGAACACGCACTTACAGAACACAAAGACAACACATGCAAAGTAATAGAGATGCATAGCAATTGGCTTAACTCTATATTAAATGATCAAAGTACCTTGGCCACGCATGGCCACCAAGCCATTCCAGCGCATTCACCTCGAGCCAGATGCCATTCAATGCATTTAATTTGTATTCATGTAGTGCGTATGTCTACTCGCCAGTTTTATAAACTATGCCTTTTCTTAAATTTATTTAATCAATTTATGCCCTCACATTTTCCTGATATTTTAATGCATTTAATCTACATTCATGGATTACGTACCTCTAGCCACCAATTTTCAAACTATACCTTTGCTTAAATTTATTTAATCAATCCATGCGTTCGCATTTTCCCAAATTTTCAAAACAAAAATGATTTATAAAGCTACTTAGATGAATAGGGAAATAGATAAATGCTAATTTTCCAATATAAATAATAGCTCTCCAAATTCAAACTATACAAAAAAATAAGTAATATGTCAAATTCCAAAATGTGATTGCCCAATGCTTCTAGTTAAAAGCATTCCAACCGAATGCATGAGTATTATTGCCTTGACGCTAGGAACCAATAAAATTCAGACTATACAAAATAGTTTATCCAAGTGAGTGCTATTAGGTTTGTTATCTTCAATTTCAAACTCCTTTGACTTTAATGCATTTTCTTTGATGGTAGGATATGGAGATTCTTTTTAATTGAGAGTTTGGAACAATCTTTTTGATATACTGTGTTTAGCACATTGCAATAGCAAATAAATACAAAGACTGTGGAAGCCTTCTTTTAGAGTTTGGAGCAAAAGTAAATAGCATAGGTACCCTTGAATACTTCTTTGTGTTCTCATTCTACTAGAGCATTATAGAGCTCCGAATGTTTTTTTTAGTTACTTATTATTCAATATGCTGTAAAAGTGAGGTAAAAAAATTGAAAAATCATAATGAATTAGAAAGTTGAAGAATCCATTGTTTTTTCTATTTTCCAAATTCCTGATTGTTTCATTTAACAAAATAAAGTTCTTTGTCAAATTCTGCTAAACTAAAATAGATGGAGGAGGAAATGTGTCTCTGTTAGAAGCAGTTCTTGGGTCATATGAATTGATAGCAAAATTACCAGATACCCTTTTTTGCATTACTATATGTGTATTTTGCAAAAGTAATCTGATAAAAAATCAATGTTCATAGAAGCTTTTTAACAGATTATTGGAGTTTAAACTATTACTTGTTTATGCTACATGTCATTGTATTTCATAGCTTATGTTTCCTATGCATTCCTTGTTTCCAATTCCTGGACCTTGTCTATATTTCCGCATTGTGAATATGTGTCTATGATAGCATTTTGAACTGTTATATCTACCTATAAGCTAATACATAGCTATTGGGGCTAAATAAGTGTGGGCAATATTATAGAGATAAACTTATTTCAAGTGCCTTAAACTCATTGTCATCTTACAAATACGTTTGTACTTTTTTTTGTGATATATACTAGTAGCAAGGGAGCAATGAAGGACCTAGCTAACAATTGCATCTTATGTTTTTATTCCCTCTTGTTTAGACTAAGAATCTCCATTTGTGGTATAATCATATAGTTTGTTTCGCTATAACTTGGAAAACAGGGGCTTGATTGCATTGCATAGTTATAAATTCATTTTTCATACATTATGGCTATACCTAATCTTATTAAGGTGGCAGAACATGATAAGCAATCCAACAAAAGAATGTGTAATTTAAGTCATTTTCCATATGTAGACAATTTTTGATGGTAGAAAGGTAGACAACAATAATTTAGTGTGGAGTACAATGGAGGCTTATGCAAAGATGAAAATAGTGAGTTGTTCCAGCAATTTGTCAAGACTCTCTAAGTTAATATAGTTTGTCTAGGAATATGTGGGGTATACATATGATGATTGAAAAGAAGCTCTATCTGTAGCAATATAAGACAAAGAGACAAATATTATTTTTTTAATGATTTGTGTTTATTGATTCAAAGTTTTGTAATATATGTGTTATTATCAGTCATGTATTTCAAAACAATGTTACTCCATATACAACTAAATTTAAGCAAAGGCATAGATTTGAGAACTGATAGCTTTTATCAATACAAAGGGGACGTTTATAGTGATAGCAAAAGCTCCTATGCTCATTGAATGAACACCAAGAGATGAGTTACTCAAGGTAACAAATTGCCACTTTTATTTATTTTGCTTCATTTTATCCCAGAAACACAAGTTGGGTTTCACAATGCATCAAAACACATCTGTGCAAACAACTCCCAAAATTATAACTGCAATGGATGACAGTGATAGTGTAATGGATACTAATAGTCAAAACACTGAAAAAACCAGGAAGTCATCTATGGCATTTACATATTTTGCAATAATTATTCCAGGCATAGAGTTCAGTGTTAAATAGTTCTATTGTTCATATCATGGCTTCAACATTCTTCATGTCAAATTGCATTATGTGACAAAGTTAACATCTAAAAACCAAAGTGTCCATTATGAACACTTATTGCATTCCATGGGACCACATTTCTTTGAGGATTTTTTTTTGAACAATTCGCTTCCCTTGTGTATGCTTCCATATTTTGCATATGTGCCTATGAGCATATTAACTATAATAGTTCACAAAATTCCTTTATCCTTTATGCTTTATTCATAGCAAAAAATCTCAAAGCAATTGCAGACTCTAGGTTTCCAGAACACAGGCTTATAGAACAGAAAAACAACACACAGAAAGTAATAGAGATGCATAGCAAGTGGCTTATCTCTATATTAAATGACCAAAGTACCCTACCCACACATGGCCACCAAGCCATTCCAGCGCGTTCACCTCCAACCAGATGCCATTTAATGCATTTAATTTGTATTCATGGATTGCACTCGCATTTTCCTGATATTTTAATGCATTTAATCTGCATTCATGGATTGTATACCTCTAGCTACCAACTTTTACACTATGCCTTTGCTTAAATTTTTCTAATCATTTTATGCGTTCACATTTTCCTGATTTAAAAAAAAAAATGATTTATAAAGCTACTCGAACAAATAGAAAAATAGATAGATGCTAATCTTCCAATATTAAAGTTAGCTCTCCAAATTTAAACTATACAAAGAAAAAAGTAATATGTTATATGCTAAAATGTGATTGGCCAATGCTCTTGGTTAAAAAGAATTCTGGGCAAATGCATAGCCAAATTAAACATGGGTTCACAGGAAAGAGCTTTTGATTTTGAATCCATATGCATACTTTGATTAGAACTAGTGGCTGAAGGTACATAATTCATTGATACAAACTCAATGCATTGAATGACATCTGACTAAAGGGGACACTGTTTGGATTGCTAATTAGTCTTTGAATATATAACAAGGTTCAAGGATAAAACTCTCATTTCCACACACATTGACATAATTTTGGTTCCAAAGCTCTCTTTATGGGACCGCTTTGCAGTAATAAAAAATATACAAACTTTATAGGGCTCACATGCATGAAGTAAAATGGACAAGAGGGTTTCTACATAATTCCTTTCAGACACAAATGAAACCTTCTCATTTCAACAAGAAATTCAAATAGATAATACTAAAATTAGTTTAAAATATCAATTTATAATCAAACTATAAGAATTCCTTAAAGCACTATGAAACCCTACTTGCATTTTGCAAATGTGAACAAAGAAAAAGGTTCATTCTAGAAAATCAACCTGTACTCTTTTCTTGAAAAATTTTCTACAATTGTACAATTTAGGTTTACATTATTCCAAACTTCTCATTACAGCACAGGTTAATAACACATTGGTTCTAAAGCTCTCTCTATGGCACAGCTCTACAACAATTGAAGATATATAGTCTTTACAGGGCTCCCATGCAGTCAACAAAATAGAAAAAAGGGTTTTTACAAAGTCCCTTTCAAACAACATTTCATGCATCCACATTTATTCCATGAGTTTTGTCAAACACTTCACTTTCCTTTTGTATACTTCCATTTTTTGCATATGTGCCTATGAGGACGATAGCTATGGCATTTAACAAAATTCTTCTGTTTACATGCATCCATGCATCCTGCCTAGAGATACACATATACATGCATCTATGTATAAATGCACCCATGGATATGTGTATCTATGCAACTTCATATGCAATCCATGAATATTTCCATACATGCATATTTAAGCATTTATGTATCCAACTATGCATGCATCTATCTATCCATGCAACTATGTTTCTATGTATTCTTTTACCTATAGTTGCATCCATGCATATATGTATCTGTGCTTCTATGTGCATATGTATACAGGAATCTATCCATATATGTGTCGATGTATCTATGGATACATCTATTCATAGATACATGTATCTACGCATCTATGGATACCATGATAGATGTCCACATCCATGTATCTATGGATACATGTATCAAGTAGCTCGTTAATGTGAAATGTGCCTAATAATAATTATACTTATTTATCTCTTTTAATTGTTATATATTCAAAGACTAATTAGAAATCCATACAACCTCCTCTTTAGTCACATGCCATTCAATAATTTTGCATCAATGAATTATGTACCTTCAGCTATGTTTTCAAAGAATAAGTCAACAGTGTGTTGCTTTGAGTTTTTCCGTTGTCATCAAAGCATAAAGGATAGAGAGATTTTGTTAAAAGTCATGATTATTGTCCCCATAGGCATAAATTCAAACAATGGGAGCATATAGAAAATAGGTGAACTGTTTGACAAAACTCATCAAAGTAAAACTATTATATATGATTATTTGTTTACATATTCATTCATTTGTAAAAGAAAAAATGGGAAACTAATACAACAGCAAATAGTTATAACCCACAAAAAAGAATCCGACCTGGAACAAGAGAAACATCCAAAAAATTGTGCTTTAAAGTACCTAACGAACTAGAGAATTTACCATAGCACAATAATTCTCTACATAGCTTGCAATCATTACACACCAAGATCCAACATTTCTTCAAGGAATTCTGTCAAACAGTTTGCATGTTTTTCTTGTGCTTCCATATTTTGTATGCATATTCATGAGAGCATTTCAAACCATAATATCTGTCAGAAATACACATCTTATCATGCTTAGATGAATGTACATATCCTATTCTAAAGCTCCTATTTTATTAAAAACACACAAAATGGTCAAAAAGATTGTGTATCTGTGAATGTTAATAGGCAAGATTGATTTAACTGATTTGGAGGATGAAGATGACTAATAAGTAACTATGACTAACCACTCAACACAATTAATTCATCATCCAATTAGCTTGATTGGTCACTGAATTAACTTGTTTGGAAGCTATCATGTTAAGCCAATTAGCTACTACACCACATACAGTATGAAATTTTAGATTTAAATAAGTCTCATGGATGCAATTTTTCTTTCATGTTAAAGCCATGTAAACATTGATGTTTCAATTTCATGGGGTCATTCTATTTCCATTTGCCCAAGTTCATTTCATTCCACTATCCAGCACTAATTATTAAATGTTTAAACCAGCTACATGGAAACACAAATCACAATTCATAGCATCCATATACATCTATGCACAAGTACATGTTATCCAACATATTAACACACACATGGTTTTCTAGTGCTAGTTTGTTAACTGCCTCTGATCAACAGCTCAAATGCACACAAGGATAATTCTAATTATTTCTTTGTTTTAATTATTATGTACTTAAAGACTAATCAACAACTGCCTAATTATTCAACTATCCTTGTATATAGTTGACCCATCAATCATAGTCAATCAATAAATCTGATTCCACCTGTTCTCTAATAGTATTGGCATGCAATTTTCTTGACAAGTTTCCAAAAAGAGCATCAATCACACACCAATAAGGATTCTCATTTGTAACCTCCCTATCCAGATCATCTTCATTCAATAAGATGTTGTGACATACATTAATTGGATGTATCTCATCATCTTTCTTATCAAGATGCCAACAACCTTGATTTGTATTTGTCCTTGAGTGTATCTGGATGCCATGAATTATGAATTCTACTTGCATGTGGCTTGGTTGTACAAGTAATAGTAAGTGCTACATAATGGTAGAAATCACAACTCATAGCATCCATATACACCTATGCACAAATACATGTTATCCAACATGTTAACACACACATGGTTTTCTAGTGCTAGTTTCTTAATTGCCTTTGTTTAATAGTTCAAATGTACACAAGGATAATTGTAATTATATGTTTATTTTAATTGCTATGTACTTAAAGGCTATTTTGCAACAATGTATTATGTACCTTCAACCACTAGTTTTAATCAACGTATGCATATGGAATCATAATCAAACTCTCAAAATAGGAAAGACTATGTTTAAATTATAAAGTGCGATTAGCCACCAAAGACATTGACTGGATAATAATTGCACTTCTGATGCCATATTATTGCAACAAAGATCTACTTCTGAACCCCAATTGCTTAATTTTTATGAACCATATAGCATATGCCACTCACAATACCCATTTGTAAAGATTGTCCTTGTAACATAAAGCAATGATATAACTACAAGTACAATCAATATAGTGAGAATCTTGAATTAACCCTTTTCTTTGTCCACTCATGCAATTGTAAACAAAGGAGAAGGTTTATTCTAGAAACACACCCTGTACTCTTTTCTTGAAGAATTTGCTATAGCTACACCGCTACACCATCTCTCTTCTTTCGATCAAAGGCATTGCACAATGTAATAAGCTTTGATTAGTAAACGAAGACCATTTGCTTGTTTTTCTAAAAGAATAGCAATTAAGCTCAAGGAAATGACCAAAATGCAAACAACTCCCAAAATTACAATTGCAACAAATAATACTCCTACTGCGATGGATACTAATAGCCAAATCCATTAAAACACTAGCAAGCACTTTTTAGATTCAAGAGGCACAAGTATAAATGTAAATCAGATTAACTATACAAACTAGTTACCATAGTTCTTGTACCGCAAATCTTCTACCAATGAATTTAACTGCTCTTTTGCATGAAGTCTAAAATTATTTTATCAAGCAATATTACTTAACTACTCTATGGCAACATTGCAATTTGAATTCTAGAACATATTTGACATAGATTTTTATAACCCCACGATACAATTTTCTAACTTCCTAAGCATTTAGTCTAAGTTTTCCAATTACAAAATCTTGAATAGTTGTTTGCTTTGTATGTTTGTTCCTTGAATCTGGTCACCAGGTAAAATGTACACAAGGATAATTGTAATTTTTCCTTTCTCTTAATTACTATGTGTATACCTTGGAATTTATCTTATTCTAGTGCATAAAATGACTCAAAATACGAATGGTAAAATAACCAAGGACACCTCAAGATTAGCCAAAAGAGAGTGACAAAACAATAAGGAAAATAGATAGCACAAGACAAATGGTTTTACCTTCCTTATTGTTGACGCCCCTTTGATTGGCCCTTGCTTAGAATAGGATGTGTGCTCCTTGATGGCCCTTGATGTAGCTAAAATGGAGGATTTAACTATATGGTTGGACGCAAATGCAAGTGAGTGTAATTGTAAGCTAGATGAGTGCACAAAATGGTAGCATGTAGTTGCAAAATGACTAAGTCTTCCTAAATGCCCTTGAGGAGGGGGTATTTATAGAGAAACTTGAATTCTCTAGAGAATTCAATGGTCAAGATTGTTCCAACAAGGTCAAGATGAAGGGCTATGGTGGGTTGAGAACCCACAAGCCCTCACATCTTGACATGTGAGGGTGAAGTGGCCAAGGGGATATGAGATGGAGATGAGTTGTCAAGAAGGTACATGAGGTGGAAAAATGACATGCACCTTAACGAGTGAGGAGATTTCCACAAAAAGGGATTTCTTGTCCCCAAGTGGGAGTGAAAGGGACCTTGAGGAATTTTGGCATTCCTCAAAAATCTACATGGGAAAAGGAAAGGTGGTTGGGGATATAAATGTGAATTAAAAATTCACATTCCTAGGATGATCTAGAGGGTAAAAGGTGGGCTCCAAAAAGGTGGGACTTGGTCACATGTGGAGATTGTGACAAGTCCAAGGTTCTAGAAGCCTTGGAAGAATGGAATGTGAATTAAAAATTCACATGTAAAGGAGAGGAATCTAGGACAAATAAATGTGAATTAAAAATTCACATGGGAAATGGGGTCAATATCCAAAAGGAAAAATGGAAGGATTGACCAAAAAGTGGTGTTAAATTTAGCTAATGACCTTGGTTAAGGTTGTGCAAATATTAGATTAGACTAATTAATAGAGGATTAGAGGCAAGTGGCAAATGTAGGAGGATGTGACATTAATCTCTGATTAAGAGGATGCACATCATAATCATGAATTAATTAAATTAATTCAGATTAGTGTGAGGTTATGGAGGATTTGACAAGGAGAGAGAAAGTGAGGAATTTTAAATTGATTTTAAATCAAAAAGGGGGAAAATGACTAAATTAAATAAATTAGCATATTTATTTAATTTAGAGAGGAATAAGGTGAAAGGTGAAGTATTAATTATTAAGTTAAATACTTTACCGACATGAGACAAAAGGTGCAATATTAATTTAGTAATTTAATCATATGGAAGTGATTAAATTTAGATTTCTACATTTTGCCCCTCTTCGAAATATTGTTAAAATAACAATGTTTCAAAGAAAAGTAAATGTTGGGGATGAACAGAGGAATAAGGATTGATGCCCCAGCCTGACAGAGAAGAGGAAGGATGCCCCAGTGCTTGGTTTGAGATGAATGGAGGAAAGTGGTAGGGTATGCCCCCTCGAGAGGGCGGTTGGGTAAGAAAGGAGGGGCCCCAGACAATGTCTCGATAGAAAGAAACGGTGGAGACCGTTGGATAGAGGATAAAAAATTAAGCAACTTTGCCTTTTGAACGAAGTTGATTGGATGTACGGTGTGCCAACGGCGGCTCTGGGAAGTTAGGGATTAGTTGGAGGGATAAAAAGTTAAATAAAAGGTAAAAAATACCTTTTAGGGAGAAAGGGTTAAAAAGGTAATTTAAAAATTTACCTTAGTCATTTTCACTCAAGCAAGTGAGGAAAGGAGGAGGAAGAGAGAGAGGAGACGGAGGAATCATGTCGCGGGACTACGACACTGAGATCATGCATCGAGTCGATGAGTTGCCAAAACGATGGACCCACTTTGCAGTGCCCCGCAAGGTGAGTGCGAAAACCTATGTGATTAAGTTTGGCAATTTGAACGTTTGTGAAAAGATAGGAGAAAAGTGACATATGGGTTTTGTAGGTGGGAGTAAATGAAAAAAATGGGTAATCAGAAAAATTAAATGAAATTTAAAAAGAAGCAATAAAATTTAGGGGGACAGGGACAAACCATGCCGCCACAGTGGGGCATATGCGCCCCCCAAGGGTGGGGTGCATACGCCCCGCCGGGGTGGAGCCACCCCAGGTGACGAGGCGCAGACGCCCCGCCAGGTGGAGCCGCCCCGGGAGTTGGGGCGCTAATGCTCCGCCAGGGCGGAGCCTCCCCGGGCGGCGGGGCGCAGACGCCCCGCCGGGGCGGACACGCCCCAGACGGCGGGGTGACAATGCCTCGCTGGGGCAGAGCCGCCCCAGGCGGCGGGGCGCAGACGCCCCTCCAGGGTGTGCACACCCCAGACAGCGGGGCGCACACGCCCCGCCCGACGGGGCGGATTCGCCCCGTGGGGGTAGAGCCCCCAGAGCCGCCGTAGGGGTGTATCCACCTCGAGTGGGTAGAGCCACCCCACGGGGGCAGTCACGCCCCTTGAAGGCGGAGCCGCCCCGTGGGGGCGGATACGCCCCGTGAGGGCGGAGCCACCCCGAGCGGCGGACACACAAGGAGGGCGAAGGGCAGAGCCGGCTGAGGGAGAGGAGGTGAACGGTTGGGGGGAGGGGCGGCTGGAAAGAAAAGAAAAGAGGAAAGAAGTAGAGGGAAAAAATAGACTTGATGGTGCGGTAAAAATGAGGACGAGAAGAGAAAAAAGTAAAGACGGTCGGCGGTCATGAAAATTATGTACTGATAAATGGTTGGTGTGGATGCAGAGTTTAGTGCGGATACGGACGCACGAGCGATGGTCAGAGGTTCTGCCAGCAGCATTAGGAGCGATGACAGGTGTGGATCATGTGGCCCTGGAGCATGGAGGACTTATGCATTTTTTAGAGGTACCAGCTCTGAGGGCACATCGAGCAATGCTGACGGCTCTGATAGAGAGATGGAGTTCGGAGATGTCGACATTTCGACTGCCAACGGGAGAGGTTATGGTGATGCTGGAGGATGTATGGCGCATGCTCAAGCTGCCGATATCAGGGATTTTGTTGAGTGATTTGGTGTTGAGGGGGGCCGAGTTGAGGCAGACTATGAGAGTGTTGTTTGGGGATGTTGCCCTATCGTTGCAGGGTCAGCAATTGGATGTAGATGAATATCTGATAGTGGGAGTACCAGCGTTGCCTTTATTTTTAGCAGGGTTGATCAGTGGGGTATTGCTGCCAGATCGTAGCAGGCAGTATTGCAGTTTGCAGTTTATGGAGTCGATCCGACACATTGTGGAGTGGCGAGAGGGACAGATTGCATGGGGTGCGTGTGTACTAGCCCAGTTGTACAGATATATGCATCTGATCTATTATCGGGAGGTAGTGAGTTTGACACACATGACGCTGCTACAGGTGTGGGCATGGGAGCACATTACGATAACTAGACTGATTGTTGTGCGGGAGGGACAAGTGGATACTGCTGAGCCACTGGCATGGAGATATGGGGAGGAGAGGGGCTAGCTTATTCGTTATAGGTGGGTGGGAGATGTGGAGGTATGGAGGAGGAGGATAGATGATTTGGAGGAGGGAGACATAGTTTGGTGACCATATATGCGATGACACTTCAGGGGATGGAGAGAGGAGACTATGAGACATAGTGGGTATTTTATGGCACAGTGTGTCCTGATTGGAATACTTCCACGGATAGTGGAGATGCACCGACCAGATAGGGTGCTGAGACA
This sequence comes from Sequoia sempervirens, assembly GCA_007258455.2. NCBI lineage: Eukaryota > Viridiplantae > Streptophyta > Pinopsida > Cupressales > Cupressaceae > Sequoia > Sequoia sempervirens. Next base: position 49,123,529 of record VDFB02281492.1, on the reverse strand, counting down.
GTTTGGGTAGATGCAGGATATTCTGGGTCTGCCAGTGATGTTTCGACGGCTTACCAAAGAGCGACCGTGGGGACGGGCAATTACCCCACAGCGGCCAGAGCATCATGGGCAGCGACAGTGCAAGTACCCTACCCTGGGAGATATGAGGGAGTAGCGGATGCAGGAGTGACAGATCGATATGACCGGTGGTTTCACAACCACCTATGGGATAGGATTACACCTTTGGTGCCGATTGTAGGAGCGGTCGGATTTGGATCAGAGGATGAGCGGCGTGGGGTGAGAGAGGGAGGACATCCCAAGCTGGAGATGGGGGGAGAGAGGATGGAGGCAGTGGGACAGGCAGGTAGGAGAAGGAGGAGGAGAGGGACCAGGGGGCAGTGGAGGAGGTTGAGAGAGGCGAGATGACAGGAGAGGAGGAGAGATCCAGAGCTAGCTGTGGGAGGACAAGAGGAGAGGAGGGATCCAGAGCCAGATGTGGGAGGACAGGAGGGGTCAGAGGTAGAGATGATACACGCAGTGGAGGGTAGAGGGGGCCAATAGACTAGTATAGGGGGCAGATTATGCTAGAGGAGAGTCTTGGGACGGGTAGAGCAGGGAGAGGAGAGACAGCCAGATGGAGGTCAGGAGGGGATGGAGGCCAAGGGGCAACCAGAGTTGATAGCGGGTAGGAGGCGACTGATGAGGGTATAGACCGTGATAGAGAATGAGGGCGCCCGAGAGGATACTAAGGCCAGGAGTTAGCCAGAGAGGGTGAGGAGTGGGGGATAGCAGAGGGGAGGGCAGGAGCCTCCCGTTGTAGAGATAGGAGAGAGTGAGGATGAGGAGCAGCTAGAGATAGGAGAGCTGAGGAGATTGATGAGAGTGGGGAGACATGGTCAGTCATGGAGAGTGCGAGTCTGTCCTTCCATGGAGGACTTGGGGGGTGAGTAGGAGGAGGAGGCTGGGCAGAGCGATGATGCTATGGAGATAGATGGCGAGGTGCCGAAGCTAGAGATTTGGGATATAGAGCCATTAGCAGTGGTTCCTGTCATTTCCTCAGGGGACGCGATTGTTCAGCCAAGAGGTATTGTGGAGAGTCTTTAGGATATGGGTCAGAGGTTGAGGGTGGTAGAGGCAGAGGTGATCAAACTCAGAGCTGAGCTATCGAGAGTGCCAGTAGCAGTTCGAAGGACTGAGAGAGCTTTGATGGAGTTGTTGAGAGAGAGGGAGGTACTGCGGGCTGACATGCAGGGGCTACGAGATGAGTTATCTTCGGTTAGTTGGGAACGAGACAGACTAGAGGTGGAGACTATTATATTGCAGGCCAGAGGGGTAGCAGTGGGGACGACCATATCGGCAGGTAGTGGGCAGTAGGTGGATGAGCTCCGGTGGGAGCGAGATGAGTTACAGTACAAAGTGTTTTGCTTAGAGCAGATAGTGGGAGAGATGGGGGTGATGCGGGAGAGGGAGAGACAGGTGAGGGAGCAAGTTTAGATTATACAGGCAGAGAGAGACATCGCACAGGCGCGAGTACAGTCAGTGGAGGCAGAGAGGGTATAGTGCAGGCGCGAGTTCAGGTGTTGCAGGATGAGCGAGATGCAATGTTATCGAGAGTCCAGGAGTTGTAGGGGGAGAGGGATGCAGCATTGGCGTGAGCTCAGGGATTGCAGGAGGAGAGGGATGGGGCAGTGGTGCAGGTACAGACTGCACAAAGAGAGAGGGATGCTGTAGAGAGACAGATGTAGATACTGTAGGGGGAGCGAGATGTGGCAGTGGCACAGTGGTAGTCTATGCAGGGCATTGGTGTGATAGGGGGAGATATGCATGGGTTATAGAGGGAGAGGGATGTCATAGTAGCCAGGGCGGTGGCTACTAAGGAGGTGAGGGATCAGATGTAGGTAGAGATGGCACAGTTACATTTATCCTAGGAGGCCTGGGAGCAGCAGAGGAGGATGATTACGAGGGATCGGGACAGATATCGACAGGAGCAGAATTCCGCTCGGGTACAGGTTGCGGAGTGAGAGGAGAATGCGAGAGAGGTAGGATTTTGGATGGCTGCATACTATCATTCAGTTCTAGACCCATCTCAGCAGATATTTCAGTATACTCGACAGGCACCCCAGATGCCAGCGCCATCCCAGTCACTGGGGACACAGACACATGGTTACAATGATTCACCAAGTGTCTCACCAGGCAGAGGAGCAGGACCTAAGTCTCCACAAAGATCAGATGTGGGGAGTCCATTTGGGAGGTGACAGGCTACTGAGTTTTTGATAGATGCATGATGGACTGTGTAGGATGTAATGACAGAGATCAGAGATGTTCTATTTCTCTGAGTTTTGTACTTTGTCATATGAGGGATATATGTATGATGGACATGGGACACATGTTATATTATTTTGGATATGAGACGGTTCGTATTGACACCATGTAGTATGTTTTTGTTTATGATGGATGATTATATGCATGCGTATATGGTACTATATGTTTATGTGGATGGATGCATTGGTTTATTTATGCTCATGTGTTGGTTTATTTATGTTTATGTTTAGGATATGAGATGTTCATATGGATGAGTAGATATATGTATTTATGGAATATGGATAATTTTACTTATGCGTATGCATTGATTTATTGAGATGTTTATGGGGATGATTGGATTACTTATGGAATATGAATAACGTTATGGATGCGAATGGTGATATGATATGTGCACAGTGATATGCTATGTGTACTTATGGGATCTATGATGAGTTATATATATGAATGCTTAGGGGACTTCTTTGTCATGTATGTATATGTATATGATGGATTTTGTATGAATATTTTATATATGCAGGATATGATGTATTTTGCGTCTAACAGTTCGTGATGCAGGTGGTGATGTGCATATGGACCTAACACTTTGTGATGCAGGTGGTGATGTAAGTTTATAGGAAATAACAGATGGCCATAAATGCCAATAAGAATTGACATGATAATGAGAGGTGGATATGTAGTGATGGTGAAGATGGATGTCATTTAGCATCTGTCAAAAAATATCAATATCCTAAAGAGAGTGTAAAAGAATGGGGGAAAGTATTTGCACAACCAAAACCATAGGGTGAATGTAATGCAATGATTATGAAAATGCAATCCTAATTCAAGTTGCCATCTTTGGAGCACTAGTTTTTGCTATAGCATAAGACACGATTCACCAAGGTATGGAGGACCGAGGTAGATTAGTGTCTAATGCATGAGACAAACATGCCAGACAAGAAGGCTATCTTGATACCCTAAAGTCACAAAGACTTTGTTTGGGTCCGGTATTGAGATAACCACAAGCACAAAAGGATGCCCCAACATAACACAAGACCTTGAGGATCTTGGTGGGTACTACGTGGGACAACCAAGAAAATATAACAAAAGAAAAGATCAAGATATTCCCCTATGTGGACCCATCAAAACACGCCATAATATGATGGATCATGGCGGCCTTGACAAGTGATAATAGGGAGCTCAAATGATAAACAAAAACCAAAAGCATAAAAAAAAAATCACAATCAATTTCAAATGTCCATTGCCATAGGATCTAGGGGATAAATGGAAGGGATGAGGTCTGTTAGGAGGGATGTATCCTGTTAAGACCTATGATGGATTCTAAGCGGAAAGATTGGTATGATAAAGGATATTCAAAAGTGATTAGATTCGTTGGTACAAGTAGGTTTTGTTTGTGAAGGACTAGCTAGATAAAAGCATAACTTGATGTCACAAATACCTGGGAGACAAGACACAACCTAAAGACCTAGGGGCTCGAGGGCTGATCAAAGATTAGCCTTGCCTACGTGAAAGTGCAGAGCCCTCGTAGTTCATGGAAAAAGACCATGGATATAGCAGAAAAAAGATAATGGTTACCGATGATGCATGACCGACAAATGCCCCGGGGGAGGATCAAATGACCAACCTTGCCTATGTGAAAGCGCAGGGGCAACGTAGTTCGATGAAAAGACCATGGATAAAGGAAAAAAGAGACTAGTGAAGATGAAGTGATAGAGGACCAAAACAAGGTTGATCCAAAAATGCCCCGGGGGCAGATCGAGTGATCAGCCTTGCCTACGTGAAAGCGTAGGGGCAATGTAGTTCGATAAAGGATGAAAGTGACGCAAGAGGATGAGATCTAGATGGAGACCAACATGATGGATGATCCTATATGATGACACAGACTGACCGACAAGGGGACACGAAAGACACAAGCTCAAAGCAGGATATACATAAAAAGCTCAGGATGAAGGATAGGTAAGGTGGGTCATCCAATGCTCAATCAACAAATACCAAACAACTTAGGCTAATGTGGGTAGGGATGATAGGGCGGATGAAAGCCCAAAATAACTAGGATGTCAGGTAGATAATGATTAAGCCCTCTATGGATGACGCCTGCTGACAGGTTTTCACCATCCAGACTTATCCAAGGTGCCACCAAGAGGTGGTTATAGGACGAATTTATTTCTCTTTACTTTTTTTTTTTTTTTTGGATAGGGTAGATCAAGCGGACCTAAGCATAGAACCTTTTCAGATGGAGAATATTGATAGGTTCGTCAAGGGGATCTCCTTCCAGAGTAGTCAACCTATAGGCTCCAGATCCATATTTGGCAGTGATGATATACAGCCCTAGCCAGTTTGCCTCAAATTTTCCTTTCTTGTCGCGGTCTTGCTGAGTGTATTGATTTTCCTTAAGAACAAGTTCACCAACCTGGAATTTCCTGGGACGGACCTTTTTATTGTAATGGCACTTGAGGAAATTCTGATATGCTTGTAGATGGTTGTAGGCCTTTATTCTTTTTCGTCCAATAGCTCTAGCTGTGCCAGCTGTGCAATGCGAGCATCTTCTTCGCTGATGAGGTTCTTCGAAGAAATTCTCAGTGAGGGGAGCTCAACTTCGATTGGCAAGACGACTTCAGCACTATATACTAAGGAGTAGGGGGTGGCGCCTGTTGGGGTGCGGATGGATGTGCGGTATGTCTAGAGGGAGGGATGAATGTGAAGGTGCCAATCTCATCCAGTGTTATTGACAGCCTTTTTGAGGATGCAGATGAGGGTCTTGTTGGTTGTTTCTGCCTAACCATTACCCTGGGGGTAATATGGCATTGACCAACAGTACTGAATATGGAAAGTATCGCATAGGTGTTTCATGGCTTGGTTCTTGAATGGTTTTCCATTGTCGGAAATAATGGTGTACGGGATACCATATCTGCAGAGAATATGGTAAAGGATGAATTTGGAGATCTAAATTCTGGTGATTTGTGAGAGGGGCATTGCCTCTACCCACTTGGTGAAATACTCGGTGGCGGTGATGATGAATGTATGACCATCAGATGATGGTGGGTGAATCTTGCCAATCAAGTCAAAACCCCATTGGGAAAATGGCCAGGGTGCTAGGAGAGGTTGAAGATCTTGTGCTGGAGCGTGGATCAAATCCGCATGCTGTTGACATGGAAGGCATTTCTTTACAAATTCGCAAGCATCATGTTCCAATATAGGCCAATAGTATCCAGCCTGTAAGATTCTTTTGGCCAGAGCCATACCATTTGAGTGAGCCCCACAAATACCACCATGTACTTCTGTTAGTACCATTTGGGCTTCGGTTTCATTCAGACATCTCAGGAGGATTCCATCATACCCGCGATGATAAAGCATATCACCAACAATGATGTATCAGGACGAACGATGGATAAAGGATTTACGTTGGTTGCGTGTAAGTTTTGGGGGTATGGTATTAGCACGGAGGTAAGTATATATGTTTTGGTACCACGGGGAGGCGGGACCTACAATATCACACACCATGTCAGACTCAGGAATGTCATATGCAGGGATTAACAATTGTTCGACCAGAAACTCACACTCTGTTCGATCCTTGGGCATGTCAATCAAAAAACCAATAGTGGCCATGGCATCTACTGCTTTATTCTACACCTTAGGGATTTGGTCAAACTATATGGCGGTGAAATATTTCTTGAAATCGTCCACCATGCGTTTATAGGGTAACAATTTGTCATCTTTTGTGAAGAATTCATCATTAACTTGTCTGATAACCAACAAGGAATCCCCAAAGACTTTCAAATGTGTAATGTGCCACTGTTTTGCGATTCTAAGGCCGGTGAGGAGAGCTTCATATTCTGCCATATTGTTGGTACAGGGAAACACTATCCTGAACAATTTGGGGATGTAGTCACCTTGAGGGGTGACTAATAGAATTCCTACCCCAGATCCATTATGGGTGTATGAGCCATCAAAATATAATGTCCAAGTCGGTGCTTCTGTCACTATGTAGATTTCTTCATCCGGGAATTCAGTGTCTAAGGGGTAAGCATCTTCCAATGGTGCTTCGGCCAATTGATCAGCAATAACTTGTCCTTTTATAGCTTTGCGCTCTACATACTCTATGTCAAATTCACTGAGGAGCATGACCCATTTTTCCATGCGGCTAGTCAGAGTGGTTCTAGATAATAGATACTTCAAGGGATCAATTTTAGCGATTAACTTGACTGGGTGGCTGAGCATGTAATGGCAGAGTTTTTGTGTACTAAAAAATAGTGCTAGGCAAGCTTTTTCCATAGGGGAGTAATTTAACTCATAGCCAACTAGTGTTCGGCTGATGTAGTATATTTCCCTTTCCTTGAGTGACTCATCATGCTACGCCAATAATGCCCCTAGTGTGATTGAGGTAGCAGAAATATAAAGCAGGAGGGGTTTTCCTAGAATAGGCAGCATCAAAATCGATGGATGAGCTAAATATTCCTTGATTTTATCAAAACCCATTTGACATTGTGGAGTCCATTGGAAGGCGGAATCTTTCTTCAAAAGATAGGTAAATGGCTGACATTTATCTGCAAGCTGGGCTATAAACCGACGGATGGACTGCATCTTTCCTTGGAGGCTCCTTAACTGCTTTAGATTGCGTGGAGGTGGCATTTCCAGGATAGCCTTTACCTTGGCAGGATCAACTTCAATACCTCTGTGAGAGACTATGAAACCCATCAATTTCCCTGATGTGACCCCAAAGACACACTTTTTAGGATTCATCTGCAACTTATAATGCTCTAACCGCTCAAATATCTTCTTCAGGATGGCCGGATGTTCTGCTCGTGTTTTGGACTTCCCTAATAGGTCATCAACATAGTCTTCCATGATGATATGGATAAGTTCATGGAAGATAACTGTCATGGCTCTCTGATATGTTGCCCCCGCGTTCTTGAGACCGAAAGGCATAACATTGTAACAGAAGTTGCCCCAAGGAGTTGTGAAGGCAGTTTTGTGTTGGTCTTCAAGTGTAATTCAGATCTGGTTATAACCAGAGAAGCCATCCATAAGGGACAACATCTCATGTCCTGCTGTTAGGTCAACATACATGTCAATATTAGGAAGAGGGAAATCGTCTTTTGGGCAGGCTTTGTTGAGATCCCTGAAATCCATACAGACCTGAATATCTCCGTTGGGTTTGGCAACTGGAACTATATTGGAGATCCATTCAGAGTAGTCAATTGGTCTGATAAAACTCGCATCCAGTAACTTCTCTAATTCCATCTTAACTAACAATGCGACTTGCGGATGCATCTTATGGAGTTTTTGCTTGACAGGTTTGGCGTCTGGGTGAATGTCTAAGTGATGGACCACTAAAGCAGGGTCCAAGCCTGGCATGTCTGAGTATGACCAGACAAAGTTGATGATTCCTTCTTAGAGTAACTACACAAAGATCAGATACTCTTGTTTGGAGAGTGACTTGGCTACATAGGTGATCTTCGGACTGTCAACAGTTCCCAAATTAACTTCTTGCGTCTCTTCAATCAGGATGGATGATCTGGAAGATAGTTGAGTTCCCATAAGGGGAAGATGAACATCTCCATCTTCTGGTGCCTCTTCGAGGTTTTCACCTTCAGATGCGTCCTTTATTTTTACTTTTTCCAGGTCAGGAAGTGCCTCAGGGAGGTTTTCACTAGATGACCTCTTTTTATTTTTCTTATTTTTATTTTTGTTTTTGTGACTGGAGTGTTCATCCTCCCCCAATCCCATAAGGTTGATGTATGTGTCCGCAGACATACTGACAGGTGTGGTGTTATGTAGGTCCCAGTCAATGAGTTCAGGGTGACGAAGGGATAGGCTGACGGTGCAAACGGATAGACATTCGAACATGGACAACAATTCAGTGTGATCGACATCATCGTACGCATGTATGATGGATTCCTCCTCGGGTATGTCTGCCAATGAGCCCTCATCCATGGTGATACTATGAGAAGTATTAGATGATGTTGCGAGGCTTTTCTGTTTGCTGTCATACCCAATTCCTACCTTCTTTGGTGACTGTGGTGTATCAACAGGTTGCAACCGCCCCTGTTTCTCTTTGCCTAGGCCTCTACCTTGATAGTTATGCTTTTCCATGAATTTTGTTGGCCAAGGGTACTTTTCTTGAAAATATTTATTTAGAGGAGTTTCTGGTTCAGGCTCTTCTTGGTAGACCCATTGGCTTATGTCTTCCTCTGGCGCATCAACCTTGACACTCAGAGATCTAAAAGTGGTAGTGGGAATGTTTTTACCGTTGAAGGTGATGATCTTGTCTTCTTTTTGTGTAGCATGTGAAGGTTGACCATACTCATGTGGTGACGGTGGCATGGTGGCTACATTGAGAGCCGTATGCATCTCATACTCACCGCACCCTTTGTCAATGATCTGGACTCTAGTGACTGAAGGATTAGTGGCAGAGGATGGAGTGGTGATTACGGTGGATGATGGATTGGAGGATAACGACTGGGATGCCCCCATTTTGACCCCAGGACAATAATGTAGATGGGGAAAAGATGCTTCTAAAGCTCGACAATACTCAAACGGTTGGGGGTCGGCATAGATGGTGACCTCTTGTCCATTGACTAGGAATTTGAGGCATTGATGGTATGTGGATGGGATGGCTTGCATAGCATGGAGCCATGGGCGGCCAAGGAGGAGATTATACGGTAAGTCTAGATCAAGGACATGGCAGGTAGTATATTGGAGCACAGGTCCCACTTGGATAGGGAGACTAATGATTCCTTCTGAATTTCTCTTTGCATTGCCATAAGCTTTGATTGTAATTATCTAGTTGCTTAGGTCCGCTTGAGTATACCCTACATGTTTTATGAATTTCAAAGTACATAAATTGAGGGCAGAGCCATTATCTACCAAGACCCTTTTTATTTTATGACGAGCGACTATGACTTCGATATGTAGGGGGCGGTTGTGATTGACGTCAATGTTGGGTATATCATCTTGGCTGAATTGGAGGTGATGAGACAAAGCCAAGTGTCCCACCAAAGCTTGGAATTGTGTGGGGTCGATATCATTAGGCACATGGGTTTCCTACAAGGTTCTATTGAGGATCTCTTGATGTACCGGGGAAGACTTAAGCAAGTCCAAAATGGATATATGAGCGGGGGTCTTCCCTAGGTGATCAAGGATGTTATATTGGGAGTTTACAGGAGTGGGTTGGATGGGCACAGAGGCTGCAGGGATGGTGATGCGGGCTCGTCGTGTAGTCACAGCACATTGGGGGTCTTTTCCTTTAACGTGTATCATGGATACTCGGGGTTCCACCTGCTCAATGTAATGAATAACACCTTCATAATTGAAGGGCACATTCTTGTAATTCACATTATTGGTGCTGTTGTTTTGGGGATGACTAGTGGAGGTGCTAGGACCTTGACTATGATTTGGGAAGGCGTTTTGATAGATTTACAGTTGAGCATTGGACGACGAAGGTTGACTGGGGTCAACCTTGATATCTCCTCGATTGATGAGTTCTTGGACATAATTTCTCAAACCCTGACACTTATTTAACGAGTGTCCCTTGATCTTATGGAAGTCACAATACTCGTTTTCCTTAAACCATGCTGGTTTAGGTTTTGACTCGTCGAATGGCTTGGTGACAGGGTATGGGATGGGGTAATTGATTTGTAACAATTTATTAAAAACAACACTCAGGGGTTCACCCAATTGGGCATATTGACGTTTGGTGTTCCCCCGATTATTTTGGTTTGACTGTTGAGGGGGATGAGGTGCCCCCTGTGGTACAGATATGGCATTGGGTATAGACTATTGTTGCTTTTGAGATGCATTAGCTATTTGGACATGTTTAGTGTCTGTCACTCTGTCATTTACCGCATTCTTGTTCTTATTCCAGAACCGTGGTTTATCTCCAAATGACCTTTCTTTATCATGACTATGTATTTTGATGTGTCCTTTAGCAATGAGGGAACGTTCAAGGATAGGTCCCTTTTCCACTATCTCTGCGAAGGTGGTGACACAATGTAGTCTAAAATTATGGGCCATGTCAGGATGAGAATTTTCCACAAAAAGGGTAACCATGTCTTTTTCTTTCAAAGGATTTTTCATTCGACTAGCTAATGCACGCCACCATTGGAGGTAGCTGGTAAAGGTTTCTCCATCACGTTGTTTCTCTTTCAGGAGATCTAAGGTGTCTGTATCCTTTTGCAAATTGAAAGAGAAATAGGACACAAATTTCTCTGATAAGTCTGCAAAAGTTTTTATGGACCCCTTTTCAAGAGTCATGAACCAATCTAGGGCATGGCTTGCTAGGCTTCATGGGAACAAGCGCAAGAGATAGTTATCACTGTACATGACTTCTTGACATTGTGAATAAAACTACTGCAAGTGAGCTTTAGGGTTTTTGTCTCCCTTGTACTTGTCAAATTTTGGAATCTCAAATTTTTTAGGAAATGGGATCAATGAGATGGATGGATCAAATGGATATGGGCATATATCTTCAAATTTGAATGATTGTTTTGTAGCCCCAGCTTGAAGATCCTTAAGTGCAGCTTTGATTTCCAACAAATCCGAGCTAGCCAGTGGTGGATTTGGGGGATGTTGATGATAGAATGATGAGGGATCTTGCTGAAATGGCGTCGGATTGTTGAAATATGGGTTTGGATGATTGGATGATGACATGGCTTGCTAGTAAGATGGGGGATTGTGTTGATATGGGGGTTGTTGTTGTGGGGCATAATATGAATTTGTTTGGTAAAGGTGCGGGGTAGGTTGTTGAGGAACTTGGATAGGACGTGTGTTGGTTTGTTGGTATTGAGGGTATTGTTGTGATTGTGGGGAGGTCGCATAAAGCAGTTGTTGGAGAAATTATTGTTGGTTGTGGTAGTAGTAGTGTTGTAGAGGTTGTTGTGGTGTCGAGTGTTGTATGGACTAAGGTGGGATATTATGTTGTGGTTGAAACTTTGGACGCAAAAGGGACATGAGAAAGGGAGATATGGTTTGGGCAGTAGGTTGAGATGGATTGCCTTTTGATTGGTAGGATGGTTGTTGTGAAGAGGTCAAAATATTGTGTATAGGTTGTTGCGGATGAGATGGCAGAGGTAGCGTAGGCGTATTTTGTAGAGGAGGTTGTTGGGTACCACTCAGAATGTTCAGCTAGGGTGTGCCTTGTGGAGGTATTTGAGACAGAATGGTAGATTGGGGAACCTGATGAGGTGGTAGATTTGTAGTCCCAGGAGGTGGAAGTGATGTGGCAAAGGAGGTGCCCCCAACGTTGACTGGAGGTTGGTTGGAAGGAATGGGTGTTATTACTGTTAATGGAGGGGATTGTGGAACACTTAGTGGCATGCTGTAAGCAAAAGGATTATTGGGATCAGGCACTTGAGGTCCACCTATAGCTGAGGTCAAAGCATGTGGGGGATAATTAACCTGATAAAGAACAACATTGCCAAATTCAGGTTGATGCCAACCCTCCACTGGAGGAACATTGGAGAAGTATGAACCTTCGGGTGCATTTTGGGACTCTTGGAGTATGTTAGATGGGGCACCCCTATATTTGGAAAAGTCAACATTGGAGGGGGGTTTAACACCCTTCTCAATTAGATGGGCCAATATTTCTTCCCCATGTTTCTCAAGCAAACGATTAGTCATTTGCACATTGGCAGGGTTACTAAAATGTTCCTCAAGTGTGAGTTCAGGTTGATTAACCATACTCTCTTCTCCATGTGGCGAGTTATTCTGATTCTCTGTGTTAGAGTGTGATGAAGTACCATTATGGGGATCGTGAGTGATGTTGGTACCTTTGTTAGGATCTGACGAGGAATTTTTGGGATCTTGAGGGTTGTTTGATTAGGCATTTGGAGCTTGACGGTCAGCCATTTTCTTTTTCTGTGAACGGGTCTGAACGAGCATGCAAATGTGGGATGAGCAGATTACTGACTTTGTCAAATGGTTCAATTATGATTGAATAAGGTGTGATTTGGATGGGGTTTTGATTTGGATCAGATTTTGTTGGAATATATATTGGATCGGATTGGATTTTGATTGGATTGGATTTGGGTTGGATTGGATTTGATTTGAATTTGATTGGATTGGATTGGATTTGATTTGATTGGATTTGATTAGATTGGTCTTGGATTTGATTTGATTAGATTGGATTGGACTTGGATTTGATTTGATCAGATTGGATTTGGGTTGGATTGGATTTGATTTGAATTTGATTGGATTGGATTGGATTGGATTTGATTGGATTTGATTGGATTGGACTTGGATTTGATTTGATTAGATTGGATTGGACTTGGATTGGATTGGATTGGATTGGATTGGATTGAATTGGATTTGGATTGGATTTGGATTGGATTTGGATTGGATTGGATTGGATTGGATTGAATTGGATTTGGATTGGATTTGGATTGGATTCGATTTGATTGGATTGGATTTAGACTATTGGATGGGTATGATTGGATGGTAAGATATGAGAGGGAGACCTTGAGTTTAATCAAAGGAAGTTACCCTTAACAACCAAAAGCTTTTATTGATTAAGAGGGGTGATTACGACACTGAATCCACCTTAAGATAGGAATGGATTGATTGGGTCAAATCTGATAACTTATGCCACCGAATTCACCTCAAGATGGAGGCAAATTGATTGGGGTCAAAGTTAAAGACTAATAATCAAGTTCAAGTGCTATGGTCAATTTGGATAACCGCTTTGTAATACAAGGTTAAGGTGGTTTGGTTATGGGTGGTGTTTGGAGATGCAAATGGTAAGAAATTATTGGTGGATTAGGGAGAAATTAGAATGAATGGGGGATTAAGGATAATTGTAAAAAATGTATGGGGATTTAGAATGGTTGAATGAAAGTTTGGAATAATGAGACGGAGGTTTAAAATGGTCAAATGGAGGTTTTTGGAGGTTTAGAGTGACAAAACGAAGGCTTGGGATGATAAGGTGATGGTTGGGAATGGTTAAATGATGGTTTAGAGGCTAGATGGATCCAAATGGGGTGATTTCAGGTGTTCAGGAAGGCAGATTCGCCCTTTTGCAACAAATCAGAGGCGTAATTGCACTTCTGCAGAAAACAGGAGGGCGTAGTTGCACTTCTGCGATAAAATAGGGGTGTAATTGCACTTTTGCGATAAAACAGAGGCATAATTGCACTTCTGCGGTAAAACAGGGGCGTAATTGCACTTCTGCGGTAAAACAGGGGCGTAATTGCACTTCTGCGGTAAAATAGAGGCTTGGTTTGATGAAAATGACTATGGCAAGGACTTTAAAATGATAATGTTAAGGCCAAATTATCAAAAGCTCACTGATTTCTCACAAGAAAACACTCTCAAGCAAATACAACCCTATGATTAGTGTTAAGGGTATGGCCAAAGTGGTCTTAATCTAGGATGCACAAGGTATCTAGGGAGTCCTCGATATACTCTCGGTACATGAGGCACAACCGTGAACACCAACCTGTCACAAGCGTGAGTCGGGAACCCCAACGAGATACTAAAGGGCTCGGACCAACTCTTCACGTCTATCTAGGTATCACCCTAGCTTCAACGCTCCGCCAATTACGACGTGAATGGATTAGGGTACAACTTTCTCTCTCCCCCCTTTGTATACCCCACCGGTACGCGTGGTTGGAATTGTCCCTTGGGGTGATGAAATCTCCAAGCAGGTCCCACTATGGAGAAAGCACTAACCGCTTCCAAATACTCCCCAGGCTCACACGATGTGCAAGGGGAAAGTGAAAACAAGCTAATGCTCCCTTTGGGTAACACAAAAGAAAAAGACAAGAACAGAAAGCAATAAATATTACTCCCTCTAATTAAGCTATGTTCTTAGATTAATGCAAACAGCAAGGATAATTTAAAAAAGATTGAGCAAATGGATAGTGCTACAAGCAAATATTAGATATTTTATCTTGCTTTCTCCATCAACTTCACAAGAATATGCTGCAAAAAGTTAGCAAAAAACACATGTATGCCTGCAAGAACAATGTTAATGAGAGAAATAGAAAATAAATCCAAAATCAAAATAATAATTTTACCTTCCAAGGGGTGCAGTCGCCCTTCTGCAACAAAACAAGGGCATAATTGTACTTCTACAGAAAACAGGAGGGCATAGTTGCACTTCTGCTGAAAATAGGAGGGCACAATTGCACTTTTGTAGAAAACAGGAGGGCGTAGTTGCACTTCTGCAGTGACCAGGAGGGCGCAATTGCACTTCTGCAGAAAAGTGAGTAAAAAAGTGATTTTCAGCCAACATGGGCACACATGACCTTCTGCAGTAAAAAAGTGATTTTCAGCCAACGTGGGCGCACACGCCCTTCTGCAAAAAAGTTAGTAACAAAGTGATTTTCAACCAACGTGGGCGCACATGCCCTTCTGTAGAAAAGTTAGTAAAAACAAGTGACGTTCAACCAACGTGGACGCACACGCCCTTCTGTAGAAAATTTAGTAAAAACAAGTAAAGTTCAGCCAACATGGGCGCACATGTCCTTCTGCAGAAAAGTTAGTAAAAACAAGTGAAGTTCAGCCAATGTGGGCGCACACGCCCTTCTGTAGAAAAGTTAGTAAAAACAAGTAAAGTTCAGCCAACGTGGGCGCACACGCCCTTCTGTAGAAAAGTTGGTAAAAACAAGTAAAGTTCATCCAACGTGGGCGCACACGCCCTTCTGCGGAAAAGTGGGGCGTAGTTGCACTTCTGCAGCAAAACAAGGGCGTAGTCGCCCTTCTACGATGTGTTCCTGCAAAAACCTAAACAACAGCAAACATAAAGTATGGGAACCCGTTTGTGGGTCCCACCGGGTGTGCCAGAAATGTATACCTTGGAATTTATCCTATTCTAGTGCATAAAATGACTCAAAATACGAATGGTAAAATAACCAAGGACACCTCAAGATTATCCAAAAGAGAGTGACAAAAAAATAAGGAAAATAGATAGCACAAGACAAATGGTTTTACCTTCCTTATTGATGACACCCCTTTGATTGGCCCTTGATGTAGCTAAAATGGAGGATTTAACTATATGGTTGGATGCAAATGCGAGTGAGTGTAATTGTAAGCTAGATGAGTGCACAAAATGGCAACATGTAGTTGCAAAATGACTAAGTCTTCCTAAATGCCCTTGAGGAGGGGGTATTTATAGAGAAACTTGAATTCTCTAGAGAATTCAATGGTCAAGATTGTTCCAACAAGGTCAAGATGAAGGGCTATGGTGGGTTGAAAACCCACAAGCCCTCACATCTTGACATGTGGAGGGTGAAGTGGCCAAAGGGATATGAGATGGAGATGAGTTGTCAAGAAGGTACATGAGGTGAAAAAAGGACATGCACCTTGAGGAGTGAGGAGATTTCCACAAAAAGGGATTTCTTGTCCCCAAGTGGGAGTGAAAGGAACCTTTGAGGAATTTTGGCATTCCTCAAAAATCTACATGGGAAAAGGAAAGGTGGTTGGAGATATAAATGTGAATTAAAAATTCACATTCCTAAGATGATCTAGAGGGTAAAAGGTGGGCTCCAAAAAGGTGGGACTTGGTCACATGTGGAGATTGTGACAAGTCCAAGGTTCTAGAAGCCTTGGAAGAATGGAATGTGAATTAAAAATTCACATGTAAAGGAGAGGAATATAGGACAAATAAATGTGAATTAAAAATTCACATGGGAAAGGGGGTCAATATCCAAAAGGGAAAAATGGAAGGATTGACCAAAAAGTGGTGTTAAATTTAGCTAATGACCTTGGTTAAGGTTGTGCAAACATTAGATTAGGCTAATTAATAGAGGATTAGAGGCAAGTGGCAAATGTAGGAGGATGTGATATTAATCTCCGATTAAGAGGATGCACATCATAATCATGAATTAATTAAATTAATTCAGATTAGTGTGAGGTTATGGAGGATGTGACAAGGAGAGAGAAAGTGAGGAATTTTAAATTGATTTTAAATCAAAAAGGGGGAAAATGACTAAATTAAATAAATTAGCGTATTTATTTAATTTAGAGAGGAATAAGGTGAAAGGTGAAGTATTAATTATTAAGTTAAATACTTTACCGACATGAGACAAAAGGTGCAATATTAATTTAGTAATTTAATCATATGGAAGTGATTAAATTTAGATTTCTACACTATGTATTCAAAGACTAATTAACAGCTACCTAATTAATTAGTTATCTAATGATACAAGGATAAATGACAAATATGGAATTGACTACTTTAACATGTCTGAAATGTCACATGGACCTATTAGCTGGCACGCTACATTTATTGTGACTTTTGAGTGCTTAATCCATCTACATGCAACTACAAATCACATCCCATAGTTAAAATGTCCACAAGGATATTTATAATTATTTCTTTCTTTTTATTATTATGTATTTAAAGACTAATTAACAACCACCTAATTAATTAGATATCAGATGAAAAAAGAGTAAATGATGTTAGAATTGCCAAGATCTAATTGCAAACCTGAAAATTACCTTCCACAGAAGAGGAAAATGAAAAAGCAGAGATTACATAAAAACATGCAATTTGATATATTTGAAAAAGACCAATTAATTACAAAAGATAATTTGCTTTATAAAATCAAAGATTCCTAAACCTAATCTTATCTTGAGCAACAAGTTAGCTCGATAAGATAAAGATGAGATCCTATAACTTAGGAATTAAATAAATCCTAAGTAAACTTATGTAAGTGTAATTAAATATTAATTACACTAACACCCCCCATAAGTGCAACTTAAGGAGAAGTAGATTATTATGCAAATATGAGTCCTGACAACAAGGCCTAATCAGGTACTCATGTACAAATGTAAAGAGAGAGAAACCCCCCTCAATGAGATGAACTACTGTGAAGAAACACTGGAAGAGCTCTGATACCATGTTAGAATTACCAAGATCTGATCGCAAACCTGAAAATTACCTTCCACAGAAGAGGAAAACAAAAAAGCAGAGATTGTATAAAAACATGCAATTTGATATATTTGAAAAAGACCAATTAATTACAAAAGATAATTTGCTTTATAAAAGCAAAGATTCCTAAACCTAATCTTATCTTGAGCAACAAGATAGCTCGATAAGATAAAGATGAGATCCTATAACTTAGGAATTAAATAAATCCTAAGTAAACTTATGCAAGCATAATTAAATATTAATTACACTAACAAATGAGAGCTACCAACTCCATAAAAATTCCAAAGTTAACATGTAAATATCAAGGTATCCAGATTTAATACTCATTGCATTCCCCAGAAGCCCATTCTCCTGAGGAGTTTTTCAAATCAGTTACAAATCAGTTCACTTGCCTTATAAATACTTTCATATTTTTCATGTCTACCTATGAGAACGGTAACCACGACATCTGACAAAATTTAAATGCTTGCTGGCACAAAATAGGTTTATACTGCATTCTTTTCTCTATCTCTATGCAAATGAAAATTTGTATTCTGCTATGGTAAATTCTCTAGTGCATTAGGTACTTTAAAGTGCAATTTTTTGGATGTTGCTCTTGTTCTAGGTTTGATTCTTGTTGGGGGTTATAACTACCTACTATTGTACTAGTTTCCCATTTTTTCTTCTACATATGCATGAATATATATACAACTAATCATATATAATAGTTTTTCTTTTACAAGTTTTTTCAAACAGTTCTCCTATTTTCTGTATGCTCCCATTGTTTGCAATTATGCCTATGAGGACTATATCCATGACTTATATTAAAATACCTCTATCTTTTATGCTTTGATGACAACGGAAAAGCTCAAAGCAACACACTGTCGACTCATTGTTTGAAAGCTCTCATTATCACACACGGCATAATTTTCGTTCCAAAGTACTCTTTATGGGACCACTTTGCAGTAAACCAAAATTTACAAGCTTTATAGGGCTCACATGCATGAAGTAAAATGGACTAGAGGGTTTCTATATAATTCCTATCAAACGCAGATATTTTTTCTTCTACAAATGCATGAATATATAAACAACTAATCATATATAATAGTTTTTCTTTCACGATTTTTTCCAAACAACTCACATGTTTTCTCTATGCTCCCATTGTTTGCATTTATGCCTATGAGGATGATAACCATGACTGTTAACAAAATCCCTCTATACTTTATGCTTTGATAACAACAAAATAGCTCAAAACAACACATTGTCGACTCATTGTTCGAAAGCTCTCACTATCGCACACGCTGACATAATTTTGGTTCCAAAGCCCTCTTTATGGGACTGCTTTGCAGTAATAAAAAAATATACAAACTTCAGAGGGCTCACATACATCAAGTAAAATGGACAATAGTGTTTCTACATAATTCCTATCAAACACAGATGAAACCTTCACATTTCAACAAGAAATTCAAATAGATAATACTAAAAGTAGTTTAAAATACGAATGTATAGTCAAAGTATACGAATTCCTTAAAGCACTATGAAACCCTCCTTGCATTTCTCATATCAAATAGATGAAAACAATAGAAAGTTACCTCTTGTGACCTCAAGAAATTCATCTCTCACTGTCCAATGTGTAACTCTGCAACTACAAAATCCCTTGCTTGGCCAACACTATGAAATTATCACCTCAAGTAACTCGTTTCTAGGTCTAGACTCTGCAACTATAACATCTCTTGCTCAGTCGCTACAAACTCTTCCTTAGAACACACACTTACGAAACACAAAAACAACAGACACAAAGTAATAGAGATGCATAACAAGTGACTTAACTCTATATTCAATGACCAAAGTACCCTGGTCACGCATGGCCACCAAGCCATTCCAGTGCCTTCACCTCGAGCTAGATGCCATTTAATGCATTTAATTTGTATTCATGCATTATGTACATCTACCTGCCAGTTTTCTAAACTATGCCTTTGCTTAAATTTATTTAATCAATTTATGTGCTCACGTTTTCCTGATATTTTAATGCATTTAATCTGCATTCATGGAGTACGTACCTCTAGCCGCCAACTTCTAAACTATACATTTTCTTAAATTTATTTACTCAATTTATGTGTTCGCATTTTCTCAAATTTTTAAAATAAAAATGATTTATAAAGCTACTCAGATGAATAGAAAAATAGATAAATGCTAATTTTCCAATATATAAAATAGCTCTCCAAATTCAAACTATACAAAAAAATAAGTAATATGTTAAATGGTGAAATGTGATTGGCCGATGATGCCAGTTAAAAGCATTCCGGGTGAATGCATAAGTATTCTTGCCTGCTGGCAGGAACTAATAAAAGAATTTAGAGTGAGAAAGTTAGTAGCATGTTGGATCTATCGTAAAAAACCCTCAACATGGTTGAAATTACTCTGATAAATCCTCACATTTTTTCCAATTATGTGCTACCTAAAATTGTGAAGTATGATTTTTTGCCATTTATCTAATTCAATTGCTTCTATCATGAATTGAAGAAAGATAGGGGGTATCCCTATAATATTATTTAAAATTATGGGGGAAACCTTATAAGTCTATGCCAATTTTTTATAATTGGAGACAAAAATAAATATTTTACCTTTGATTGAAATCACCCCATTGGTTTTCATCCAAAGGGTAGAATTAAGCAATTTCTCTTAAAAAAGGTCAACCTCTTGTAAAAAATGATAAGAAAACCTTCTAATTATAACTATAATTTATATGGGTTGTGTGATGACAATTTTATGCATAATATTAAGGATAATGGTTTCTTGATTATGGATAATGATTCAAACAACACTAAAGATTGGAATAACGTTATCAAATATTTGAAAAGAAAATTCAAAAATTAAAATTAAACAAAACACTCACATGATTTATAAAGTGAAATAAATTTAAAAATATCCTAAAATATTTGCATAGATTCAAGAATAACCCAATTTGAACCATACTTACCCCACATAGTCTTCAAGGGGTGTATAATCTTATAAAAGATTTACCAAAAACAAAAATCATTAAAAAAATAGATAGCATGATTTAACATATTGAAACCAATTAAAAAAATTCTCATAGAATAACTAAAGAGCTTGGCATAACCCAAGTTTACAAGTCATAGAAAGTGAGTCCAAGATTTACAAGTTAAAATAAAAATTAAAAAAATTTAAATAACATGATTTAATAGATCAGAATTAGGGATAGGTTTCACACTAAGGTTATTATTAGGATTAAGGATAGGGTTATAATTAGATATAGAATTAGGGTTAGGGTTATAGTTTAGATTAAGGTTTACTTTACAATTAGAGATAGAATTAGAATTAAGGTTAGGATTATGATTAGAGATAGAATTAGAATTAGGGTTAGGTTTCAAGTCAAGATTATAATTAGGGTCCAGCTTATAATTAGATGTAAGCTTTATTATATAACTATAAATACATTAATCTAGATATTTCTTATTCAAATATTTTAAAGATTTTTTAATTTTAAGTATATTAAAATAAAAAACTTGTAAATTTAGGAAAGTTCTTCCACACTCAATTTTCTAAGTTTTAGAAACTTCTTTTTCGAGGTAATAGTTTAACATATTCTTTGTATATCTTATCTTTATAAATAATATTATAGAAATTATTTAATTTATATGGTAAATAAGCTAGTTTTAACTACCATCCATATTATGCTACAAAATCAAAATATTATGTTACAAAATCAAATAAGATATAAAATTATAATATTATTATTTAATATATTAAATTATATTTTAGATCGTATAAATGTTACATATATATTGTATATATATTCTAATATTATAATGATGTCAAAATTATATATTAGATATTATATATGTTACATATGTATTTTATAGTGTATATATTACAATATTATAATATTTTGTTAAATTAATAATATAATATATTATTTATTTGAATTCATTATTAGATTATTTTATATATTTGAATTTAATAGAATGGAAAATATAATAAATAAATATGAGTATAAATAAATATATATTTATATATAGTATTAAACAAATTCACATAATGTATTATTAAAAAGAATGTTGTAGTAAATATATTGACTTTATGGTTAATCATATAAATTAACTTGTGAAGAATTTTTATAAATATATCCATTTTATCTAATGAGTATATTATATGTAATGCTTAGGATTAGATGGTAGTTAAAAAGAGAAAATAGAATAAAATAAATAAATAAAAATAAACAGCATGAAGTTCAACCATGCTCTCCATATGATCTATTGTGTTTTATTATATTATATAGTAAATATATTGACTTTATGGTTAATCATATAAATTAACTTGTGAAGAATTTTTATAAATATATCCATTTTATCTAATAATGGAAGGGCCAAAATTGTTTATATTAGGTGAAAATTGTGCACCAATTAGATTCAACAGAATTGATTTTTGAAATATATTTTGTTATATAATTCGCATCTATACATTGATAATAGATTGAAAAAATTCAAATAGAAAAAATACTCAAGTTCTCATTGTTTAAAATGAGAGTTATTAATAACTAGTTAAATTTTGGTGGTGCCTATAGTTCTCTAGCAGAAACTAAAAAGGAATTGAATACATTGCTTTGACATTTATTATGATATTTAGCCTTACTCGAACAAAACCTTTATTAATGAATTTCAAAATTTAGTATCTTTTGTTGTGCATTAAATTTTAAAAGGACCTTAATAGAATATATTCCTAAATAGTATATTTCACATTAAAATATTCTCTTTAAAAAAAAAAAATCCCCTTAAAAAGCATAGTGGGATTTTCTTAGAGGTTTAGGTCTTTCCTTCTTTTACTTTATAAAGTAAGTTAAAAAAAAAAACTATATATAGCTTTTCTTTTTTATCATGATGAGTATATATATATAACAATTTTAATTGTGATACTTACCTTATTCTTTTATATTTTTATAATATCTATTTTTATTTAATTTTCTTTTTTGTGTCAATTTTGTTTTAATATATATATATATATATATAGATAATTTAATGCTATCATAGCATATGATAAAATAATTATTCATCAATAAAATTTATTTAAGTGAAATATATCGAAATTGAGAATCGCATGTGAATTAAATTGTATTTATGTTAATAGGAGCATTTAATCTATTATATCATTAATACTCTAACAATACTATCACTACAAGCATAGTTAACCTTGCAATGAATATATTTTGATTAAATTCCTTTGAAGTAAACCAATATACTATTTTTTAATTAAATTTATTATTTTGAAATCACCAATATATATATATATGTTTCATTTCAATGTTAATTATTTTTTAAGTGAATAAAGGTATAAGTTAGGAATCTTTAATTAAAAGAAATCTAGTTTAAATTTCTTTTTTTTATTTTATAAATTAGAATTTTTTTCATTGATTTAGATAAAAAAAAATTAGTTAAATAGGGAAACATCTTTGTAAATAAAAAGGTAAAATGAGTATGGGAAATAATGTACAAGTACATTTAATTTAGTTTTTAATTACAAGTTTAGTTAAAATTAAACTATTTACAAATTCTTTTACTAATGATCTATGAATTGCATGTATGTAATATTTTTTATTAAATTATTTCCATAAACAAACATGTTATATTTGAATTAAATTTATCATTTTAAGTAAAAAAATATAAATATATAGGTTGTATTTTAAAAATTTAATTATTTTAAAGTAATGTTATTATTCTGGTGTATACAGTTGCTAACACTTTTAGGTTAGATCTGTTTGCAAGTGCATTTAAAAAATAGTTTTAATTTCAAATTATCAAAAGTTAAATTTAATTACAATTTCTTTTATTAGATTGTGATTGCAATGAAAGTGCTTCGATTGGAATTAAAATTAGAATTAGCCAAGGGGGATAGTGAATTTTTAATTAAAGTTATTTAGTTTAAAAGTAATTAAATGTATACATTACCTTTTTAATTAAATTTATTTATTTCGTAATAACAAAGTTATAGGTTATATTACATATTCTAGGGCTTACTCATTTAAAGGACATTATGATCTAAAATACATTTAATTATAGTTAATCATATAATAATTCTTTACACTGTCTTGAGTAGGATTAGATTATGTTTACGTATAAGTGAAGAGATATTTACAACTTATTTTGTTCATGTTAGATTGTTATTTAGTTAATTTGGATTCTCCTTTGTATTGATTCATTATGCATACTAGTGGTTCCATGATTGATGTTATTTTTCCTTGACTTATTTTTCTATCAAAGTAATCTTTATGTTTTTGGATGAGTTGGGGACCCATCCAAGCTAAAGTCATTTCCCTCAAATAAGTCATGGGTGTAAGGTTGTTAGACTTCCAGAGGCATTGGGAAACCTATTTGTGTTGAATCTTTCCATGATCGGGTCTTTGTGTTGACCTTTGAATCTCTGTGTTGAGCTCATGGGTGTACATTGCTTCATGGTTTCTTTTCCTTTCTATGGTTGTGACTTTGAGTGAGATGGTTCATACCTTGCTCTTGCTTCTATCTTGTGACCTTTTATGTTGGTACACCCCTTGATTGTTGTGATTTTTATTTTTGGAACTATTTGGGAGGGTGGCTCTTCATGTGGGCTGACACATAAAGAGGATGTTAGGGTAACCCATGGAAGAGTTTTCTAATCAAGTGATAATGTAATTAATGTACTAGTGTGTTTGGGTAGTTAAACATTAACCAAGATTAATTATGTATCTCACCCATATCATTAGTGCTCTCTCACACTAAGGATGGGATGAGAAGACCTAGGTAGGTGGTCCCACATGAGTCACCCTATGGAGTGATGCCTTGAGGTAGGAAACTTGGATAACCATAGATGGAGGCAGTACCTTGTGATAGGCTACGTAGATAATCCATGTAAGGCCATGTGATGACACTCTCCCATAGTACTCATGTACTTTCCTTTGCTTGATAGCCTATGGAAGTGTTGATGTAAGTGTTGATGTAAGTTTTGATGTTGTTTTATGTCAGTGTTGATGCAGTCTTGTTTGCTTGATCTTGTTTGGACATGGACCCTTTCTTGTCATTTCCTGGCATGGGGGTGGACCTTCGGGTACACGTGGTCAGGTGGAATGTGCTATGCACCCATTGGGTTCCTAGGATGTGTTCATGATATAGATGTGAATGCAGTGTTCCAAAGCTTTGCTTGGATGAAGAATTTTCTTCATTTTGTACCATAAACCTCATTTATGTAATTATCCTTGTACTCAATGTATTATTTCTGATGACATAAGGGAAGCTCTATTTAATGTACCATTGTATCCTTGATGCATTGTATCTATGGAAAAACACTCCACAATTATAATATTGAATTATGAATTTTAAATAAAATCAACGATGTTTATCTTTTCATCTCTTTTGATCATGAATGATCATAAGTTATCATCTTGTAATCTTGGTTGTGCATACACTTTCATTTGATAAAATTTTATCCATCATAATGAAATTTTCGTGTACCCCAGAAGATATGAATGACTTTGTAAATGCATAATTTTTGTTCCTATAATACATGTACATATTCATCGTATGTAATGTTTCACTTATAAACATTTTTAAAAAAATGCAATATTTGTTGTCCTTTGGGATTTACATGGTGGGGCATTACACATTTACCACTAGTAGTACGAATAGTAGGCATCACCTTAGAGTAACACTCTTCAAAAGAGAAGCATAATAAACTCCTATAACAGGGGGAGACCCATCCATTGAAACCCCACCTATACTACCAAGCAGAGGCACATACCCATCCACAACCAGTAGCATATAGCCACTCACAGCAGCCCACAAAGCAAAACTAGGAGTAGAGGAGCCCCCACAACACCTAGTAAAAAGAGATGTGTAGGATGCATCCACAAAAAGCTTAGTAACCAAACGAACATGACCCCATTCAGTCCCAACCAATAGCACAACCTCGTCCAAATCATGTGCATCATTCAATAGAGATTTTGAATGGATGCCAAAAACAGCCCATGTTGAAGGGAGATCACCACAATCAGGAACAAAGGGAGCCCCATCCATAGAAGGGCTACCCCCAGTTGAATGTATAGGGGTCATTCCTAGAACCACCTCTTCATCCCCATTCAAAAACTAATTTTCCCATTGGCTCTTTCCCAACGCCGCTCTACTCTTCTTCACTAATATTCAACACTAATTTTGTTGTAGATACAATACCACCTCTATTTTCCAACACCACCTTTGCAGATTGAAGAGGGATATCAACTTGGAAAACTAAAATCATTTTTTAATCCTCATTGTAATAGCTTATGATTTCCAACTTTGCTTTTCATTTTCTATTTTAGGACAAGCTAGCATTACTTTGGGCTTAAAATTAATCATTGACTTAATATTTTCAAGTTGGATAAAATAAGTTACTAGACCATTGCAATGAGGGACTAAAATTGAACAAGGAAAACTCACACTCATTTTGGTGCTTAAAATAAATTCACCATTTATTTTAAGGTTAAAATGAACAAGTGCTTGAATTGTGCAATCTTTTCTTTGACACACTTTGAGTAGGTATCCTCTCCCCATGTGCTTTGTGTGATCTTGGGTGAAGAGAAAAACTCAAGGTCTTACTTTCTTGATTTTTGTGCATTGAGGTGTTTATCATCTCCCCTTGCACCTCTTGGTGATCTCGGGTGACAAAAAACATCTTGATTCTTTTTGCACATTTGTTTTCAAGTCAATGTGTTACCTTTAGAAGGGCCTGCCTCCCAACTTAAGAGAGGGAATGACCTAAAGTAGTTCTTTCCTATTTAGTATACTATATAAATGAAATGGTGGTGATGAAATTAATCAACTAGATAGTGTGGTTGTCCCATAGTGACAAGTGCCACCCCTATTATATGTGTGATGCGTTAAAAATCTCTTCTTAGGAAGAGACTAGGAGGCCTCTTATTTGAGCTAATCTTGCCGCATGTATGGCACCAGTGTCTTATCTTTGTAAACATGAAAAATATCTTGATCAACTAACTTTGATTCTTCTGTAATCACCCCCTTATTTACCATTTAACTAGTTCATCTTAATTCCTCTGTTGATCAATTTTATTTAAATCATTATCCCCTTTTTGATGAAATAAATCATCCTATTTATTTAATCCTAAAGTTTATCTTTAATTAAATAAACCAATCTTATTTAAATCAACATTAACATTAATATCATCCCCTTTAGCTGAATAAATCAAAATATTTATTTAACTAAATCTAAAATCATTTTCCATCTCCTTTTGATTTATTTCAATCCATAAAATATAATTCAAAAGGTAAAATCACCTAATCCTCTCTTAAGTTAACTAAATCATGATTAAGGTTAAATATAATGTAAATCCCATCCTCTAGCTTTTCCCACTTGCACAAATAAATGATTTTAATTAATTTATTAAATTTTCATTTTCCATCAACATGGCGTAAAAATGGAATATTCCCCCATTTCAAATCTTCCTCCAAGTGGACTTGTCCCTTCCAACATAGCATTAACTTCCCTCTTACATGTCCCCCACTTGGCATTGAAGACCCCTTCTTCTCCCTCCAACAAGCCAAATTTGAAATTTGAAAAGACCACCTAATGTCATTTATTGGCACATTCCTCAAAACTTGCACATGCTTGGCCCATTCACATGGTGCCAAGTGGCATCTTCCTATTGGTCAGATTTTTATCCCACATTCATCCCTTTGGACTCTTCTCTCATCAAAATATTCTATAAACAAAGGGGGATATTCTTCATTTTGATCATCCACAATCTACAACTTCATGCAAAATTACTCTCTTCACATTGAGAGCTAATTTTGTCTACTTCATATTATTTTCAACAATCTTTTTCATTGGCTTGTCAATGGTTGGGAAAGGGCCACTTTTCATATCAAAGTGGCACCAATCCACTATGGAATAGGCTATTCACTATGGTTTCTAGGATTTCAATTGGTTTGTTTTGTCGTTTTGTTTGTGAAGCATAATGGATTATTTCATAAAGAATGCTATTTTATTTGTTTTCTTTAAACTAACTTCATGAAGATGTATGAGATCATAGAATTTAAGTTTGGAAGCTTATGGTGTTACATATGGCGCTAGGAGGGCTACCTAATTCATTTTACTTCTATTTTGCTTGTATTTGAAAATTGTTCATTCTACTTTGTATCAAATAAAATAGGAATTATCTGGTTTGAGGGAATCTCTCACCCTTTACCATACTTCCATGTCATTAACTATTTCACTACTTGTACAATGGTTATCATTATCTATTTATTAGTGTAAATGCAATCCTTGGATATGAATATGAGTTTTCCTCTACCACAACCCCACACTGAAATGACAATAATGGAGTGGTTTGGCATGTTTTTATTTTTCCTGCAAATGTTACCCATTTTTTTACCTTGCACGTGTTCATAATTTGGGTATAATCTTGAGGTGAGTCACTGCCATCATTTTAGTTCTTTTAAATAGAGAGAGAGGGGATCTATGTGTGGTTTGGTTTCCTTTTATCGTGTCTTATTCCATTCTTAAACTATTCTATTATTAATTGTTGATAATAGATCATATGGATGGGGTCTTACCAGGTAGCAATATCAAAGTGCCATGTGCATTAGCATACCAGTGAAATGCAAAGCTGTAGCCAGTAACTATTTTTACTACGGACTAGATACGCATGTGAAAGTACCCTTGAAACAAAGGAACTAATTAATATTTCAAATAATGTGGATAGGACATGAGTTATCTTAAATCTGAAAAAACATAGAGCTCTATTGCCAATGTCTTGTTTAGTTTGCTCTGTTGCAGATTAGGATGAAATATTTATAGTTTGACTACTACATTATAATTGTAATATATCGAACTACAAAAAAAAAAGGAACACAACTACATGAAGAGATCTACATGTGAGTGGAAGTCAAACCTTGTGGGTGCCTATATCCAAGACCAAAGAGAATATGATTAAGTGTATGGAATGTGCTCCATTTTGTGCATATTATGCGTTTATGGCACAAATGGGATAATATTTCTTTCAGTCGTTCTGTTGAACAGTTCACATCCCTTCTCTATGCTTCCAATTTTGTTCACTTGCTTTATTGCTCCTCATCTACCACTCTATTGGAATAAACCATAGATCAACCATTTCATAGATCTGATAAGGTACTTATTTACCTACTACCAAGTAGGCATGAATGAAAAGCTCTCTTAGAAGTTTCACTTTGAATCTAGATGTACATATAATATGCATCTTTTAAATATCCTCTTCCTGGCTTGAGAGTCCTACCCAACTCAACCCACTGCCTGCCCACTGTGACAGTGCTCACAAACTAAAATTCGCCTTGGTACGGTAAAAGTCCCTTCATTTCATGGGAATACTTGTTTAGTCTTATTTTTTTTTGTTGTCAATGACTAGGTCTGGTATATGATTGTCAATACATTCATCATTATCCAATCACTTATGACCCCCGCATACATTCAACTAAAATACCTCTGTGGCGTATCAAGGTAGTTTGAAAATAGATCTCTATCAGCTGAGATTCCTCTTTGATATGAAATAATTTAAGATTGTAGTTTGATTCTTAAATTATCATACTGGTGGCCACTTAAAAAATGCATGGGAATGATGGCATGATGTGAAGGAAAATCATATTTTAAGCTTACTCAATCTAAGGGCGGTGCATTTCAAAGCCCATGTCAATTGTATAATCAACTTCAAGGGCATCTTGGTAGGAATATTTCTTAAATATGATTTATCTCTGCCATTTGGCATAAAAATGTTCCTGGTTTTATTACATCGTTCATTGCATTTTATTCCTATGTTTAAAATCTATAGATGAAACATCTTTTTTTTCCCAGCACAATAACCTCAAGAAAGCAAGTGAAGGCAGATGCATAATAGTCAACATTGGTATCAATGCTTGGTGTATTCCTTTAACTTCAAAGGTGATTAAAAAGGAAATTCACTATAGGAGGCCCGCATGGAAATGTTGGATGAGGGAGGCGAATGTTGTTCAAAGTGGATCTGTATTTGAAAATCATTTTTTTTTAGTATAGACTATTAATATCAATATTTTTGTCTATAGCTAGCTATTGCATATTATTGTTGGCATTAATTTATTGTTGAGCATTCTCTTTTAACTATCAGACAGTGAATGAATATCGATGTTGTAGTCTCACCAATGTTGCATTGAAAATCATATCCTAGATTGCAAGTAGCCCATCCCTCATTTATTATCATAATAAGAATGCATTTAAGATTACAACGATCAACTCCTAGGCATTGAATCCATAGTTTAGGTGACCAACTTATGAGATTATCAATACATGATTTAGACTTTTTTTATTAGTGTTTAAGGAAAAGGAACTTGTGCATTAATGGATATCATTGAATGCATTTACTTTTGAAAGTGTATTCATTATAATAAATTGTCATTGTTTCTTTGAAATAAATCGCATCCTTAATATTTTACTTTATAATGTTTTTGGGTGAAGGTTGACATTGGAATCAAGCATTGGAATTAGACGAAAACAAACCGAGATTGGAGTTGAAACGGAATTGGGCATTAAAACTTGAAATCAACAAAGCATTTTTAAATTCTTTGAGCTTCTATTTCATGCTTTAATTTTTTGTTTTAAACCAACTCTCATCTTTTTTTTGGGCTCTTAAAAGGAACACTTCAATTTCTTGTTACAAAAGGGCTTAAAATGAACTTTAGGACACAAACTTACTAGAGTTGGTTTTCAGATTTAACAATTGAACAAGGAAAAATTTCACATTTCCTTTGGTGCTATAAAAAGAAGTCATTATTGCTTTGTGGGATTAAAATGAACATGTGTTATCTTGTTTTGTGATTTATTACTCAAACTAACACCATTGAAAATACATATGTGTTTCTCTCGCTCCTCATAACAATCTTGAGAATCAAAGGATTTTTGGTGGTCTTAGGTTGGGATAAAGTACTTGCCTCCACACTTCATTTTGGGAAGTAAAATTGAACAAAACATCTTGCGAGTGTGAGTAAACCTATCACATGTATTCTATCTTTGTTCCTCAACAAAGATCGATCGAGTTACGGATATGTTTACTCACTTTTGCTTATCTTAGAGGGCCTGCCTTGTGGGAAAAAGTACTCACCCAAGGGAATGACCCAACCAGTAACACACTAAAGCCAAGTCTATTTCCAG
Source organism: Sequoia sempervirens (assembly GCA_007258455.2). Lineage (NCBI taxonomy): Eukaryota > Viridiplantae > Streptophyta > Pinopsida > Cupressales > Cupressaceae > Sequoia > Sequoia sempervirens. Next base: position 49,093,192 of record VDFB02281492.1, on the reverse strand, counting down.
CTGGGATATAAAAGTGGATACTGGAACAAAGGCCAGTATCACATGGTTGGCTCCAACAAGAAGGGCAACAATGGTCTCTTGCTGTATGGGTCAATCTCCATGAACAAAAAGTCCAAATTAAAACCCTTGTGTAGAAAGGCCATAATCCCTATCTATTTTTTGGTGCAAGAATGATCATTCTAAAGCCACCCCACACTTTTTATGGTTTTTAGTAGAAATGGAAAGTATGCCATGGGAGATTCATGGGTACTAATGCTTGGCTGCCCCAAAATAAGTTTTGAGCCATGGAGGGGAGTGAGTGGGTTCAAACATCTAACCATTCTCTAAAAATAAGCATAGCTGGACTTGTCCAAGTGGGGACTCAACAAATATAGTCTTTCATATCCATACTATTGTGTTTGTTCTTGGTTACAAAACACTTTCTTGTTTGAAAACATTTGGCAAAATAAATATTCAACATGAGCATCAAATATCAAACCATTTAGGAGAAGCAAATATGCTTGAACAAATTCACATGCTATTGCTTGCCCTTGGGATTTGTATCCTTAGAGGCTTCTAGGCATTTTAATTTCATCTCAATTTGCTCCTACTAGAGTAAACAATAGGTAAAATTTTGCTTTGATTTCCACATGATACACTTTGTGGGATGAGAAGAAGTTAAAACATTGGACATCTATTTTTCAAAGCTAATCAAGAAAGTGTTTGTGGTAAAAAAGAATCCATTAAGCAAAGATAAAAGAATCAATTGGAACCCATACATGTGCTTGGACTCTTTTGGTCATCTGGTTTTCATGAAAACATTAGTATTTTGGTTTTGAACTACTCTTAGAAAAAAGTATGTTCTTCAATATCTTGGTCTAGTAAACAAGTCCTTAGGTTCATTTAGGATCAAATCAAAAACTTCATTCATCCAAACATCTATCAAAATCCATTCCACCAAACAACTTTAGAGCTTTGGAAACATCACTGTCTAGACTTGGGTACATCCTTAAACCAAATCAAAATCATCTATTTAGTTAGGTGTGTTGGATGAATCCTTCCTCACACACTTAGTTAAATTATCACTTCTTTGAACAAGTTTATCCTAAAGATCACATCTAGCATCCTAAGGTTTACAAGTTCATTATCCAAATCAAAACCAATCCAATAAAATTAAATCCTAAAATTCTATCATTGATTCAAAGTTCCTAAAACATTCAAACACCCATATCATTCACCCATTTCATCCTTCATCTCATCATTGGTCCTAAACACCTTAGAGGTCACTTTTGCAACAAGGTCAAAACACAAGAAGAACATGGAATATAAACTTGATCCATACATCATGAGCAGTTTAAACCAACCAAACTATCAAAGTCTTACAATTCCAATTGATTATCAACACTCACATTTATACAATCCGTACATGGGATCATTATCTACAAACCTTGATGGTACAACAAATGTGAGTATGCCTTGTAAAAAGTTTGGAACACCTTTCTCGATGATAGATTTAAATCTAAGACCAAACCTAACAGTCTATCAATGAAACACCCAATGCATGAGTCTTCCACAACACATCATCATCCCACCAAATCCATACATGCCAAGTACAAGTTTTCCAAACATGAACATTTCAAATCCACACTTGGTAAACTTTGGGATAGATATGTTTGTGAATCGAACACAAATGTTGTTCAAATTCCAAACAATATATTAATGATTCCATGTATTGATCTAATTCAAGGTAACACCATGCAAAATCAAAGTTACCTAAATCAAGGCAATGTGATTCCCAACTACAAAAAAGTTCAATTTCAACCTATCATGCCAAATCTAAGAGTCATCGAAAATCAGAACATTGTCCAAAATCAAATTTTCCAAGATCCCATACAAACACCATAAGTATGCATTCCAAACCTGCTTGAACGAAAACTAAATCAGCTTTATCAAGGGTGTCTAAATCAAAATCAAGATCAAATTTCACTAGATCAACTTGCTTCACTTACCAAGATAGTCAATTCATTACACCAAGATCAATCACCACATCTCCAAAATCAACCACCACAAGGTCAATTCAAAGTGGAAATATCACAAGGGAGCAAACAAAAATACACAGCACTTGGGAAACCAATCGAATCAGTCCTGCAACAATTGGTACAAAAAAATCTCATCAAGCTCCCCATCTATGGGAACTGTCAAGAACCCCTAGTTAAAACACCACGGTATAACGAGGAGCACCATTGTGAATTTCACAAAACAAAGGGACACACAACATCAAGTTGTATTCGACTCAAAAATCTCATCCAAGACTTCATTGATCGAAAGATAATCACTATTGGTGATAGAATTGACAATCTCCCCACCACAATTGTTGAAAACAATGATCAAGATCTATCCATCAAAGAGCACATTGAAGATGTTTCTACTTCATCTGAGGGTCAAATCAATGTATATCAAGAGTTAGTTTCGATCATGATCAAAATTCAATAACAATACCCAACAATGATCCAATTCATGAAATGCCAACATCACTTGACCCTATTGGTGAAGACATTGACAATCTCTCTGCCACAATTGTTGAAAACAATGTTGAAAATCTATCAATCAATGAGCACATTGAAGATTTTTCTACCCCATCTGACGATCACCTTGCCATACATCAAGAGCCCTTTTTTAGTGATCTATTTCAAGGATTGTTAGAATTATTTGATCTTGTTGACATAATCCATGACCCATCGACCAATGATCATGTTGAAAATGTCTTTACATCACCTAATGAATTAGAGAAAATATCTCAAGAATTTATTCAAAATCATGATCAACATCTATCACCAGGGTCTAGCAATGGTCCTTTCCAGGACATTTTGACACCCTTTGACCTTATGGTTAGAGATACTGAAGGGATCCTCAGCTCAACATTTGACCTAAGTCCACTCAAAGATCAAGAGGATATTGAGCCATTCCCCATGCCTAATGAAGATGTCCAAGAACCCTTTGTAAGCAATCCATCCTTTGAAACTGACCCATGTCAAGAACTTGATCCAAAGCATGTCAAAAGCAATCCAAAAATTAACCAAGATTAATAATTCGTATCTCCAAGATACTACAATGATCTAATGGATACTCTCCTATCTGTACAAGATGATCACATCTATATAGCACATACTCCTCCATCTACCCATGCAATGCTTTATATGGATGGACATGTAGATGATCTTCGTTTATAACATGATTCCTTTACTCCTAACATTATTACACAAAAAGAGCAAGTTATTGATTCCTACAGTCAAACTGAGTTGTCAACATCAAAATCAGATATATCCCAAATTCAGACTGAGTACATCATGTATGAGGATATCCAACATTATCTACTCAAGGAAACAAGTCAGACAAAATAGGGTATTCTAGAGTTAGCAGAACAACAAATTGAAATCATGCCATCTACAATGGTCATTTATCAGAGAATGCTCACTAAACAAGACATCTCAAGATAGGGAGAATCCAAGAACAAAGATGCTACTACCATAATATTGGGGGAAACTTCATCTCAAGAAAATTTCAACTTAGGGAGCATGGAGAATCCTTATGATGAAACTGATGCCAATACTACAACCAACCATGTCATGAATCTTCATCCACCCATCATCCCATCCATTAATTGGGACCAATGTCAAAAGAAATATTTGAAGCAATGCACAAGGAACATTATCAAAGAAGAAGAAGCAAGGAAGCATAATGGACAAATCAAATACACATGGATGTACCAAAGAATACAAAGAAAGATTATCCCTGTCGAACTCCATTAGTCAAATAAATGATGGGGAAAAATAAAAAAGGGAAAATTATCCATCAAAGAGGTCCACAAAGTCAAAAGCAGGCTTCTCAAGCAACGTACAAAGTATATCAATCAGTTGGTCCTAATTCCACGCACACTTGCATAACCACCCATCATTGCTCATCTTCCCAAGTTTGGAGAGTTCCAAGCTATCAACCAATCCATCTCTTATTCCTAATCACACTCCATCCATACCTCCACACATGATATCCAAGTCTCACATTGACCATGTATTGGAAAAAACCCATCATAAGGATTTAGAAGGAACTCTATCACGATGTGAGCACAAAGATAAAGTTAACTCTAGTATCAACAAAGTTGATCAAGAATCTCAAAAGTTGTATTCAAGTACACATATCTTGGCAAGGAAACTTCTTCATGTAGGATATCAATGGCACATTATGATAGAAGAATCTACATTGATAGCACTAGGAGGTTCAACACAAGCTTAAAATATTTCACAAAAAAATACAAAAAAAATCAAAAAATCAAAAATCCAAAAAGTAGAAAAATCATTAAAATAGTAAAAATAAAAATCATCCTCTAGTGAAAACCACTTCGGTGGCACTATGGGCAGGTACCATGATGAAAACCTACAAACACGTTTCATGTGTAGAATTGAGCATCTACGTGTGCTAGTTCAGGTGAAAGAATCTCATCTCATCCATAATAAATCCAACATTCCATCCACCTTATCCATAATAGATACATTCATCCATTAAGCATTCATCCAATTCATTTTCATCCATCTACATCCATCTTCCATATTATCTTGATCCTGATGAACTTCAGTGCATACTTTACACCTGCTTATGGTAAACATCTTAACATGAGCCATTTTCATTGATCCTATCCTACCCAGCATTATCTAAGACATGAAGCCTTGTCCAAATAGTTGTCCTCTATCTGAATACCTTACCTTATCACAAGATAATCCATATCCATTCATCCATACACCTATCTAGTCATCCATCCATGGAATTCCAAACATTGCTAGACACTGGGGGAAAATATTTACATCTTGTTTTGGGAACAAATCTTGATCTATATCCTTCCAACTTATGTGCTAATCCGAACATTGACAAACATAAAATCAAATTGGTCAAACATTTGGGATCCAAAAATCCAAATCACTAGCCCATGGAATATTTTGACAAGAAGATGTTTCTTGTTAAGCTTTATCTTTCATCGAACATCAATCCAAATAGTCAATATCAATTGCATCTAATCACATCAAATCATTCAAAGAATTTTTTGTTCCAAATCAAGCTTCAAAATCCTAATCAACCATATCCAATCAATCCATCATCATCTTGGGATATCCTTCCCAGTCCTCGTGTTGCTTAGCACTATCCTTGCATTTTTTTATATCCTCAACAATGTTATCATAATCAATCTTGATCAATCAATTTCAATCAATCCCTTGTCAACTTGGGATATCCATCCTAATCCTTGTGTTGCTTAAACACTATCCTTGCATTGTTGTGCATCCTCAACAATGTTATCATCATCAATCCATCCATTTGATCAATCAACCTTAGCTTGGTTTTCAACAAAATCCCAAAATAGAGCATTGATAGTGTCAGACACATCCTTATCCAAATCATCAAAATCATGTGCAAAATCCAAAAATAGTCATAAAGACTGAAAAACAACAAAAACATGGTAAACTGAACGTTGTCTCTAAGCTTAAACATAGGAAAGGCTAATCTTTGATCAGCCCCTGAGACACAAAAAATCCAAAAACATTCCCAAAAACACAAAAAAACAAAAACATTCAAAAAACACAAAAATCCAAAAAACATTCATAAAATCTCAGAAAATCCACAAACAGTGGAAATTTTGAAAATAAAACATTTGAAAAAAAAAAAACCTCAAAACATGTCAAAACACCAAAAACATCCAAATATTTGAAAAAACCCATCCATCGCATTTCACTTTCACCCACAATAAACACCACTCATAATAAATAAATGTCATCCTCAACCTTTTGTAAAACAATTAGAAACAAGTCTAGTAGTTCAAAAGTGAAAACTCGAAACATCAAAGTCTTAAGTCTAGGTTAGTACATAAGAAATTTAGTCAACTCTTTGTGTCAATAGCCTATCATCCAATCAGTCCCATATCAAATCATTTTATATCGTCATGTCCTAGGATGCATCCTTCCTACAATGGACATCAACATCAGGCATCAGCGTAGTTTAGTCTTGGCTAGCAGTATTGAAGAACATTGGATTTTTCATTTACTTCATCTTTCTAATTTGATTTATTTTATTGTGCTCATTCCAAGGACCTCTCGATGATGTCCCAACAAAATGATTTAGAGAGATAGGAATGGGGCACCAATCATTATCTTTTATTTGTTGCACTTGTTGGATATTTTTGTAATATAACCTTGATCATACATGCTTTGTTTAGATGTAGGGAGGATGTTTAAGGTATCTTGTTTACCACATGGGAAGGCTTTCCTTCCTATGTTTTGGTCTGAGATGTTTCAAATATCTGAACTGTATTTCTAAATAAGGTTTTGTACACCAAGTGTGAATAGAAATACTCCTATCTGATTGTCGAGTCAAATTCCATCACACTAGGTACAATGCCATCTTGGTTCTTTAGACCTTGATGCATTGCATCTATGTGTGTTATCAAACATAAGGGATGTGGCCCTTTTAAAGTCTCAATTCCAGATAAGCAAATCATCCATATCTCATCATCATCACCTCGTGTCCTGTTGGAATCTCTTGCTTTCTTCTTTCTTCTTTTCTACGCTAAAATCATGTCATGATCAGGTAATCATCATTGCCAATGCATACATCCTGCATCAAAAAATCATTAGCATACATAAATCTCATAATCATAGCATATCATGTCATCCATCTCATCCATATCAAAGGCATTGCATTATCATATAAGTTGTTTAGGATAATATAGATTGGTTATTCTAAGCATCTTAAAACCATCAACATATTGTATATCATATCATATCATATAAGAAACATTGATCATCTCACATGCATTGTTCATCATAATAATATAGATCTATTAATATAAGTAGCTCATAAATCATACATCTACATAAAACCTCCATTGCATAATCATATAGGCATCGTCACATCATCCATCTCAAATGCATTACAACATCATTTTAAGTTGTTTAGGATAATATAGATTGGTTATTTTAAGCATCTTGAAACCATCTCATTCGCATCATCATCATAACCATACATACATCCATCTTGAACCTCTTTATCACAAGATCGACCCTCAAAATCAAATCTTTTTGCTTGATCTCTCAAGGGGGAAATGCACTAGTGTACTTTCCACTGGGGCATCCAAAAAAAATATAATTCTTTTGAATTTTGATTGTGGAAAGTTCATTCTTTGAACCAATGCAGCAAGTGCATTGCTTCAAAGAGGGGGAAAATGTAGATATGAAAAATATCTTTATCAACTAACTTTGATTCTTCTATAATCAACCACTTATTTACCATTTAACTAGTTCATCTTAATTCCTCTATTGATCAATTTTATTTAAATTGTTATCCCCTTTTTGATTAAATAGATCATCTTATTTATTTAATCCTAAATTTCATCTTTAATTAAATAAACCAATCTTATTTAAATCATCATTAACACTAATATCATTCCCTTTAGCTAAATAAATGAAAATATTTATTTAACTAAATCTAAAATCATTTTCCATCTTTTGATTTATTTTAATCCATAAAATATAAGTCAAAAGGTCAAATCACCTAATCCTCTCTTAAGTTAACTAAATCATGATTAATGTTAAATCTAATGCAAGTCCCATCCTCTATCTTTTCCCACTTGCACAAATAAATGAGTTTAATTAATTTATTAAATCTTCATTTTCCATCAACATGGCATAAAAATGGAATATTCCCCCATTTCAAATCTCTCTCTAAGTGGACTTGTCCCTTCCAACATAGCATTAACTCCCCTCTTACATGTCCCCCACTTGGCACTGAAGATCCCTTCTTCTCCCTCTAACAAGCCAAATTTGAAATTTGAAAAGGTCACCTAATGTCATTTATTGGCACATTCCTCAAAACTTGCACATGCTTGGCCCATTCACATGGTGACAAGTGGTTCTTCCTATTGGTTGGGTTTTTATCCCACATTCATCCCTTTGGCCTCTTCTCTCATCATACTTTTCTACAAACAGAGGGGGCTATTCTTCATTTTGATCATCCACAATCTACAAATTCATGCAAAGTTACTCTCTTCACATTGAGAGCTAATTTTGTCCACTTCATAGCATTTTCAACAATATTCATCATTGGCTTGTGAAGGGTTGGGAAAGAGCCACTTTCCATATAAAAGTGGCACTAATCCACTGGGTAAGTGCACCAAGATGGTCACACTTTTGTGGCCAAAAAATAAAAAAACAGGCCAAAACACGTTCGCGTTATAACGCGTTCACGTTATTTCTTTTTCAAAGCAAAAAAAAACTAAATCCAAATATTATTTCTCATTTCCTTTTTGTTGTGTTTTAGCTCCACCCATGGCCAAAAACCCTGTTATACACGCTCGAGTTTTTGGAGAGGTGATTTCTTCAAAATTCATCAAGAGTAAGTGGATTTCTTCACAAATATGGTGCCACGACGATGAAGAGATGCAAGAGGTAGGTATTGTTTGGTATTTGTTTTGAATTTGTTAGTTTTAAATTGATTTTGTTTGTTTTAGTTTAGAAATGATTTTTTTTTTTAATTTGTAGGAAATCCTCAACAAGAAGAGGAAAATCCTCAACCAAATCAGCCTCAACCACAAAATCAACCTTCCCCACCATTCTCTCAATACCCTCATGGCACTCAAGAAAATTTGAAGAGTGAAATTGAAAACAATAGAAAAGAAGTTGAGGATCTTATTAGTAGGTTGAATGATCAAAATTCTTCAACCACAGAAAGAATACATCTAGTAGATTCATTGAAGGATTTGTTAAAAAATGTAGATGCAATTACCCAACAAATATCTGGATGGCAAAATAGGAGGCAAACATCGAGGGCATATTGTGCAGACAAATTATCATATAAACAAGTTAAATATTTAAAGATTACTAAAGGCGATTTGTGCTCTCTATTCACTGACCCTAGAACAAATCGAAATCTCACCCTCAATGCAAAGAGGTTTCCTATTCATTGGTGCCACCACCAAGAGATTAGGAACCATTTTTATGACAGATGGTAAATGGTCTTTGATTACCCACCGTGCAATAACTGTGAAGTCCCCCAATATTTTCTTAGGAAATTATACTGTGAGTTTGTATTGAACCAAATCCTGAATTATTTTGATATGAGGGAGTTTCAGGGGAGAGGTGGGGGGTCAACATAGGATAGGCCTGGTGCATAGCTAGATCCTACACGACAGGGGAGATGACCTCTCACTAGGCCACTTTGTGAGCAGATTGCAATGTCGGTAGTTGCAAAGGAGAGTGCTGATGTAGAGACTTTGCAAGCGATCACATCCTTGACTCAGAGTGTCATCCACCACACTAGCCCCATTGTACAGTGCAATCTAGGGAGTCTTCAGGTGGTGGCCTTTGAGGCCATGTGTGTCAATCTTGTGGAGCCACTTGTTTGTATGACCCTACCGGCCCTTAGGAGGGTGCTACGCAGGATCCATATGCTTCTACGCAGCCTGATCCGTATGCATCTATGGGGATGGAGAGGGCAACTGACATTCTGCATGATGCATATGGTATTGACAGTTAGGTAAAATTGAACATGTTCATTGAATTTAGTTTATTAAATTTTGATTTTGAAATGCAAGATTAACTAATTTAGTTTTATTATTTTAATAAAATTGTAGGGTCACAGTGTTGACCCTGGGTACACTAGTCAATCTACTTATTTTTGCAGTACACCTATCAGTGGGGTATGTAAAGTTGGTAAACAATTATAAATTTATTACATGTGTTAATAGCATTGTTTTACGAATGGTATTTTAATATGTGATTTTGGATGTTGAATAGGGTGTTGTTGGAGGTTTCAAGGAAACACATCCGAGTGCGAGTAGATTTGCTCAAACTTTCACTGAGGTATTATAGAATAAAGAGAACTTAAAGTTAATGAATTCTAAGTTTAATCTAGATTTATGTATATATAGTCATAAGAGTATATGGGTTCACTAGGTTATTATTTGAAATCTTTTAAGAATGGTCCTACCATGATTGTTTGTCTTAGAATTCCTACACTAGCAAGCTATATATAATAAAAATTTAACATGGAACTGAAAAAAGTAGAGCTACATTCTACTCCATCCTATATAATTTGTTGTGATGTCAATGTAACCAAGAATAAGACTATGGATTTCCTACATGATGTCAATGTAACCAAAAATAAAACTTCTATCCTCAACCCTATCTATCAGCCAAGACTCCTTCAATATCTCCTAGATTCTTGTAGATGCTTAAGACTAGGTCAAAATACCCTATATTCTCTTCATTTGTTGCATAGCTCATCAAGTTTCCCTATATGTTCTCTAACTAATCATGATTGCATGGAAATAAGTTATAAGTACTCATTAAACTCTCAACTATTGGAGCCTCCTCAAACTTTCCCATAGGACGTGGAAAATGCTTAGAAATGATTAAATTCCCTAATAGGGTGTGGGAGATCTTTTAGGAAAACATTTGACACTAATTTGATCCATTGAATTCTTCTTCATTCTTATATATTCCTCAAATATACCTTGCAATACCCCTATCATACCTAAATCTACTACATTCATGTCCTTGTTAGCTAGCATGTAGGTGATATAGTATGGTCCATGAATTTTTATGTCTTTTTTTTCATTTTTCTATACAGTCCTCTTTTATCTCACTACTAGGTCCTCACATAAAAAGAAAAGAAAAACATTACTTCTTTGGTGTATGATAGCTCCAAGGTTTGCTTGCACTAACCAACAAGAAGACTTCACTCTACCTTCCACCAAGAACCTAACAACCTCTAGGCTCTGTCTTGACTTAGTTCATCAACTGAACCTTGCTTCAACTCTGTTCCAAGAGTTTCAATCCTTGTGCTTAACCTTGGAGGACAAACACCTCTTGAATCTGCTCTCTTCTTCACAACACCTAGAAGGATCTAAGTGCTAGCATCATCATCTAACTTGAATTCTTTGCAGGGGAGTTAGAAGATTTGTTTCCTTGCCTTTCACATTCAATTGAATGCATCTTGAAGGTTCTTTAGCTTTCAATTTACTCATCCTCAAGATCTTACCTTAAAGAGACCTAATTTCTACTAGCCCTTACCAGTTAGTTTTTTGCCTTTTGTTCTAAAAATTGACAAACAACCTAGCAAATAAAAGGCACTTTTAGATACCCATTTCAGTCCTTTAAATCTTTCATCAGTTGTCAGGCCTCTATTTCATCCATATGGTGGATTCCTACAAACAAGGACTATTAGGGCTAATTGGCCTAATACTTAGGGTTTCACTGTTCTTTGATTCAAATCCCCTTCCAAAGGATTGATTGAAGCTTCAACCCTTTTGTTAAGTGAAGATATTTTCTAACCCTACCTGAAGCTATATAGATTTCGTATAGTGGTCTCTTCCCCTGCCTATTCTCTTTATCTTTTCTTCCTCAAACCACTAACCGGACTACTCTAGCTCACTTAGGGTTTGAGTTTTATAACCTTAGCTCCATTCCCTATGCTACCTACTATTAAATATTTACAAATGTGTGGCTCCCCTTCCATATCCTACTAGTCTTAGGAAGATCCTGTGGACAGAGTTTATGGGGGAGCCATTTTAAAACTCGTTGCTCAAAACAAAGAAAACTAACACCCTACACTCTAATCTAAGATTTGGAAATAGCAAATCTACACTAGCAACCTATATACAAGATGAAAGTTACACTTTACTATCCAATGAACATAGATACAGAGCTAAAATAATATGTATAGTGCCTTCAAGATCTCTGTTTTTGAAAACACACAGGTAAAACATAGGAAAAATGCAGAAACTTCTCTATTCCTTCATAACAAAACTTGTTTACAATGCATACTCCTGCTTCTATGAGCCATCATCCCCTATCTTGAAGCCTTTTCCATCATTCAAGGGAAGTTTCTCAACCACTTACTCCTGATTTCAAGGGATTCCAATCCACCCAAACTGCATGCAACCTAACAAAATGTTACCATGCAATTTTACAACTTTACAACTTCCATCATTGTGTCATGATTCTCAATCTTAGGACCTCTAGCACCTTTATCTCGAGCAATCAACATCTTAATTGCCTCTTGGCATCTACAAACAATGAGGATGTGGCTTTAACACATTTAATGCTTTATATTCTAACATATGTTGTCCCAAGCTAAAAACAACATTAAATAACAATGTTAACTAAGATGACATTAATCCTAATGATTAACTCATCACACTCAACCAAGACCTTCTAAGGTCCAAACTAAACACACTCTAATATATTGATTTGGCTAAGATTAGGAACAAGCCAAAATTGATGACAAACCAAAATGGAGGTCAGCCTAGGTGCTCATGTACCATTCTTTTTCTCATCTAAGGCCCCTAAGGTTTTAAACCCCTTAGATGCAAGGATTCAAAGCACATCAACCATGTGGTACAAATGACTAAATCCCAAAGACAATATATAGCAATGAAAGAGTTTGGAAAGGTAGAGAGAGCTACACTAGTGACTCAGGAGAAACTTTAGCTTTCAAAAACAAAGCCAATTAGGCTAGTAGACATGTGGATCAGGACAACATTTGGTGGAAGAGGAAGAAAGATGACTAGAACTCTGGAGGCCCACCATACTGGATTTTTATATTCAACCATGAGAGTAGAAGAGAGAGCTAATATCATGTATCAAAACATTAAGCATACATTCTTCCAGCCAATGGATAAGGAGATGATTACTTTTCTTAATTTTCATTTGCATAACCATATCATAGCGTGGGAACCATGAAGACCAAGGATGTCCAGTTTTATGTGGAGGTAATGGATGTGGTCCAAACTTTAGGAGGGACAAGAAGGTCAATGTATGATCTTGATGAATGATAGAAGAGGGGTTGGTCAGACAAACCAGGGGCACCTAGTCATGAGTAGGGACCTATAGGTTAGATTGGTGAAGAGAAGCACCAAGGAGGTCTTACAAGGAAAGGCCTAGAGCAGGTACATACAAGGGAAGGCTCCTGCCTGCCTGCTCCTCTTCCTTTGTTTGAACCTCCTTGAGGTCCTCTACCCTAGTTATATCCACCTCTTGTAGATGCTTCACCTCCATTCTCTATGAGTTTTGACTCTCCTTGGTTTCTTTGGTCATTGCCTCTACCTTGGTAGCCACCATGTTGTCCTCTTTGATCTCTTCCTTTGCCTCTGCCCTTAGAAGTCTGATCTTGCTTCCTCTTACTCCTCTCTTCAATCTTTAATGCCAATTGATAACATTGGTGCACTATTTTGGGGCTTAAGAGAACCATCTCCTCTTGAATGTTCCACTTCAAACCATTGAGATACCTTGCATCCTTGATACTTTCATCCTCTGTGACATTGGACCTCATGCAAAGTCTTTGAAACTCCTCAGTATAAAAATTCATCTCCTGATCTCTTTGCCTCAAACTCTGTCTCCTCTTATGTGACTAAATTTCATAGTCTTCAGGTAGGTATGCTTCTTTCACCTTGGCAACCATTCCCTTCCAAGTAGAGATAGGTTGCTTGCCTTCCTTCTCCCTCTCTATCTAAATGAATTTCCACCAAGTTAAGGTAGAACCTCTTAGTCTTGATTTAGCCACCTTTACCTTTTGTGCTTTAGTGACTCCATCACACTCAAAATGGTTTTCCATTCCCTCTATCCAATCCATAACTAAATCAGCCTCCATCTTTCCACTAAACAATGGTACTCCTTCAAGTGTTTTTCCACTCAAAGCCTTCAATGCTTTCAAGAAGGGGTCCTCCTTCAATATAGGGTTAGGTTTAGGGATTCTATCCTCCTTTGAAACCTCTTCTTCTTTTGATATTCTTCCATCAAACTACATAACATTCAGTGCTTGCTTAAGTTGGTCTAACTTTTCTCTCAATACCCTATTGTCTTCCTCTATTTCTTCAACCCTCTTGGCCAACTTAGCATTTGTCACCATGATGCTAGAACCACTAGACTCTTTCTCTGACATACAAGATCAATCCCAAATATTTTGCTTGCTCTGATACCAATCTGATAGGGAGAGGGGTTGGAGGAATCAATCACTGATTCCTGCTCTAGGCCTTTCCTTGTAAGACCTCCTTGGTGCTTTGCTTCACCAATCTAACCTATAGGTCCCTACTCATGACTAGGTGCCCCTAGTTTGTCTGACCAACCCCTCTTCTATCACAAACTCCAACCACCAAGTCCACCTTGGTTCATTGCCACAACTCTTCCTTAGCCTTTACACTATACTAAAGACCAATCTTCCTCAACACTCCATCAACTCTTGCAGGGGTAGTGATAAGTATTAAAAGGCTTCAAACTGTCCTCCAAAGGTGTTTGAACAACCTCCAAGACTTCAACTTCCCATCGCTCTCACCAATCCTTTAGCTAGGGTTTGAAAGGCTAGTAGCCCTTGAGCCCCTATTAGGTCTCCTTCACCTACAAAACAGGTTAGAACTCACAAATCTCAAAAGTACTTCCCACTCTTTTTCCAAGTTTCTTGGTTCACATGGAAAAAACTCAAAGATTCTTGAGGTCTCAGCCTTCCACTGTCCGTACAAAGCTCAAACATGAAATGGAGCAAAAACTAGGGTTTTAAGCCTTCCCTTGACAGTTAGCAAACTTCCAATTTGCTTACACACCAAATGGATAGATGGTGCCTCCTCCTTCATGTAGCAATAAGGTAACACACTACTCTACCTCCTCCAAGAAGAAAATCCTCAATGGCTCAGCACCCCTGCAATATTTGTGACCCGCACAACAAGTTTTTCCTAGCTGGACCTACACTGGCTAGCCTAGAGCATCACTTTGCTAGCAACTCCTGCACTCAAACAAAACCTACCAACTAACATATGTACAAGCATAGTGTCTAGGCACTGTTTCCAAAAGGCCGTATGGTTTGTATGGTGGAAAAGTGCTCTAGCACCCCATTTACTCAACACTGCCTGTTTCAGGCCAGCAAGCACAAAGAAACCAAAATATTTACAAAGAGACAAGAAAACGATTGAAAGAACTATCTAAAGGCTACAAAAAAATTGTACTGGATTTATTATACATCTTACACACAACACAGAACCAGATTTAATCCATTAGAGCCTTCTTTCAGACCAAAAAATAGAAAATTTCACTCAAAAATTTGTTTTCCTTCAATTTCCAACAAAACAATCCATACAAACATACTTTCAACCTTGCACAAAGGTCAAGGAAATATTTAAATATGCTTTCCCAACAGTTATTTTTCCAATGTTCCCTTATTGTTCCTATGGTAATTTTTTTGGTAGAGTTGGTGGAATTACCTTTCTTAGTAATCACTATTAGTGAGATTGAGATTGTTAACCTTGAGAGAGTAGGACTTGGGAAAAAGGGATTTGTATGGCTATTGTTTTCAAATAATTAAAGCGAGATGTATTCCATATGTACGCCATTCCTGAATCTTCACTTGATGGCATCAAGGAATGGATGAACTCCATGGATGTAAAGTATTATGAAAGTAGAATGAACTTGAACTGGCAACCAATTTGTAAGACTATTACTAATGATCTAGATAAATTTATTGAAGATGTTGGTTGGGAATTTTTGAATATGGAAGCTAGTGATTTTGATTCTGATAATTCAGAAGAGTCAGATCAAGGATATGAACCCTCTAATGTAGAAGAGGAATCATAATTAGGTTTCATACAACCACCATCAAGAGTGTTACAAGCCAATCAACAAGATGGAGGGAATTCTTATATAAGGATAATTTTCAATGTTGGAGGTACCAGCTTTAACGCCAACTACAATGGCAATATTGAAATTCCCTAGCAGTATTTATGTTAAGAAAATTTCCTTTAGATGCAACGATTCAAAGCACATCAACCATGTGGCTTAATTTATATCATAAGTTGTACCATGATGTTCACTATGCATTCCTCTACTCTTTCGACTGTCAAATGTGCCACTGCCTTGTCATTGATCAACATAATATTCTCCTTTTCATGAATATTTTCTCTATCATCTTTGGTATAAACACTTGACTATTATATTTAACTCAAGTGAGGAAACTTAAAAATCATAATGATAGGCCAAAGAAAGAATATTCAGTCTTTTCATGGTAAAAGGAGACCTCAATTTAATCACTGTCATCCTCAAAAGGTTAATTCCATTGTCAAACATTTATTTCATATCTTAAACTATGGCAAGCGTTTAATAAGGGTTTTGAATAATAGGCCCTTGACAAGTTAGCTCCATCATTTTTTATTGTCACTATATCTTTATTTAGCTCTTACTCCATTCCTTGCAACAGTGATACTTGGATTTGTCATACTTAACTCAGTTGGCTACTATCAAAGCTCCTTTTGACTAGATCATCTCTTCTTCTCATATTGGTTGTCATATTTTACATTGTGTTTTGACGCTTTTTCACTTCAAATTTTTCCTAAAGGGTCTTTTGTTTTTCAATGTGATTGTTCCAGGTTATTGCTTTTAAAAAAATATATAATCATATTGTTGGTTTCATTGCATTACACATCATTCAAACTCAAAGAATTACTTCAAATTCGATAACTATTTTGTGATTGAATAATTTGTTGTTTTATTTTCAGATGTTGGTGAGAGAAACACCTCCAGACGTAACAAGGGCAATGGATATCAGTGTTTCTACTGCAATACAATCCTCGATGGCTCTAATAGGGGAGGTATGAGGCAAATTACTAAATTTCAATTTGCATTCGTTGTTATAGATGAACATGTTCTAGTGAAAAATAAAACCATTATTAATTTGTAGTTTACTTCCTATTCGGATGGTTTATACAGGGCTCGAGCACGCCTAAGCATCAGCGTGAAAATATTTCCATCGAGGAGAGTGATCGTCAGATGGCTGTAAGTGATTAAATTTTGTTAAATATATTAATTTTTATAATGTAATTTCTATATATTAATGTCTTTACTTCTTATTGTAATAGTTGAAACTTGACCAAGAGCTAAACACTAGAAGGAGTAGCAGGAGCACTCCTCAACAAAAATGGGTGACAGATTTATCACCATTGGGTCGGCCAAGAAAGGGAAAGAAAATTGTATTTGAACCAGAGCATGGAGAGAAATGAATTTTGAATGTAGAGCCCTTTGTTGTATGCCTACATGGTAATTTTCTACATATTTTGTATTCAATATGTTTGACATTGTACGCCTATATGGCATTCTCATAAGCCTATATGGCTTTTTTGTAACTATATTTTATACTTATATTGACATATATTGATGTACATGCGTACATGGCTATTTGATTAATACAAATCTTTTGTATTGATGGTGTCCATATTTGCATTATAAATTCATGGTTGAACAATAGATATGAGTTACATGTATTCAAGTGTATACTTTACAACTTACGCACATATACTTTTTGACTTAGGTTGGAACATCGAAAAGTGTGAAAATTTGTGTTTGGAAGTCAAACGTAAGCCAATTTTGCAATTCTTGGTTCTTGCATACTCGATCTTATGGACTTATTCCTTCCTAGCACATATTGTGAATATTTCTCATTTGGTGCAGAAGACAAATTCCTCATTTTTGAACCATTGTTTTGTTGTTTTCCTTCCACACAGAAAAATGTTCACACTGTTCAGTTTGGTCAATGATCAATAATGGCTGATTGTAAACACTTGACATTTTTATGTTTTGAACTTTAATTTATAATTTTGTAGTTTATATTCATATCGTTGATTACATTGCATTGCACATCTTTCAAACTCAAAGCATTGCTTCACATTGCATAACTAATAACTAGATGCTGATAGATGACAAAATTTCAATTACAATATAGTTTTTACAAAGTCAACCTAAGTAATTATGCAATTACTTCACATTGCATAACTAATAACTAGGAGCCGCTAATTGCATTTGCTTTGTCATGGCATTCTATGAGACCACATTTCTTTGAGGCATTTTTTCAAACAGTTCACTTTGTCTATACTACCACATTTTTGATACATGTCTACCAAAGCATTTTGTCAAATAGTTCAAGTGTTACCTTGTTACTATGGCTGAAAGCCTAAAAGAAGTGCTTTCGCAAGCTATGCATGCTTGGAAAGAATCTATCAAAAGCATAATAGTAAGCAATATCATAACAAGGTAGGAACTCTTTGAAAAAATGCCTCAAAGAAATGAGGTCTCATGACGATGGAATGCTATGACAATCAAAAATATTTGATTGTCATGGCATTCCATCACCATGAGACCTCATTTCTTTGAGGCATTTTTTCAAAGAGTTCACTTTGTCTATGCTAACACATTTTTCATACATGTCTATCAAAGCATTTTATCAAACAGTTCATTGCCTTGCTGCTATGGCTAAAATCCTAAAACAGTGCTTTCAAACAAGCTATGGATGCTTAGAAAAATCTATCAAAGCATAATAGTAAGCAATAGCATAGACAAGGGAATGAAATATTTGAAAAAATGCCAAAGAAATGTGGTCTCATGGTGGTGGAATATCAAACTTCACTTCCTTGTTGCTATGGTTGAAAGCCTAAAATAGGTGCTTCCAAAAAGCTACATGGATGCTTGGAAAAAATCTATCAAAGCATACTAATAAGCAATAGCATAGAAAAGGCAGCAAAACTATTTGAAAAAAAGCCTCAAAGAAATGTGGTCTCAATGGTGATGGAATGCCATGACAATCCATAGCAATTTGCTTGTCATGGCATTCGTCATGTCGTTCCATCACTATGAAACCACATTTCTTTGAGGCATTTTTTCAAAGAGTTCACTACCTTATCTATGCTAACACATTTTTCATACATGTCTATCAAAGCATTTGATCAAACAGTTCATTGCCTTGCTGCTATGGCTAAAAGCCTAAAATAGGTGCTTTCAAACAAGCTATGGATGCTTGGAAAAAATCTATCAAAGCATAATAGTAAGAAACAAGCTAATGCAATACAAATATTTCCAAACCACTCAACAGGCCCATTCAAACTACCATAATTCAAGTTACATCAGGCCCATATTACTGAGCCACAGCCCAAACAATAGGAGGAATGACCTATTTCAACATACTACACTCAAACCCTTAAGGGATCGATCTGGTTGAACGTAGCTCGGAGTAATTCCACATGTTTGGGTGTGAAAGAGGACCATTCCTAGCGTAAACATGCCTATTTGAATGTGTTGGAATAGTCCATTTGGTCACACGAGTTGCAAAACGAAAATTGCACCACCTTGCAACTTTCCACTACTTCCATCTGACACTTTTTCCATCAACTGAAAACTGAACACCACGGGAAAACCACTTCGAGATAAAAAAAAATGAGAGACGTTATTGTAGAGGGGCCCAATGCAATCCTATAGGATTAGATGAGAAGTTTCTAAGCATCATGGTGTCTGATTAACCTCATGCTAAAGTTTGCAGCAATTTTACCCTTTGGACCCTTAAGGGATCGATCCGGTTGAACATAGCTCGGAGCGATTCCGTGTGTTTGGGTGTGAAAGAGGACCATGCCTAGTGTAAACATGCCTATTTGAACACATTGGAACAGTCCATTTGGTCACAGGAGTTGCAGAATGAAAATTGCACCACCTTGCAGCTTTCCACTACTTCCATTTGACACTTTTTCCATCAACTCAAAACTGACACCACGAGAAAACCACTCTGAGATAACCAAAACTGAGAGAGGTTATTGTAGATGGGCCCAACATGATCCCATAGGATCAGATGAGAAGTTTCTAAGTGTCACGGTGTCTGAGTAACCTCACGCTGAAGTTTGCAGCCATTTTGCCCTTTGGACCCTTAAGGGATCGATCCGGTTGAACGTAGCTCAGAGCGATTCTACGTGTTTGGGTGTGAAAGAGGAAAATTCCTAGCGTAGACATGCCTATTTGAATGCGTTGGAACTATCCATTTGGTCACATGAGTTGTAGAACGAAAATTGCACCACCTTGCAACTTTCCACTGCTTCCATTTGACACTTTTTCCATCAACTGAAAACTGGACACCACCAGAAAACCACTCAAGATAACAAAAATTGAGAGAGGTTATTGTAGAGGGGCCCAATGTGATCCCACAGGATTAGACGAGAAATTTCTAAGTGTCACGGTGTTTGAGTAACCTCATGCTAAAGTTTGCAGCCAATTTTCCTTTTGGACCCTTAAGGGATCGATTCGATTGAACATAGCTTAGAGAAATTCCACGTGTTTGGGTGCAAAATAGTACCATTTCTAGCGTAAACATTCCTATTTAAATGCATTGGAATAGTCTGTTTGGTCACACGAGTTGCAGAACGAAAATTGCACCACCTTGCAACTTTCCATTGCTTCCATCTAACACTTTTTCCATCAAATGAAAATTGAATAGCACGGGAAAACCACTCTGAGATAACAAAAACTGAGATAGGTTATTGTAGTGGGGCCCAATTTGATCCCACAGGATCAAACGAGAAGTTTCTAAGTGTCACGGTGTCTGAGTAACCTCATGCTGAAGTTTGTAGCCATTTTGCCCTTTGGACCCTTAAGGGATCGATCTGGTTGAATGTAGCTCAAAGCAATTTCACGTGTCTGGGTGTGAAAGAGGACCATTCCTAGCTTAAACATGTCTATTTTAATGTGTTGGAACATTCCGTTTGGTCACACGAGTTGCAGAACGAAAATTGTACCACCTTGCAACTTTCCATTGCTTCCATCTTACACTTTTTCCATCAACTAAAAACTGAATACCACGGGAAAACCACTTCGAGATAACAAAAACTGAGATAGGTTATTGTAGAGGGGCCTAATGTGATCCCATAGGAATAGACAATAAGTTTCTAAGCATCACGGTGTCTGAGTAACCTCATGCTGAAGTTTGCAGCCATTTTGCCCTTTGGACCCTTAAGGGATCGATCTGGTTGAACGTAGCTCGAAGTGATTCCGTGTGTTTGGGTGCAAAAGAGGACCATGCCTAGTGTAAAAATGCCTATTTGAATGCATTGGAACAGTCCATTTGGTTGCACGAGTTGCAAAACAAAAATTGTGCCACCTTGCAAATTTCCACTGCTTCCATTTGACACTTTTTCCATCAACTCAAAACTGGACACCACGGGAAAACCACTCTAAGATTAAAAAAACCAAGAGAGGTTATTGTAGAGGGGCCAACGCGATCCCATAGGATTAGATGAGAAATTTCTAAGCATCACGGTGTCCGAGTAGCCTCATGCTGAAGTTTGCAGCCATTTTACCCTTTGGACCCTTAAGGGATCGATCCGGTTGAACGTAGCTCAGAGTGATTCCACGTGTTTGGGTGCAAAATAGGACCATTCCTAGTGTAAACATTCCTATTTGAACACGTTGGAATAGTCCATTTGGTCGCACGCATTGCAGAATAAAAATTGCACCACCTTGCAACTTTCCACTGCTTCCATTTGACACTTTTTCCATCAACTCAAAACTGGACACCACGGGAAAACCACTCCGAGATTATAAAAACTGAGAGAGGTTATTGTAGAGGGGCCCAACATGATCCCATAGGATTAGACAAGAAGTTTCTAAGCATCACAGTGTCTAAATAACCTCATGCTGAAGTTTGCAGCCATTTTGCCCTTTGGACCCTTAAGGGATCAATCCGGTTGAACATAGCTCGAAGTGATTCTGCATGTTTGGGTGTGAAAGATGACTATTACTAGTTTAAACATGCCTATTTGAACACGTTGGAACTATCCATTTGATCACACGAGTTGCAGAATGAAAATTGCACCACCTTGCAACTTTTCACTGCTTCCATTTGACACTTTTTCCATCAACTAAAAATTGGACACCACCGAAAACCACTCCAAAATAATGAAAACTGAGAGAGGTTATTGTAGAGGGGCCCAATGTGATCCCATAGGATCAAACGAGAAGTTTCTAAGTGTCACGGTGTCCGAGTAACCTTGTGCTGAAGTTTGCAGTCATTTTGCCCTTTGGACCCTTAAGGGATTGATCCGGTTGAACGTAGCTCAGAGAAATTCCGCATGTTTGGGTGTAAAAGAGGACCATTCCTAGCGTAAACATGCCTATTTGAATGTGTTGGAATAGTCTGTTTGGTCACACGAGTTGTAGAACAAAAATTGCACCACCTTGCAACTTTCCATTGCTTCCAACACTTTTTCCATCAACTGAAAACTGAATACCACAGGAAAACCACTCTGAGATAACAAAAATTGAGATAGATTATTGTAGAGGGGCCCAATGTGATCACATAGAATTTGGCAAGAAGTTTCTAAGCATCATAGTGTCCGAGTAACCTCATGCTGAAGTTTGCAGCCATTTTGCCCTTTAGACCCTTAAGGGATCGATCTGGTTAAATGTAGCTCAGAGCGATTCCGCGTGTTTGGGTGGAAAAGAGGACTATGCCTAGTGTAAACATGCCTATTTGAACATGTTGGAATAGTCTATTTGGTTGCATGAGTTGCAGAATGAAAATTGCTTGCGCTAGAGGACCAAATTTGCTTCTTAGTGCTAAAACACTAAATCAGGTGTAACATGCAAACCAAAATGAATCTTTATAGGATCAATACATTTTAGGGTACCCATTTTGGGCATTAAAAACATATATCAATTTTAGATACACTTGCTTTGGAACACATGCCTACTGTCCCAACTTCTTTGCTTCTAAAGAACCCCAAACATGCAGTGAGTTTTTCCTATTTTGTGTGGATTTTTCTTAAAGAGGGACTTAGGAATGATGGAAATGGTTGTAATCAGTATGTACGAATCTGAATCAGGGCTTTGGGGTGAAGGGGTGAGCCTAGGTAATCAAAATCCTAGTGTGATAAACAAATTAAGCCTCTTGGGTACAGTGATACATTGGTCCATGGTTGTTCTTTCATCTGCAATAACTGCATAAACATGCCCTACATTTATATGTGTGGCATATCTATTGAAATTAGTCAACATTATGAATACAGTACAAAGTAAGATAACAATATCAAATTTCAAATACTAAGCAAGTAGATATATTACCTGGTTGAACTAGATCTGATACATGGTCAAAGTCGACTGACGATTCCATCTGTGTTAGTTCCAATGCCATCGAAGGGCGATACGTGTGAAGTGGGCTAAGATAACTTGTCAACCATTTGTCAACCCACTCCCCTGACTCACAATCATTCCAAGCTTGCATTGTACATGAAGAACAAAAGCATGTCATCTTACGTGTATCAATACTCCATGAACCTACATTTGAGCTAAGAAAAGAGTGCAACTCACTCGATCCTGTTAGTGTACAACAATCCTCATATGGTGCAATGTTAGTATCATCCATCAACCAAAAAAATCTACAAACTGAAGACATACCTTCATTACCTGGACCCATCAAAGAATTACACCACTGGATGATTGATCTTGCATCTATCAACTGTGCACTATTTTGATACTTTAACTCTTCTTGTGCTAATGCTCTTTTCACACATGCTCTTGTACTGTCATGCTCCCCCTTTCCATGTCCAGCTTCACAAAAGCTCCACATATGTTGAACACGTGTAGTGAGATGCATCCTGCACAACCAGTAGAACATGTGCGCACTCTTGAACTGTGCTGCACAGTTGTCTGACCATATTATATGTCGATCGTATGATATGCCCCTCTGAGCTAAATGGTTGTAGAACATCTGGAAGCAACCTTGCACAAACTCTGGAGAATGTGTGCAATCATCACTAATATAAAAGTGATATTCCCTCAATACCTTCCTTTCGTTCTCTGTACTATTAGTTGCATGTATGAATGCTATGTGCACAAATATCAAAACCTATGTGGAGTTGTAATATTGTGACTGCACCTCACGTTGTGGTTGTAGAGTGTAGTTCTCTAAAAAATCAACCATTGATACTATGCTGCCAAGTGGAAAGGTGTCCTTGCATAGCTTGAATTGTGTGTCCAGCCATTGGGCTCTATGGGTATGCCTTGCATACTCATACACTAGATTCTCACGAAACATGGACATGAACTGATACACTAGAATTTTCTGAATAACCAACTCACACCTTTTTGCTTCAGACCCATCTTTTGTACCATATTCCATTGTTTTATACTTCCTGAACTCTACTAGTTTTTGTCCCACCTCATATGTGCTTTCCATATGTTGACATACTAGCATTCATTGCAAGCAACCGCAATGCTCATGAACCATCCAAGCATGCTGTCCTATAGAATATTTGGCCATCCTCTATTTCACATAAATTTTTTGATAAGAACTTTCTTGAAGATTTTGGTGGGGCTTCTATGCCACAATCCTACAAAACATCATTAGTGTGCAAATCTAAACATATAGAACTATAAACATCAAAATGGTTAGAGAATTCAATATGCAATTTAAAACAACAAGTAGTGCGTGTGTGATTTATCTTGACATAAAAAGGTTTAATCATTTCAAAAAATCTTTGAGAAATACTAATTTGAGGATAATCATTTTGAAATTTATGAAAAAATTAGGTTTGAGTCATATCCAAAAAATGCT
Organism: Sequoia sempervirens; assembly: GCA_007258455.2. Classification (NCBI taxonomy): domain Eukaryota; kingdom Viridiplantae; phylum Streptophyta; class Pinopsida; order Cupressales; family Cupressaceae; genus Sequoia; species Sequoia sempervirens. Next base: position 49,068,778 of record VDFB02281492.1, on the reverse strand, counting down.
TTGGATGTGGCTCACAGTTTCGACTACCGATTCTCCTTCTTACGAAATCCTTTTGATTTGGAGATGGCCTTGTATTATTCTTCCAATAATCTTCAATTAGTGTTCTCAATGCTTCAAAAATTTTTATCTTTGTGTGGCAGTCTCCCTGAGAATGCCCATAATTCACTTGAATCGGTGCCCTCAATTCTTTGCCGCCTTTGAATGGCTTTTGATAAAGTTTTTCTACTAATTCCCACTTGTTCACTTGTCTTTTTAATGAGGTGAGATCTCTTTGTTTGATAGCTTACCATAGTTGATGTAATGACATGTCGTGTGACATTACTATCCTTTGAGCGTGAGGTCTTACCCACAGTGTCATAAGCATCCATTAGATTCTTCACAATAGTGTTTTCACTTGATGCATTCGATGTTCTCAACCCAAGAGTCTTCATGATGTTTCTGTACTTTAAACCCCACATCATTTGAACAAATAGTTAACATCTTGCAGTCTCATTTAGCCTTTCAAAGAACATTTACCAAATCTTATCAGCATATCTTCTACAAGTGCGTTCTGGAATCTTACCTTCCATGTGCTACAAAATATCGTCATCAATATTAATCAAAAACTTTGGCTTTCTACGCAAAATTATAGGTGGTGTTCTCTTAGGTACATACATCTCTACATTACCAATTTCATCAATATTTAATTGAGGTGGCCTAGATTGCGTACCTTCGATCGAGGGTGGAATAGAAGACATACCTTGAGGTTCACATGGGGATGATGGTGTACCTTGTTCCTCAATTCTGAGTGATGATGTACTCTCAACTTCAGATGTGGTGGAAGGTGTCCAACCACACTCACTTGTGGTAGATGACATCCCTCCATATTCGCTTGTGTGTAATGGTGTCCCTTCGTCTTCATTTGTGGTAGAGGGTGTGTCTCCAACTACAGTATCTGCATCTACCCTAGTATGACTCTTTCACATTCATTCCCTTTGTGCTGCCAATTTCTTTTCTCTTTTTGACGGTTGAAGTTCCTCTTCAACTGGCTTGTTTTCATCAATCGTTCCCAATTTCTACTTTTCACGATATTCCCTCATCCATTTTTTATTTTTATCTATTAAGGCTTGGAGCTTATCATATGTTTTTTTTTTCCTTTAACAATTCATTTCTTCGGCATGACGAATAATTTTACCTGTGCAAAAAGTGCTAAGTGTCAAATTAACTAATTGAAAGCTTTGGAAGCATAACTCAATCAAAACAATATAAACTATCCCTATACCCAAGTAGTGATGCTATTCCATTACCATTATGCAAACAAGTTTGTCACAAATCTAAATACAACTATCACTATACATACAAATTCCTTAATCTTTAACATCATTAGGGTATTTAATCTTTAGGACTCCATACCCTAAATCGGGTGAATCCCACAAATCAATACTCTATTTTGTGAAATAAGTGTATATAATTTTAGAGTATGTTGAAAAGGATCAAAATAGGCCTGAGAATATGTAGAAACAATGAAAGGAATGTTGTTAAGTGCTTGGGAGCAGTCTCATTTGTTATTCCATAGTTGTGTCTATGCTTGGTAATGTTTTGAAGGTAGATTGGTGTAGGAGCACCTAGGCTGATCCCCATTTTGTTTGTCAAGAATTTTGGCTTGTACCTAATCTTAGCCAAATCAAGGTGTTAGTATGTTTGATTTGGACCTTAGAAGGTCTTGTTTGTGTGTGATGGGTTAGTCATTAGGACTAAGATCATCTAGGGGTAATCATTGTGATTAAATGTTGCTTTATTTAGCTTTAGACAGCTTGTGTTAGAAAGTAAGGCATTTAATGTGTGCTAATCACATCTAAGTTGTTAGAAGATGCCAAGAGGCAGTTGAGGAAGTTGATGGTTCAGAATCAAGGAGGTTGAGATCCTAAGATGTAGGATGATGGAAAGAGTTGCAAAAGTTGTAAAATTGCATGACAACATGGTGTTACGTTGCATGTAGTTTAGTTGTCATTGGATTCCCTAGAAATTAGGAATGTGGGAATGATCAACTTCCCTTGAAATAGGGAAAAGGCATCTAAGTAGGTGTGGTGACTCATAGATAGGAGTTAGAAGCATTGTAAACAAGTTTTGGCTTTGTGTGAATAAGAAGTTTCTGCAGATTTCTGTGTTTTCCTGTGTGTTTTTAAAAACAGAGATAACAAGGCACTATATATACTGATCTAGCATTGTTATTGAGTTCATAGAATAGTCTAGAGCACCTTTCATCTTACATTTAGGTTACTTAGAGTAGATTTGTTGATTTGAATTCATAAATTAGGTTGTAGAGGGTTTTTACTTCTATTTTGAGCAGTTAGAATTAGAATGGCTCCCCCATAATCTCTGACCACAGGATCTTCCTGAGATTAGGTGAATATGGAAGGGGAGCCAAACAATTGTAAATATTTAGTAGTAGGAAACTCAGAGAGCCAAGCAAGTATTTGTAATCTCAAACCCTAGGCAAGCTAGGACTGCCCAGTTAGGAGTTTGAGAGAAGAAAAGTGAAGAACTTAGGAAGGGGTTACAAGTACTGTACAGAAAAAGTACACTTCTAGGTGGGATATGACCAAACACAAGGATACCAAAAGGATTAAGGTTTGATCAATCCTTTTGAGTGAGAAATTAGCAAGTGATCAGCAAAACCCTAAGTATTAGGTCTTGTAAGAATTGGCTATGAAGGTAGCCACCCAAGATATAGAGGCCTAATAGAAAGCACAAGCATAAGAGAGATGACAAGAATAAACTATATTCTATCAATATAATAGAATGTAATGAGCTAATGGTACATAGGAAACCCCTTGGTTATATAGCCAAGGTGAGAACATGAGACAACTATGAAAAGTTATCACTCCACCTAAAGTGGAAAGGTGATAATGTGATAATCACCACAAAAGGTGGATCTCCCACAAAAGGTGGAGAGATAATCACATGATGTATCCACAAAAGGTGGAAGTGATGTGATAATGACATGTCAAGTCCACCAAAGGTGGAAAATCTCCAACAACCTCCTATGTGGTCCCCAAGTAAACTTAACTAAGGTGTAATCATGACCTAGGACAAGGTACAAGACATTTAATTACACCAACACCCCCCCTTAGTGCAACTTAGGGAGAATGTACACAAAAGAAAAGAATTGAAGATGGGTCCCAGCTACTAGGTCATGTTAGGTCCCCATGTACAAATGCAATGCAATCTCTCATAAAGCGGAGAAAGGGAGAAAACCACGTGGGAAAAAACTCCCCCCCAAAAGAGAGATGAAACAAAAACTAAAAAAGGATGAGAAGGAAAAACCTCGAGTGAGGAAAAAGCCCCCCCATAAGAGAGAATGAAGAAGTCAAGTGACCTCAGAAGAAGAAATATCCCGCACCCCCAAGAGAGCTCGCAAATGATGGTAGATACTCTCAGTGAAGGGTTTGGTGAAGATATCTGAAACCTTCTCTACTACAGTTGTAGACATCTAAATTTGGACACTTAATTTATCCAAATTTAGCACTTTTCATCTAAACATCCTCTTATCCGAGTTAATTAAGTAATATTACTATTATTTAATTAATATCTTTAATTCCGCCAAATCCCTAAGGTATTTAATTAATAATTAAATACCTTACCCTCCTTAATCCTCTTTTCATCTAATCCTAATCCATCTCCTAATTTCTTCATTAGGGATGTGCACATGCCTAATACTTGATTAGGATGTGTCACATCCTCCAACTTTTGCAAGTTGGCTTTTAATCCTAATTAGCCCCTAGATTCCCCTCCTTTATATGTGAATTTTTAATTCACATTCCATCCTTCCAAGACTTCTAGAACCTTGGACTTGTCACAATCTCCACATGTGACCAACCTTGGACTTGTCACAATCTCCACATGTGACCAAGTCCCACCTTTTTGGAGCCCACCTTTTATCCTTTAGACTTTTCTAAGAATGTGAATTTTTAATTCACACTTATTTCCCCAACCACCTTTCCTTTTCCCATATAGATTTTTGAGAAATTCCAAAATTCCTCAAAAGTCCCTTTTACTCCCACTTGGGGACAAGAAATCCCTTTTTGTGGAAATCTCCTCACTCCCCAAGGTGCATGTCCTTTTTTCACCTCATGTACCTTCTTGACACCTCACCTCCACCTCATATCCTCTTGGCCACTTCACCATCCACATGTCAAGATGTGAGGGCTTGTGGGTTCTCAACCCACCATAGCCCTTCATCTTGGCCTTGTTGGATGCATCTAGACCGTTGAATTCTCTAGAGAATTCAAATTCTCCTATAAATACCCCCTCCTCAAGGGCACTTTGGAACACTTTCATTTGGAGCAACCTTATGCTGCCAATTTTCCTTCTCAACACTTAATCATATTTGCAACTACATGCTGCCAATTTGAATCCTCAATCCTCTACCATCATCTAGCCATCTTTCTAATCATTTTCACCTCTAATCTTGCATTTAGCCATTCAAGCAATCATCTAAGGAGCACACAAACTAATCCAAGCAAGGGCCAATCAAAGAGATACCAACAGCAAGGGAGGTAAAATTGTTTGCATTTCATTTTATTTACATTCCTTTTCGTTGTATCACTCTTTTGGCTAATCTTGAGGTGTCCTTGGTATTTTTTCATTCATATTTTTAAGTTGTTTTGTACATTTAGAGTAGGATAGAATTCCAAGGTATCACAGTAGGACAATACTGCAAATCAATGACCTACTCCTGTATAAGCTCCCAAATGTAGTGCATATGAATCTCTATGTGTTTGGTCCTCTGATGGTGAACCAGATTCTTTGAGATCTGGATGGCACTCTGACTGTCACAATAAATGACTATAGGACGAGGAAGAGTGAATCCAAACTCAGTGAGAATATTCTGAAGCCAAATAGCCTTAGTACCGGCATTAACAGCCCCTCGATACTCAGCCTCAGTCGAAGAAAGAGCAATAGCATGTTGCTTCTTACTCTACCAACAAATGGGGCCAAAACCAAGATAAAAACTGTAGCCAGAAGTGGACTTACGATCATCAATATCACCAGCCCAATCAGAATCTATATATCCCACCAAGCTAAGTCCTGTACCTGCTACATAATGAATCCCATTATGATGTGTACCCTGGATGTAATGCAAGATGCATTTAGAAGCTTTCCAATGAAGCTCATGTGGTTCCTATATAAAGCATGAAACCATGCCAACTGCAAAGGAGATATCAGGGCATGTGTGAGTCAAGTAGATGAGACTCCCAACAAGCTGACGATACAAAGTGGCATCAATAAGTGGAGTAGAACACATAGCCTCAAGTTTGACTCCTGAAAGAATGGGAGTCGGTGCAGGCTTACAATCAACCATGTGAAATCAAGCTAGAAGATCAAGAGCATACTTGGGCTGAGAAAGAGAAATCCCAGAAGCTAACTGTGTGATCTCAATCCCAAGAAAATAGTGCAAAAGGCCCAAGTCAGTCATAGCAAATCTATCCTGCAAAGCAGATTTGACACTCCCAATGATGGATGAGGTACTCACTGTAATGATCAAATCATCAACATAGAGCATAAGTAGCAAGTGAGAATCATCCTGTTGCAAAATGTAGACATTTGGATCTGAATGACACCTCAAGAATTCTGCTAAGAGAAGAAAGGAATCCATTTTGGCATACCAAGCACTAGGGGTCTATTTGAGGCCATAGATAGACTTCCTCAATCTGCAAACCAATGAAGAATCATGCATGAATCCCTGTGGCTGCTCCATGTAAATCTCCTCATGAAGATTCCCATGAAGAAATGCACTCTTCACATCCATCTGATGTACAACCCAACCATGAGCTGCAGCAATAGCGAGTGTCAAGCAAATGGAGTTCATCTTAGCAATGGGTGCAAAGGTCTCAGTATAGTCAACATCTGGAACCTGTGAGAAACCTTTTGCCACAAGCTGGGCTTTGTATTTATCCACACTTCCATCCACTGCATACTTAGTCTGATAGATCCACTTACATCGAACCATCTTTCTTCCCTTAGGAAGAGGAACTAAATCCCATGTGTTGTTCCTCATCAAGGAACTATAAACTTCCTCCATTGTGGAATCCCATTCAGGAATGCCCGAAGCTTCCTTAAAGGATTGTGGATCTGAAGCACTGGCAATATAAGCATGTGGAAAATTCTGATGTTTTCATCGAGTCCTTCGAGTATCTGAAGGATCCCCAACAAGAGAACTTGCTGACTCAAGAGTCTATCAAGCCCAATGAGGTCTAGTAGGAGATGAAGGATGAGGTGCCTCAACTACAAGTGGACCCTGCGAAGTTGTGATCTTGTGACTCAAAGTTGAGGAAGAATCATCATCGGAGTCACTATCATCACTTTCCACTATGTAGGAAGGAAGAGGAGGATTTAGATGTCAAGCTAGGAGAGCCTTCCTCAAAGTGAACACTCCTCTCAATGAATAACTCATGTGTCTCTAGATCCAAAAGTCTATATGCCTTAACACCTTCAGGATATCCAACAAAGATGCAAGGCCTACTTTGAGGTTCCAATGCCTTCTGCTTCTCTGGAGGTATTCGTGCCCAAACTAGACAACCAAAAACTCTGAAGTGTCTCACAACTAGTTTTCTACCACACGAAGCCTCAAAAGGAGTCATGCCCTTCAAAGCTTTATGGGGAACCCGATTTTGGATGTGAGTGGCACAACTGATAGCTTCTTCCCAAAATTGAGGACCAAGAGATCGAGCATGAATCATGCAGCTAGCCATCTCCTTAAGGGTTCTATTCTTCCTTTCAGCTACACCATTTTGCTGTGGAGTGTATGCAACTGAATGTTGAAGATCAATCCCCTCAAGAGTACAAAATTCCTCAAGTCTATTGTTCACATATTCCCTTCCATTGTCTGTGCGAAGAATCTTGACTTGCTTCCATGATTGCTTCTCAACATGAGCCTTGAAGGCCAGAAATCTGTCAAACACTTCACTCTTGTGAACAAGAAAGTAGACCCATGTGAAGCGAGAGTAGTCATCAGTGAAGGTGAGGACATAGCGAACCTTATTGAATGATGGCACTGGAAATGGACCTGCTACACCACTGTGAACCAACTGAAGAACTTCTAAAGCTCTCCAAGACTTCCCTTTCTCAAACTTCTCTTCTGGATGCTTACCCATGGAACAACCTGAACAAACACCTTCTGAAAAGCTGATTTGAGGTAGTCCTGTAACCATAGCCTTGGAGCTAAGCTACTGAAGATAGCGGTAATTGATATGTCCAAACCGCTCATGCCATAGCTTGCTTTCTGAATTTGAATGAGTGAGCAAAGTTGTAGAAGGAGACTTAGGTACAAAGTGGGAGAATGAGTAAAGCCGTGTGTTGTGATTGGCTTGTCCCACTGCAACCAAGGCATCATCCTTAAGTTCTTTGACCACAACTGAATCTAGTAGAAACTCAACTTTCTCGCCATCTCCAAAGTGAGTGATTTGGTAGATTGAGAGAAGATTGGCACTCAAGTTAGGAACATAGAGAACATTCTCAAATGTTCCATTATCCATGGCAACTGAACCTTCCCCTTCAACTTCCACTTGAGTATCATCTCCTATGAAGATGTGAGGTACCTTAGATTGCTCCAAAGAAGAAAATTGTTCCCTTGAAGAAGCCATATGATGAGTGGCACCCGAGTCAAGTATCCATTGTTGTGAAGAACCTGAAGTAGCCACAAATGCTTGCCCTTTTCCTTTTGATTGTGAGGAAGTGGAAGGAGATGAATCCTTCTTCTTGTAGGCAGATGGAAAATTGATGTTATTCTTCTTGATGATGTTTGTCAACTCATCAATTTGCTTAGTGTGGCAATGATGCTCATCATGACCAACCCTCTTGCAATATGAACAAGTTGGTCTCTCCTTCTTGCTTGAACTTCCCTTCTTGGGGGAAGATGTAGAATTCCCTTGTGATGAAGAATTCCCTTGTTTTGGAGAGGATTATTGTGCTTTATCTTGTTGGTTCTTTGGATTAGATTGCTTCTGCTTCTTATTGGAACCCTTTCCTTGAGTCCCTTGATTCCTTTGATTGGCCACCAAAGCTTTAGACTTTGAAGACTTGAGAATCCCCATGCTTACCAATTTTGCTTGTTCTAACATCAACATTTATGTAAAAGCATCGAATGTAGGCATAGTGAAAGAACTACCTACTGTCAAGCGATGGGTTTGGAAGCTAGAAATAAATGTTACATATTTTGATAGAATTTTTCCCAACAAATTGTAGACCAACTGTGCATCCTTCTTATCAATGCCACAATCCTTAAGTTGTGCTCTTAGCTCATTTGCCTTAGTGACATAGTCTTGGATTGTATCAAAATTTTTGGGATCTAACATTGTGAGATCATTGTCAAGCTGATAACCTTTAATCTCAACAACTTGGCCATACAATTGACCAAACTTTTCCCAACCTTCTTTAATTGTTTTACACTTATCAATTTGAAAGATTGGATCTTTTGATACATATTTCCTTAGTGTTCCAAGAGCCATAGTAATTTTAGTGAGCCAATCTAAGTGAGCAACAGGATTAGCTTTAGGATTAGATGGTGCAACAACAGTTCCATCAATATAATGAGTTAATCCTTTTTCCATTAACTTACTCCAAGCATCAATTTTCTAAGAAGCATAGTTATGTGGAGTTAACAAAGGAAACTTAGGAGAACCCATAGCAGAAAAATGAAGGAAAACAAGATAGAGAGAGAGGAATAATCACTCAAGACACCCCCCCAAATTCACTCAATCAAAGAACCCCCCCCCCAAAAAGATGATTTGGCACTTTATAATTAGTGCGTGTACAATGGCCACTTGCAAGCCAAGAAAAGTGGGCTTCTAATTTTCAATGTTTTACAATAGCCTTAAATAGGCTACAACAGACTCAAATGACTAATACAAAAGACCAAACTGAGATCTTATCTTTACAAATGCCAAAATAGGCCAAAAATGACCAAGTGTTGAAAGTATATTTTTTTATCACAATCACTACAAACTAATAGCACCACTATGAAGTTCAGAAAAAATCATGCACTTTCAAAAAAAATGGCACCTGAAAAGGAGTTCGTATGAGCCTGAACGGAGCCCCAGAAGTTGCAAAAATGGTGACAATTGAGCAAGACCTAAGAAAAATCCAATTTTATGGAAAATCCATGCACCAAAATTAGAAAATAACTTCACCACCGTGATGTACATGAAAAATTATCCCAAATCAAAAAAAATTGCACCAAAAAAGGCCTCAAAACGACCAAGATATGAGCCTTTGAAAATGAACTACAAAATCAGAAAGTTCAATGGAGAGGGGTCTGCAAATTTTCAAAAAATTGCTGACGCAGTGCCGACGTCCGCAAGTCACTATGTTAAATTTTATGGTCATTTGACCGTCGCGTAGGCCATCACTATTTGTCATGGAAAATTAAACCGGAATATGCCTTTTACGGAATATGCTTTACCTGGACGGAATATGCTCGCCGGATTTCGAAGACGTTGACGGAATTTTAAATCATTAGAATTTTGACCGATTGCACCGGATAGGAGAGAAGGACCCTCCAGTTTGGGTTTGCCAGCCACCGGTATGGGATTGTCGGCCACCTGCCGGTAAGTATGGCCACGGGGGGGCCGCAGGGGCCACGGCCGAGAGGCCATGTGGCCTCTGCGGTACTTCAAGGTACAGTTTGCGGACTATACAAGTCCGCAAACTTGTACAAAACGTTTATTTTTTTTATTTTTTATTTAAAAAAAACTTTACAAATAAATTAAAAAACTACGAACTATTTAAATTTTTTTTTTTGAATGATTTTTTGAAAAAATATTTCGCAGAAAAATGAAATAAATTTTTTTGAAAAATATTTTCGTACGAACTGCCCAGGTTGGCCGTACGGCCTGCTAAATTTTTTTTGCCTTGTCAGACAACTTGCTCCGATTTGGACGAATTGGCAGTCGATTTATAGGTTCTTGACCCTTCTGAATGCAATGGCAGTGTCCTTTTTGGCTGAAAATACTCCAAAGTGGCAGCTACCTCTTGGATCTGGCAACCACCTCTGATCTTCAACCCTTTGTAGATTTGGCCTTCGATTTCCAACTGAGATGAAACAAAAGGAAAATCTGACTACCTCAGACAATCCGGATGCAATGGCGAGCTCAGATCTGATGCAACAAGCTCCCAAAATGCACCTGCAATACAAGGCCAAAAATGAAACCCTCCAAGAATCTCTCCAAAAGACTAACTAAAGGCACTCCAAAAGCTCTGATACCATGTAAGAATTGGCTATGAAGATAGCCACCCAAGATCTAGAGGCCTAATAGAAAGCACAAGCATAAGAGAGATGACAAGAATAAACTATATTTTGTCAATATAATAGAATGTAATGAGCTAATGGTACATAGGTGACCCCTTGGTTATATAGCCAAGGTGAGAACATAGAAGGGAACAAGATTATGACAAGTGTCATAATCTTATGAAATGAGACAACTATGAAAACTTATCACTCCACCTAAAGTGGAAAGGTGATAATGTGATAATCACCACAAAAGGTGGCTCTCCCACAAAAGGTGGAGAGATAATCACATGATGTGTCCACAAAAGGTGGAAGTGATGTGATAATGACATGTCAAGTCCACCAAAGGTGGAAAATCTCCAACAACCTCCTATGTGGTCCCTAAGTAAACTTAACTAAGGTGCAATCATGACCTAGGACAAGGTACAAGACATTTAATTACACCAACAGGTCTATTAGCCCTACTTCTCCTTGATTGTAGGAACCTACTGTATGGATGAGATTGGGGTTTGAAACCCTATGAAAGATTTAAAGGTCCAAAAAGGGTGTCTGGGAATCAAGTTTAGTTGCTAGGTTGTTTGGTAGGTTTGGGCAAGAAAAGCCAAAAATTGACTGGTAAGGGCTAGTAGGAAATAGGCCACTTCAAGACAAAATCTTGAGATCGGGCAGATTGAGGATTAAAGACCCTTCAAGATGCATTCAAGTGAATGTGAAATGCAAGAAAACAATGTCTTTAACACCCCTGCAAGCAGTTCAAGATTGATGGAGAAATTGGCACTTAGATCCTTCTAGGTGTTGGAAGAAGATAGCAGATTCAAGAGGTGTTTGTCCTCCAAGGTTAAGCACAAGGATTGAAACTCTTGGAACAGAGTTGTAGCAGAGCTTAGTTGTTGAACTAAGTCAAAATAGAGCCTAAAAGTTGATAGGTTCTTGGTGGAAGGCAGAGTGAAGTGTTCTAGTTGGATAGTGCAAACAAATCTTGGAGCATCATACACCATAGATTGTGAAAGATTTGATGATTTGGGCATATGTTTCCGATATATAACAATGGTGTCTTGAATGCAAAGTAGTTAGAGTGTGTCTATACTGATATATTGGAATATTACAATCAAAACATGATGAAATTGGTATCTTAAATGTCTAGTGACAATGTTAAACTAATGTTGATTGTTGTTGTTACAAATGGTGTTTAAGTGAAGATAGGATGATGGATGTGTTGATTTGAGCAAAGATATCTTAAATGGTTGGGATGATGTTTGATTGCAGGTCTAAGGAACGGATGTGTTTGATTGTTTTTTCCTTGAAGGGGTAAGTTGAGTTGATGAGTGATTGTTGTATTGCATCACAAACAAATAATTTGATCAACATGGAATAAGAAAAACAACAAAAATGAAAGCAAGCCATAATAGAATGATATAAAATGTACAAAGATTTCACATACCTAAAAAGAAAAGTTTCAAATTGAGGAGTTCTACCCAATTATGTAGCATTTGCTTCTTCCTTCCTCAAACTCCTCAAAAATTTGACTTCTTCAAAAGCTTGTTATCCTCCAAATTTCAATTTTATATCAATTATCACTATAATTCAAACTTTAATTGATATTATAAGCCTCTCAACATGAAAACTTTGTTATTTCATGCAAAGGTGATGGAAGGAACATTCAAAAGGTGGTGGAATCCCAAAATCATGCATGCACACTTCACTCAATCACCAAAAAGCTATTTTTTGTTGGAGCATGCGCAGAACCAAGAGAATATATAGAATGTGGGCCAACATCATGGGTATATTGTGACTTTTAACCATTTTTAGTGCAATAAATAATGCATTCGTGTTATAACACATTTGTGTTATAACACGTTCTCGTTATAACGCATTTGCGTTATAACGCATTCTCGTTATAATGCATTCGCGTTATTTAATCCTAAACGGACATATCTATACTAGTTAATAACGCGCTCGCATTATTGTAAATTTGATTTTTTTAAGCTTTACATGGTACATTTATAGGGTAGAGGATTAAGGGTACTAGGGAGAGAGCTAGAGGGATTGAGTGAGAGAGAGAGATACTTCAGAGAGAGAGGAAGGGAGTGAGAGAGAGATACCCTCTCCAACCCTCTCCCACACTCTCTCCCACCCTCTCCCATCCTCTCCCACTCTATCCCACCTTATCCTAAACTTTGCAACCCTAGGGAGAGAGCTAGAGGGATTGAGTGAGAGAGAGGTGTTGTGCAGTTTTTGCACACACGCCCCACTTGGAGTAGGGACCCTCTTTTCTGGTATCTTTTGACCTTTGGTTTTATTGGACTTATCTTTTTAGGGTCTTGACATGTTGGTCTCGCTAGCTTTGACCCTACCTTGAGGTTGGAATTGATTGAAATTGAGTTTTAAGCCAAGTCCAGGTTTTCACTTAACTCCGGGATTTTCCAGCTCCGGCGGATTTTCCTGGGCCCTGGTTCTTTGTCCGTTCCTGGCTGGATTCTCTGATTTCGGATTTCTGCCTGACTTCGGGATTTTTCGGTCCTAGCAGATTTTCCCAGACTCTGCCAAAATCTCGATCTTCATCATTGCCCCGGTTTCTGCATTTCCGTGAAATCTGTGTTTCCGCGCATCCTGGGATTTTCTGGAATTCCGTTTTGGGCTCGGGTTTCTGGATTTGTCAGAAGTGTCTTGTCGTGCATTAATAACCGAGGTACCTTTGCTCAGACGAGTATAAGGGTGGATTTAGGGCATTTTGGGCATCATTCTGACTTTGTTGCTCACTTGTTTTGCTCTGGCGATTGCGAATTTCCATTTGAGCTTTGAAGAGCGATCTTGACTCGTGTGCGTGTGGATTGTTTGGGCGCCGGTGTCTGGGTTTTCATTGTTTGGACGTGTTCATCTGCTACATGGTTTCTCCCTCGAGCTCTGATTTCATCCGCATTGATCCATGGTAGGTTATCGATGGCCCCTCTTGTTTGTTTGTGCCATGATTGGGTTTTTTGTATTTAATGGTGATCATTTGGGTCAGCCTTTGATGGGTCTTGATTCCGCGTTTATAGAGTCGGGGTTTGACCCATTTTTTTTTTGTTGTAGAACCCTATCCTCCGTGCCTTGTGAGCTCTATTTATCCATTAGATTGCATATGTATCCTTTAGACGGGGTTCTGGGTTAGATTATTTGTTTTCTTAAGTGTGAGATGTGCCATATTGTGCGAAGTTAGGGTTTTCTTCGGTGTTTGGCCCAAAGTGGGGATTTCGTTATGATTGAGCGATCTTGTCCCTATATCATGCTGACTTCCCCCGTCTTGTGAAGATTTGGGTGCTTTAGATAAATCCTTAATTGATATTTTAAACCTTAAAGTTTCCCCTGATATTAATGGCGGAGGTCTGGTTATTCAAATTAGGGCATCATTGTTTTGACATAGGGATTCATCTTTTGAGAGCTTTTGAGAAGTTGAAATCCTTTGCGTCCTAAGTATTGTTGATTATTGTCAGTTTCGAGACCATTAGAGCTCAGGTAGAGAAGATCCCGTGATCATTTGGCTTTTGGTTCGCATTTCGTCATTTTTCGGGTTTTCGAGGTCCTCGCGGAATTCCTCCGCTTTTGGATTTTCCCGGTTTGGGCTTATTCCGCGGGCTGGGGTAATTTCTGAAACATTTTGGACTGTTCGCGAAAATCTGTCCCATCCAGATTTTTCTGGATTTCCTGTCTGGCTCTATTTTTTTTTAATGTTTCGATGATAGGACTAATGGAATGATTGTTAAATGTTGATATCTTGTTGCCAATGAGTGAATTCCATGATTATCTTTTGATCTTTCATCTGTACTAATGATCCATTCGACCAATGATTCTTTGGCAAGCAGGCGTCCGTCTGGGTCGGATTTCTCCAAAATTCTGCCCCGACTGGATTTTCTCGGATTGCGATATTTTCTCGGACTGCTTTGTTTTTCCGGATATTAAAAGGATTAGCAATTGTGATGAATTTTAATGGTTTTATATAATATTATGCTAACCTTTGGTCATATTATGCCTAATGGTTGAGTACTAATAATGTCTTTTGTGAGTGCAGGCCGAATCAGGCAAGGCAACTGCCAGAAAATCTAAGGGTGGCACAGGGGCGTCATCCATCTCTAAGGCAGAATGGTTACGACTGGATATGAAGAGTCAGCTCCCCGAGAGCAAGGTGTCTTCTGTGTGGGCCGAAGTATCTGATACCAATGTTGGGGCCTGGAAATATGATAAATTCAAGTAGTGGATGACCGAGAAAGATCTGTCAGCCTTGAGGCAAGGAATGATGAAGTCCGGACTAGTGCATGTGGCAGGCTTCCCTCCGGCAGTCCAGTGTTATGAGCTAATTCTCAAGTGCACCAGACAGTACGACTTTCATACACAAAGGGTGGTTAGTACTGAGGGAAGAGTTTTAGCGAACTTTAGTCCTGCCTCCATTGCACAAGCTTTCAGCATGCCTGATCTACCTTCAGTGTGTGCTTTGAATATAGATAAACTGAAAACATATTATTAGAATGAGCCGATTAAGGCTCAACAGATACTCAATTCGTGGCTTGAGAAACCCAAGTCCCATTATTCAAAATTTCCCAAGCAGTTGCACAGGGTTAAGTTCAGGTCAGACATCTATAATGCAATTACATTCTTGAGCAGAGTGGCTAGTTTGAGGACTGTCGGGGTGCTGGAAAGCTGGATGGTCCACGTGATCACCAAGGTCGAACAAGGGACCAATTATCATTGGGCAGGGCTTATCAGTGCATAAATTGACAAGCAATTGAGGAGTGTACTAGAGACAAATAAGTTCACTATGTCCTCATATGTAATGTATGTGGTGGCCATCTCTTACCCATATAAGGGTCTGAATCCGAGGGGGACACTTGGACAGGATATCATTTATGAGGTTTATCCAGAGTTGCATCTTGGGCATAAAGATTACAGAAGGGCTAACGATGCATTCACAACGCATATCACCCAGACGCTACAAAATGCTAAACACATGAGGCTGTCAGATGGGGCCAAGGGATTGATAAATAACTATGGATCTTGGTTCATCCAATTCCCCACCTTCACCTACCTCAAAATTGATGGATGCCCGGTTGCTCCGTACAGGTTGCCTCGGTATCCCACTAACCACATTATTTTGTTAGAAATTGTTAGGCAGATTTGTGAATTTGATGCTGTGGTAAAGAGAGAAAAGCACAAGATAGGCTTTGGTAGAGACTTCCCTCTTGGGATCGGTGTGGCAGAAATGTGCCTTTCTATCCAATCGGCCCACACTGCAGGAGAAGAACTGGCAGCATATGGTTTCTCCTTCCATTCCAAAAGGATGAAATTTGACATAACTGGAGAAGTACAGAAGAGGTCCACTAGGGAATACCGCCATAAGGATGACCTGGAAGATTATTGGGTCAATATCAAAGATGACCTTGAGGCCAGAAAGAAGCAGTACTCCAGGCTCCCTGTGGAGGCAGTTAGGAATTATAATGTCAAGTTCATTCCGGATCAACTGGATGATGACAGAAACCTGGTTCAGCACCACGCCTATGAAGCTATAAAGGACAGGTCAGTCGGGGATATCGATTGGAATGAGAATGAAGTTACAGAGGTTGAAGACTTAATGGCTCCTGTCATGAAATTCACCTCATCTTGGATAAAACATAAAATTTGGGAATTAGAGAGTGCAAAGGTAACTTGTACTTTTGAATTGATGGGAAATCTCAATCCCATGTCGACTTCTGAGGAATCCGGGGAAGATGACCCCAAAGGGAAAGCTGTAAAGACTTCACCGTTTAAGATAAAGGTTAGAGGTTCTAAGGAAGGAGAACCCGCGGCGAAGAGGAAGCCAAAAGGAAAGAGAAGGTGGAAGACCTTGACGATTAGCAAGTCCTCTGATGAGGAGGAAATGGAAAAAGTAGAAGAGGAAGATGCCCCTCCACTGCCTAAGAAGGCAAGAACAACTCGAATTGTGAAGAAGAAGGGTCAGGGTGCTTCGGGTGATTAGCCTCCAATTGTTGATGTGGAGAGTTCAGGAGGGGAGAAAGCAAAAGTCTACACAAGGAGATCCAGGACTCCCTCTCCAAAAGACACTGTGCCAAAGGCGAATCCTCTGCCAAAAGTACCAACCGCAGAACCATCTAAGCCTGTTTCTCCTCTACCAAGTGTACGTGAAGAAGAAATTCCAGAGGCACATGAAACCAGCGGAGAGGCAGAGTCCTTCAAAGAGGGAACTCTCTTTGGTGAGGCAGCGGAGCTAGAAGCAGAGGAGGTTGAAAAGCTTCCTTCTCCCCTGGTGCAGTATGAAGATTCTCCGGAGAATGGCAGGGGTGACGGATTCCCTGAGCAGAAAGGAGATACTCCTGTTAAAACCCCATCACCAGTGCAACCAGAGGCGGAGCTTGAAGAAGTTGGCCAGGGTGAGCAGCTACTTGAAAAGGAAGAAGACAAAATAACTACAGAGGAAGAGGAAAAAGTGACAGAGCAACTGGAGGATACCAAAACAGAGGAAATCCGGGAAAAGCCTGCAGCCCCGAATTGGCTAGAGAGAGAACTTGCAAGAAAGAAGCAGGTGGTTGTCAAGGATACCCCCTTAGACTGGGATGAAATGCTGTCAAAGATCGGTAAAGGAAAGAAGGAGATAGCTAGGATAATCTCAAGGGTGGAAAGAGATGAAACAAATAATAGGGTTATCCATATTGCCACCCCTGCTGCAGAAAAACAAGAGAGGAAGTCAACGGTCAAGACTACCATGTGCAGACGATTAACCTAGAGCTGGCATCCATGGAACAAGATATAGAATAGTTTGAAGGATCCAGTGTGGTGATTGTTGACAGATTGAAGAAAGAGACCCAAACCAAGCATGAACTGAAGAAGGAAAATGAAAGGTTAAGGAAATGTTTGGAGGAGGTCATGAAGCCTTTGCAGTCCCTCCATCCTTCTTCTTCTGTCACTCCTGGCTTTCTACCTAAAGAAACCATCTCCGGAATTGAGAAGTTGAAAGCCTCAGCTCAAGCCGCCATAGATTGGTTAATGAGTGTGCAAACTAAAGGAGATGATACCATCAGGGACATTCTTTCAGTCGGAAAGGATGTAGTCAGGGCTAGGGAATTATTACAGCATGTAATGTCTCAGGATAAGGAGGACATGGATCTTCTGCTATAGAAATCAAGGGTTATCATGGGACATGGAAGAGAACAATTGGCTAAGGATGGAATTCTTCCTTCTTCCAGGTTGGATGAACCATGGGAATGGTTCGAAGCATTGCAAATTAGGCAGAAGGCCATGAAGAAGATTTTGAAAAGAAAGAAGTAGATTGATGGGGATCTCACTGCAGTTTACGATGGATGCATTGCATTCTTTGAGGTGATGACCAGCAGGAGGAAGATAGCCCCGAAATACCTGAGTCTTGAGTAGCTAAAGGAATGGTGGCATGAAGTTTATGCCCCAGATGTAGAAGGAGTTGTAACTGCCCACCAGCTTGATGATGCGGCCACCTACTTGGCGGTGATGGACAAATATCTGGCCCATAAGGAAGATTGGGGTAAAATTGTTGACCAGTCCAAGGAGGAGATTAACTCTATTAAATGCCAACTAAAGGTTTTTCCTTTGCCACCTGTCGTCGAATTGGATGGAGCATTCTTGAGTGTGCAGGGTTTGTCTGGAAAGAAAGGATAAGGGAAGTAGCAGTTAATGCTTATTTTGAGATTTGTGCTTCCCTATTATCATGGGGCATGCATTGGATGGGACTGCATTGAATATTGTGTCAAGGCCGACCTGGATGATGGCATTTAATGTGTGCCTTAGTTTGACTTTTTTTCCTTGGCCGACCTGTTTTGGCAATTTTATTATCTTGTAAAATGTTTGGCTGGGCCGACATATCTTGGGACTTGCTATAAAGGCATTCTTGCCTCATTGTAAAAGGGTTAGACATTGGTTAGCTAAATAGTAATAGAGATAAGCAAGAGCAATAGTTAGAGTATTTTTTACAATTTTTTCCTTGAAGCAAATATTGTATCAGAACAGTGGAATTGCTACAGTATTTTGGTGATTAATACAATTGAAGACATTGTGGTTTTCCTGGTGCAATCTCTTGTGTTATTTCATCTTGCATGGTTCTATTGTTCTATCTTTCAAATTGCTTGGAAATCTAGGGTTTGATGTTCAGAATTAAATAGTTTTAGTTTGATGAATGGTTTATTGATTTCATATTTGGAATGTTTGTAGCGATCTCTGGTCTATACTCCCAGTAACTATCTGATTGTAGTAGACTGGTGAAGTGAACCTGAACCATACAGTTTCATGTGCTTAAGTTTGATTGTAGATGCATGTCTATGATTTGGAAATCTATATTCCTTAGAAGATTGCACCGTTCTTGTGATATTGCATTGTGAGTTGATCAGGAATTGGTTCTTTGAGATTGGTCCATTCAAGATATATGTCATTAGCATTGTTCATTTCAGGGATAGTTTAGATTTTATCATATCTTCGCACCCTTATCTTTTGTTGTTTATTTATCATTTTTTTAGATTTAGGATTAAAGATCATTATATTGCAAGATCTTATAAATAGGAAGATACAGTTTGCTTGTAGTAAGGTCCGATTGTGATTACCAGCATTTCACATTTTATCTGAGTTGTTTATGCATTGTTATGACCTAACACCCGAGAGACCTTGAGGTGATTTTCAGTGATTTATTACTGAAAATAAACTTTCAAGAGAGATAGAATATTGCATTATGTCTGAGTTGTTGTTGTGCAGAAAACACCATCAACAGATTGGCGCTAGAAGGAGGGCCTGAATGAGCAGACTGGATCGCTTTTTGAATGCCATCTCTCCAGAGAGATATAGGAGAAATACAAGATCTACCACAGAAGAGGAAGATTTGGAAGAGCTACAGTTCCCCACTAGGTTAAAAAGGACTCAAGAAGGGGGAGAACCATCATCACCTATCCCTTCACCAGCATCATCCACATCTTCACATCCTGAAGTTGAGGCTATACCCATTCCTGAGGTCATTCTTGTTCAACAACCTTAGCCTGTGAATAATCAACCACCACCGCCACCCCCACTCTTACCAATGGCTTTCCTTGCCAACAATCCATCCCCTTTGTCTTTCAATGCTTACAATGTAATGCCCAAAAACCCTGAGCACTTCTGTTCAAAATTCCATGTTAATGACCCAAATAGGACTGCAGATGAACACATAAGGATTTTCCAAACCTGCTTCAAGGACAGAGGGATTGTTCATGAGGACGTCACCTGTAGGTTGTTTCCTTATTCACTAGGAGAAGAGGCATTTTACTGGTACAACCATCTCCCTGCTGGTTCGATTCTTAATTGGAATGACCTTGAAAAGGTCTTTCTACAGAAATTTAGAATACTCATTAGTGCCAATGAGTTATATTTGCAATTTATCAAAGTTAAGAGAGAGGTTAATGAACCCATATCCAATTTCAATAATAAGTTCCATCATGCATTTACCAGACTTTAAGACCCATATGTTTTAGATGATGATACACCCCTGGGTGTCTATTATGAAGCTCTGGACAGCCTAACAGCAACCTTTTTGAAATAGAGACCCAACCCTCCAGGTACCCTAACTGATGCTTACATAGAGGCTGTTAAGCTCAGTACAGATCTAAGACAACACCTGACTGGGCTATTACCTTCTCTGGGACCAGTTGCACATCCCAAATAGATTCAGGCAGTAAATCAAGCTCTCACCAATCATACCCCAATCATGAATCCAGTTCCTCAATTACCTATGGTACCACACCCTGGTCACCCCATGAGCCAGATCTCTCCTATGGCAAACTTCCCTCAACAGTAGGTTAATCAGCCTATGTACTAGTCCCAACCGAATAGCTTCCCCGCTTATCTACAGAATTTTGAGGTGTTGCATCAGTCTTTGGGATCTGCCACAATGTCTGTCCCTCCTCAGAGTAACTCAAATCAGCTTCCTTATCAAGATCCAAATAGGGAGAGGATTGATGAAATGGCTAAACAAATAAAGAAGTTAAATCTAGAGGTGACTTACTTAAGAAATCAGAACAGCCAACTACAAGCTGCCCAGAAGGGTATGCAATCTAATCAGAGCAGAGTTTTCACAAGGGCAGAATTTTGACAAGGGACAGCGTAATGATAGAGAATTCTATAATGACAGGGGATATAACCAAGATAGGGGTTACAACAATGATAGAGGTTTCAATAATGATAGAAGGTATAATTTTGATAGAGGCCAAGGAAGTGGATAAGGATTTGATAAAAAACCATCACAAGGATAGAATAGAACTTGGAATACAGGGTCTAATAATGGAGGAGTTCCCACCCCATTAGACCAGCCTGCTAATTAGATTGTCAATCAATCTGCAAACTAGCCAGTCAGTCAAGACAAACCTCCTAACGGTGTATATCTGGCTGACGCAGCCCTATCAGGATGGTGCAAGCTCCATAAGACAAGTCAGCATTCAAAATTTTAATGTCCAGAGTTCCAAACTGCTGCCTCTATTTTTTAGTATGAGGTAGAGAACAATGTGAATGGATAGGAGATTGTTCCTTCCAACTCCTATGATTCTCTTGTGTTGGTATTAAATCATGCTCCTTTTCTAGCCAGCAAGGAAAATGTACCAGAAGAACCTGATTCCCAGGAAGTTGAAACAGATCAGATTTGTAATGGAGATGAAGTAGTTCAATTGTTTAATGAAGACACAATGAATGACAATGGCCCCCTCGATCAAGAGGAAGCTTATGTTGAAGAAGTACAGATGTTTCAGAGATAAGGATTGAGAGATATGCCTCATAGACATCCACAGCCTGGAGGACCTTTCACCACTTCCATTCCTCCTAACAACTTCAGTACTCCTTCAGATCCTAATGCTAGTAACAACCCATCTTATCCACATGTCTCCAAATAGTATCTCTCAAAGGAGAGACAGGCTCAAACTGACTCACAGAAAGAGAAGGCTATCCAAGCTGGCAAGGATAAGGTGGAGGAACCATCTAAGGAAGTCTCTACTAATATGAGTGAGGAGCAAATGGCCTCATATGTTGCAGAGGAGTTCAAGAAATTAAAGGTAAACCTTTCTGCATTTGAGTTATTAAGGTTCCCTGCAATTAGGAAGGTTGTCCTAGGTACCTATGATGCAAATTCAAAGTCATTAGACAGGCCTTCTAGAGAGCATGTCAGCCAGACTTCCAATTTTCAGTCTGTAAACACACAAAATTAGACCCAAAATAGGACTAACTTTCCCCCTGGGGATAAAGGAAAAGAAAAGGATAGAACTCAAGTGGCTCAGGTAGAAACTTAGCCCACATTGTTCCAAGGGAAGACAGAAACCCCACCATTTCTAATCTCTATCCAAATCTTTGGTAAGAATCTGCATAATTGCTTATTAGATTCAGGTGCTTCCACCAATGTGATGTTGTTTGGAGTTTGTAGAGCTTTAAAAATTACACCTGCTGACTCTTAGAAGAAGGTGACCTAGTTGGATAGAACTGAAGTAAATGTGGTGGGAGAACTTAACATGATTCACATGCAGATAGCTTTAGATCCAAGGATCCAACAGGTTATTAACATTCAGGTAGCGGATATTCCTAATGCATATGGTTTGATTCTAGGAAGGGATTTTACCAAGGTTCTAAATGGGTATGTGTCCACTGATCACTCTCACATGTGGCTTCCATGGAAGGGAGTGCCTAACCAGATTAGAATTGAAAGGGAACGAAGAATGAAGTACATGATTACGGAATACCAAAAGACTTCAGTAGAAGTTCTGATATCAGAAGTCGGAATAGGAAATTACATGCTATCAACCCAGTATGAGGAGTCAGACGCAGAGGAGGTGTTGATGCTACATACAATGCCTACCAATGTGGAGACAAGGCCTAGCCATGTTGAAATTTTGACAGAATCAGTTCACGAAGAAGAAGAACCTGAAGACAGCCAGATCAGCCTATTAAGTAGTTTTCAGGAGTTCATCAAACAATGTATGGAGAATCAAGCTCACCTGGGAAGAAGGACAAGCTTTAAGGAATTACTCTTACCAAATTGGTGTAGAGTCCATAACGCTTCCCATTCAGAGTTGGAATGTTGTTTGTGCCAGACAGTAGTAGAACAAGTGCAGAAATGTCTAAGTCTAACTCAGGTTGTGAAGGAAAAGATGGATAATCCGCAAGAAAAATATCAATAAAAACCTCCTGTAGCAATTGAAGAGTCTTCCAATACTGGGAAGCTAAAAGATATGACAAAGAAAAATACTCTTGTAGAATGCTGGACTCTCAAATTTGATGGATCCAAATCCAAGCATGGAGCTAGAGCAGGGTTTGAGCTGATCAGTCCAAAAGGTAAAAACTTCTTTGTAGCCCATAGACTCCAATTTAATTGCACAAATAATGTAGCAGAGTATGAAGCATTAATTCATGGACTTCTCATGGCCCTTAAGAAAAAGGTTAAGATTCTGCAAGTTTTTGGAGATTCAGAGTTAGTAGTCAAACAAGTGAGAAAGTAGTATTCATGCCATGATAGGAGAATGACTAACTATAGACATAGAGTGTGGGATCTCATTGAGGGATTTGACACTTTTAATATCCAACTAATCCCACGGAGGAGGAATCAAACTGCTGATTCTCTGGCTCAAGCAGCTAGCGCTCTGCAGCCTCTATCTCTGTCAGGATTGAAAAAGTTTACTATTGAATTAACTCCTGTACCATCAGTCCCAGACAATGTGACTAACTTTCAGGTGTTTGAGGATGATAAACATATTCTTGACTTCATCACAAATACAATTTTTTTTGCTTCACAGATCATTGATGAAACAGAACCGCAGGAAGCAGAATTGGATCTAGAAGGTGTACTGAATCTGAAGTCTAATACTATTCCCAGGGGAATGGTGCAGTTGGAACAAATTTTTGATATGGATAAGATTAAGGGTCAGGAACAAGAGTCAAAGAAGGAGTCCATCAGTGGACAGTGTGACCCTCACAATGTGGGAACTAAGGACAATATTAAGAATATTTTCATTGGCAAGGTATGCACTCCAGAAGAAAGACAGGGTATAATCAGAGCCCTACACGACTTTCCAGATATAGTAGCCTAGAATTATGAAGACTTGAAGACTTATGATACATCCATCATAACTCATACTATACCCCTGAAGCTAGATGCCAAGTCTTTCAGGCAAAGACAGAGACCTATCAATGCATTACTGGAACCACTAATACAGAAAGAAGTCCAGAAATTGCTGTCTGCCAGAATCATATTTCCTGTCAGGCATTCAACCTGGGTAGCAAACTTGGTTCTAGTAAGAAAAAAGAATGGAGAAATTAGGCTCTGCATTGATTTTAGGAATCTAAACAAGTCATCAGAAAAAGATAACTATCCAGTTCCCTCTTTGGACGAGGTGCTTCAAGTGGTCAATGGTTCTCAGATGATGTCCTTTCTGGATGGTTATTCAGGATACAATCAAGTGATGGTCCAGTATGAGGATAGACACAAGAAAACTTTCACAACTAAGTGGGGCACTTTTTCCTACAGGAGGATGCCATTCAGACTCATTAATGCTGGAGCTACATTCCAAAGGGCTATGGACATCGCCTTTAAGGATATTATAGGAAAATGCATCATTATTTATATGGATGACCTAACTATTTTTTCAAAGAACAGAGGGGATCACATCTCAGATTTACGCAAAGTGTTTCAGAAGTGCAGAGAATTTGGCATATCCTTGAATCCTAAGAAGTGTATTTTTGGAGTGACAGAAGGAAAGCTGCTAGGACATGTCATATCAGAAAAAGGAATTGCTATAGATCCAAAAAGAGTGGAGGCCATATTGAAGATTCAGCCGCCTGCCAACAAAAAGGAGATGAGGTCCTTCTTTGGTAAGATTAACTTTGTCAAAAAATTCATCACTGGATTTGCTGAAATTGTGAAGCCATTAAATGCTATGTTGAAACAAGATGCCAAGATCGAATGGACCACAGAAGCAAAGGAGGAATTTGCAGAGATCAAGAGAGCCATTGTTGATGCTCTAGTGTTGGTAAGTCCTAACTACAGCAAGCCCTTTTATATCTATTCATTTGCTTCAGACCATTCGTGTGCTGGAATGCTGACACAAAAATCTGATGAGGGGAACGAGCATCCCATTGCTTTTATGAGTGCACCATTAAAGGATGCTGAGTTGAAATATCCAAGTGCTGAAAAGCAGGCATATGCCTTAGTTAGAGCAGTAAAGAAATTCAGGCATTATATCCTCAGAAATAAGGTGTATGCAATTGTCCCTAATTCTGCAGTCAAGTTATTGCTGATGCAAAATGAACTAGGTGAGCGTAGAGCTAAATGGGTGACCATACTCCAAGAGTATGACATTGAGATCCAGCCCATGAAACTGGTAAAGGGGCAGGGACTCACCCAGACTATGGCAGAGATAGGCCCTAAATTGTCTGTTCAGAACTATAATGTTGAAGAGGTTTCCCCAGATGGTTGGTATGATGATTTAGTCTATTATCTACTGAATCAACGAGCTTCAGGTCATCTTAATGTAGTTCAGAGGTGAGATCTAAGGTTAAAGAGTGATGGATTCATGTTGAAAGGAGTTGTCCTATACAAGAAAAATCATGAAGGTATTTATTTGAGGTGCCTTGGAAGATAGGAAGTTGAAAGAGTAATGAATGAATTTCACGAGAAATATGGTACTAGTCATGGTTTTGCAATTGCTACTGCAAAAAAGATTTTGAGGGCAGGGTATTACTGGCCTACATTGTTCAAGGATGTTCATCAACATGTACAAACCTGTCACACTTGCCAGACTGCAGCAACAAGAGAAAGGTGTGCAGCACTTCCTCTCCAGTCTGTCACTGAGGTAAAACCTTTCGCTCAATGGGGTATGGATTTTATAGGCCCCATCAATCCACCATCCTCTATAGGAAATAGGTACATTCTCACTATTACTGATTACTTTACAAGGTAGACTGAAGCTTTTTCTTGTAGACAATGTACATCGGATGTAGTGATTGATTTCTTAGAGTCAGCCATTCTTAATCGGTTTGGATGTCCTATTGTTGTTGTTTGTGATAATGGTCTTGCCTTTGCATCTTTGAAATTCTCAAATTGGGCTTTTGATCATGGCATTATTATGAAGTTTGCTTCTAATTATTACCCCCAGGGAAATGGCTTAGCAGAATCCTCTAATAAGAACCTGTTGACTGTCATTCGTAAGTTGTTACAGAGGAACCCAAAAGACTGGCACACCCAGCTTCGGTTTTCCCTTTGGGCAGATCATACTAGACTCAAGTCCTCCATTGGAACATCTCCTTATCACTTAGTGTATGGTTTGGAACCAGTTTTCCCTATCCAACTTAAGATCCCAACTCTAAAGTTTATAAATCAGTTTTATGATGAAGGGGACAAACGGGAGGCTAGGTTAACAGAATTACTGCACCTTGAGGAGAAACGAGATAATGCTCTGGAGAATTTTTCCAAACATCAGGGGGTATTCAAGAGATGGTTTGATAGAAGAGCCACAGTCAAAGCCTTCAGGATTTTAGATCTTGTCCTATACTGGGATAAGCCTCATGATCAGAAAGGGAACCATGGAAAGTTCGATAAATTGTGGCTTGGCCCATATCAGATTGCTGAAATACTTGGAGATAATGCCTTTCATCTGAGGACTCTCACAGGAGAGGATATCCCACTGCCTATCAATGGGAAATATTTGAAACATTATTTCCAGTCCTGAGCTGTTTTCAACTCCCTACTTTGTATATAGTTGGTTTGGGTTGCTTTCCGTTGTTTTGTTTGGTTAGCGTAGGTTTCCTTTCTGGTTGGCTTGTTTTGCTTTGGTTAGATTAGTTTTGCTTTGGTTTGTTTGTTTTGGTTTGCGTTGCTCTTGCTCTTGGTTCTTTCTCTTTTGGGGATCTTTAGGTGCATCTGTATGACAAGGGTGACAAGGTAGGTTTGATGTTCTTGGTATTTCTCTTACAAGCTTCAATCATCCTTCTAGAACACCATGGTACAAACTCTTTATCTTATGTTACTTTTTCTTATGTTGAGACGAAGAGTTTTCCAGTCAATTTGAATGGAATATATTGGGGTCTTATACTTTTAATCCTTAATATACCTAAAGTTGTAAGAGGTCCTTATAAGGTCCGAACAGGTGAAAAATCATTTTCTGCTCTAGTGCCACTATGATTCTCAGCCTTGAGTGTGAACTTCACTATTCACAGGTTGAAGGAAATGAGTGAAAAGAAAAGAAATATCAGAAAATTAAAAAAAAAAAAAAGAGGAGAGAAAATATATATTGAAAATCAAGAGGTTTGAATTCAACTTGTCAGGGGAATCTAAATATCTCTACCAGGGCTATAGACGCCTAGCTGGCAGTAGAGTTATGTTTAGGAGGATCACAGCGATAACCTCGTCGGGGCTATAGACGTCTGACTAGCAGCGAGGCTCTATCCAGGTTACTTTTAGAGTAAGAATCTTTACGTAGCCTGTTCGTACCAAGTCTGGTTCTTGTTGCAACTGAGGGTAGGAAATGAATGCATGTGCACACACTTAGACCCTGGTATAAGAATGTTTGAATGGCTAGGGGGTTTCTTTGTTTACACATGGGATGGTGGCTAGATGTCTGAGTTGAAACCAGGAGTTCTGATTTCTTGATTCTAGTTTGTCATCGAAATGCTCAAGAGCATTTCCCCAGCAGAGTCGCCATTTGTTGTGTAGTTTTTGCACACACGCCCCACTTGGAGTAGGGACCCTCTTTTCTGGTGTCTTTTGACCTTTGGTTTTATTGGACTTATCTTTTTAGGGTCTTGACATGTTGGTCTCACTAGTTTTGACCTTACCTCGAGGTTGGAATTGATTGAAATTGAGTTTTAAGCCAAGTCTGGGTTTTCACTTAACTCCGGGATTTTCTAGCTTCGGCGGATTTTTCTAGGCCCTGGTTCTTTGTCCATTCCTGGCTAGATTCTCCGATTCTAGATTTTTGCCTGAGTTCGAGATTTTCCGGTCCTAGCGGATTTTCCCAGACTGCCAAAATCCCGATCTTTGTCATTTCCCCAGTTTTTGCATTTTCGCGAAATCTATGTTTCCGCGCATCCTGAGATTTTCTGGAATTGTCAGAAGTGTCTTGTCGTGCATTAATTACCAAGGTACCTTTGCTCAGACAAGTATAAGGGAAGATTTAGGGAATTTTGAGCATCATTCTGACTTTGTTGCTCACTTGTTTTGCTCTGGCGATTGAGAATTTCCATTTGAGCTTTGAAGAGCGATCTTGACTCGTGTGCGTGTGGATTGTTTGGGCGCCGGTGTCTGGGTTTTCATTGTTTGGACGTGTTCATCTGCTGCGTGGTTTCTCCCTCGAGCTCTGATTTCATCCGCATTGATCCATGGTAGGTTATCGATGGCCCCTCTTATTTGTTTGCGCCATGATTGGGTTCTTTGTATTTAATGGTGATCATTTGGGTCAGTCTTTGATGGGTCTTGATTCCGCGTTTATAGAGTCGGGGTTTGACCCGTTCTTTTTTTTTGTTGTAGAACCCTATCCTCTGTGCCTTGTGAGCTCTATTTATCCATTAGATTGCATAAGTATCCTTTAGACGGGGTTCTGGGTTAGATTATTTGTTTTCTAAAGTGTGAGATCTGCCATATTATGTGAAGTTAGGGTTTTCTTCGGTGTTTGGCCCAGAGCGGGGATTTCATTACGATTGAGCGATCTTGTCCCTATATCATACTGACTTCCCCTGTCTTGTGAAGATTCAGATGCTTTAGGTAAATCCTTAATTGATATTTTAAACCTTAAAGTTTCCCTAATTTTAATGGCGGAGGTCTGGTTATTCAAATTAGGGCATCATTGTTTTGACATAGGGATTCATGCTTTGAGAGCTTTTGAGAAGTTGAAATCTTTTGCGTCCTAAGTATTGTTGATTATTGTCAGTTTCGAGACCATTAGATCTCAGGTAGAGAAGATCTTGTGATCATTTGGCTTTTGGTTCGCGTTTCGTCATTTTTCAGGTTTCCGAGGTTCTCGCGGAATTCCTCCGCTTTCGGATTTTCCCAGTTTGGGCTTATTCCACGGGCTGGGGTAATTTCTGGAACATTTTGGACTGTCCGCGAAAATTCGTCGCATCCGGATTTTTCTGGATTTCCTTTCTGGCTCTATTTTTTTTTAATGTTTCAATGATAGGACTAATGGAATGATTGTTAAATGTTGATATCTTCCTGCCAATGAGTGAATTCCATGATTATCTTTTGATCTTTCATTCATACTAATGATCCATTTGACCAATGATGCTTGGGCAAGCAGGCGTCTATCTGGGTCGGATTTCTCTGAAATTCTGCCCCGACTGGATTTTCCTGAATTGCGATATTTTCCCGGACTGCTTTATTTTTCCAAATATTTAAAGGATTAGCAATTGTGATGAATTTTAATGGTTTTATATAATATTATGCTAACCTTTGTTCAGATTATGCCTAATGGTTGAGTACTAATGATGTCTTTTGTGAGTGCAGGCCGAATCAAGCAAGGCGGCTGCCAGAAAATCTAAGGGTGGCACAGGGGCGTCATCCATCTCTGAGGCAGAACAGTTACGCCTAGATATGAAGAGTCAGCTCCCCAAGAGCAAGGTGTCTTCTATATGGGCCGAAGTATCTGATACCAATGTTGGGGCCTGGAAATATGAGGAATTCAAGCAGTGGACGGCCGAGAAAGATTTGTCAGCCTTGAGGAAAGGAATGATGAAGTCCGGACTAGTGCATGTGGCAGGCTTCCCTCCAGCGGTCCAGTGTTATGAGCTAATTCTCGAGTGCGCCAGACAGTATGACTTTGATACACAAAGGGTGGTTAGTATTGAGGGAAGAGTTTTGGCGAACTTTAGTCCTTCTTCCATTGCACAAGCTTTCAGCATGCTTAATCTACCTTCAGTGTGTGCTTTGAATATAGATACAGTGAAAACATATTATGAGAATGATCCCATTAATGCTCAACAAATACTCAATTCGTGGCTTGAGAAACCCAAGTCCCATTATTCAAAATTGCCCAAGTAGTTGCACAGGGTTAAGTTCAGGTCAGACATCTATGATGCGATTACATTCTTATGCAAAGTGGCTGGTTTGAGGACTGTCGGGGTGCTAGAAAGTTGGATGGTCCACGTGATCATCAAGGTCGAACAAGGGACCAATTATCATTGGGCAGGGCTTATCAGTGTAGAAATTGACAAGCAATTGAGGAGTGTACTAGAGACAAAGAAGTTCACTATGTCCTCATATGTAATGTATGTGGTGGCCATCTCTTACCCATATAAGGGTCTTAATCTGAGGGGGACACTTTGATAGGATATCATTTATGAGGTTTATCCGGAGTTGCATCTTGGGCATAAAGATTACAGAAGGGCTAACGATGCATTCACAATGTATATCACCCGGATGCTACAGAATGCTGAACACATGAGGCTGTCGGATGGGGCCAAGGGATTGATAAATAACTATGGAGCTTGGTTCATCCAATTCCCCACCTTCACCTACCTCAGAATTGATGGATGCCCGGTTTCTCTGTACAGGTTGCCTCGGTATCCCACTAACCACATTGTTTTGTTAGAAATTGTTAGGCAGATTTGTGAATTTGATCCAATGGTAAAGAAAGAAAAGCACAAGACAGGCTTTGGTGGAGACTTCCCTCTTGGGATTTGTGTGGCAGAAATGTGTCCTTCTATCCAATCGGCCCACACTGCAGGAGAAGAACTGGCAGCATATGGTTTCTCCTTCCATTCCAAAAGGATGAACTTTGACATAACTGGAGAAGCACAGAAGAGGGCCACTAGGGGATACCACCATAAGGATGACCTGGAAGATTATTGGGTCAATATCAAAGACGACCTTGAGGCCAAAAAGAAGCGGTACTCTAGGCTCCCTGTGGAGGCAATTAGGTAGTATAATGTCAAGTTGATTCTGGATCAACTGGATGATGACGGAAACCTGGTTTAGGACCATGCCTATAAAGCTATAAAGGACAGGTCAGTCGGGGATATCGATTGGAATGAGAATGAAGTTACAGAGTTGGAAGACTTAATTGCTCCCGTCATGAAATTCACCTCATCTTGGATAAAACATAAAATTTGGGAATTGGAGAGTGCAAAGGTAACTTGTACTTTCAAATTGATGGGAAATCTCAATCCCATGTCGACTTTTGAGGAATCCGGGGAAGATGACCCCAAAGGGAAAGCTGTAAAGACTTCACCGTTTAAGATAAAGGTTAGAGGTTCCAAGGAAGGAGAACCCAGGGCGAAGAGGAAGCCAAAAGGAAAGAGAAGGTGGAAGACCTTGACGATTAGCAAGTCCTCTGATGAGGAGGAAATGGAAAAAGTAGAAGAGGAAGATGCTCCTCCACCACCTAAGAAGGCAAGAACAACTTGAATTGCGAAGAAGAAGGGTCAGGGTGCTTCGAGTGATGAGCTTCCAATTGTTGATGTGGAGAGTTCATGAGGGGAGAAAGAAAAAGTCTACACAAGGAGATCCAGGACTCCCTCTCCAAAAGACACTGTGCCAAAGGTGGATACTCTGCCAAAAGTACCAACCGTAGAACCATCTAAGCATGTTTCTCCTCTACCAAGTGCACGTGAAGAGGAAATTCCGGAGGCACATGAAACTAGTGGAGAGGCGGAGTCCTTTAAAGAGGAAACTCTCTTTGGTGAGGCAGCGGAGCTAGAAGTAGAGGAGGTTGAAAAGCTTCCTTCTCCCCTGGTGCAGTATGAATATTCTCCAGAGAATGGCAGGGGTGATGGATTCCTTGAGCAGAAAGGAGATACTCCTATTAAAACCCCATCACCAGTGCAACCAAAGGCAGAACTTGAAGAAGCTGGCTAGGGTGAGCAGCTACTTGAAAAGGAAGAAGACAAAATAACTACAGAGGAAGAGGAAAAAGTGACAAAGCAACCGGAGGATACCAAAACGGAGGAAATCTGGGAAGAGCCTGCAGCCCCGGACTGGCTAGAGAGAGAACTTGCAAGAAAGAAGCAAGTGGTTGTCGAGGATACCCCCTTAGACTGGGATGAAGTGCTGCCAAAGATCCATAAAGAAAAGAAGAAGAAGACAGCTAAGATAATCTCAAGGGTGGAAAGAGATGAAACAAATAACATGGTTATTCATATTGCCACCTCTGCTGTAGACAAAACAAGAGAGGAAGTCAGCGGTCAAGACTACCATGTGCAGACGATTAACCTAGGGCCAACATCCATGGAACAAGATATAGAAGAGTTTGAAGGGTCCAGTGCGGTGATTGTTGACAGATTGAAGAAAGAGACAAAAACCAAGCATGAACTGAAGAAGGAAAATGAAAGGTTAAGGAAATGTTTGGAGGAGGTCATAAGCCTTTGCAGTCCCTCCATCCTTCTTCTTCTATCACTCCTGGCTTTCTACCTAAAGAAACCATCTCCGGAATTGAGAAGTTGAAAGTCTCAGCTCAAGCCACCATAGATTGGTAAATGAGTGTGCAAACTAAAGGAGATGATACCATCAGGGACATTCTCTCAGTCGGAAAGGATGCAGCCAGGGCTAGGGAATTATTACAGCATGTAATGTCTCAGGATAAGGAGGACGTGGATCTTCTGCTGTAGAAATCAAGGGTTATCATGGGACATGGAAGAGAACAATTGGCTAAGGATGGAATTCTTCCTTCTTCCAGGTTGGATGAACCCTGGGAATGGTTCGAAGCACTGCAGATTAGGCAGAAGGCCATGAAGAAGATTTTGAAAAGAAAGAAGCAGATTGATGGGGATCTCACTGCAGTTTACGATGGATGCATTGCATTCTTTGAGGTGATGACCAGCAGGAGGAAGATAGCCCCAAAATACCTAAGTCTTGAGCAACTAAAGGAATGGTGGCATGAAGTTTATGCCCCAGATGTAGAAGGAGTTGTAACTTCCCACCAGCTTGATGATGCGGCCACCTACTTGGTGGTGATGGACAAATATCTGGCCCACAAGGAAGATTGGGGTAAAATTGTTGACCAGTCCAAGGAGGAGATTAACTCTATTAAATGCCGACTAAAGGTTTTAGCTTTGCCACCTGTCGTCAAATTGGATGGAGCATTCTTGAGGGTGCAGGGTTCGTCTAGAAAGAAAGGATAAGGGAAGTAGCAGTTAATGCTTATTTTGAGATTTGTGCTTCCCTATTATCATGGGGCATGCATTGGATGGGACTGCATTGAATATTGTGTCAAGGCCGACCTGGATGATGGCATTTAATGTGTGCCTTAGTTTGACTTTTTTTCCTTGGCCGGCTTGTTTTGGCAGTTTTATTATCTTGTAAAATGTTTGGCTGGGCCGACATATCTTGGGACTTGCTATAAAGGAATTCTTGCCTCATTGTAAAAGGGTTAGACATTGGTTAGCTAAATAGTAATAGAGATAAGCAAGAGCAATAGTTAGAGTATTTTTTACAGTTTTTTCCTTGAAGCAAATATTGTATCAGAACAGTGGAATTGTTGCAGTATTTTGGTGATTAATACAATTGAAGACATTGTGGTTTTCCTGGTGCAATCTCTTGTGTTATTTCATCTTGCATGGTTCTATTGTTCTATCTTTCAAATTGCTTGGAAATCTAGGGTTTGATGTTCAGAATTAAATAGTTTTAGTTTGATGAATGGTTTATTGATTTCATATTTGGAATGTTTGTAGCGATCTCTGGTCTATACTCCCAGTAACTATCTGATTGTAGTAGACTGGTGAAGTGAACCTGGACCATACAGTTTCATGTGCTTAAGTTCGATTGTAGATGCATGTCTATGATTTGAAAATCTATATACCTTAGAAGATTGCACCGTTCTTGTGATATTGCATTGTGGGTTCATCAAGAATTGGTTCTTTGAGATTGGTCCATTCCAGATATATGTCATTATCATTGTTCATTTCAGGGATAGTTTAGATTTT
Source organism: Sequoia sempervirens (assembly GCA_007258455.2). Classification (NCBI taxonomy): domain Eukaryota; kingdom Viridiplantae; phylum Streptophyta; class Pinopsida; order Cupressales; family Cupressaceae; genus Sequoia; species Sequoia sempervirens. Next base: position 49,035,615 of record VDFB02281492.1, on the reverse strand, counting down.
ATCATATCTTCGCACCCTTATCTTTTTCTGTTTCTTTATCATTTGGTTAGATTTAGGATTAAAGATCATTATATTGCAAGATCTGATAAACAGGAAGATACAGTTTGCTTATAGTAAGGTCCGATTGTGATTACCAGCACTTCACATTTTATCTGAGTTGTTTATGCATTGTTATGACCTAACACCCGAGAGACCTTGGGGTGATTTTCAATGATTTATTATTGAAAATAACCTTTCAAGAGAGATAGAATATTGCATTATGTCTGAGTTGTTGTTGTGCAGAAAACACCATCAACAAGAGGGAGATACTTAAGAGAGAGAGGAAGGCAGTGAGAGAGAGACACCCTCTCTCACCCTCTCCCACTCTCTCCCATCATCACCCACACTCTCTCCCACCTTATCCTACACTTCCCCACCCTCTCCCATCCTCTCCTGCTCTCTCCCACCTTATCCTACACTTTACAACCCTCTCCAACCTTCCCTACTCTCTCCCACAATCTCCACCATATCCCACCCTCTCCTAACATTTCTAACACCTTCTCCTACAATCTTCCACCCTTTCACAGTATCTCCCACTCTATAACACTCTCTCCAGCCCTCTCTCACCCTCTCCCACCCTCTCCAACCCTTTCCCACCCTCTCCCACTATCTCAAACCCTCTCCCACCCTTGGCCACCCTCTCCGACACTCTCTATAGCCCTCTCCCACACTCTCCAACACTCTCTCCCACCCTCTCCCAATCTCTCTAGCCCTCTCCCATAATCGCCAACCCTCTCTACCACCCTCTCCCACCCTCTCCCACACTCGCACGCCCTCTCACACCCTCTCCCACCCTTGGCCACCCTCTCCAACACTCTCTCTAGCCCTCTTCCACACTCTCCAACACTCTCTTCCACCCTCTCACACTCTCTCCACCCCTCTCCCACACTCGCCAACCCTCTTTGCCACCCTCTCCCACCCTCTCACACACTCTCTCAACCTCTCCCACCCTCTCCAACCATCTACAACCCTCTCCCACTCTCTACAACCCTCTCTCACACTCTCCCACCCTCTCCTACCCTCTCCAACCCTTTCTTACCCTCTCCCACTATCTCAAACCCTCTCCCACCCTTGCCCTCCCTCTCCAACACTCTCTCTAGCCCTCTCCCACACTCTCCCACCCTCTCCCACCCTCTCAAACCCTCTCCAACCCTCTCCAACCCTCTAACACGCTCTTAGAACCTCTCCTGCTCTCTCCAACACTCTCTCACCCTCTCCTACCCTCTCCCACCCTCTCCAACCCTCTGCAACTTTCTCCCACCCTCTCCAACCCTCT
>VDFB02281492.1:48901010-49034200 GCA_007258455.2 Sequoia sempervirens | reverse complement strand
ATCAAGAAACACTTTGTAGCACTTTACCAAAATAGGAACATCTTGATAGGGAATTTTATAGACACATTTCTATGAGGGATAATCCAGACTTGTATATCCAATATGAGCCCCTGATTTGAGCTATGATCTTGAAGTCATATATAGGGTAAAGAATGTTCTTCATCTCCTTGGTGTTGTAAAAAAATTCCTTCTATTTTTTTCTAGAGTCAAAATAAACAACTCCATCCATTCTCAAAACATTTATCAAAATTCATCTCACAAACAACTTTCTAGAACTTTGGAAACATCCTAATGCTAGACTTTTGGTAAATCCTTACACCAAATAAAAATCATCTTTTTTAGTTAGATGTGTGTGATTAAATACTTTCTCAAACACTTAGTTAAATTAGCAACCCCCCTTTTCGACAAGTTCATCCCAATATCACATTTAACATCTTAGGGTTTACAAGTTCATCATCCAAATCAAAAAAATAAAAATAAAAAATCCTAAATTCTAGTATTTATCCAAAGTTCTTAAAGGTTCCAACATCCATGGCATTCATCCCCTCATTTAATACATCATCATAATTTGTTCCTAAAACACACCCTAGAATTTCATTTTGTACCTAAATTTTAGATCAGCCAAAGGAGTTAAAAGGTTCATCCCACATGTTCCTAAGGGTCGATCCCAATTTTATGGTCAAAAAAGGGTCACAACATAAGAAGATCATGGAGAAAAACAAAGAAACATCAACCACAAGTGATTTGAATTGATCAAACAAAATTTGATCCTAGGGCATCTACTAATCCTCCACCTAATCCCCCTCAACTACCACAAGATCTTGAAGAGGGAGGTTTCCATTTAGAATATGTCACAAACAATTACAAAGAGATGTCCCAAGATGAAATACTTGTAGTGTAAAATACATAAACCCACAAACTTATTAACACGGTCATGAAACTGAATCCCACCCAAAACATGTTGGAATTAGCCAAAGAAGGAAAAAAACTCCCTTTTTACTTTGATATAAGTAGCATATTGGAGAAACCTTTATCAAACATCCCACAAACATCATTCACACCCTCATTTCCAAGAATAATCCAATCCATCTCTCAACCATTATCATCTCACACACAAAGTCAACCCATGATCACCAAGGGAAGCTCATTACTTCAAGCTCTTCAAGAACACCCACTTTTCAATAGTCAAAATTTAGAGGCCAAAAAAATATTAGGAATGCCAAAAACCTTCCCATAAGAACCCCAACAACCATTTGTACCACTTTTTTTCCATGATACAAACAATTCATCCACTTTTTGTGGCACACCCACTTATGACCATGCTACACAGGGTTATACCCCCAACATCTCACAAGGAAAAGTAGATTTATTTAGACAAGTAGGTACCTTAAATGCTTCATCTTCATTTCCACAATGGAACACATAACAAATTTTCCCAACATTCCCTATCTTGGCATCATCATCTACACCAATTCAAGGTTAGGGAAAATTCCTTCATTGAACACATAAACCCAAAATCAATCAAATAAATTCAACCCCCCAATCACAAACAAAATCAACATGTTTACCTTACCAAATCCTCTAAACATGCCATTGATATCACAACACCAAGTGGCATCATCCCAAATATCTCAACCACCAATCACATCATCTAAAACACCTCAAACATCCCAAAATCTAGTCTCACAAGGACTAAACATATCAGCATACACCTCAAAAAACATCCCAACAACATCTTGTCACATCATCTCATACCATCCCTCAAAATCCTCCACCTCCAACTCTAAATCCTAATGTCAAAAACCAATATAGCATCACATTGCAAGTAGTGTAGCAAGCTTACCAAAAGTAATTGTAACAATCACAATCCCAGTAATTGTTACAATTACAATCCCAGTAAGCTCAAGCTCAATCTGAAGCACAAGCATAAGCACAATATTTACTACAATAATAACAAGCTCAAGCACAAGCCAAAGTACAATCTCAAGCTCAAGTCCAAGCACAAGCTTTGCTACAACAACAATAAGAGGCACAACAGGAACAAAAATAGGTTCAAGCTCAATCCCAAGTGCAAGCCTTGTTACAACAATACCACACAAAACAACAAGCTTTGATAGCACATCAACAACAAATAACACAAAAATAGGCCCAACAATAGGCACTATTGGCATAAAAACAACAAAAATCCTAACAACAAGCATTGTTTCCACAACAACAACATGCACACTAAAAAGCATTTCTCACACAATAAATCTTCCAACAACCCTTCACGAACACACAAAAAAATTCCTTGAAACTTAAAACACAAGTAACACATGCCACCCCATCATTTACCCAACATACCATACCATCCCAAAACACACACATTCCATCACCCAATTTGCAAGTTGATCTTTACACACAAGTCAAATTTCTCTCACAACAAATACATGATATCCAATCTAGGAAAGTGAAAAAAATCATACACCCAACAAGAATTGTTCCCTTATCCATTTGATAGGAATATTGTTATGGTTTCATTGCCACTAGGATTTGAAATACAAAAATTCAACAAATAGAGAGGAAAAGGAAATCTTGAGGATCATATTAGAGAATTCCACATACATCACATGGAAGTAGCCTATGACAATTCCTATTTGATGCAACTCTTTCCCTGAAGTTTGGTTGGACCCTCAATGGAATGGTTCTCTTGCTTACCTCCTAGAATCAAAAATTTCCAAGAAGTTGTGGACCTATTCGTAGAAAACCATTCATTTAACCTAGACATGGATGTAATCCTGGAGGAACTCTCTAGCCTCAAACAAGATAAGGGAGAGACATTTGCACCTTTCTTATAATGATGGACATCTAGAGCCAGCAAAAGCAAATGGTCCATGCCCTATTAACAACAAATTGGAACCATTATCTCTATATTGAAGTGGAATTGTCCTTCCATTTGAAAATGCAATGCATCACGACATATGATAAATTGATCACCAAGGATCTCAACATTGAAAGATCCCTCATAGGAAAAGGGCACACACCCATGTACCAGGACAATATACCATCAACAAGCTACAAAGAAAAACCTCACACATGGGATAAAACTAAAAATGTTACCAATTATGGTGTTGTTGATGCCAAAGTTGTTATTATTGCTCCAAGTAAAAACATGAAAACATACCCTCAACAAAACACTCACCAACCGAAAATCAACACACAACAACCCATTCACCAAAACACCACACAAACAAACCCACCACAACAACAACAACCAAACAATCAAACAATAGACAATGTGAACACTCAACTAAAATGCAATTATACGCCACTGGGGGAACCCATTGAATCTATCATGCAACAAATAGTGTAAGAAAACCTCATCACACTCCCCATCTATGAAAATTACCAAGAACTTGAAGTTAAACCACCTTGGTATAATGAGAAGCACCTTTGTGATTTTCAAAAAATCAAGGGACACACAATAACTAGTTGTATGAGACTCAAAAAACTTATCCAATATCTCATCGATGATAAAGTCATAACTATTGAATAAACAATAGGAAATCAAGATCTCAAGATATACACAAATCCCATGTTGGAACACAAAAAAGGAAACAACAATGGTAAATGAAAGAATTACACCAATGTAAACCATATCTATGACCATGTTGTAGCATCATTGGATGAATATGTAATGGTTATCAACATTAAAGGACCCAGAGCTGAGTATGGATTCACCATATGTAGTGAGTATATTTCTATCCCAGAACAATCACCACCACCCAGGGATCCACCTTCCAATTCAAAATCTAACCCTAGTGGTTGTAACATCTTGGAACAATTGAAAAAGATGCCCACCCAAATCTCCATCATAGAGTTTCTTATAATATTTCCTGCACATAGGGATATTCTAGAGAAAGCCTTGGCAACATCCTCCATCCCCATAGACATTGACATAGACCAATTTCAAGCTATTTTCAGACACATCCCTACACCACATATCGTTACATTATCCAAGCATGACCTCCTAACTCAACCATCATGTAACTGTGCACTTCACCTTAAGGTCTTGATCCATTAGAACAAAGTAAAATGAGTTTTGATGGATTGGGGTGTAGGATTAAATATTTGTACCTTGTAGCTAATAAAGATCTAGGTTTTGTAGAGGGTGTTATTGAAAAAGGGAAAGGTATTACCATCAAGGCATATGATGACCAAGAATGGGTGTCCCAAGGCACCATTCAATTCCTCATCCAAGTGGGGCCAACAATCATGGAAGCAACTTGTCAAGTCCTCGACCTTGAGCTTCCCTATAATATTCTCATAGGGCATACATAGATCCACAAGATGCAAGTTGTCACATCTACCTTCCACTAGTTTGTAAAATTCCCTTACCAAAATCAAGAAGGCACAATCCATTGTGATCCTAAAACTTTTATTACTACAAGAGTCTAGAAGCCAAGTACTACAAGACCTACCAGGTTTTGAAAAATGATAAGGGATCCACATCTCCCTATATTGTTCCATCCACTTTAGCCTCCACTTCTGAGACAAAGACACATATCATCCAAACACATCCCAGATATCAAATTCTTAATTAGATATGATGTCTATGGGGACTATAACTTGCAAAAAGGTACATATGTGGTGGGAGAGTTACCTCAATCTCCTAAATCTCATGGAAAAACACAATCTAGCGAAGGCACATCCAATGCATTCACAACATCTACTATCAATTTCAAAATTTGAGGAGACTTGAGCAAAGAGGTTGTGGATGAAGAAGGTGTCCTAGGTCTCATATATCAAGATAACTGGCCTACAACCATTCTCTTGATGGAAGAGGACAACAAGTTTCTACAATTAATGTTTGGCTGGGGTTACAACAAAAAAGAGAAGCTTGGCAAAAATGATAATGACCTATTAGAACCTATCATTCCTAAGAAGCATATTAATAATCTTGGTCTCAAATGTACCTCTCCCAAGTTAACCATACTTGGCAAAGCTACTCCTGTTAAAATGGTCAATCCTTTCTCTTTGATCCCGGTATCACTTAGTAGTCCCTTCAAAGACCCTATCTCTAACCTACCTATGATATTCAAGGATTACTCCCTTTTCATGATCACCTCCATGTCATTTGATTCAAACCACTAAGTCACTGAACTAAATCTCATTTACCCCCAACTCATCTACTGTGACCAACAAGGACCATTGATCCAAGATACATTCAAAAATTATGAGGCTCTCTCAGAATTTATGGGAATAAGGGATAATATACCATATGGATATCACTCTATAATATGAAATTATTCTTTAAAATATTTTTTATTCCTTGGTTTCTATAAAAATAAGAGTTTATTGTCTAGCAAAAGTACCTATATGTTGGAGACTTCAGTTCTTGAGGGAGATTGTTGGAGATTACTGGTGTTTTCATTAGTGTTGTCATTGATGTCAACACTTACATGTAGAGATTGTTAGAAAGTGTTGCACTATGTTGTATCGTGTTGTGGTTTGATGTCACATTGATGTCAACCCCTTATGTAGTCTTGATAAGAAGTAGTTCTAGTGCTTCTATTATCAATTTTGTTATTGATGTCTTATATGGTTGTGATGAGTAGGTGTTGCTTTCGAGAAAATTTGAATAAGAGAGTGTGCAAGGTAACGAAGGTGTGTTTTTTGTTTTCCTCCACATGTATTCATGGTTGAAGATATGATTTTGCAGTTTAGACATGAGGATTAAAGGTTTCTAGAGGTGTTATATCCCAAGTTTCAGGTTTTGGATCATGTAGTAGTGCAGTATGTGTTTGATAGTGTGTTGCCTATGAAGGAAGGTTTCTGGGAGAAATGGAGTTTCTCCAAATTTATCTATGTTGAAGTTTCCTATCTTGTAGATTTTGGAGCATGCTTATACTATCTATATCTACTATCCCTTAGTGTACTGAGTTTTGAGTTGCTCTACAGGTTCAATTCTTGTGTTGAAGCTTTCTAGTTATACAACTATTTACACAAGATGAAGGTATTATTTATTTTAAATATTTGTGGTAGTGTTGTAGAGTAGTATGGTGATGTTGGAATATTCCAGTGTGGAGTTTGGTGTTTATCATGTACTTTGTAGGATATTTTTAGACCTAGTGAAGCATGAAGTTGATTATTTTTAGTGTTAATTTAGGTTTGGCCAACCTAGCATGTTAGCACTATGTATGAAAGTGCTTCATGTATTGTGGATGCAAGGTGAAGCATGTTGGTGTATATTTAGGTCCTAGATAACCCATGGTGTCATCCACCTTCACTTCTTTCCATAGGGGAGGTGTTTGGTGCTGAACTATTTTAGTGTTGTATGTTTAAGCTGCATATGTTTCATTAAGGATGACCTTATGAAGTTGTTTAAGGTCATGGATGGTATAAATGAAAGGTGAATTTTTGGAGATATTGTGAGATATGTGGTAATATGTGAATGTGATCAAGTGTCATGATATGAGTGTGAGCATGGGTGCCTATGACTACCAGATAGAGTGAGCTAAAGGTGTCTACATTTTACTGTACTTGAAGTTGATAGAAGTAGTGAGCCAAAGGTTGTGAATGATGAAGAGTTGTAGTGTTGTATCTTCACATTTCTTTGAGATAGTGAATATCTATATAATAGTTTCTTATATTCTTCTTTCCTCTAGATAGGGAATCCTTTTTGGAATGAACCCTCGACACTGAGCCTTTGTTCTTTTATGGGTAATCAACCCTATTGGTAGTGATCCTATTGTATTCAGTTTTGCTACTCATTATATGTGAGCTAATCCTCACCATGGTTTTTCCTTGATTAGGATTTTTCATGTAAATATTGTGTTCAAAATTGTATGGTTGTGTTTTCATTTTTGTTTTATATATTTACATTCTACTAATGCTTAATAAGGGTAAAAATGTTAAGGGTTTGAAAGTTAATGATTCATTGAAATTTTTAAACGTATAACTTATTCAACCACCCTCACAATTGTCTTGTGCATCTAACAATTGGTATTAGAGATATTTTTCCATGGAAGAATTTTAACCACTTTAGGTAGATCTAGATGGTGCATAAGAATGGTTTCAAAGATCCTTTTTTTGATAAAACAAATTATGCTTATTGGAAAGCTAGGATGGAATCGTTTATTATCTCTCTAGGGTTAAATTTCTGGAAGCCAGTTGAAACTAGATATACTATGCGTGGTAATGGCCCAAAAAGTGATGACGAGTTCAAGGATTATGAGAGCAATAAAAAAGAAAGAATTTCTATCTTGAGTGGTCTTTCTGATTCTAAAATTGGAAAGTTGATAAGCCTAAAAACTACTAAAGAGTTTGAGGTGAAGCTATAGAGCATTAAAATGAAGGAGATGATAAGGTCAAACAACAAATCTATGAAACTAAAATCTAAATTGGAAACCATAAGGATTTCAGAAGATAAATACATTACTACCTACATTGTTAGAGTAGATGAAGTTGTCAATTCCATCAATGGTCTTGGTGGAAAGTTGGAAGAAATAAAAGTTGTAAAAAAGGTATTAAAAACTCTTCCTAAATCTTATAGCTTTAAATATTTTTCTATTGAGGAAGCTCATAATTTGGATCAATATTCTAGAGATCAAATGTTTGGTGCTTAAATTTCTTTCCAATTAAGATAATTTGGTCAAGATGCTACAAAGAAAGAAACTAATTTTAATTTCCTATGTAGAGAAGGATGATGAGTCAGATTTAGATGATCTTGATGAGGTAGAGGAAAATTTTATGAGATTGAAAAAGGATACTAGAAAATACATAGTTAAGTTAGCTTTCAAATGTGGAAAGGTGGGTCATTATTCTTATAAATGTACAATCAAAGTTGTAAATGACAAAAAAAAGGATCATAAAGGTAAATCTATTGAGAAGAGTTATTATGTTGAAAAAGATAATGGTGATTTTGAGGATGAGGAATTAGATTACCCAAATGAATAAAGTGATGAATGCTCAAGTTCATTGCTTTAAATATTGGAACTAATTCTACTAATCCTAAAATATGTGCGAAGGAAAGTGCTTTAGAAATAGGTTATAACATTGAATGAACTATGTTGACTTATTTTTGTGCAAGAGAGGAGAGAAAATACTAGATAATTGATAGTGGATTCTCAAATTCATGTGATAGGAAATATGAATAAATTTGTTAAGTTTGAAAGATATTATGGTGGTAATGTTAAGTTTGGTGATGATACATCTTATAAGATCTATGGAAAAGGTTAAATTAGTTTTAATGGAAAGGATAAAAAGGATGATGTTATTTATGCCAAGAGTCTCTGAAATAATCTTCTTAGTGTAAGATAAATGTGTAGCAAAGGATATAATTTTGTGTTTTAGGATGATGGTTGTGAGATCAAAAAAGAATCTATAGTACTTTGGTTGTTGGAGGTACAAGGATAGATGGAAATATTTATCAAGTCAAAGGTGGTGGTGGTAAGTGATTCATGACTCAAACCAATGAGATCTCATAATGGCATAGAAGAATGGATCACATCAGTTATGATAGCCTAGTGAAGATAAATTCTATTGATTCTATGAGAGATGTGCCAAATATTACAAAGCCTATCAATGTAATATGCAAATAGTGTCAAGTTGGAAAGAAAACAAATAAGAGGTTCAAGACTAAAGAATATTCTAACACAAGTCCTTTGGATTTTGAGCATATAGACCTATGTGGACCTACTAGAATAATAAGCTATCAAGGTGACTTGTATTTTATGTTGTTGATTGATGATTTTTCTAGGATGAATTGGGTAAAATTTCTCAAAGAAAAATTAGAATAGCTATATAAGTTTAAAGAATTTAAATCTATGGTAGAGAATGAAATAGATTTTCAAATCAATTGAGTAAGGTCTAATAGAGGTGGTGACTTTACTTCAAAAGAGTTTAACAATTTTTGTGAAGATCGTGGGATAAAAAATATTTGTTATCTTGTAGGAATCCTTAGCAAAATGGAGTTGTGAAGAGAAAGAACATGATAGTTCAAGAAGCATCAAGAGCTATGATGAAGTAAGTAAACCTACTAGAAGTCTATTGGAGAGAAGTTATTCATATTGTAGTCTACATTCTTAACATAATTCAAGCAAGGGTGACCAATTCAAAGAATCCCTATGAGCTATGGTATGGTAAAAATCCTATTGTGAAATATTTCAAAGTTTTTAGAGGAAAATGTTGTATCAGGAGAGATGAAGAAAACTTAGGAAAGTTTGATGGAAGATTTGATGAAGGAATCTTCCTTAGATATTCCAAAAAGAGCACCACATAAAAATGCTATAAAAAAAGGTTGAAGAAAATTGTTGAAAGTGCAAGTGTCAAAGTGGATGAAGAACCACATCAAATTTTAGTGTTGATAGAAGGATATGAATTTGATGAACCCCTTTGTAGTGAAGAAGAGAAAGAAGAAGAGAAAGAGAAAGAGATGATAGTTGAAAAGGAAGAATATCTCGAAAGGATCCCTGAGAGACCTAAGTATGTGTAGGAGAATAATTTTGAAAATAAAATCATTGGAGATAAAATCAAAGGTGTGTAAACAAGGAGAAAATCTCCTATGACACAAGAATAGGTAAACTATTTTTTATTTTCTAAGGTAGAACCTAAAATTGCAATTGATGGGTTCAAAGATGAAAATTGGATCAAAGCTATTGAAGAAGAATTAGGACATATTGAGAAGAATAGGAATTGGGAATTTTGGTCCCAATACTACCAAACAAGAAAGTGATCTAGGAACTAATTAGGTTTTCAAGAATAAGTTGAATTCTTTATCAGGATGGAAAATTTATTAGGAACAAGGCTAGACTTGTGTGTAAAGGCTACTGACAAGTGGAGGGAATAAATTTTGAAGATAATTTTTCTTTGATAGTAAGAATGGAAGCCATTAGGATGTTTTGGCCATTGCAACAAAAATACTTCAAGGTATATCAAATTGATGTGAACTTTTTATTCTTGAATGTTGAGTTGGAATAATCTTTAGGTGTACATTGAAAAACCATGTTTTTTTCAATTGTCAAAAGATGTTGATATGGTCTATAGATTAAAGAAAGAAATGTATGGACTGAAACAAGCTCCCATAGCTTGTTATACAAGATTTGATAGACACTTGTTGTAGTATGGATTTTAAAAGGGTATTACAAATACAAAAATTTTCTTTGAGGTTGAGGGAGATCAAATGGTAATTTTGGTTGTGTATGTTGATGATGTAATCATTGGATGAAATGAGGGTATGAGTAAGAATTTTGCAAGGTAAATGCAAAAAGAGTTTGAGATGCCAATGTTTAGGGAGATGAATTTCTTCCTTGAGTTATAAATCATTCAAATAGAGAAAGGTATATTCATGTAATAGTAAAAGTATGTCAAGGAAATGTTGAAGAAGTTTGAGATGGAGGATTCTAAATTGGTATATAATCCCATGGTTACTGGTTGCAAGTTGAGCAAGAATGATGAATCTCCTAAGATGGATCAAAGCAAGTATGGATCAATGATTGCTAGACTTTTATATCTAGCTACTACTAGAGTAGATATCATGCATATACTATGTCTTACGACAATATTTGAAGAAGATCCCAAAGGATCACATATGGAAGCAATAAAAATGATATTGAGATACTTGAAGGGAACTCCAAACTTTGGTCTATTGTATGCTACGAATACTATTTTCTCTTTGAATGCATACACAAATGTAGATTTGGAAGGATGTATAGATGATAGAAGAAGTAGAAGTGGAGGTTCTTTCTTTATTGGAAGTAGATTGGTCTCTAAGTTAAGTAAGAAGTAGGATTTAGTGGCATTATCTACTATAGAGGTAGAGTATATTGCTACAATATCATGCTACATATATTTTCTATGAATGAAGTGGACATGGAAGGATATTAGAGTATCATATGATGAATCTATTTCTATCTTGTTAGATAATAAAAGTGCTATCAGTATCTTAGAGAAACCAATAATGCATTCAATAACAAAGAATGTTTATATCAGGTACTAGTTTCTTTTATTGCCAGCCCCCGAGGGGATCCCTAGCTAGTGGCGCCACCTGGCAGCGCCATCCTTGTACAACCCGTCGACCGCCTGCCTGGCAGCGGGGTTTTTTCAAAAAATTTAGCCCACGGTCATATGGCGGACCAAGGGCCTGAGGAAAAGGTGATGGAAATTTTCCCCTATTTAGCCTGCATTTACCCTAATTTTCCATTTTACAACCCTTTTTTAATTTTTCCATAACTTTTGATCCCAAAAGCGAATTTTTTGAATCGAGATATCACTAGAAAACTGGTGAGCCCAATTTTCTAATGGTGCAGTTTGTTTCTAGAAGTTTTTCTGGTTGTTGGGAGTTTTTTCCAATTGAAGTTAGATGTTTAGATTTCACTTCAGATGGCATATCTTTTGACTCGGTGATCCTTTTTTCATCATTCTCACAGCATCGAAAAGCTGATTTTGTCCTCTACATAGACCTGAGGTCTTTTTTATTTTTTGTTTATGCATGTTTATGATTCTCTCCTTTTACAATCGTTGGGTTATTGTAATAAATGAACTGAGATAAAGTTCCATCTGGGGGGTTTCTTGCATAATAAATCTGATTAGAGTGTAGTTTTTCACTTTGATCTCCATATCCATCATGATTTTTTGGCAACTCACATGGGTTATCTGGTCTCTTCATTTCTTTTGGCCACATTTTTTTCTATTGCTTGACATATATTGGATTCATCGATTCACACTTCAGTTGAGATATTATGTTTCTTGATACTCATTGGTTCAAATTCTTCTTAGTTTGAGGGCCATGTTTTTATGGTTAATGTTCCAGAGTCTTCATGGTACTCCTTCCCATGGAAGAGTTTTAGTCACAGTTTGGCATCAACATCGAGATACATGGTTTCCAAATTATGTCATCATCTCATCTACTGTTGCTTCATAGATTCCAGGGTTGTTCCAGTTTGTGAGTTTTCTAGTCTTCCATGGCATCAGGTTTGCTGTCACATTATCATGATTCTAGTTTTGGTTTCAGTTGTAGACAGAAGTATCTTTCCTTGCTTGTCAGATTGCAGTTCCAGTGTTACTCCATAGTGTTCTTCCAGTGCTTCTTCATAGCAGTCATCTCATTGTAGGGGAGTTTTGTCCCACTGGGTTTTCCTTCTTTACCTCATCTTTGCATTTGTACATGAGTACTTGATCAACCCTTGTTGTCAAGACTCATCTTTTGCATAATAATTTGCTTCTCCCTAAGTTGCACTTATGGGGGGGGTGTTGGTGTAATTAATTATTAATTACACTTTGCATAAGTTTACTTAGGCTTTATTTAATTCCTAAGTTATAGGTGTTATCCTTATCTTGTTGAGTTATCTTGTTGCTCAAGATAAGATTAGGGTTATGAATCTTTTCTTTTATAAAGTAAATCATTATCTTGTAATTATGAATTCTCAAATAATAATTATTTTGACATCTTCTTGCAAATCTTTGCTTTTTCTATTTTTCTCTTCTGTGGAAGGTCTTTTATGGTTTGGAAATCTAATCTTGGTTTCTAACATTTTTAAGAGAGAAATTTGTAGAGAATGAGGTAAAGCTATAGTATGTATAGTTAGGGGGATCATAACTTTTTCCCCTAAGTAGGAGTAATAAATAGAGAAAGTGAAGTGGAAAGAAAATTTCTTACAGGTGTTTCCTAAAAGTGAAGTGTCCAAGTGATGTCAAAGGGTAATATTTATTTCCCTTTCCATTAATGTCAAAGGAGGAGGGTATTTCCTAAAAAACATAAGGAGAGAAAGTAATGTCCAAAAAAATCCTCAAGTAGGGCGAGGGTATGTGCAGGATCATGATGGGCCAAAAAGTGGCAATATTATGGGTATTTGTAGGGTATGTAGTTGAAGACTTTTTTTTACCCAAAATTGATGAAACGAAAAGGGTTTTTAGAGGAGATTCTCAAATTTCCACCAATATAAATTATTCTTTAATTTGAAATTAATAAATAATTATTATTCATTTTCTATTAGAATTATGACTAAAGTCATAATCGATAGGCTGATTGAAAAACATATATAACTCTCAAACAATATCACATTTTTTGAATCTGAAACATACGTCACATTCTATGCTTCACATACTATATGATTAAAGAAATAAAAATTAAATTTCATGAAGTTTTGACCAAGTTAAGATGGTCAGACATATGAGTTTTTATATTTTTTTAAAAGTTGTAATAAAAAATTCATAATTAATTATTTACTTGGAAAAAAATTACAAAAAAATATGCATCACATCTGGACATGAGTCCTCTACTTATATATATAAAATATTATTAAAAAATAATATCATTTTATTATGGTTAGGGTGGTCAAACAGACACCTACTTTTTTTTCCCTAAAATTGAAGTACTACTGCATTGAAATTTCAAATTTTCACCAAATAGATTTTATTTGTTTTTAAATAAACCTAGTAGTTTAGAAACTACATTCAATTTTATATAGATTCTATTCTTACATACTTTTTAAATAATATAGATAACTTATTCAAATTTTTACGTCAAGTTGCCTAACACTGATTTTTATAAAAAATTTGTCACTTAAGGGCCTATTTTTTCCATGATGATCCTACACATTTCCGCGGGAAGAAGTATATAAAAATATAAGTAAAGAGAGAGAGTGTGAAGTATAAGATATGCCCTAGTAAGGGGGAGTGATTCTTGATGTATAGTTTCTTTTATTATTGATAGTTTTTCAAAGAGAAGGTGTTTCCATCAATGGAAAAGGGGTAAATTGGATATTTTTGGTGTTGTCATTAGTGTTGTCATTGATGTCAACCCCTTACACATAAATATTGTTGGAAAGTGTTGCAATATGTTGTGTACATTGTAGTTTGATGTCACATTGATGTCAAACCCCTATGTAGTCTTGATAAGGAGTTTTTGTGCCACTGTCATCAGTGTTGTCATTGATGTCTTATATGGTTGTGATGAGTAGGTGTTGTAGATACAACAAGTTCACTTCGCTTCCAAGTGCTTAAATTGAGAAATTTTGAATAAAAGAGTGTGCAAGGTAATAGAGGCGTGTTTTATGTTGTTCTCTAGATTTCTCCATGGTTGAAGATATTCTTGAGTGTTCTAGGCATGATGATCAAATATGTTTAGAGGTGTTATATCCAATGTTTCAAGTTTTGGATCATGTGAAAATGGAATGTGTTTGACATTGTGTTGCTTGTGAAGGAAGGTTTCTGGGAGAAATGGAATTTCTCTGCATTTATCCAAATTGAATTTTCCTATCTTATGGATTTGGGAACATTCTTATATTGTATGTATCTACCATCCCTTGGTGTACTGAGTGTTTAGTTGCTCTGTAGGTTCACTTTGTGTGTTGAATTTTCCTAGTTGTACAATTGGTTGCACATGATAAAGGTATTATTTGTTTTAGGTATATGTAGTAGCCTTGTAGAGAGGTATGGTTATGTTGGAATATTCCAATGTGGTGTGTGGTATTTTCATATGGTTCACATAATGTTTTTATATTTGGTGAAGTGTGAAGTTGACTCTTGTTAGCATTGGTTTATGTTTTTTCCAACTTGTCAAGTTAGTGGTATGTGCAAAATTGCTTTGTGGATTGTGGATGTAGGGTGAAGCATGTTGGTGTAGATTTGGATCTTAGTTAACCCATGGTGTATTCCACCTTCACTTCTTTCCACTATAAAGGTGTTTGGTGTTGACCTATTTTGGTGTTGCATGTTTGAGGTGCATATGTTTCATTAAGGACAACATTATGAAGTTGTTTGAGGTTGTAGATGGTATAAATTCAAGCTGAATTATTGGAGATGTTGTGAGATGTGTGCTAAGATATGAATGTGGTAAAGTGTGGTGATCTAAGTGTGAACATGAACATGTATGAATACTAAATGGAGTGAGTATAAGTGGTCTAAATTTTAGTGTACTTTGAGGTAGTGAGCCAAAGGTTTTGGATGGCATAGAGTTGTAGTGGTTGATCTTCTTATTTTTCTAAGATATAAAATATCTCTATAACAGTTTCTTTTATTCCTTTTTCTTTTAGATGGTGTGTCCTTTGGATAGTGAACCTTTGGAAGCAATCCTTCCTTCTTTTTTGGGAAGAGATCCCTACTAGCAGTGATCCTATTGTAGTCATTGTTGCTATTCATATATATGAGAGCTAATCCTCACTATGGTTTTTCCTTGATCAAGGTTTTCCATGTAAATCTAGTGTTCTAATGTGTATGGTTGTGTTTGCATTACTATTTTATGTGTACATTCTTCTAATGATTAATAAGGGTATAAGGGTTAAGGGTTTGAAAGTTAATGAGGAATTGAATATTTTAATGTACAATTGATTCAACCTCCCACTTAGTTGTCATGTACATCTAACACTATAGGATGACGTGAAGGGGTTTTTGTGGTGAATATGAGATATCAAATTGTCCCTTCCCTAGCTAATCAATATACCATGATGATTTTGGAAGAACCACATTAGGATACTCTAATAAGGAATTATTTAATTGTTCATCTCAAAATCTAACCATCACCCCTACATTTGTTACCTCCATTAGATTGATTTTCTTTTCAATGGCCTTGTCCACCTTCTCCATTAGTTTTTCATTTGATTCACCTTTTTCCTTTTTTATACTTGAGGAGGTGGAGACTCTTTTCCTTCCTCTTTTGAGATATTCCTAAATCTTTATCTATCCCTTTTGAAATTGAATCCATCTTTTGGTAAAATTGAGCACATTTGTATTGATTTTTTTTATAACATTAACATCAACCAAATACCAATCTTCTAAAGGTAGAGGCATCTAATAAAAAAATTGAAATGATATGAAGGATATATGATGTTGTCATTATTAGTCATACCTCATAATATATATTCTTCTACCATTATATTCTTGATTTTATTTATTGCAAGTGCATTGAGTCCTCTCATTTTGACCTCAAATTCATTATGGAAATTGGCCCATAATTCTTCTACTATTACCAAATGTTTGTATTTGATTCATAAAATTTATCTAATTTTTTTTCTTGGTCATAGTTGATCCTTTTATTGTATAAATTTAGGCTCAAGAAATAAATTTCCTCCTTAAAGGACATGGAACAATCTATGTTTGTGCATGAGTAAGGAACTAGAACAAAATGGAACTCAACCTATGTGCAAGGAAATGTGCCTCCAAATGGGGATTAAGATACAATAAAATCTAACAAAAGAAAAAAATCCATAAGAAACTCAAATTGGGCTAAAAGAGGTAAAACCAACATAGAATTAGACAAAAAACAAAGCATCTCAAACCTCTCATCATGTATATTTTCCCAATATTGTTGAATTCAATGTATGCTCATGGAATTTTGGTTGCATAATGATACTTAATTGGTCAAGGTTGAATCCCTATGAAAATGGCTAAGTGTTGAGTTATATACAAATCAGAGGAAAGAGGATGAAGGACTAGAATGAAAGGAGAAAGATTGATGTAGGGACTTCCATGGGTCATAACTTTTGACTTGAGTGTTTGTTTGGGCTCAATTTTTACAAGGAGATGAATTATGAAGATTTTTTTGGATTTCCATCCCAACTAAGCTTGATAGGTGGTTGTTTCAACATTGTTTTGGGAGAAATTTTTTTCATCTAGGCCCTCAAATTCAGATTTTACTATTTTTTTCAAGTTTTTATAAAGTTGTTTTATGTAATAACTTCGAAATCATGTTTTCAATTTGAATTGTAAGTTGAAAATTTGTGTCACCATAAAGTTAGGAAGGTTTTGGTAAAAATCCGAGTTCAAAGGGATATGCATACAAAATTATCAATAATGGAAAAATATGACAATTGTCAGAAACTACCAAGAAAGGTAATTTTTAGGTTTTTCTTTAGTTTTTTAGATATAAGTAATTATGTTTCGGTTCTAGAGGTAGAATAAATGAAGATTAATGAATAATTTAGTTATTTTTATTCTTGAGTTTTAGCTTATGTTTCTCTAGATGTGATGGTTTATTTTGTTCTCTAGTTTAGTTACATCATTTGGTATCAGAGTAGGAAGATGGTTGGGAGAGGAAGAGGAAGAGGTCTTACCCAGAAAAATAGAGATATGCAAATCCTACAAAGGAAAGTATAAGATCTTGAACACATGATGGAAAATCAAATAATGAGATAAAGAAGAGACAATTTTGATGAAGAAATAGGCCAAGGAGATGTAGATCATCACATATAACTAGAAGAAGAATGAGAACAATTAGAAGAGAGGATGCTTAGGGAATTAGAAGGGAAGAATAAAGGGATTAAAATTGACATTTTAGTGTATGCAGGGTAGTCTAAAAGTATAGGAGGTAATAGATTGGTTGAATGATATAGGAAAACCATTTGAATGAAATATTGTAACTGAGAAAAAGAAGGTTAAATTTGCATGCACCAAAATAAAAGGTCATTCAATGATATGGTGGGATCATTTTAAGAATGAGAGAACTAGAAACGTAAAGGATAAAATTAGAACTTGGAGGAAGATGTAAAAGAAGTTGCAAGATAAATTTATCCCTCTAGACTAGATGCACATACTAATTTTCATAGGTTTTAGAACTTTAAACAAAATCTATCCACTATGGAAGATTAAAAAAATGAATTTAATAAGCTACCCATTCATGAAGAGCATAAGTAAATTGATGAATAAATGGTTGTGAGGTATGTAAATAGTCTAAAAATTTCTATTGAAGATGAAATGATCACATATCAGGTTAGTAATAAGGAAGAGATGCATCAACTAGCTTTGAAGTTAGAAGAAACAAATAGAGAATTTAGTTCCAAAGGAATAGAGGAGCAAGGATGGGTACATCATTTCCATCCCAAGGTGGTTTGAATTACAATATGGGAGAATCATCCGAAGGAGTGGAGAAACAAGAAGATGCCCAAAAAAATATTCCAAGTCACCAAAGAGGAAGAGACTTTTAGAGGGATAGAGGCTACAATGGTGGTAGAGGTTGGAAAAACCAAAAAAAACATTTTCCTTGTTTTCGATGTGGTGAAGATGGCGATAAGACCTTTGAATGCCCGAATGATCACATGTAAGAAAGGAAACTAGGAGAACAATCGAGATTGAACTTGGCTTAAGTTGATGATTAAGAAGGGGTTCGATGCAAGGTTCAGCTAGATGTGCAGGAGAACCTCATGATGAGAAGGATAATGGTGATTTTGGATTGGAAAAAATTGTACAATAAAGGCTATGAAGATTCCTATCTTTGAACAACTCTTTTTTGCAAAAGATGCACATTAGGAGGAAAGGTATGTCAAGTTATTTTTATAGTGACTATTCCAAAAATATGGTTCCTAGAGAAATGGTAAATAAATTGAACTTACATTGTGAAAAATATCCCCATCATTACCATATTGCATGGTTTAAAAATGGGAATGAGGTCACTATAGATAAGAGGTGTTTAATCAAGTTTTTTATAGGAAAGACTTATAAGGATGAACTATGGTGTGATGTTATTCCAATGGATGCCTATCATATTTTTTTTAGAAGACCATTACAATATGAGAGGAAAGTTATGCATGATGGAGAGAACAATACATTTACTTTCTAGAAGGATTGCTCAAAGGTGTTTTTTGTCTTCTTAAGGATGATGGGAAAGATGAGATTATGTTGTATAAAAGGTATCTTGTTAAAGAAATGAATGTGACATGATTTTTTTATGCACTAATGGTGCAAAGAGGAGAGGATGAAGAATTTCCAATTCTTCCTAAAGCAACAGAGGTGGGAGAAGCATATATTGATGTTATACCAGATCAGTTACCAGATGGTTTGTTACCAAAAAGAGATATTCAACATCATATTGATCTAATCTAAGGGGAATCTTTACCTAATTAGGAAGCTTACGATTGAGTCCTACACAACATGCAAAGCTTAATAAAAGGGTGATAGAACTTATAAAGAAAGGTATGGTGAGGGAAAGCATGAGCCCATGTGTTGTCCTAGCATTATTAACTCCAAAAAAAGATGACACGTGGAAGATGTGTACAAATAGTAGATAAATAAATAAAATTACCATCAAGTATATGTTTATTATACCTCACCTAGAGGACTACATATTTTATTAAAATTGATCTATGAAGTGGTTACCATTAGATCCAAATTTGGGAAGGGGGTGAATGGAAGACAACATTCGAGACTAGAGATGTGTCATGCCCCAAAAATTTCTAAACCAACACCATAGACAACTTCCAATTTTTATCAACTTGCTAATACTATTGTATAATTAAAGATAATCTAAAATTGATGACATCAATTTTATTATGTCATCACATCACTTAAACTATCTAGTTCGCATTCTTCTCTAAGTGTTTCAATTGGATATTTTTAAAAAAAATTCCTAAGTAACCTAAGGTATAGCAAATGATTTCTCTTTTAATTTGATAAACTTGACGAAAAACAATTTTCCTTTTCCTATCTACATTTGTTTTCCTAGTTTTCTTAAGAAAAAAATGCTATTATAGAAAAAGAAACCTTAAATATAAAGGTTTTGAGATAATAAATAATCTTGCGCCAAATAAACATGCTTGAAACAAAATTAAGAGTAAACAAAAATTATTCTCTCAACTCCACTAATAACTCTAATAAAATAAGAATTAGATTTTTATTAAAAAAAAAGGTTTAATTTAATTTCGAGTCCTAAGTACAATGTTACTAGTTGATGTTTATTTGTGGGTTTACTTAATTTACTTTTTGGTTTGGAATAAAATCTAAATTTCTTACTTTAGTTTATGGTTTGGAATAAAATCTAAATTTCTTACTTTAGTCTGTGGTTTGGAGTAAAATGTAAATTTCTTACTATGTTTTGATTGACAATCCATTATTCCTAAGTTTCCTAAATCATAATGTTTACTTGAAAGAATAAATAAAATTTCAACTTGGCTGTCTAACATCTCTCTAGCAAGGTTTAATCCATTTTGTGTTGAATTAGTTTCGTTTCTAAATGCTCTCCTTGTTCATTCGAAGTTTAGAGAGATTTCCTAAAGTTCCGTATTAAATCTTAACCTGTCAACATTGGGAATAATTTAAGATTTAACTATAATCAGCAATCTCATTATGATTAACATGGAATTCAAATATAGATAAATCCTCTTATAAATTTTATAAAACTTGGTTATGGTTTTAAAGTATTTTTTTGTTCAAAGAACATTTAATTAGTTCCAAATTTCAAACATATCAAATTAGTTTTTTCTTAATTAATGTTAACTCAAATTCCAAAGATGAAAACTAATATAATTTGGTAAAGCCAATGTGTAAGGGTGAGGTATAAGGAGATACAAGATACACGCTAACTAGTTTATAAAATGTAGAAAAAATAAAAGTAGTAAAAGGAAAAAGATAATTTTATATATACTCAGGAAAATATCCATAACTTTGTCAATTCTTAACCAAATTTAAAATTTCAAAATGATTCAAAAAGCTAACATTGTGGAAAACAAGAAATTGATTAAAAATATATACTAAAATAAAAGAGAAGTTTCATACTTTGAATTAATATTAAATGATGTAACAGACAATCTACATCCAACATTCATTGAAAAATAATTATTGTTGAAAGTTTAATTATTGTGATTACAAGGAGAAATTCATAATGTTGGTAGCACTTTTATCATCATTATGTGATTATAGTTTGAATAGTCAAAATCAAGTAGAAATGAGTATATATATATATATAATGAACCACAACATCTCATGCCCTATTATAAAATGTACTATCCTATCAATATTAAAGAATATAAAATCATCTTTAAGAAATGCCTTATTAATAAATCTACAATGCATGTAAACATCAATTCATCCATTAAATTTTTCTAATGGAAGAATATTCTAGGTCCATAGTTAGTAGTCAATAGATCTACCAAAGTTAATTTTTTATAGTGAGAGTGATATATAGAGGAGAGGAACTAGTGGTTATGTGGAATAACTTTATAGCCATGTAGCAATTACATTGAATATCATATGACCTCTATTTTATTATAGATGTGACATGTGATCTTATCTATCCTAAACTCATCATGTAGCTCACCACATCAACCATAAATCTTTTTACCTTTAACCTCTCTATTTACCTCTCTTTCTTAATGTTCCAAAACAGCTTTAAATGAAATGAACAAAAATGTGGCCTATTTTGAAAATGTTAGAAATATCATCTTCTCAGTGTCCCTAAATAACTCTGAAAGGGAAATGTCATTAAAGTCTGAAATGAACGAAAATGTGGCCTATTTTGAAAACGTCAGAAATATCACTCTCTAAATAACTCTGACAAGGCAATGTGATGAAATAATGACTGACAATGAACATAAGAATTTATATAAAGTGAAATGTCGGGGAGTGCAGTAGAAAACAAAATTGAACTTCTCAGTGTCCCTTAATAACTATGAAAGGGCAATGTCATTAAACTCTAAAATGAACGAAAATGTCATCTATTTTGAAAATGTCAGAAATATCATCTTAACAGTGCCCTTAAATAATTCTGAAAGGGCAATGTCATTAAAGTCTGAAATGAACGAAAATATGACCTATTTTACAAACGTCAGAAATATCACTCTTTAAGTAACTCTGAAAAGGCAATGTGATGAAATAATTACTGACAATGAACATAAGAATTTATATAAAGTGAAATGTCGGGGAGTGCAGTAGAAAACAAAATTGAACTTCCCTGTTTGGTGTGCTGCTACCTATAGATTGGGCATTGAACGTCGGGGAGTGCAGTAGAAAATAAATGCGATGATTCAGGAAGGAAAACGGCCTTCTAATTGAATGGTAGTTGACTTGTCTTTCTCCCTGAAGTGAGTGGTGTGGCATTGAACCGTATTAGATAGTGGTAGCCTAGATGCCGTTGTTGGGAGACAGTCCCGTCGATTCCCTGCCACCAGTTGAGATAACACATACAGAATTCTAGGGGCAACCGTACTAGCTAATGAAGAAAAAATGAATAAATTGTTAAGTGATTATTAATTTATTTTATAAAATATTTTTGGCTAGGAAAATAATGTATTTTATAATGCTATTATCTTTATTCTAAATTAGAAAAATTTATATTATGACTTTTTTTAAAAATTGTTTATTTTTGAATTTACAAAATATTAAATTATTATTGAATTAATTATATATATATATATATAAAACAATACAATGTTATTTTGAACATTTATTTTTTAAAATATCAATTTAGAACTTAATTTTTTTATTTTATGTCAAAATTTTAAATGTAATTATTGTTTGACTCTTATACAATATTGGTTGCATCTTTTTCATTTTAAAAATTAGAAAAAAGAAAAAAAAAAAAACTATATTGTAACTTCTAGATTTTGAAAATATTTATTTATTTATTTTTAAATTCTATTTAATTTTATAGATACCAAATTTTGTAGAAAATTCAGGACTTCAATTCATTAAACTTTGAAGGAAACAATATTACTATTAAATTTTCATGTTTTCAACATTTCAATCCTTTGATATTTTTTCTCATGGAATAATTGTAGGCCAAGTGGGTTCTTTTCATTGTACTCCATAGAAATATGATTCACCAAAGATCCTTAGACTTGCAGATAGATTTTGGAATGCTAAATTCACATGTACAAAGTTTGGGATGTGTTATAGCACATGCTATTTTGATAAGTATGTGATGCTTTTAAAACTTATTTATAACAAGTTTTTTTAGAATATGAGTGTATTTATTTGAGTTCTTTAAAATATGTTTAATATATTGGATATTCTAAGATATATAAAGACTACACAAAATTTTTTATTATTATGAATTTTTTAATAATTTATTATTTCATCTCATCCCTTTCAAGATAACTCATATATTGAAGGCCACAAAAATTCTTTTAAAAAAAACCATTAGTCAAAGGCTATCAACATGTCCTCTAGATAAACACTTCTACTATGGAGATAAGTATACATGTGATTCATTTATTCCTTATATTCTAAAAATTAGGTTTGAAAGCATATATTTTTAAGTAGTGATCTTTATTAGCTTAAAATAATTAGAATCATAGATTTTAGGAGTTGTGAGTGGGCTTAGATAAATGGAACATTTTAAATATGTGTATGTGTATGTATATATTTCTTTAAAATGATAATTAAAAGCTAGTTATAATATATGAAATTTAACTCTTTACAAAAGAAGATAAGTATTTCTTGATAGTAATCTAATATACTACATTACAATGAATTGATAGCTATAATACAATTAAAATTGTTCATATTATCCTTTTTGTACAAAAATTATAACTAAATAAATAATTATAAAGTATAATATGGAATATTCAATTATAAAAAACTGGTCAAAATATTTGTTTGTTGAAAAGAGAGGTTACAAATTTATTCCAATCAAAATAGAAAACATTTATGGCAAGGAACTTATAGACCTATTTTGGAAGCTACTACCTCATACACCAATGTGTTGCATAGACATTCTTGTGTCACAATGTTATCCTCTTTAATAGATGTTTGAAAAAAGTGATGTCATATCTAAATATATGTACTCTGCACAAAATGAAAAGTAAAATGTTTAAATAAAAAATGACAAAATGATAATTAAATATCTATTTGACTATTTATAGAAAAATGCTAAAAATTTAAGTAAATTAGGTGATATATTTTGTAAGCTCTCCTCTTAAATTTTTAGCATTTTTCTATAAATAGTCAAATAGATATTTAATCATCATTTTTGTCATTTTTTATTTAAACATTTTACTTTTCATTTTAAAAGTTATATATATATGCATGATCATATAAAAAATAAATTAATTTAATTTTAAAAATTAAAATTAGGTATAAAAATTTATACTGTAATTCAAATTCCAAAGTGTGTGTATGTTTTATCATATATTTTGATTCTCATTTTTATTAATGTTTTGGAAGCTTTTAACTCTATTCATGTGGATTGTAATGATTTACAAACATATAGTAATTTTGTTTTTGGGTAGTTATAATCATTTTTATGTTTTTAAAAATAGTAATTATAATAAAAATTAAAGATCACATTCTTAAAAAATAATAATAAGACAAATTAGATAATACACTAAAATTAATAATTTTACTTTGTAACAAAGAAGATATTAAATTCTTATTAATAAAATTCAAAAATTAAAATAAACAAAATTTAAACCCATCTTTATTTTGAACATTTAAATTTATAATTATATTTTCAACTAATATATTTGTTAATTAATTCAATTATAAATAATTATATTATTTAAACAAATAATATTTTAAAATGATTGTATATTTTAAAATATTTTTCATAAAATTTATAATTTAGAATAAAGATAATAGCATTATAAAATAAATTATTTTCCTAGCCAAAAATATTTTATAAAATAAATTAATAATCACTTAACAATTTACTCATCTTTTTCTTCATTACAAGAAATATTTATAAAATATGGATGGTACTTAATATTAATACAAACAAAAACCCCAAAAATTTTACACCTGTTACTTGGGAGTAGGCTATGCAGCCTATTGAATTTTGTGAGTAGGTCTGTACCATGTCAGCTGCCATAATTGTCAGACCTTAAGGAATGTCATGGGCTGTCAGGCGAAGATAAGAATGGCAGGCTGCTACACGATGTCTGACAGACCATTAACGCAGGCCATGGCATGATAGCCCATCAGATGGGCATTCTATTTTGTAGGCTATGTAGCCAACACCGTAATGGGATGCTGTTGTCGGTAGAAGGGGAAGTGAATGAATGGTGGTTCTGAATGCATTAGCTCCCATCTTATTAACAAAAGCTCCCTCTCATTTATCTACATCATTATTAAAGTTTTGTTCGATATATTAATTATTGAAATATCTTTCTTATTTTTAAATCTATTGGTTGAATTCATGTTTGCATATTAGTAGACGTCTCGTATAGATTAGTTTATGTTGTCTAATATTGATAAAGTTATAGATTCTATAGTAGAACATGACATGTTGTGTGTTTTATGAATAATATTTTAAAATATGATTAAATTCGTCTTAACCTCAAATCAATATAGGATTAGTTTTACTACTTCTTAGTATACATTTTAGTAATGTAAAAAAAATCTATTTTGCAATATTTATCTTGTATTTTTAAATTCATTTTATCATCATTTTTTCTAGTGTGTTTTAGACTCATTTCCACATTCCTTTGACTATTCAAACTATAATCCTATAGGGATAATACAAGTTCCCCCAACATTAAGAATCTATTTTTGAACACCCTTTAAAGTATATAAACATTCCTATGTAAAGACTTGTGCACCCATAGACATGAGTGTCCAATTTTGAAATGTAAAAAGGTAATATTTCATGCTCATTCATGCCCTAAATTTTACTAGATTTTTTAAGTTCATTTGCCCAAAAAAATTGTATCTAGGTTCATTGATAATATTTTTATCTTCCAATAACTATTTTGCTAAACATTGTTGCACACAACACCACCACATTTTCATCAGGTCTAAACACAAAACTTGATTTTTGTTAGATATTTATGAAACTGAGTTTCCATGAGTTGTCAAGGCCTAGGGTTTCGAATGCAACAATGAACAAAGTTCCTTAAAAATTCCTTTGATCCTCTTCAACCTAAGATCCACACATTCACAAAGAGAGGAAAATGTTGTGACATATAGGGGTTTGCCTCAGTCAAACCCTGTGTAAGTGTTCTCACTTCCACAATAGCAATGTCAATGGATAAATGATAATTGAAAGGGAGGAATGATGAATGAAAAAATGCTACAACTCACCACCCTTCAATGGATCCCTTGAAGGACTAAATTCATACATGTCACTTCAAATACGTTGGATCTTGCTTGATATATTTTCTTGAATGCTTGAATGTTTGGATCATTTGGAGACCTACAAAAGTGTTAGCCTTCACAAAACAGTGACAACATGAACACACATAAACTTTGACATGATGGTAGATCTTGAATTGTTGCAATAAAACTCTAATAATGCTACTGTTGAAAAAATTGCTTGATCATAAGTTCTTCAAATTTTCTAGTTCATGAGTGTTGCCAATTGTTGTCGTTAGATTTGAAATGATGTAATAAATAGGTATTTATAGGCATTTATTCAATTTCACAAAAATTAAATCCTAACAACCATGTTTAGGTATTTGAATTTCAAATTATAAACTCACAATTGACATATTTGAATTTGGATCCAAAATAAAGGGACATAAGTTCCCTAAGTACCAATGTCCTAGCCCAATTTTCTAAGTTTTAAAGAGTCAAAGAAAAAGTATTAAATAGGAGCATTTGTTTTATGCCTACAAATTATCAAAAAATATTTAAAATAGTTTGTGGAATGCATAATTTAGAATGTTGAATGTTTAATTAGGTCTAATAACTTAAGGGGGAGAAAATCATATTGTGAAATTGTCAAGGGTGACAATTTATGATGCTACATTTAACCACCACTTTAGTGAGAGTATGAACTTACACTCAGACTCACACTAAAGTAGAAAATTATATGTCAAGAGGGGTTCAAATGCACAAATGTTGAAGAGATGGGACAATAATGAATCTAGGGAGATGGCCAATCCCCCAGGATCCTAGATCCCATGGAAAAACAACATAGACACGAGGGAAACACATGTATGATATGTAGCAAAACAACATAAACAAACATACAATCTCAAAATGAAATGAAAAAGAAGGGGTATAGACTAACAAGTGTGTTATGTCAGAAACCACACAAAACAAATTCATGAATCACACAATAGTGAAAAGCTTGATATTTTCTTGGTGAATCACAAACAAGAAGACATAGGAGCTAGTGAGGACCACTTTTCAATAGGTGAGCCCCAAAGACAAGGATGAGAAACACACTAGTTCTACTAGGTGTACCCATAACAAGGTGGAAAAAAATGAGAAACACACAAGTTCTAGTGAGGACCACTTTTCACTAGTTGTGTACCCAAAACAACCATATCAAGAGTTATACTACCTGATAACCTTGATAAGGTGCCACAAAATGATTAATATGCTATGCCACCACTACACTAAGTTCAACGCCCATGAACAAAGTGAAGAAAAAATGCCAAACATCAACACATCACTAATTCACACACTCATGATCAAAGTGAAGAAAAAATGAAAATGTAATAATACATTGATGTATGTCCCCACTTTAAAGAAAATTGTAAAACACCATGCTGTGAGCAATTAATTTAAAGTAGAAAATGATAAATACCATATGATAAGGACATGATAGCTTATTTGGAAAGCCTTGTGCCAATTGTATGTTTCCAAATAAAGCTACCTCATGACAAGGGGTTGCCCCCAAATGCAATGGCATAATCAAGACAAAATAAGTACATGAAAGGGGTCCACAAACTTGAGGTCAGTGTACATCCTTTTTATAGTGATATAATATATCTAAAAAATAACATCATTCACTAAATACTCATAGAAAAATAAACACAATGGAAGAATGACATAGAGAGAGAGAGAGAGAAAGAAAAAAAAACCTTTTGGGTCAACATGGAACAAACCTAAATGTCTTGACACCTTGCATCATCCCCAAAAGGAAAACACAAGATGAAAAAATAAAGTTTATGAAAAATAGAAGGAAAGTACAAATGGAAGAATGTCATGACAAGTTTGTTTCCTTTGCATCCTTGTGCTAATGGGGAAACAAGGGTCATCCAAATAAAACTCACAAACATAAATACACGTCAAGAAACACAATATAGGAGATCACATTAAGTACAAGAAAACACAAAGAAAAAATAAAGAAACATAATAAAGAAGTACTTCACATGCAAGCCAACTTCAAGCAAGTCATCCACATCCCAATCTTTCTCATCACATATATAAGGTAGACAATAACCAAAGGGACTACAACAAGTGTTGTACTAGGAACATCACTAGGTTCAACATGTGATGGGTCACTCTCATCTAGAAGGTCATCACAGTTTCCCCCATCTAAATTCATGGAAGTTGAAAATAACAAATTCAACTCATTATACACTTCTTCATCAATTTAAGAAATATTTTCATCATCATCCAAATTAATCATTACATAAGGTTGTATGACAATATCCATTATATGTTCTTATTTCTATTTTCTTTTTGGTGGAGATATGTAAGTTTCATTTTTTGGTGAAGGTGGTTGATCATCATGCTTTATTTGGGTTGGTGCTTGGTCAAGAGCTATTGGTTTATTCATTTCTTCCAATTGACAAGAAATGCCATGTCTACACCTATGCTTCTTAGCACTTTGATTTCTTATTGCATGTTTTTCTACCTATGAGGGTGTACAAGTGGGTTGTTCAACTATTGGTCTCTTTTTTTCTCTTAAGGGAGGAAATGAAGGGACCACCAAGGGTCGGGAAACCACTGTATCTTTGGGCTTATATATTTGCTTTCTTTTGGAGGTATAGATGTAATCACATGACTTTCTATTGGTCTCTTGTATCATATAGGTGGAGGAATAGCGACATATTCACTTTGGTCAGCTAGAAAAGCTTAGTCTTTGAGCTTAGGTACATCCACAACACTTGGGGTAGGAGGAACAACCATAGACCTATCATTATGAATTGGGATATTGTTAAGGGAAAATTATACTATATGCTTTTCCTTAAACTTTTGGTATGGTTTGAAAAATAAATCCTCATGAGGCTTACTAGGTTCCATAGGTTGAGGCCAAAATAAATCCAATGAAGAGTTCCCACAAGAAGACAAATGATTAAACCCACTTTATAGGAGCGAATTTGCACCCCTTAAGCAAATTCCCCTTTTACCCTTCCTCACTTTAGAAAACCAAATTAGAAGGCTAAATTCCACATAAGCCCATTGCCTTTGTTCCACTTGGCGGTTGTTTTTTTGTTGGTAGAGGAATAACTATTGGGGATGCCCATGCAATGCACAGATGTTTGTGCAACACGCTTACATCCCTAGAAAATTCTTGTGTCTAAAACCTATAGAGGCATTACACTTCCCATTGGAGGTCAATTTGTAGTGCCTCCTTTGACTAACCGACCCAAATATGGTCGTTTTCTTCATTCTCTCATTCAAATTCACTCCTACATGCTTTTCATCTCTTTACATCCTTTAGCACACTCTCCAAGCCATTCTCTAAGCATTCTACACAACTTTTCTTGCATCCATCACTCTCAAGTAGCACTTTGCACTCCATAATATTAGAAACAACACTCTCTCAAGTCCATACAACAAGTGTGGAACAAACACCATTGCAGTAGGGGCTTAAGTCCTCTCATTTTCTCCTCCATTAGCTAGTGATCTCTTGATGGAGGTGGTAAGTTTTTTGCTCCTCTAATCTATGATTTGGTTGAGTAGCATACCATTGTTTTGTAGTGCTTTTGTGTTATTTACTTCCTTCTTTATCATATATTTCTCCATTGTTGCAAACTCAACTTTCTGTGGATGTGGAAACACCAAAACAGAGGTCTGACTGAGGTAGGCCCGTATATGGCCACCCAAAATTTTTCCTCTTTATTATGTGTAGGTGGAAGTCTTCTTAGATCTAGCTAGTGAACAAATACCTTTGTGAGATCATTCTTGCCACCCTAACTCTTGTGTATTTACTTTATCATGTTCGTTCATATCTTGCCCACTTCATAGCTTGTTTTGGCCCTTTAGAAATAATAAGCTGGCCATTAGTCTATTTTCTTGGGTTTAACCTTGTCTCTTTAGTCCTTTGGTAGTACAAATTTCAACACACCTAAGAGAAACCAGCGCATTGTGCCATCATCCTGGAACTATGCTTTCATCTTCAGGTAGAGAGCTTCTTGAGACAGAGTTTTGAACCCAAAAATCAATTCACCTAGCCCCATTCAGCATTTCAAGTTTGCAGAGTAATTGAAGGACCTTATATTCCTCATCATTCACATCCCACATCTCCTAACACCCCTTTTAGCTAAGGTAAGTTAGGACAACCTCCCGCTCTTAGCTCTCCATGACCTAGGGACTTGAACGTGGTTGGTCCCCCTCTCTTACATTTTTGGTGAACCCAATGTGAACCAAGGTTTGTTCATCTGTTGGTGTTAAGGATTTTCCCCTTGTGCCTTATGGTTGTTGTGTACCTAAGTGTTGTGAAGGATTATGAGCATCACAACCCAGCCCACAACCTTTGGGTATATTTTTAGGAGAAGTATACGATGCCTTTTGATGGAAAGGATGAAGATCACTACTGGTTTCTCTGATGAGACCAATCACGTCCCCACTCCTCCTACATCCCCCACACCATGGTCGGTAAATGAGCATGAGTCTATTCACATACCTACAAAATATGTCCCCGTCCTCAGGAAATGGTTGGGTGACTTGGAACATCACTTGGAAAGAGACCCAAAGTTGGCTAGGGCCACTTGGGTTATCGGAAAACTAAAGTACATGGTGTGAAAAGACCAAATAGGCATAGAACTCTTGACTAGTCTCTCTAGTCTGACTGATGATTGTGCCCCTCCAAAAAATCCTAATATTATATGAGGAGCCACTTTTGAAGATCTTGAGAGATAGCTAGCACTGTCGATGGCTCCTACATCTATACATATGACTGATACCATACCCTTAATCAGCATCTCGTTTGCCTCTGAGGGACCCAACACTGTCAAAGTGAATAATATCCCCTTGGGTTTTAGCTTCACCCCTCCTATCACCTCTAGTGGTGGAGGTTTTGGCAAGATGAGCAGTCAGGGCTTTGGTAGTGGAGGTGGTGCTGGTGGTGGCTTTGGAAGTAGTGTTGGCTCTGATAGAGGCCCTACTGGTGGTGATGGCTCTAGTAATGGTTCTAGCAGTGGTCACATCAGTGGTTTGGTGGTGGCTCCAATGGAAGTTCTAGAGGAGGTTCCACTGGCCCTCTATATTCTAATGACCCTATTTTGAACACTCTTCTTTAGAATATGGGTATGATGCAGAGCCAGTTAGCGAGTCTCTCTCAAGCCTTTTCCCAGCCTATGTTCCAACCCTTCTTCCAACATATCCTATTGTCGGTCATGATTTTGAACACTCCCTTCCCTTAGGGAATGGAGATTCCTAAATTTGAGAAATATGGTGGCAAAGGGGATCCACAAACACTGCCTTTAACACCCTGTGCACAAATTTCTTCCATTACGACACGACATGTTGATGGAAAAACTATTTCCTCGATCTCTCAAGGATATGACACTCGAGTGGTACTATTCCTTTCTCAATAATTCCATTATCTCATTTGACCAACTTGTAAACCAATTCTTGTGACAATTCCAAGCTAACATCGGGCTGAAGATGACCTTTTCGGATCTCATCTAGTGTAAACAAGGTGATAATGAAAATATTACCAATTTCATAGCGGGGTACCAGGTGCTCCTCTCACAAATCATGTATCTGTTGCCCGACTCTGACGTGTAGAAGGTATTCATAGGGAAATTGTAAAGACCTTAGCAGGAAAAGTTTTCCCTTATGAAATACCCTTTTTTCATGCATTTTTGTGCAATCGTACGAGAGTATCAGCAAATAGTGGTTCAATTCAGAGGATCCTCCTGACACTCCCATTCTAAAGGAAAGTCCATTGTATCAATATTTGGAAAGGTAAAGTTGTTGCAAATGTAGTAGCCACTACAAATGACAACAACCTTAGATGCAACTGAAAGTTCAAAAAGTTATCAGAATTTTATTCCTCCATCTTGCAAAAGTTGTTGAAGGATAAGATCATAACCTTGCCAAACCCTAAACCTCTTAAGGAACCATACCCTACCTGGTATGATGCAAGTACCTACTGTCAGTGCCATCAAGTTAACAGACATGATACCGAACCTTGTATGCACCTACATCATGAGATATAGGACCACATCTAGGATGGTACTATTCATCTCAAAGGCAGCAAACAAAATACAAACAAATCGGTGGTGAAAGTGAATAGTGAACTGCAGATATACACAGGCCCATTTCCGTCACATTCTGCTAACATGATTGCTGATCCCACTAGTTCTATTAATCAGCCTAAGGCCTATGTTAACATGGTCATGGTTACTTCTACCACACAACTTACAACCAGTTCACCAAATGTGACATTCACTTCGTAGGACTTACCCTTAAATAAAAGCCCTCGCCTCTCTACATTCCCACTCGCCTCAATGGCAACACTGTGACATGAGTCCTAGTAGACCCTGTGAGTCAAGTGAATGTTATTATAGAATATATGTTGTGGCTTAACTCATTACATATAAAATACTATGAAGAAATGAAATCTACCATCCATACACATGATGGTATTTGTTTAAAACCTTATGGACATATAACTTTGTCCATCCTAGTTTGACCTAGGGTTGTTGACACATTCTTTGATGTCATCCTAGAGTTCGATCTATTTAGGATGAATCTAGGCATACCTTGGCTAGCTTCCGTGAATATAATCGCCTCCATTATCCATAAATGTTTAAAATTATCTCATGAAGGTGTTGTGCATGTCGTGCATGACACTGGGTACCAGCCTCTAGCGTCCCATGGGGGATATTCATTAGACCATTTTTGGCCTTCCCTAGTTGGTCTTCTTCCTCCAAGAATGGACTTTATTTACAAAAAATATGTAAAGAACAATACCAAGGGCAAGGGACATCCAAATTTGGCTCTTCCTGTAGCACAACAGCCGACCACCTCTTCTTCCCAAAAGGGAAGAAGGTGGCATCCACTTAGGATGGCTCATCTATTTCCTTGTCTTGGGATGAGTATTAGATGAGAAAGCCTAGCTTTTACCCATTAAGTACAATGATTCCTCCTTGGCATAGACCCAAGATCAAGATATCAGACCTCCCTACTAAACTACTTGGACCTTGGTACTACCTATATGGTAGAGGAAAAGGTCCCTGTGGAGAGTCCTCTTTGTCTCAACCTACATGGCCTCCTACCTCTCATACTCCAAAAGCAATGAATGAGAAGAGGCCCACTGTCGAGGCACTTGAGTCAACTCCCCCCACTGCATCTCAACCTATTCCTCTTGTTGCCATTCAGGAGTTTGTTCCTCTTCTAGAAATGGCTATAGTGGACACTCCCATGGTTGAGTAGGAGCCTTCCATTCCTTCACAGCCTCTCGCCTCCAGTCCAAAGAGTCACAAAAACTCCTTTCACATGAGTGTAAGAATTTACAAAAGGATCTCATGGCTGATCAAACCGCTTTATAAAGGAAGGAAGAGGAGATGATCACCCTTCTATCAGGGCCTCCTGATGTGTCCTCCTCTCTCCTCCCCTTTGCTTCCTTTCAAACTAGCTTTGTATCACTTCCTGCTTCCACTGTGAGTCTGAATGCACCTAAACCTAAAAAGGTGTAGGTGTTCATTGCTCCTTCGATGTCCTTTCTAGATGTATTGCCTTCCCCAAAACCCATAGATATGACTAATACCTCGGTTGTATCCACTGCGGTTCTTTCCTCCTCTTCCTCCACACTTCTTGCCTTATCTGTGGGGAGTTTGCCTCCTCCAATGAAGCATAAGGTAGGGAGTGTTCCTTCCTACAATGGTAGACATAAGAGGATCCCACCTTCTCTAAAAGGTGGTCCCATGCTGACTTGTTTTTTCCTAGTGATGGAACTAGTCTCGACTTCACCTAAGTTTGTCACCACTCCAGAATCACTCGATGAGCCTAGCTATGAATCTCGGGTGCAATCTCCCCTATCCTTTGAAGTAAAACATGGCACTCTTATTAGCTACATGTTTAACTCTTTAGATGAGGTTTCATCCTTGTCGGTGGTCTTTACAAAATTGCTAACCTTAACTTCAAAGGAGATCAATGGAGAGGACCTTTCAAGACCCTCTTCCTTAGCCCTTGTTGTAGTAGGGTCAAATTATCCTCTTAACATTCCACCACTGTAGGCTCATCCTCCTTCCTCCTATGATGATCTAGAGTGGGAAGTGGATGACCTCTTGGTTGATCAGTGTTAGGGGGAGGCCCCTTCTTTATCTTTAGAGTAGATGTGTGTGTTGTGATGTGCTCCCCCATGATCATGCTATGTGTTCCTAGCTGACCCTCATCACCCCTATTGGTGCTTGTATACAGACATGGTTTTTGTGTTGTAAACCTTATTCTATTTGTATCATCATTCTTCCATGTTTATGACTTGATTTTTGATAAATTGGGGATGACACAAAGCATTGGTGGAATTTAGGATTCCCTTCCATGTTGACCCAATTTTGTATTTTTACTTTATCTTCTCATGCATTCTTCACATTGTCTGATATAGTAGGGGGTTGATGATAGTGCATATATATATATATATGTGGGTATGTGCAGGATCATCATGGAAAAAATAGGCCCTTAAGTGGCAAAAAAATTCAGAAAAATTAGTGTTAGGCAACTTGAGGTAAAAATTTGAATAAGTTATCTATATTATTTCAAAAATATGTAAGAATAGAATAAATAGAAAATTTAATTTAGTTTCTAAACTACTAGGGCATTTAAAAATAAATAAAATCTATTTGGTGAAAATTTGAAATTTCAATGCAGTAGTACTTAAATTTCAGGGAAAAAATAAGAAGTGTCTGTTTGACCACCCTAACCATAATAAAATGATAATATTTTTTTATAAGATTTTATTTATAAGTAGAGGACTCATATCTGGATGTGATGCATTTTTTTTTGTAATTTTTTTCCAAGTAATTAATTATGAATTTTTTATTACAACTTTTAAAAAATATAAAAACTTGTATGTTTGACCACCTTAACTTGGTCAAAACTTCAGGAAATTTATTTTTTATTTTTTTAATCCTATAGTATGTGAAGCATAGAATGCAACACATGTTTCAGATTCAAAAAATGTCATACCTTTTGAAAGTTATAGATGTTTTTCAATTAGTCT
This sequence comes from Sequoia sempervirens, assembly GCA_007258455.2. Classification (NCBI taxonomy): domain Eukaryota; kingdom Viridiplantae; phylum Streptophyta; class Pinopsida; order Cupressales; family Cupressaceae; genus Sequoia; species Sequoia sempervirens. The sequence continues at coordinate 48,999,447 of VDFB02281492.1, read as the reverse complement.
ATTGATCAGGACTTTAGTCATAATTCTAATAGAAAATGAATAATAATAATTTATTAAATTCAAATTAAAGCATAATTTATATTGGTGGAAAGCTGAGAATCTCCTCTAAAAACCATTTTCATTTCATCAATTTTGGGAAAAAAAAAGTCGTCAGCCACATACCCTACAAATACCCATAATATTGCCACTTTTTGGCCCATCATGATCCTGCACATACCCATATATATATGAGTAGTTTTGACCCTGAAATATCAAGCTTCCCTTTGTTCATTTTTTCTTTTCTCTTTTTTTTTTTTCCTTTATCTTTCTCTCTTCTTTGCTTGATTTTTCCCTCTCATGTGTGAATGCCACTTCTTCAACATTTTGATTTTTAGAAAATTAATTTGTTGCCAACAAATCTCTTCTCAAGAATCTTCACAAACTTCTTTTCAAGAATTTCATTCTTGAATTGAAACCCTAATGAAATGTGTTTCCTTCATCATGGGTTTGGAAAGAAAGAACTTGAGAACCTTCCTCCAAATTGGGAAAAACTTTGATCTTCCCCTCGCATGGGGGTATCTTCTTCCTTTAAAATTCCTTGATGAAGTGAACATCTTTCAAAAGGATTCCTTGATGATGAATCAATTCAAGAAAGAAGACATCTCTTTTGCACATTTGGACAACGTGTACCTTGAGTGGACCCTTTTGTTTATGCTAGATTCCCAAGGGACCCCTTTGAAAGTCTTCCAACTTGTTGATGGTCTCCACGACTGTCCACTTACTTCCCTATGTGGCCACTTTTTGACATGTTCTCTCTGCAGGTAAAGATGTCACTTTATAGGTGCACCTATGAAGCCACTTTTTGACTTTATGAAGTCTACTTTTCTAAGTATCCTCCATGTGTGAGATCTTGGGGGATACCTCCCTACAATTCTATAGGCCTGTAGGGAACTTCCTTTCAGCTTCCTCCATGCAAGAGATCTTGGGGGTGGCTCCCCTATAAGTTTGTGTGTCTGTAGGGAGATTTTTTTGGGTTTTCTCCATGTGCAAGATCTTCAAAGATACCTCCCATGTAGGTCTGTGGGTCTATAGGGAACTTTCTTTGGGTTTCCTCCATGTGAGATATCTTAGTAGATACCTACCCTACATGTATGTGGGTTTGTAGGGTGATTTTTTGGGTTTCCTTCATGCAAAAGATCTTGAAGGACACCTTACCTATAGGTTTGTGGGTCTATGGGGCACTTTCCTAGCTTCCTCCATGTGAGAGATATTGTGGGATGCTTCCTTGCAGGTTTGTGGGCCTGTAAGGAACTTTTCTAGATATCCTCCATGTGAGATATCTTGGGTGACACCTTACCTACATGTTTGTGGGTCTATAGAGAAATTTCTCAGCTTCCTCCATGTGATATATCTTGGGGGACACTTCCTTGTAGGTCTGTGGGTCTATAAGGTGCTTTTCTAGGTATCCTCCATGTGGGAGGTCTTGGGGGACACCTTCCTTGCAGGTTTGTGGCCCTATAAGGTGCTTTATTCTTGGGGCTTCCTTCATGTGAGAGATCTTGGGGATTGCCTCCTTGCAGGTCAACAGGCCTATAAGACACTTTTATTATTCAGTTTCATAGTTCTATGGGGCCATGAAGTCCTTTGCTTGTCTTGCAATCTCAAGTTTGCTAGATAATGGTCTGATTCCTCTACAATTCAGGTATATATTACTAACTCTACTACTTCTCTAATCTACTTTACCAAAGCACTTATCAGTATTCATGCTTGCTAAAGTGGGTGAAAAAAGTATAGGAGTGAATTTGCACCCCTTATGCAAATTCCCATTTTACCCTTCCTCACTTTAGAAAACCAAATTCAAAGGATAAATTCCACATAAGCTTGCTATCTTCATTCCACTTGGCTATTGTTTCATGTGTTGGTAGAAGAATAATTGTTGGGGACACCTGTGTAGTGCACAAACATCTACATGGAACACTTAAGTCCTTGGTAGATTCTTGCATTTGAAGCTTAAAGAGGCGTTACACTTCCCATTGGAGGTCAATTTGTAACACCCTCTTCAACTAACTAACCTGAATATGGTCATTTTCTTCATTCTCTCCATCAAATTCACTCCTACATGCTTTTCATCTCTTTACATCCTTTATCACACTCTCCAAGCCATTCTCTAAGAATTCTACATAGCTTCTCTTGCATCCATCACTCTCAAGCAACACTTTGCACTCTATAGTAGCAACAACACTCTATCAACTCCATAGAGAAAGTGTGGAACAAACACCATTGCAACAGGTAGTTGAGTCTTCTCATTCTCTCCTCCATTAACTAGTGAGATCTTGGTGGAGGAGGTAAGATTTCTACTCCTCTCCTCGATGATTTGGTTGAGTAGCATAACACTATTTTGTAGTGCTTTTGTGTTCTTTACTTCCTTATTTATCATGTATTTCTCCATTGTAAACTCAATTGTCCATGGACATGGAAAGACCAAAATGGGTCTCTAACTGAGGCAGGCCCCTATACAATCACCCAACAATTTTCCTTTTTATTGTGTGTAGGTGGAAGTCTTCTTGGAGCTAGCTGGAAAACAAATACCTTTGTGAGATCATTCTTGCCACCCTAACTCTTATGTATTTACTTTATCATGTTCATTCATATCTTGCCTACTTCATAGCTTTGTTTTGGCCCTTTGGAAGTAATTAGATAGTTCGTTAGTCCATTTTCTTTGGTTTAACCTTGTATCTTTAGTCCTCTGGCCATACGGATGCCAGTGCACCTGAGAGATGCCAGCACACCGTGCTAGATCATCCCAGAACCACACTTTCATCCTCAGGTAGAGAGCTTCCTAAGATACAGTATTGAACCTAAAAATTGGCTTGCCTAGTCCCATTCTGTATTTCAGGTCTGTAAAGTGATTGAAGGACCTTATATTCCTCATCATTCTCTTCCCACATCTCCTAACACCCCTTTTAGCTAAGGTAAGTTAGGGCATCCTTCCACTCTTGGATCTCCATGACCTGGGGCCTTGAACATGGTTGTTCCCCCTCTCTTCCACCCACTATGATGCATTGTAAATATGTCATTTTTCAAAGGGGAACTTTATGTACTTTAGAATGACTAATGGGATGATATTCGTGGAGATTAACCATGGGTAGCCTAGCTTTACACAAAATTGGTCATATTTTGGGATGATGAGGAATGATACACCAAATTGTTTTGGTCTAAATTTAAGAGGAAGAGTGATTAAAATTTTTGTAGGATGAGAAATACCATCATAAGTTCTCAAACATGATTTAGCTTAATCATAAGAATCTTAATAAAGCCTATGCACAAACATGAATTCTTCAGCGATCATATTTTCTACACACATGAGATCGATGAGTATTCCTTGTACAGGTTTGTCATTGATACATCTAGTGATATAGAGAGGATCATCAGGTGCATGTATGGATGTGCCAGTATTGGTGAAATCATTGTTAGGTAACACAGTGGTTTGGCCCTTATGAGGTTGAACGTCTATGAGAGTGACCATATTGATGGAACCTGCAATTTTTTTTATGTTGCATCTCAAATTATTGTTACATTTAGAGTATTGTGTAGGTATATGAAGGCTTAGGGTTATGCTTTTCATCATTGTTGAATGGTTATTGTGTTAGCTTGGAATCCTTCCCTAAGAAACCCTTAGCTCTAAACTCTTACAATGTTCTATTTCATTGTTGACCTCATGTTACCCATTTCCAATCATATTAAAACATCTTATGTCATTAACGGTCATGGGGTAACCAGTCCCTCATGCCTAGGTCTGAGTTTCATTTTATATAAGGTTGAATTAAGGGCATTTTTGGCCTTTACATCATTTTCATTTTGTGACTTAAGAACTTTTGAGCCCCTTTTCACGTGTCATCCAAGAAGGTCCCCTTCATTAGAAAAACTTTTGGGCACATGCTTAAAATTTTTCACTTAAGTATGAGCAGTATTGTTTTAGCTTTTCTCATCATGGATAACTTTGAGAGCTCTTAATATGAAATAATGATAAGCGATGTTCTTGATTCTCCTTATATTGTTGAATATTTTCCTATCACTAATGGATTTTGAGCCCTAAATAGTGTATTAGCTCAATTAGCTATGACCTCTAGGCCTATTATTTTTTCTTCATCGGTCATCATGCATGGTTATGTAATAGTATATTTTCAATAAGCGATGAATGATATGTGGTATCTCATTTGTTATTTGCATCATGGATTCATTTTTATCATCAAGTTTTGTATTAGCAATACATGATACAAGTATTCAATGTAATCATGGGGATTTCTCATCACTAATTTTCTGCAATCTATATGAGGAGAGTTAGCAATGAGCAATGGCCCTGATACTTTTCTATTCTCTTTTATCAATCATCATGGATTCATTCTGAAGCTCAAGTTTCAAAATAGCGATGAGCAATGGAGTTATCTATTCAAGTTTCTTTCACTAATTTGAATAGATCTTATGTGTGATATCCTTTTTATCATTGATCCTTATGCAGGTACACATGTCTTCATCTTGCTTCATCATTGTATCTCCTAACATTTATGAGATCCAAAGTTTGAAGTATGAATCAACAATGCATGATGGGAAAATGAACATGATCAAGGATGGGCCATAGATCCAAGTGTTGACATTTCATCATGTGGATGCTTGTATTGCTGATAGAACTAGTAAAGATGAGATGTATTAGCAATAGGTAATGACTATTGATTGAAAAGGCAACGTGGCAGTATCTTGAGGACATCATATAGGGAAAAGGAGAAAGTAGCGTGACAAGTGGGGAACCTTTGTTGTGGTTTTAAAGAAACATATTCTAATGGGTTGAAATTCATCATGACAATACTCTCATCATAGATTGAACCCTAGAATTTGGGGTGGGTCCGCGATAAGCGGTGGAGTGTATAAGGGACTATTCTCTTCAAAATGTTGATTTTGTATACTTTTCTAATATTAATGAAGGAGCACGGATGGAGTTGGCGATGCATGTTAATTGTCATATCGTGGATGATTAATCAAGATTAAGGGAAAATGTAGCAACATTTGAGGTGGCATCATTGTTTTCTAGGAACAAGTTGCTAAAGGCTGAAAAGCGATGCTCATGATCACCATGGATGAATTTTTAAATCCTCAAAGATCGACAACCTAGATTCAAAGCTGGGCTGCTAAGTTATCAACTCGCTCCCGTGAGGAGTTCTTAAATAATTAATTGTTGTATGCTCCAAATTGTCTATTTAATGCAGATTTTTTTTTGTTCATTTTCACCATTTTTTAATCTATAGAGAATGAGAGGTGTAGGTTAGTGAAGAAGTGTATGACTATTAATTTTCCCTAAGCTAAAAATTGAATTTTCTAGTCTCGAGTGAGTTAGTCTTTAATTGGACTCTCTGTCATTCATGCTCTAGTGCACTTAGGAATTCCTTTTTCTAGAACTGGTTGCGATTGTCAGGGTTTGGAGGTGTGCTTCCTTGAAATTTTGATTTAGAGGCTTTTAATTTGTCAATTTTTACTCAATTTAGACTTGATGGTTTTCACCCTTTGTTTTGCGAGATAGGGAAGTATGGTGTGCTAATTTAGCTAGCTACGAGGTCTAGCTAGCTTAATGTGTTTGAGTGTTATGAGGATATGTTTGTAACTAAGCAAGAATTCATGGCTACTTCTGAGGTTTCAAAGGGTAAGAGGAGGGATCAAGGGCATAAGAAGAAAACAATTGTCCAAAGTATAAGTTACAACTTAAGGAATAGGACCATTTTAGAAGAATTGGTCAAGTTTAAAGGAAATGAGTTGGCTAAGCCTACAAGGAAGGCCAAGAAAAGAGACAAGAGTCATAAGGCCTGCATGGGAAATCATAATTCTCCCATTGTTCTCTCTGATAGTCCTTCGGATGCTAGAGGTGACACTGACTCAAGATATGGCTAGTATCTTCACTCTCTGGTGCCATATAAAAGCTCTAATGATTATGTGGTGATGGTTTTTCCAATTTCATCATAAACAAGGAGTGGTTGAGCATACTTTGATGATAATGACTTAGAATAGAGTCTTCTCCTTTCTTTCTTTTTTTATGATACCATGGTCTTTGCATGGGAGGCATTATTTTCAACATGTCTATGGTTTTGGTCTTTTACTCTTCCATGTTGATGTGGAAGTCCTATAGCTAGTATGATACTGAATCTTTTGTTCAATGTGGATGTGGTAGCAACAACTAATGATACCCTATGCATGAGTTTTATCTTTTTCCTCCTTCTTTCAAATGATTACATAAAACCACCCGAGGAGTCTCCTGAAATTGGTTGAAATTAGGTTTTGAAATGAAATGAAATGTGATTGTAACTTAGTCAGATGATTGTCACTCCCCTATTTTATAAAGGGGATTTCATGGCTGAGAAAAGGGAGTTCAGAAAATTTTGAGTCCAAGAAAGGTCTAGGTATAGGCTATGCTCAGAGAGCAGTAGAATATAAATAGATAAGTTGATGAATATATCAGAAGCAAGTCTAGGGTATAAGTCATAATGTATCTTTATATTAAAATGGTTTTACAAAGTAACATTAGTAATGAAAGAAAATACTAGTTCTAAAATATGTGCTCTCCTGTGCATTTTGCTTGTAAATTATGAATGAAATTGTTAACTATAAATTCATTTGTCTTCTATCATTTGCACTGAATGAATGGTTTTGTTTATGCTTCAATTCAATGAGTTGATTTAATTCTAAAATAAGATCATTGGTTTGTGGTAAAAGGATATAGGATTTGGTAAGGAAGTAGTGTTTTAAAACATAGTGAGTTGGATGCCACAAAGTAGCATGACAATAGTGCTCTGATTACTGGCTTTAAATTATAATTGTATTACTGATTGATTGCAAAGTATGTCTCCATTGTTCCTTTAGAATAGGCACTAGTATTTTCATTAGCTTATATTGTGATTGACTGAGTTAGTGTTGAACCTAGCCAGAGATTTGGAATGGGAATGAATTCATAAAATATTTTAAATTACATCATACCAATCTTCACTAGTATAGTATTCCTTGCAATAAATAGAAATTTTGTAAGAGGTATTCCAAGCCTTTGATGATATTAGTTTATTTTCACTTCCTAAGGAATACATCTATGTATGGAAATGCTCTTGATCAAGTAGGGATATTATGAGCATGAATAGGATTACCCTCCTGGGTCTCATAGAGCCCAAAGAGAAGAAGTGGGGTTTTTAATGCTTCACTTAGGTGTTGGCCAATCCTCACCCTTACTAATAATTGAGTTCTAAAAAATTCATAGGTAAGGGTTGAGATTAAGTTTGGTTCTAACAAAATAACCAACACATATATTTTAGACCATCCTCATTGTCACTTTGTTGGTTATATTTTATGAACCAAACTTAATCTTATCCCTCATCTATGAATCTAATCGAACTCAATTTTTAACAAGCGTAAGAATTAGCCAACACATAAGTGAGGCTCTAAAAGATCTCACTTCTTCTCTTCAGGCTCTATGAAACCTAGGAGGGTAATCCCACTTATGCTCATAAGATACTTCCTTAGTCAAAAGCATTTCCACACACAAATGTATTCCTTAGAGAGTACAAATAGGAAAAATTCATCAAAGGCTTGGAAAACCTTTTAAAAAGTTACTACCTATTGCAAGGAATACGGTACTACTTCAATTACTAATTTTTTTTTCTTATGAATTCATTCTTATTTCAAGTATTTGGCTAGGCTCACCACTAGCTCAATTAGTTACAAGATAATCTAATGAAAGGACTGGTGCTTTGTCTAAGGGAACAATAAAGTCATACTTTGTAATTAATCAGTAATACAACTACAATCTAACTAAGTAATTAGAGGAATATTGGCATGCTACTTTGTGGCATTTAGTTCACTACGTTTAAAATATTGCTACTTATAGAAACTTATATTCTTTTCCAAAAACCCCATGACCTTATTTTAGCATTGAATCAACTAATTGAATTGAAGCACAAATAAGCCCATTTATTTGGTGCAAGCAATAGAAGACAAATGAAATTATTATTAACAATCTCATTCATAATTTCCAAGGAAATTACACAAGAGAGCACATACTTTAGAGCTAGTATTTACTTTCATTACTGATATTACATTGTAAAACCATTTTAAGATCAAAATATATTATCACTCATACCCTAAAATTGCTCCTGATATATTCATCAACTTATATATTTACATTCTATTTCTCTCTAAGCTTAGCTTTTACCTAGACCCTTCTCAAATTCAATTTTTTTCAAACTTTTTTTGTAATCAACCATGAAATCCCCTATATAAACAAGGGAGCAACAATCATCCAACTGAATTATGATTAAATTTCATACTTCATTTCAAAACCTAATTTCAACCAATTTTTAGAAACTCCCTAGATAGTTACATGCAATCATTTTGGAGCAAGGGAGGTAAAAAGAAAAAATCATCCATAGGGTACCGTTAGTTGTTGTTGCAATGTCCACATCGAGAAAATATTCCTTATCATACCAGCCAGAGGACCTCCACATCAACATGGAAGAGTAAAAGACCAACACCACATATACATTGAAAAAGGAAAATCTTGGTGCAGAAGCCATGGTGTCATCAAAAATTAAAAAAGGAGGAGATAGTACTCTGAGTCATTAGCATCAGAGGATGCTCGATCACTCCTTTTTTGTGATGCAATAAGAGGAACCATCACCACATCATCGTCAGAGTCACCATATGACACCAGAGAGAGAAGGTAATGGTCATATCCTGAGTTCATGTCACCTTCACCATCTAAAGGGCTATCAGAGAGCACAATGGGAGAATTATGTTTTCCAAAGCAGGCCTTATGACCCTTGTTCCTTTTCTTAGCCTTCTTCACAAGCTCAGTATGCTCCTTGCCCTCAAACTTGACCAATTCTTCTAAAATGGTCCTGTTTCTTAAGTTGTAGGTAATCTAGAGAATGGTTTCCTTTTTTTTACCATATTCCTTCCTTTTACCCTTTGGAACCAAAGAAGTTGTAGGGACTTCTTTCTCAGACATATCCTCATGACACTCAAACATGCTAAGCCAGTTAGACCTTCTAGATGGTTGAATTGACACATCAAACTTTCCCATTTCGTAGAACACAAGGTGAAAGATAGAAAGTACAAATTGAGCATAAATTGACCAACTTTAAAGCTTTTCAAATCAAATTTTATAGTAAAGCACAACCACTAGCCCTGACAATCACAACTAGCCCCAAAATATTGGAATTCCTAGGTGAACTAGAAGCATGAATTAAAAGGAGCTCACACGAAACACTAAATTACCAAAAATGAAAGTAGAAACACCTCTACAATTGAAATCTCAACACTCACACATTCCTTCTATGACCCACACTTCATAATTTCAGAGAACTAAAAATGTTGAGATCAAGCGGAAGGAATTCTACATTAAATAGACCATTTAGAGGTGTTGCAATTAATGATCAAAGAGATTATCGCATGAGCAAGTTGATAATTTAGCATCCTGGATTTGAATCTAAACCATCGATCTTTGAGGATTTAAAAATTCATGAATGGCAACCTTGAGCATCTTTTATTTTTCTTTCACAACTTGTTCCTATAAAATGACAATGCCACCTTAAAAAATTTCCACATCTTCCCTTAATCCTCATTAGTCACCTATGATCTAACAATAATCATGCATCACCAACTCAATCCATGATCCTTCATTAATATTGACAAAGTACACAAAGTCAAAATTTTGAGAGAATAGTCCTTCATACATTCCATCGCTCATCACAAAATTTCCCCACCTAAGTTCCACGGTTCAATCGATGACAAGAGTATTGACGCAATGAACTTCAGCTTGTTGGATCATTTTTCTTTAAAAACACATCAACAGTTCTCCACTCACCTAGCTACTTTCTTCTTTGCTTTATACGATGTCGTTAGGATACTGTCATGTTCCCTTTTCACTCAGTATTTGTTGCTTATCACTGACATAATTCATCCTTCACTAGTTCTATTAGCAATGAAAGCATCCACATGATGAAATCCTAGCCCTTGAAATTATGGCCCATCCTCGATCACATTCATTTTCCCATTGTGCATTGATGATTTAACTTTGAACTCTAGATCACATACACAACAAGAGATAAAAAAATGAAGCAAGATTAAGAAATGTGCACTTGCATAAAAATCAATGATACAAAAGACATTGCTTATAAGATCAATTCAAATCAATGAAAATAAATTTGAACAGATGACTCCATCATTCATCTCTACTTTTAAACTTAAGTTTTGGAAAGGATTTGCAATGAGTGATAGGAGAAAATACAAAATCACCAAGGTTATAACTTATCCCTAATTCTCCTCATAAAGTTTGCAAGCAATCAACGATGAGAGGTCCTAGAAATTACAAAGAATGCTTGCATCACATATTGCTAATAAAAAAATTGACATTCAAAACTAATATTTGATATGTGAAACACAAGAGATACTTCATATCGCTCATCATTATTTGAGGATTACAATAACACAACCATCTGTGATGAATGATGAAGAGAAGAACAAAAGTCTGAAGGTCATCGTTGATTTCTAATTTAATACTCAAGGTTCAAAATTTATTAGCGATAAGTGAAAAATAAATGATACAAGGAGAAGAAAGAGCATCGCCCATAGCTAATTCATATCAATAGCTCCGAAAGCTATCTGCAATGAGTGAAACCAAATAAATACTGCTCATCGCTTGTCACCAATTTAAAAATACCTTTTAGAAACTACCTATGATGATTTTCAAAGAGAGAAGGCCAAAGGAACTTAAGTGAAAACTTTTAAGCACGTGTCCACACACTATTCTAATAAAGGGGACCACCTAGGATGATGTAGGGAAAGGTCTTCACAATATTTTAAGTCATAAAATGCAAAGGATGTAAAGGTCAAAAAGGCCTTTAATTCAACCTTATAAAATAAGAAACTTAGCCCTAGGCATGAGGGATCGGTTATTCCATCATTCTCAATGGCATAAGATGTTTTAATATAACCGATAACGGGAAAAAAAAATTTCAATGAAAAATTAAAACACTACAAGGGTTTAAACTTAAGGGTTTCCTTGGTGAAATTGTCAACAAAATAACAATACTACAAAACCCAAAAGTCCAAAGATGAGAGGCCTATTTAAAAATGCAGGATTTTTAGAAATGGAACCAAAAATTTTAGGGTTCCATCACACTCTTGTCATAATTATTATAATTTTTCACGTCCTCAATCTTATCAACATTCATCACATCATTCTTAACATCACTAACTTGCACAAAGTTTGGTAATGATTCCGTAGTGGGTAGGTGAAGTCTTTGAAATTTTGGTTAGGCAAGGAAAAAAACTTATTCCCTTGGTTATTAACACCACCTAACTAGATATTAATTGAATCAATAAGGTCTTACACTTTATGTTTAAGACACATGCATCATTCAGTATCATGTCCACATGTTCAGTGATATTGACAAAAGGAATTTGGATTAAAACTTGGAGGTAAAGGCTCAGTTGTGTTTATAGGACTAACTAGAGGCGAGAAGATTAAGTTCTTACTCAAAAAATTTAACATGACGAAATGGATGGAATCAAGTCATGGGGTAAATTATTTATCATGTGGTTGGAATTGATACAGGGTTGAACTTATGGTAGTAGCTTGTGGTTCAATATGGTTGGTATTTTTGGGTGTATTCAACTTGATAAAGGTTTTCTTTTGCTTCTTGAAAGGTTAATAGTTGTTTTTAGGTATGGATTTAGATTTTTTAGCATGAGTAGATGAAGATATTTATTTATACTAACTAACCAAATTTTGATAATCATGAAGAATTGTACATAAGTGTATATAGGAAAGAAATTTCATTAACAATATTTTATCCCTTATGTCCAATTGTAAATTAGATTAAAAATTCTTTGAACATTCACATCAAGACAAAGGAAAATATTTAGGAAAGAGCTCATGCTCAAAGATGAAGTCACTACACAAGGTGTTATATGTTGATATATGATTGCTAGGGTCTCTCTTACCATTTTATTTCTCAAATATGGGTATCTCTTTGTTTTGTGGTATTTGTGCTTTTAGTATTTCAAGTGACAATGGGTTCCTTAAATGGCATATTGTAATGGTTGTCGATTTTGATTTTGGTTCAATGTTAAGATGTGTTGTTGAAGGGATGTGCCATTTTGTAATAGTTGGTTAATGATGGAATCATTGTTTGACATGTTTTGAGAATGGGGTGAATATGGTTGAAATGTATATGTGCTTGGTGGATTACTATATTGAAAGTTTATGAGAGGGGATCATGAAAATTGGTGTGTGATATTGGAAGACCCAAAACCATGAGGATTTCTAGTGGAGATACCTAATTTTGGAGTTATACCAATGATTGATTATATCATTGAATCCACAGTTATATTTTTATATGTGGGAATAGAGGATATAGTTGTAGGGCATGAACTTGATTTCTTCCTTGAGTTTTAGAACTATTAAAATATTGAGCACAACTAGTCATTGTAGGTACATGATTCTGAATATGTGCTAGGCTACACATCACCTCTATTCCTTGAGAATCACCAATCAATTTCCCCATATTATCTATTATAGGGAATAGGCTAGATAATTAAATACTTACATAGTCCTAAAGTTTATCTAAATCTTTGTTGAATTGTTTCATTTTTTCTTTAGGAACATGGGTAGTCATTGTCTCAACATTAGTGAATATGGGTGTTTGTAAGGTTATCAATGGTATGACACCGTTAGGGAGAGATTCCAAAATGGGTTGAATATTGAAAAAACTTTGCATGAGAGATTTGGAAGGCCTAGGATCCATAATAGATATAACATCACAAGATGCCATAATTGTATAACTACATCCCATTGAAGTATTGGCAATACAAAACTAGGTCATGAAACTCAGACAAGTTTCAAAACCCCAAAGTACACCCAAGAAGAAAACTAAAATGACAAACATAATAAAATAGCTAGAAAAAGAATCAAAGATTAGAAACAAATAGAAAACATAAAGATAGATGTTTGATAATGATTTAAGCGACAAAAGACATGTAATGTCCCAAATTAAATCATTTTAAATAAGAATATATTCTTCAATTTGAGTAAATTGGGTATTGAATTTACTACTTCAAATTGTACCAAATAAACATAATATGGTTTCTATCTATCATATGATACTCTAATAACACTGCAATATCTCTTGGTGGAAAATATTTTAGGTTTATTTAATAAATAATATCACACTTAAATATTGCAAACCCTCAACAATTGGGTATGAATTTATCTTCACCAATATGTGCAAATATAACTCAAGAATGTGAGTACATATCATGTGATGCTATATAAATCAAAATAAATTAAAAATACATCCAATTTTATGTCATAAACAACAACTAACAACAAACTACAACTGTAGAAAAATACATAGAGAAACCCCACAAATGCAATCCAAATTATGCACCAAACGAATGTCAAACTCAACACAACTCATCAAACCAAACTGTGATAATATGAGAAAAAATATTACATAAAATATGTCATTGATATATATACTACAACCTACAATAGAAAAAAAATGAAGCACACAACTCACTTATTCTCAAAATTACACCTGCAGATATTGAAAGAAATACTCTAAATTGAAGTCGGTGAAGGATAATGTCAGACTCTATATGAATTTGATATTGGAGACCATTAGAACCACTTCATTCAAGCTTCAATATCTTTGGTTTACCAGCCTTGGATATTCTTTCTTTTTTGGTTTCCCAACTTGAGAGGAATATAAAAACACATGAAGGAAAATATGCAAGAATGAATCCAAAAAGAAAGAAATTGCATTTGATATTTGTTTCATTCTTCATGAAGCTTCTTGGGCACCAAAAATGCATGCCAAAATGGAATTAATCTTTATTTTCATGATTTTATAACAACTTTTCCAATTTTCCTCCAATAAATTAGCCATTTTCTAAAAAGATTTATTTTTTTGACAAATATTGTCATAAGCAATTAAATATGTTTTTTTAGCCAAATATGATCTTCCCAAAACCCACACCACTTTGGGAAAATTAACAACCTTGAAATAATATTTAATAGTTATCATTAAATCAGGTTTTTCCCAATCAATTTGAATTATAAACATTTCTAGTTTTTTCATCAGTCCTAACTTACTATATTTGGATAATCGGCTTACTAAAAATAGTAATTTTCTATTTTTAGAAAATTTAAAAAATGGGACATGACAAGTCCTCCCTTCCAAAAATTGCTTGTCCTCTAGTAATTGAAATAATTATGCTCCAAAATAATGATTCCCAATATGACCAAACATTTCATTCTGCAAAATAGAGTGTGATCCTATGTTTGTTTGAAATTACATCTTCCTCTCAAGCATTGTGAAAATTTCTAAGAAAGAATACCTTTTATGTTGAATATTATGAATCTATGGTATGGATTGTGCAACCTCTTTTTCCATATCACTTGGGGTCTTGTAGTATTCCTTCCATATTTTTGAATCAATAACCTTTTCCTTTCAACTCTTTTTTGGAGTTGTGTATGTGCAATGTTACCAAGGAAACTAGACCGAAAGTTCATGCAATCTTTCTCAAATATATAAATCTTATTATTGTATCCTATAAGAGGATTTAAATAGAGAATAAAACCATCATTAAATTGAATATACAAATTAAAAAAATCACCTCTTTTACCTTGGAGTCATGGGGACATTCCCTATAGGTACATCACAAATTTCTTCAAACTTTGCCTCTACTAGAAGGTTACTTGATGAAATGTTAGAATCTGATTTGGAACAGTAATATAACATATGAATAAAATAAATAAATCATATAATGGCACCAAATAATACATTAAAAAATGAACATTGATATTGCAAACCACAAGCCCTTCTTATGGTAATTTATGAACTCCTTGAGTCCTTTAGCTAGCATACACTGACCACTCAGTAAAATCTTCAAAATGTTAGTAGAAAATAATGCTATTACATATTCTACTAAATCAAGTTATTTATTATTTATTTTGAATTTAGCCACCATGAAACATTTCCAAAACAAGCTCTCTCTCTACATGATAAATAGTGCCTAGATTCTCTATCAAGAATTGCATTGCCAATAAGCAACTTGTACTTGAGACTTCTAATAGAATTGATAATGCTATGGATCTGAATTTTTCTGCTAAAAATACTTTTATAACATCCATTGTATCTTCTTCCACAACAATTACATCCCTTTGGTAAATTTCTTCCATTCACATTTACATTGTTGAGATTCATATCATGAAAATGCATAACCAAAGACCCAAACATTACCTTAATATGAGAGAAGTATTTTCCAGCCTCATAGGTTGGTCTATAGGATTGAAAATAAAACAATAGAGTGACCATATATTAGAAATAATAATTCCATGGTGCTCTAAGTACCCAATAGATAAACAACAACTTATTCTATAGGAAAATGGTGAACTCTTTGGAGTTATTTATTGGATTATACTTTACTTCACAAATCCATTTAAAATGTTAGAGATAAATGCATCATCAACTAAATATAACATGAAGAAAATATTTTGAGCTCTATGGAAGAGTAGAGAATTCAAAGAGACAATCATTCTAATAAATTCATCTATCACCATCTTTTGAGATGCCCCTTTTTGTAGCCCCTCACTCCCATAGTACCAAAATTAAAAGAGTCTCCTTTCCAAAGTGATCTATCTCCAACACATGTCTTTCATGAACCATAAGATTTATGAATTATTCCAAATCATAACTAATATAAAATTTATCATCATAGCTTGTGAATCCATCTTTCAAACCTTTGTGATTCATTTCATCAAGTTTCTTGAATTCCCACAATTTCATTGAGATCCCAAAATTTTGCCTATGCTCTATGATGAACTACTCATGAAATGATGTATTCACATAAAAAATAAAAGATGTAATGGCAGTAATAAGAAAAATGAAATCCAATTGGAAACATAGGGGAGTTGTATATGGTAGTAGAAACAAGATCATCCCCTATAGTCACAATACCCCTACCAACCTACCTTACCCAACAATTGTTCTGTTGTAGGGCTAAAATTTCCATCCAACTCATTGGAAAATTAGGATCTAGAGTCATGTACAAGCTTATTTGAAAGTGGCTAGTAGACTAATATTGGATGTTGAACCACTACTCCAATCTTGAGACAACACCTCATGGTAAGAAATTGTACCTGGGTCCTCAATCTTACAATCAAGTCCAATCTCATCACTATAATCAGTTAGATCTTTATAACCCAACTTATATGTAAGGGATTATGAAGAGTAAATTTAGCACCCATCTCAAATAAATGATTAACAACAAGATGAATATTACATCCATCCTCTTGTTGGTCAAAACTCCAACTATCTAAAAGTGCAAAGTCATGCTCCTCCTAGATGGAATCTAACTCCATTGCCTATGTTTCCTTGATGTAGGAGCATCCTAGGTTTTGAGCAATCTTACATCAACCAAAAATATATGCATTCATGTATTCTTGCATTTCACTAGTTAGCTGTCAGGACCCAGTCTCAGTATTTCATACCACATTGTAACATCAGAGCTCATAGAGTAGGATATATGATCTTCATTGCAACATCTAAATCATATCTAGAATTCAAGTGTTTTGGAGATTCTAGTACGAAGTTGTCTCTAACAAATTATTAGTTGTATTTGGACATAGAGCATTCATAGACCAGTCTTGGATTTTTTTGTACCTATCCCATGACATGCGAAGCTTAGGAGACCATTTCTTAAGGATGCATATTCATCGAGGAACCTTTGTTCCTATCCACATCACGTTTTTCCAAGGATCAATGGAGAATCTTATCTTTTGGCTGACCTTCACATGTTTCATCAACTTTAGGATTTGATACCTCTTGAGGCTGACATAAACCTTTTTTTGAGTTAGCAATTGATATATATAGACATCATGTAGTTGCACTAGGAATCAATCAAGTAGAAGGAGAGAAGTGATATATAAGGGCTTTAACCTGCATTGTATTTTGAGGCTTTAACACCATATATTTATGTAACTTGTAAGCCAAAAGGTAGGACATGTTGCTAGTGAATAATTGATCATTATCTACATTTCCATGTGTGATTGTTGATTTAATTATTTGAGTTTATATTGTGTTTACTCTTGCTGGAAGGCTAGACAATCTTATTTCTAAACCCTCCATCCTTGACTACACCAAGTGGTATTAGAGTGAGTTGTGAACCTTTGGGAGATCAAATAAAATTTGAGAAAAGGAATTTTGTAAGATATTTGTGTGTACAAATCGTCAACTTGAGGCAGCCTACTTGTGTTTGTCAATAGATCATTGATTGTGAGGGATTTGTGACCTTGTATCCAAATGAACGACTTGAGGTAGTTGCACCAGATCCTAGGAAGATATTCCATTGAGGAGAATTAATACTACTAATAATGTTGTTGGAAAGATAGATGAGGTGATATAAATGATGAGAATAATAAAAGTGAGACTGGATGATGTTGAATAAGATAGAAGAAAAGGCTTGAACCATATGCCTAATGATGAAAGTGATGATGATGAAGTTTAGGTTGTAGATAGAGCTAAAGAAATATATGAAGAGGAAGAATTGGATTAGATGAAGATGCTGAAGGCTATTTTGAAAATAGGAAAGCAACCTAGAATGGATATTTTGAGCTATACTAGTAACCTAAATCTAGAAGAGTTGATTGATTGGATAAATGACATTGAATAGTACTTTGACTATGAAGAAATGGAAGATTCGGTGAGAGTGATATTTGCTAAGACTAAACTAAAAGGACATGATACAATATGGTGGAAGGAAGTTCAATTAGAGAGAAACAAAAAAGGTAAAGAAAATATTGTGAAATGGGATAGAATGGTGACAAAATCAAAGAACCAGTTTCTACCTGCAGAATATGAGTTGGAGCTACTGAAGAGATTGTAAAACTTGAGACAAAAGGAAAATAATGTGAAAGAGTACACTTAGGAATTCCATAAGATCATCATTAGGATCAGATATAGTGAAGCAAGAAAGGATAAAATGGCTTGACATATCAATGGGTTGAGGATGAAAATTCAAGAAGAGTTGAGTTTGGTAAGGATGAATTTGGTAGAGGAGGCATATCAATTTGCATTGAAGGTGGAGGAAAAGCTAAACAAAAGATATGAATAGAGGCAAAGAAGAAGAGGAGCTAGATTTTAGAAAGGTAGGTCACATTTTGGAGGAGAAAAACCATATGCAAAGAAAAATAAGGACAAAGATTTATATCGCAAGGAAGAAAGGGATAAAAATTCATACCAAAAGGGAGGAGATGATAGAAATTATTACCACCACAACAGAGGAGGCTACAATTCTTACCACAATCATGGATACCAAAGAGATGAGAAAGGTTATATGACAAGAGAACTTTCAAAGGAACTTGTTTTAAGTGTGGAGGTGAAGGACATAACATTTGAGTGTCACCAAGAAAGTAAGAAGAATTAAAATCACGTAAGAACCAGATATACAAAGGAAGAACCAATGAAATCACTAAGTTCTGGAGGAAGTCTTGAGAAGGAGAATCATTATTCATGAGGAGAGCACTATTCTAGGAGAAAGAGGCACCTAAGGAAGCACTGTAGAGGAAAAGTTTGTTTCAGACTAGATGCAAAGCATGAGGTAAGTGTTGCAAAGTTATCATTGATAGTGGTAGCACGAATAACCTAGTTTATGAGGAAATGGTGAAAAAATTAAATTTGGAAAGGAGAAAACATTTGAAACCTTATATGATAGCCTGGATTCAAGATGAGCACAAGATACTAGTAGGTGAGAAATGTCTAGTGAAATTCAAAATAGGATCACATCATGATGAAGTGTTGTGTGATATCATGTCAATGGATGTATTCCATATGTCATTGGGAAGACCTTTGTAGTATGATAAGAAATCTATACATGATGGGAGTAAGACTACCTATACCATAATGTCCAATGGGAACAGAATCACCTTGACACCTTTGGAAGATGAACCTGAAAGTGAAGTATGTGGAACAACTAGAATGAATTTGGTAGATGGAAGGGAATTTTTGGATGGATTGAGACATGAGAACATGTGTATTGCTTTGATTTGAAGGAGGTACAAAACCACAAATGTAGAGAGAGTCACAAGATAAGGATCATCAAAGAAGGAAGTTATTGAATTGATAATAGAGTACCAAGATCTTGTATCAGAAAATGTGCTTGATGGATTACCACTAATCCCTGGAGTATTAGTCATCATATAGATCTCATTCCCAGAGCCAGTTTTTGAAACAAATTTGCACATTGGATGACACTAGGAGAGAATGTAGAGCTAAACATATAAATACAAGAAATACGGAGGAAGAGATTGATCAAAGAAAGTATGAGGCCATGTGTGGTACCACCTCTTCTTGCACCTAAGAAATATGGAGAATGGAGGATGTGTATAGATTCAAGAGCTATCAATTAGATCATAGAGAAATATATATTCATATTGCCTAGGATGGATGACATCATGGAAATTTTGAGTGGAGCAAAGTATTTCACCAAGATAGATCTAAAGAGTGGATACCATCAAATTAGGATCAGAGCGGGAGATGAATGGAAGACCACTTTCAAGAAAAATGAGGGATTGTATGAGTGGTTGGTCATGCCATTTGGACTAACTAATGAACCTAGTATATTTATGAGGCTGGTGAATGAAGTATTGAAGAAATTATTGGGTAAGTTTATCATTTTTTACCTAGATGATATTTTTATTTTTAGTAAGACTAACGAAGAAAATTTGGAGCATATCAGATAAGTATTTTAGAGATAAGAGAAGAGAAGTTGTTGATAAACATCAAGAAGTGTAGTTTCATGAATTAAGAACTAATGTATTTGGGATTTTTGATATCTATAAAGGATTAAATATTGACCCTAAGGAAGTTAGAGCAATAGTTGAATTGCCTACACTTGTGAATGTGGGAGAAGTAAGATCATTTCATGGACTAGAAACATTTTACTAGAAGTTCATCAGAAATTTTAGTTGTATTTCCACACCTATGACAGAGACAATGAGGGTTGACCAGAAGGAATTCAAGTGGATATCAGGAGCACAAAAGAGTTTTGAGTTGTTGAAGCAGAAGGTGACATATTATCTTGTGTTGGCATTACCTAACTTTGATAAGGTATTTCAAGTAGATTGTGATGCTAGTGGAAGTGCAATAGGAGCAGTATTAAGTCAAGAAAGGAGACTAATAGCCTACTTCAGTGAGAAATTGAATGATTCTAGGAGAAGATATTCAATCTATGATAAGGAATTCTATGCAATTATAGAAGCCTTGAAGAATTTGAGACATTACTTGTTACCTAAGGAGTGTTTATTGTACATAGATCATCAAGCTTTGCAATATTTTAATATTCAAGGGAAGTTGAACCAAAGACATATGTGATGGGTAGAATTATTGCAGAGTTACACATTTGTGTTGAAAAATTGGAGTGGGAAGTGAAACAAGGTTGTGGATGCATTGAACAGGAGAAGGGGTTTGTCGATAGAAATGAGAATTGAGGTATTGGGTTTTGAAGAACTGAAGCATATGTATGAGGATGAAATTGATTTTGTTGAGGCATGGAAGGATTAAGAGGAACCTATGGAGATGGATAGAAGTAGATGGTTGGATTATCTCATTCAGGAAGGTATGTTATTCAATAAAAATCGTTTATGTATCCTGAGAAGTTCAATGAGGGAGAATTTGATCAAGAAAAAGCATAGTGGAGGATTAGCAGGACATTTTAGAATTGATAAGACTATAGCATTGGTGAGTGAGAACAATTTTTGGTTACAATTGTATAAGGATTTCAGGAAGTATGTTTAGAGTTGTAGGATTTGTTAAGTTGTAAAAGGAAATAATTAGAACACTGGGAAGTATACACCAATGATAGTACTAGGGAGACCATGGGAGGACATAAGCATGGATTTTGTGTTGGGATTACCTAAAACACCAAGAGGATTCGATTATGTATTTGTGGTTGTGGATAGATTTTCTAAGATGGTGCATTTCATACCTTGTAAGAAGACCAGTGATGGAGTACATGTTGTAAATCTATTTTTCAAGGATATTTTGAGATTACATGGACTACCAAAGAGAATAGTATCAGATAGGGACACTAAGTTCATTAGATATTTCTAGAAGACATTGTGGAAGAAGATAAAGATTGATTTAAAATACAGTTCAACATTTCACCCATAGACAGATGGACAAATAGAAGTGGTAAACATGATTTTGGGGAACTTGTTGAAGTATTTGACTAAAGGTAAAGCAAGAAATTAGGACTTGATACTATTGCAAGTAGAATTTGCACACAATAATTTAGTAAACTCAAGCATAGGGAAGACACCATTTGAAATTGTGACAGCACAACAACCTAGAGGAATAACATTATTAAGGGACATTGGTATGAAGAATAAAAGGAGTGTAGAGGTAAAAGAATTTGTAGGATTCATGGAAACAATGTATACTCAAGTCAAGGAGCATTTGGAAAATATGAACATCGCCTACAAGGAAAAAGTGGATAAGAAGAGAAGACATAAGGAGTTTGCAATAGGAGAGGAAGTAATGGTATATCTGAGAAAATAAAAATTTCTAGTTGGGACATATAGTAAGTTGAAGATGAAGAAGTTTGGACCTTGTAAGATCATCAGGAAGTTTGACTCTAGAAATTTATATGAAGTCAAACTACTGAAGGAATTTGGCATATCACCCATATTCAACATTCCAAACCTATACTAGTATCATGAAGGAGAGTCACCAAAGGACAAAGAATTTAGTTTGTTGGACCAAATAACACATCACTTAGAGGAAATTGAGAAAATTTTAGACATCAAATTTAGATGTAGTATTAGAGGAAGGAAAAACAAATAATATCTAGTTAGATCGAAAGGAAGACCGAATGAAGATTCATTATGGATTTCTCAAGCTGAGGTGGACCGCATTGGTTTTCCTCTAGCCCTAGGAAAGTGAGAAGATCACTTTAATTCAACCTCAGGTGTCTAATGTAGGATCATCCCAAGTTTTGAGCAATATTCCATCAACCAGGAATATTTACATTCATGTTTTCTTGCATTTCACTAGTTAGCTGTCAGGACCCAATCTCAGTATTTCATACTGCATTGTACTGCATTGTAACATCAGAGCTTGTGGAGCTGGATATATGATATTCATTGTAGCATCTACATCATGTCCATAATTCAAGTGTTTTGGAGATTCTGGTATGAAGTTATCACTAGCAAAATATCAGTTATATTTTGACAAAGAGCATTCATAGACCAGTCTTGGCTTTTCAAGTCTGTGGACCTATCCCATGACTTGTAGAGCTCATGAAACCATTTCATAAGGATGTACATTCATTGAGGAACCTTCTTTCTGATTCACATTACATTTTTCCAAGGATCAAAGGAGAACATCATGTTTTGGCTGACCTTCACATGTTTTATCAACTTTGGGGTTTGAAACCTCTTGAGGCCGACACAGACCTTTTTTGGAGCTAGGAATTAATATATATATAGACATCATGTAGTTGCATTAGGAATCAATCAAGTAGAAGGATAGAAGTGATAGATAAGGGCTTCGACCCACATTGTATTTTAGGGATTTAACAACATATATTTTTGTAATCTATAAGTCGGAAAGCATGGCATGTTGCCAGTGAATAATTGATCATTATCTACATTTCCATGTGTGATTGTTGATTTGATTCTTTGAGTTTCCATTTTGTTTACTCTTGTTGCAAGGCTAGACAGTACTATTTCTGGACCCTCCATCCTTGACTGCACCAGTCCTCCATTATTTAAAAATTAGCATAGGAAATATTAAGCTTTCCTTGATCCTTTTGTGCATTTTGAGTGATGATTCCTATATGCATGTGTGTATTATCCAATCTAGATGAAATTTTCATCATTTTCAATAGACACCAAGAATTGTGTTCCACAAATTCCCTCATGCATGCCATGTTTTTGTAGATCTAATGCACTATTTTTATATTGCATGTAAGAATGAAAACCTTCTTCATACCTACCATCAACCTTATCATGATTGTCCCAAACCTCATAGAAATCCATTTGATGAACTTGATGAAAATATGTAGCATCAGGTTGAAGATTCCCATCAACAAGGATACTATGTCTATGATCATTATCATAGCTTTTATGCTTTTTCTCAAAATCAAATTTGCTATATTTTTTCCAAAATAAAATCTCCTATGTCTTTGCTCAAAATCAACATCAAGCAACAATAAATCAGATTTGGTATCAATATCATTAGCATACCTAGCAGCCTTAGCTCCCTTAATGTCATCCTCCTTGTATAATGAATAAAATACAACATTGTAATGAAAGGGAAATTCATCCCAAAATAGATCCTCATCACGGTTATATGTTGTCACACATGGATCCCATGTGGAAGAGGGTTAATTGATTTGATCAAAATATAAGTGGTCATTGTGCTCCTCATGAGTTGTATCCACTTTGCAAGTGTCATTCTCCAGCTTCCTAGGACTAAAATCTTCACCAAATTCAAAGCCACTTGTAACCTCATTAATGAAATTATATGACTAAACATTAAAAGCTAAATTGGAGATATCATCACCTTTTCCTCTTTCATGTCCATATTCTAAAAGAACCTCATAGAACCCATCATCAGTTTCAACTCCACAAAATACATCAAGAGAGATATTAGTCTTAGAATCTTTGATAAATGAATCCAAATTAGGATTCAAGGCTTCCATTTTTTATTCTTGCAATTCTAATTTTTTTGTGCTGCATCATCACCATCTCTTCCATAACTTGAATTTTTGTATTAAGTTTTTCTATCATTGTCTCAGGTTCCTCGTGCATTACATTATCCATAGAAATTTTATTAATGACCAAAGAATCGTCAAAATGAACATATTATTGTTGGGATATTTCATTTACTGAAATATCCTTTTCAATAAAAAAATATTGTCTTCAACCTTTGACTCAGATTCATCTTTTTGTAGAGAAAATTCCTTTACGTCACGACCCTAGATCTCCTCCTCTTGTTTTTTTATCACTTGAACTTGGGTATAATTTATAACCTTTTAGTGCCATCATACCTTGTATGTGAATTAATAAATCATTACAGGGGACTGAATCCTTTAAACCCTCATACATATTGTTATATGTAGCTCTCATAGTAGCTGAATCCATAACCAATTCTTCCATGGGGTTGGAAGAGTGAGTGAGTGTAAAGTAACCACAGTCAGGAAACAAATTAGATTTAGTGGGATGCATCTTCAAAACTCTCAAGATGGCAAATATTGATAATCTCTAATTTCTAAGATGGTTTATGATATCATATGATACTATAATACCACTATAATGTTTCTTGTTGGAAAATATTTTAGAATTATTTAACAAATAATATCACACTTAAATATTATAATCCCTCAACAAACAATGAAATCATATATGAATTTATCTTCACCAATATATGCAAATATAACTCAAGAATGTGAGTAGTTGTCATGTAATGCTATATAAATGAAAATACCATGAAAATGCATTATATTTTCTATCATAAAAAAAAGCTAACAAAAAACTACAGTTGCAGCAAAATACATAGAGAAAATGCAAGCAAAAATATGCACCAAATAGATGCGAAACTCAACACAAATCATCAAACCAATCTCTAATAATCTGAGAAACAATATTTCATAAAGATATTTCACTGATAAAAATATAAATGTTGCAACCTACAATAGAAACAAACTGAAGCACACAACTTAGTTATTCTCAAAACTACATGTGCAAATATTGAAAGAAATACTCTAAATTGAAATCAATGAAGCACAATGTCAGAGTCTATAAGAATTTGATCTTGGAGACCATTAGAACCATTTCCTTCAAGCTTCAATCTCTTTGGTTTACCAGACTGGGAGATTCTTTCTTCTTTGGTTTCCCAACCTTAGAAGAATACAAAAACCCATGAAGGAAAGTATACAAGAATGAATCCAAAAAGCAAGAGATAGCATTTTATATTTGTTTCCTTCTTTGTGAAGCATCTTGGGCACCAAAAATACATACCAAAATGGAAGTAATCTTGATTTTCATGATTTTGTAACTCTTTTTCCAATTTTCCTCCAAGAAGCTAACCATTTTCTAAAAGATTTATTTTTTGACAAATATTGTTATAAGCAATTAAATATGTTTTTTTAACCAAATATGCTCTTCCCAAAATCCACAACACTTTGGGGAAATTAACAAACTCAAAATAATATTTAATATTTATCATTAAATCAGGTTTTTACCAATCAATTTGGATTATAAACTTTTTCGATTTATTCATCAGTCTTGACTTACTATTTTTGGATAACCATCTTACTAAAAATAGTAATTTTCTATTTTTAGAAAATTCAAAAAAAGGGACACGAAAAGATAGGAAAATGGCACCCAAGGCACTGTGTCCTAGGTAGGCTTTTGAAAAATTAAAAGTGTGACTATCTATTATACTGTTTAAGGTTTTTGTACTATGTGCAAATAGGTCCAACAGTGAATAATTTTTCTAGATTTTGCTCAATTTACGATAATGTAATTGAGAATGCAAGTATGCAACAATGTTGAAAATTATTGAATAGTAAATGACAAGTGAAAACGAAATTTACATATCCAATATAAAAAAATTAATTGAGTCTAATGTGCTAAATCTATAAAATGATGATATGAATATGTTTTTTTGAAAGAAAATAATGCAATTTTTCACTTTTAGCAATATGCAAGACACCTAAATGAATGCAAATGACAACTTTTATTTTCGTTTTAGATTTTAAACAACATAATGAAGATTTATGAATGCAATTTAAATGTAGATTTGAACTAAAATAACTTAAATAAACCCTATTAAAACCTATGATGCAATATGATATAGTATCTTTTGAAATTTTATGCCTTTTATGATGCAAAAATTAAACCCTGAGTGAGAAAGGAAAACTAATGCAATGCAAGATCTAGATCTAGGGTGAATTTTTAGAAGGTATATAATGTTAATATGTCGTGTTCACAAAAATGAAATAAAGTGAAAGGGGGATCCCCTTTGGATTTTGACATTCAGGTTTCATCTATATTTTCCTAAATTTTATGGGGGGTTATGTTGGAAAAATGAAGAAGAACATCACATTTTGTTACTTTTTGTTGTCATTGATGTCATCATGATATATGAGTTGCAACTACAAGATCAAGACTAAAGTTACTCTAGTATTCTTGTCCAACATCTGAACTGATATTTTGCTTACATTCTCTAGAATTTTGGTCCATTTTTTTATTATTATTATTTTTTTCTGGTGATCACTATTGCTTACGGTTTTGGGAAATAATTTGCAAGTGTTAGAAGCATGTTCATACAAGATCTCATGTATCTAGTTGTTTGTATGGTGTCATGTTCATGTTTTTCTAGTTATGTTTTCTGGTCCATCTTTGACCGACTTGATGAATGTATTGTGTAAACTAACTTTTTCTATGCAAACATATGTGCGACCTATTTTAGGTTTGTGTCAACTTGTTGAAGCGTGTGGATTATATTTTTGAAAGCTTGAGGTTGACAGTTTGTATTTCTGGTAAATGAGAAAATGCATCTAATTAGGTCGACCTAATTGATGCTTGTGAAGAGATTGGGTATATATAACAAGCATTTTTTGAAGAAGTGATGTGATGATGTGAAGTACTATGAACATGATGAAGTGTGTCAAGTTCATCTATTGAGCTTTATTTGGAACTAAATCTGCACTCATTAGGTGCACTTTGTCAGTTCATTTTCTAGATGAAAGCCATTCAATTGTTGTAATTTTGTAGGCAATGAGCCTTTTTTCTGGATAGTGAGGCCTGGCAGTGAGCCACCAATTTGTAATATTTTATAACTGGTTATACTATATTGTGAGCTAAAAATCATTGTGGTTTTTCCCATTTTGAGTTTCCCATGTAAAAATTCTAGTGTTCATGTGTCTTATGTTTCCCCATTTTGAGTTTCCCATGTAAAAATTCTAGTGTTCATGTGTCTTGTGTTTCCATGCTCTATTAATGCTCTTATTTATCTTTGTTATTATATGCATTGGAATAGTTGGATTGTACATCTGATCAAAAAATTTAAGATACTGATTCACCCCCTCTCAGTATCTTGGACTTTCAACAATTGGTATCAGAGTACGGTTCCTTTAGTTAAGCCTAATAGCTTGAGGGAGATCCTGAAGATGGAAGAAATGGATGATAAAGGAGAGCTTTAGAATGCTCTTGAAGATATTTATAAATTTGAAAGAGAAAATAGAGATCTGAAAGAGAATCTTGAAGAAGCAAATGAATGTGTCTGAAAACTTAAGGAGTAATTAAAAAAGTTCAAAGATAGGCATAAGGAAGTAACTAATCAGTTGAAGAAGGAAAATGAAGAGATTAATGGTCTGAAAGTGCAAGTGGAAGAGAAGAAAATAATAGAAGAATTTCCAAACAAATTGGTACAAAGAAAGTTTGAATATTGCACTAAGCTTGGACAAGAAATTGTGAATTTGAAAGTGGATCTAGAGAAGGCAAAACTTTATGAAAACAATTTCAAAACTAGCTCAGATAGGATTGATGAAATGATTGCAAGACAAAAATTGAGTAAATATAAAAGTGGTTTGGGAAATGATATTGGTGAAGGCGCTAAGACTGTGAATAATCAAAAAAATCAAAATGAAGGAAAGTAGAAAAGAAATTCAAGGAGCTCTACTAGGAAACCTCTAGTGAGACAGCCTAATGCACAAAGGTACCCTTATTTTAATGGGACTTGTTTTTCATGCAATAATTTTGGTCACAAGGAAACTAAATGTAGAAGTAGGATGAATCAATTCCCTGGTCCTTTTTTTGGTCAATGTTTTGCATGCAAAATATTTGGACATAGGGAAAGTGAATGCATAACTTCGATGATGAATCAGTTTAATGGAAGAGTGAACAAATCCTTTAATGTCTACTATTATACTTGTAAAAATTATGGACATAAAGCTAATCAGTGCATAGAAAGAGTCAGCAAAAGTCAATCTAATCAAATAAATATTTTTTTCTTTAACTATAACAAACTAGGACATGTTTCAAGAGTTTGTAGAAGCAAGAAAAGTAGAAAGATCAACCTGACAAGAAGGAATGAACGAGTGAAGAAGGTTGACAAGGATGAAATGAAGCAAGAGATGAAAAAAATTGGAAGAGGAAAGAAGAACAAGAGATTTTGAAGTTTTTGTGCCCTCATCCGGTATGGACATTTTCTCTAAAGATTAGACCTAGCAAGGTCGTAGGGGGAGCATTATCAGAAAATCTAAAAAATCCCTAGATAGATGTCATGTCAGAAGCTAGAACAAGGGTGAAATGTAAAGAATGAACTATCGGAGGATTTGGAAAAGGAACTGGAAGAAAATATATTGGCATGATGATTTGCAGACCCAATTAGGGTTTTTTGTGTTAAGAATTTTTTTTTAGTAGCTTTTTGAAATCTGTCACATTTAATATGGATTAGGGAAGATCAATATTTTATAAAGAAATGTTTAAGGTATTTTTATTATTCAAGTTTTTGGAAGAATTGAAGAAATTTTGGAGCATTCTTGGAGAGATTTGGAGTGTGATCAATGCAAACCCTAGTTTTAGATTCTTCATGAAGAAAAAGGTACTTTAATCTTCCATGCAGTTATGTTATTTTGAGTTGTTTGAAATTGACATTGGAAGTATGGCTACTCTTGTGGTTTTTAAAGTTTCAAAAAGATCGATACCCTCTTACAAAAGGTATTGTTTGAATTTTTTTGAAAATGATCCCATGGGTGCATTTTCATTAATTACACATGGTGTAATGTCAACTGAGGATACTAGATGATGATTTGGGTAAATTTTGAAGAATACAATCATCCAAAGCTAATTGAAATTTGGCGAGATTAGCTTACTGGCGATGAATTCAAGGTAAAACCTGAATATTCGAATGTGGTTGATAAAAATTTGGACGTTTGGAACAATTTCCCTAATTTCAGCTATGATGAAAAATTCATGAAGTCATTTCTGAGCATAATCCATTAAAAATTTATGTGGACTGACCGACTGCATCTTCTAACAAAGGAGGCAATTAGGTTCGTTACTAGGTTATGGGACAAAGGTATTGTGCCCATGCTGAAATTTGTAAATAATGAGGTTGTAGAACTTATAGAAGCCAAATACGATAAAAGATATTTAGCAACAAAAACCATTACTAATCAAGCAGTGAAGTATGCATCTCTCATGATAGGCCCAAGATATATTTTACAAATAGAGAGAACTATGTTTCAACTATTGCTATCTACACAGGGTTTGATATGGTCATGAATGGTGTTGATTATGACTTGTGTGAGCTGCTCCAGTTATAGCTATTCGAGAATGTGAATTCATTGAAGGAAAAAAAGTATGCATTTAAATTTGGTTCTTTGATTGTTTGTTTACTATTTTACTTCATGAAAAGACTCCCTAGGAAGAATGAAGAAGTATTCTGGAACCCATCTAGACTAGTGGGACATCAAATTTTTGATCACATGCATAATCTTGGTAATTTGAACGCTCAAGAGGATGCCCTAGCAACATTCTTTATTATATTCAAAAGAAATATGAATGAAAGGGATATAATTATGACAAAAAATATGGAGAAGTATAAGAATGACATCATATTTCATGTCTCTGCTAATGAATGCATGATTGAGGCTATAAAACCTTGAAATATCTGGATTCAATCCCTTGGATATGAGATAATAGAAGAAAAAGTTGAAGGTTATGTGCAAATGTTGCTAAATAATTCAAAGGACCCCAACAAACCTCGAATTGGGACATATGCAGAGAAGTCTGTGGAAGTTTACTTAGAACAACTGAAGCCTAAGATTAGGAGGAATGTAGAGAAAAAGGTCAAGGAGGCTAGATTTAAGGATGATTAGATTGCCCTTGGTAGGGATAAGGTAGAAAAAAGGGAGGAAAAATCATCCTTTCTGAGAAGATCTAGTAGAACTACCCCTCCAAAATCATTTGCAACTTGTGCAACTAAGATTGAGCCTAGCATAGTTGATAAAGGTAAAGGTCCTATTTCATTTGGACCAACTACAAGGTCTGGGAAGGGGAAAGAGACTCCTCCAATAGCCCCTGTAAGGAGAGGAAAGAAAGAGAAAATAACAAGGGAGAAGAATCTTAGTGTTACTGATGACCATGAAGAAGAAGAAGAAGATCCTAAAGAAAAGATGGTAAGAAGAAGAAGAGGAGGTTTACTCTCCAGTGAAAGTGCATCTACAAAAGTTGTTGGTTCTAAAAGAGTTCATATTGTGTCATTGTTTGAAGATGAAGAAGAGCATGATTTTGATATACATGTGCACACCAAGCCTAAATCAAAGAAGTATAAGGTAGTTGATGAGACCTCTGCAGATCAAAAAGATGAACAAGATATTTCAATAAGTTTTGGACCCCGATATAAACTTGAGCCAACTCTTAATGCCTTGAAAGAATTTGAGAACATGCTTCAACCCACAACTAAACACTATGATAAAGTTGGAGAATAAGACAAGAAAACACTGATTTTAGCTATTATTCAATAGGTTATTGTCTTAGAGGTGAAAAGGGGATGACATAAGGAAAGATGTTCCTAAAATCATGTGGGATGATCTGATGAAAAGGAGATCTGAGGCCATTGTGTTTGAAGAAAAGATTAGAAATGTAGCATATAATAAGATTTGGTCTTCCTTGATCCTTGATGATCTAAAATATCTGAAGATCTATGCTAAAATGTTTTAGATGAAGAGTAGAGTGAATATGTTGATGTCAAGAAATAAGAAATTGATAAAGAAATTAAGAAATGAAAAAACACAAGTAATTTGGGAGAGAACAAAAAAGTATGGTATGCTCAAATCCGATGATGATGCTATTGCTGAAAATTTTGAGGAAAATTTTCCTCTAGACACAAGTAATGAAGACATTCCTGATAATTTTTATGTTGAAATTAATATTGGTGATGAAGGTAATAAGTATATTGAAGGAAAGATTGAGCCTAAAAAGCATAATGATGCTCCTCTGGAGCATACTAAAGAAGAAAAAGGTGAAAAGAGATCAAGGTAATGATGAAGAAAATAAAGGAAATGGTGAAGAAGGACAGGACAATCTTGAGGAAGAACAAAATAAAGATGAAGAGGATGGAAATAAGGAAAAGGACAACAATGATAAAGATAAAGATAAAGATGAAGATGAAGGTAAAAAGGATGAAAAGAAAGAGGAAGAAGAAGAAGAGGTAGTAGAGGAAGATGAGGAAAAGGAAAAGGTAGTGGAAGAAAAGAAGGTAGTGGAATCCTCTAGAAAAAATGAAGAAGAAAAACAAATTTTAAAATCACTAAAGCATCCTAGTGATTCACCCTTTGGTGGTGATGTACTAAAAGGTTTTTTATCTAAGAAAATTAGATTTCAACTAATTATTCCCCAAGAAATTTTGAAGCTCCCTATGATTGAAGGATATGTTGATATGGAAAATTTGTCTCTAGTACAAAAGCTGTGTTGGGTGATGCTATGCAATTATCCAAAAGAAAGAAAATTATTGAAACACATCAAAAGGGAACAAAATTGATAGAAGATTCTCTAAAAGCCTTGCAGGAAGCTATTCCCTATGCATCCATTAATGCATCCCTCCCCCTATTGAAAATATGATATTATTGCTAGATTCTTTCAAGGAGTATTCCTCTAGGCTTAATGGAAAGACAAGACAAGAAATAGAAGGAAATTTGATGGAGAAAAGGTTGTTCGCTTTACATTACAAATGTGCTCTTGCACACTCTTGTGTCAAAAAGAGTCTAGAAGTAGTGAAAGCTTGTGAGATTGAGGAAGATGTTGTTCTCTCTTATTGCTTGAAGTGGTTGGATGCCACTAAGAATATTAAGATTTTCATGGACTCCATTGATTCTCATCTGTCTACCATTTCTGATACTTATAGTGTATCTAAAGATAAAGACAGATCAATGTGGAAGGCCATCACTACACAGAGAAAAAAAAATTCCTTGCAGAAACAAAAGGAAGAAATTATCAAAAAATTCAGTCTATTAAGTTATATTGTTAGAATGGAATACACTTTGGTTGGAGAAGCTTTGGCTTGCAATGAAAGGATTGAGAAGATAAACCTGATTCCTGTTACTCTAGATGGTGTTGAAGAAACTCTGATAAAGCTGGAATCTCTGAACAAGATGTTGACTGTAACAAAGGATGGCTAGGAAAAAGGGAAAATAGTTTGGGAAGGTGTTTTGAAGGAGCTTTAAGGCTCATCATCTTCTAGTTGATATATATTTCTTTTTCCTTTGATTTAATATTTTTCAGTTGTTCTTGGCACACCCTTTTTCCTTGATGTCAAAGGGGCAGTGAAGTGGTGAAATGTTGGTGTTAGGGGGAGAAGTACTATAAATAGAGAACTCTGTAAATATTATTTTTTGTTTTGGCACATGTTGCCATCAATGACAAAGGGGGAGATTATTGGAAAAATGAAGAAGAACATCTCATTTTGTTACTTTTTTTGTCATTGATGTCATCATGATATATGAATTACAAATGCAAGATCAAGACTAAAGTTATTTAGGTATTGTAGTCTAGTATTTGAATTGGTATTTTGCTTACATCCTTCAGTATTTTGGTCTTCATTTCTTTTCCGGTGATCATTGTTGCTTGCGGTTTTGGGATATGGTTTATAGGTGTTAGAAGCATGTACATACAAGATTCCATGTATCTTGTTGTTTGTATGGTGTCATGTTGATGTTTTTGCAGTTATATTTTCTAATCCTTCTCTGCCAATTTGATGACTATATTGCGTAAACTAAATTTTTCTATGCAGACATATGTGCAACCTATTTTAGGTCCATGTTGACTTGTTGAAGCATGTGGTTTATCTTTTTCAAAGCTTGAGGCCGAAAATTGGTATTTTTGGTAAATGAGGAAATGCTTCTAATTAGGCCAACCTAATTGATGCTTACGAAGAGATTGGGTATCAAACAATTTTTTAAGAAGTTATGCGATGATGTGAAGTAGTGAAAACATTATGAAGTGTGTCAAGTCCATCTATTGAGCTTTATTTGAAACTAAATCTGCACTCATTAGGTGTACTCTATCAATTCATTTTCTAGATGAAAGGTATTCAATTGTTATAATTATATAGGCAGTGAGTTTTTGTTTCTAGATAGTGAGTCTTGGCAGTGAGCCACACATTTGTAATATTTTATAACCAGTTAGAGTATATTATGAGCTAACACTCACCATGGCTTTTCCCATTTTGGGTTTTCCACGTAAAAATGCTAGTGTTCATGTGTCTTGTGTTTCCATTCTCTATTAATTCTCATATTTATCTTTGTTATTTTATGCATTAGAATAGTTGGATTGTATCTTATCAAAAAATTTAAGAAGATATTGATTCACCCCCACTCTCAGTATCTTGGACTTTCAATAGGTTATGTATGTATTGAAAATGCAAAGAAGGAATGAGGACTCGATGGATTTGGACAAGGTATGTGATTAAATGATAGGTGATTCAACTAATCCTTAACCAAATACAGAAATTGGTGGTGCTTGCAAAAACCATGGCTATTTTAATTTTTAGTGAGCCCTGAGCCTTTGAAAACTCCTTAGTTATATTTGATTAGGGTTCAACATTGCTTGTAGGTATTAAACCCTCCTAAAAACCTAATTGTTTCATGTGTGCAATTTTTTTTATAAAACCATGTTGATCTTTTGCTGCTAATTAGCCTAGCATTCCTAAGTTGAAAATTTTAATGTCCCCATTCTTTGTTATACCTAGGCAGCCCCTTCTTTATAAACAACTTTAATTTATGTGTTGAATTTCCATCACCTAATTCTTTTCATTGCTCATCGCTAAAGTTTTTTTTCCTGGTTAATCCTTTCTATGACACGTGATGGACTCTTGCATACCTTTCACATTGTGTGGACTCCTTGCATCACTAAAAACTTTCTATCACCTAACTCATTATAGTGATGAGTGATGACCAATGGGAGAATATTCCTCCAAATATTCTCTCCATCAAGGGTACTCTTCAATTTTCTATTTCACATTAAATTGGTGGGTTCCTTTATGCGATGAGTGATGAAGGGCTGAGATCAAATGAAGAATATCCAATGGTTGAGATTACACCATGCCCTTATTTCACATCATAGTTGTCAAGCAAGGCAGAGGAGTGGTTTGTGTGATGCGTGATGGGTGAAGGTGGTGGTGTGGTATGATGATGTATGGTTGATAGCTAGCAGAAACTCGCTAGCACACAGTGTGGTGGTGGGCCCTTTTGTTTTGCTTGGTGGGAGAGTGGGGAGGTGACATGTGGCATGGTGGGACCTGACATGGGTCATGGTTGGTGTATGCTTTCATTGCTTCAAAGGGACCCAAGTGTGAATCACTTCAAATTTTTTCGTCCCTTTGATGATGGTTATGTTGCTCCTCGGTGCATTTCTATTTCATGTTGAAGGGCTTATGTCAAATGCGTGATGTGCGACAGATGAACCAAATTTGAAGATGGAGATCATTGGTGTTGATGTGGATGGAAGGTGGTAGATTTTTTTCCATCAAAGAGACTTTGATAGGTCTCACTCTAATATGTTACAGTTTCTTTTAAGTGATACAATGGTGATCAAACAAACCAATTTTAAAGAGGTTTTAATTTGACAATCAGGTTTTAAGGTTCAAGGTGGTGAGTGATAGGAATTAAATCTTGGAATGAAGGGCATAGAACAAAGTCCATAATTCAAAGATGTGATTTTCCAATGGGGGTATGTGCAGGATCATGGTGCGCCAAAAAGTGGCAATACTATGAGGGTATGTGGCTGACGACTTTTTTTTCACCCAAAATTAATGAAACGAAAAGGGTTTTTAGAGGATATTCTCAAATTTCCAAAAATATAAATTATGATTTAATTTGAATTTAATAAATAATTATTATTCATTTTCTATTAGAATTACGACTAAAGTCTTAATCGATAGGCTGATTGAAAAACATCTATAACTTTCAAACGGTATCATATTTTTTGAATCCAAAACATACGTCACATTCTATGCTTCAAATACTATAGGATTAAAAAAGAAAAATTAAATTTCATGAAGTTTTGACCATGTTAAGGTGGTTAGACATATGAGTTTTTATATTTTCTAAAAGTTGTAATAAAAATTTCATAATTAATTATTTTCTTGGAAAAAAATTACAAAAAAATATGCATCACATCAGACATGAGTCCTCTACTTATATATAAAATCTTACAAAAAATATTATCATTTTATTATGGTTAGGGTGGTGACAGACACCTACTTCTTATTTTTCCTTGAAATTTAAGTACTCTGCATTGAAATTTCAAATTTTCACCAAATAGATTTTATTTATTTTTAAATAAACCTAGTATTTTAGAAACTAAATTCAATTTTCTACAAATTCTATTCTTACATATTTTTGAAATAATATAGATAACTTATTCAAATATTTATGACAAGTTTCCTAACACTGATTTTTCTGAATTTTTTGCCACTTAAGGGCCTATTTTTTGCACGATGATCCTACACATACCCATGGATAGGTGGAAAAGAATGGCGTGAAAGTGGGAAACAAATGTGAATCGATACAAGGGAAAAAATGATTGTTGTGACAACCTCAACAAGTCACATTGATGACTAATAAGGAAATGGATGATGGAGAGGGGTATGATCTGTTAGAGATCTCGTTTCTATCTAGATTTGATCATAGATTTCACTGGTGGAGCGTTTGCATTCATGAAAACCATGTTGGGGTGTGCTCGAGGTGTCAGGGGCCTTTATGGCATACTTGTGTTTTTGGAAGGAATTTTTTTGTTTGTAATCTGATTGGAGTTATTCTTCTTGTAACCCTAGTTTGAGTTACGGTTAGGATTTTGAATTCAAATTTGAGTTATGCCTGCACTATAAAGGAAAAATTTGTTTCCTTATTTTTCATTGATACTTCTACTCTCCAACTTGAGTGGTCTGGTGTAGTGCTTCCCTAACATGATTCTATTTAAATTTTTTTTTAGTCTTTGATTGAGTCAAGTTGAATAGGGTAAGTCATTTGGACACATATATGGAATGTTGCAAATGATGCTTTGTAATAACAACAGATGATTTTAGTATGCCATTTTATTTTTCTCCAAATATATATGTCAATTTGTCATGTTCTCCAAATATTGCATGCATTATATTTTGAATCAATCTAATCAAGGGTTGTGTTGATGCTTCAAACACATTTCTTTTTTGAA
This sequence comes from Sequoia sempervirens, assembly GCA_007258455.2. Lineage (NCBI taxonomy): Eukaryota > Viridiplantae > Streptophyta > Pinopsida > Cupressales > Cupressaceae > Sequoia > Sequoia sempervirens. Next base: position 48,963,149 of record VDFB02281492.1, on the reverse strand, counting down.
CTATTTCTATATTTTCCTACCACTCAAGGAGTGGTGTAATTGCTTGCATAGGAATAGTGAAGATATTATTGTGTAGTGTGGATCAATAAGTAATTTGATAATGTTGTCATTTTATTGGTTTCCTCCTGCAAGGTAGTAGGATGATAAGAAGACATACTTGGTCTATTGTAGGATTTTATTTCATTCTTGACTCCATATGGATTAGGTAATCATTAAGGAGATTCACAAAGAATGAGGCCAGGGAAGAATCAAAATATTTAAATCAAAAACATTTCCTTGCTTTCTTAGTTTAGATTTGCATTCTTGTTTCCTATTTGTCCTTTCCACATCACCAAAATTCATTGATAATATAGAAGGTTGCATTGATGATTTATCCCACCAAAGGCCTTTGACCATTGTAGTGTGATGATTTTATTTAGCATATAGGGATACCAACCTTGGTACTATAGAGCCTAAAGTGCAGAGGATGTTGGCCATTGACCTAGGGTCTCTAAGCATAAGGAGTAGCTACCCTTTAGGAGAAACTAGATCATCACCTAGAAACACTAACAGATTGGTGACTCCACTAGGGATAAGCACAAGTATCTCTGGGTGAGAAACTAAAAATATGCTTTTCCTCTTTATGATCCACATGAATTTGTTATTCCATTGAGAAAGATAGAGATCTATATCTATTTGGGAGAGTTAAGTGATTTTTTGATATGAAGTTTTTAGTTAGATGATTCAAAGGGACCTACATACTTGAAGAGGGAGATTGTTGTAATGTTTCTGGTGTGTTATTGAAGTCCAGTACTTTGCTGGTAGAGAACTGAAAAAATACCTAGATCTTGGAAGGAGCTTTTGTATTGCTTGAAGATATTTTCCTCTTTCAAAGAGGTGGCGAGCCTACAAATTTCTTACATCATCAGAAGAGTTGGATACAATATTTTTAAAGTATTCTCCTATTGCAACATTTTTTATGAAGGTCTACAATAAAATTTCTAGTAAATATTTTCCCTTATTCAGTGCTTTCATGTACTAGTTCAAAAGGGAAAAGAGAAGTTGGATATTTTGAAATAGATAGTTGTAGAGTGTTTAGATTTATTTTGCAAAAAATGTATAATCAAATGGATTCCCCCTCTACTAGCTATTTTTCCATGACTAGACCATGTTCGCATCCTCAAAGAAGATCTTTTTCATTGGAGATATATAACCCTTTGGTTTATAGTAAAATCCATGGTTATCTACACTCTTTTCCAAGAGAGATAAAAAAATATTTTCCTAAGTTTAGAGGTGGTTTTGAAGAATCAACATAAATACATTTGCAAGAATTCATTGATTTAATGGTGAAATGTCAGATAGAAGAAGACATTGTTATGAATTTTTAGTAATAAATTTAGAGAATGATGCTAAAGATTGGTTTTTTTAATCTTCCTCTACATTCTATTTGTTCATGGCATGAGTTTAAATAAATATTCATGGATCAATTTGGTTAAGTGAATAACAATTATTTGTTTGACAATAGCTTTTTGTACAATCAGGAAAATGAAGACTAATATGAATCTGAGGTTGAAAATTTCTCACCTCTAGATGCATTATGGAACATAAAAAGATATGAGGATGAATCCCCATCTAATTTTCATGATAAATTCATGAAAGGTTTGTTTCCTATACCAGAATCAAATAGGATAGATCAATCTACATGTGCTGATTTATTTTATGAAAGAATTGAACCAAGTATGAGTACAATGCCACAAATATGGAAGCCTTCAGGAGTTAGAGAGATTGATGGTTGGTTTTCATTGATTGATAAGTTGATAGAGAGGAATGGATATCAATTCATGTCTAAAATGTGTGATGGTACTTATTCTAGGTTTTTGACTAGTATAGAAAAGAAAAATGATGCATCTTGTAGTGGTGAAGATTCTAGTTTTGAGCAACCTATAGAAAAATTGTGTGTAGATGAGGGTTGTTATGATAGTAACCAAAAAGTAAGTCATGATGAAGTGATAGAAAAATTTGATGTCATATCTTCTACAAATGTTGAAACAATAGAGGTAAAGAGTTTTCTCTCTATATCAAATGAATGTGACAGCATGTGTGGTGATTTTCAACTAGAAGAAAGAAGCAATGATGAATCTAATGGTAATTTCTAGTTTGACAGTGAAGGATATGACTGCGATTTTTTATAGTAGTAGGGAAGAAGAAGAAGATGTGTGTGTTAGTGATTTATTGGATTAATAAACTCAGGTTATAGATTGTGACAGGAATTCATATGATTGAGATGTAAGTAATAAACAAGAGGCTGATTCCTTTTCAGACTTCTCGCCTTCTTATGTCCCTTGTTTTGATTTTGAAGTTATCATTGAATTTCTGCATGATGATAGCATAGATGTAGTTGTATGTGAAGATGAAAATGAAAAGATAAATTTTAGTACATCTAAAGATGTTATTTATGATGATTTTGCATCTGCAGAGTATGATTGTATGGATCATATGGCTGCCTATGAAAACTTATTCTTAGGGGGTAGAACTCATAGTCTTCCTCATGAGCAGTGGAATTCAAATCTATCATGGAAGAGCTATGTTGCTAAGGTAGGTTCCATAGATATGTGTCATGGTTCTAATTTTTGTGACACATATTCCTTAGCTGATTGTAAAAGGATTGCAAAAGAGAGACAATTTGAAGAGTATAGCTCTTCACACAAAGTGTCTCATGATTTGAATGAATGAGTTGATGAGGGTATGTGCAGGATCATGATGGGCCAAAAAGTGGCAATATGATGGGTATGTGTAGGGTATGTGGCTAACGACTTGTTTTTACCCAAAATTGATGAAACAAAAAGTTTTTTTTATGGAGATTCTCAACTTTCCACCAATAAAAATTATTCTTTACTTTGAATTTAATAAATAATTATTATTCATTTTCTATTTGAATTACGACTAAAGTCTTGATTGATATGATAATTTAAAAACATCTATAGCTTTCAAAAGATATCACATTTTTTGAATCTAAAACATGTGTCACATTCTATGCACTTTGCATACTATAGGATTAAAAAAAAATGAATTTCATGAAGTTTTGACCAAGTTAAGGTGGTCAGACATACATGGTTTTATATTTTTTAAAAGTTGTAATAAAAAAATAATAATTAATTATTTAATTGGAAAAAAATTATAAAAAAATATGCATCACATCGGGACATGAGTCCTCTACTTATATCTAAAACATTATTAAAAAATTATTATCATTTTATTGTAGTTAGGATGGTCAAATAGACACCCACTTCTTATTTTTTCCCTGAAATTTAAGGACTACTGCAATGAAATTTCAAATTGTCACCAAATAGATTTTTAAAAAAAAATAAACCTAGTAGTTTAGAAACTTCATTCAATTTGCTATAGATTCTATTCTTACATATTTTTGAAATAATATAGATAACTTATTCAAATTTTTGTGTCAAGTTTCCTAACTCTAATTTTTATGAATTTTTTGCCACGTAAGGGCCTATTTTTTCCATGATGATCCTGGACATACCCATGAGGTCTACATTAACATTGAGGACTTCAAGCATGTTTCTTATAGTTCTAATGATCAACAACAAGGTAATAATATTTTGGCTACTCATGTCCCTTATGTGCTTGAGCTTCAAAGTTTTCAGTTTGACTTGTCTAAGGATGAGTTTCCCTCTATATTTTAGGATGATGAGATGGCATTTTTCTTTCCATGTGAGTTGTAGGAATTTTATTTTTCCCTTGATTCTTATGAAGTGGTCAGCAGATATTTAGAGATAGTGGTTTCATATGGTGTTGATCAATGTTCTCAATTTTTATCACTGATTATAGAATCAAAAAATGCAATGGGTGGCAACAAGGTGGCCTATATCATGTGGTTACCATGTAACAACAAAAATAAACATGGAGCAAGTTCTCACTTGTTCAAAGGTAACCTAATATTTTTTTTTTTAGGAAAAAGGCTACTTGTGTTGCTATGGTGTGATAGAAATAATTATTGATTGAAGGAGATAAGCTCCTTTAATAGATTGGTGTTTGACAAGGGTAAATGTTGGCTTCCTATTCTCATTTGGTGGCCTAGGGATATCAAATGATGTTTGAATTATTGGGTTGACTCCTTTAAAGCCCAATGGACAAGGCATGATCTAATTTTCTAGAGATCTGAATTCTCATTTTTCTTTGTTAAGATGTCCCCAACTAGAACCACTAGTGGTGCTTGCAAAATCCATGGCTATTTTAATTTTTGGTAACCCCTAAGCCTTCAAAAAATCCTTAGTTGTATCTGATTAGGGTTCAACATTGCTTGTAGGGCTTAAACCCCGCTAAAACCCTAATTGTTCCATGTGTGAACTTTTGTTATAAAAACATGTTGACCTTTTTCTCCTAATTAGCCTGGTATTCCTTAGTTGAAAATTTTATTGTCCCCATTCTTCGTTATGCCTAGGAGACCCCTTATTTATAAATAACTTTAAGTCATGTGTTGAATTTTCACCACGTAATTCTTTGCATCGCTCATCACTAATGTTGTTTTTCCTGTTTAATCCTTTCCACAGTGTGTGATAGACTCTTGCATGCCTTTTGGATCATGTAGACTCTTTACATCAATGAAAATTTTATATTGCCTAACTCATTATATTGATGAGTGATGGCTGATAGGAGAATATTCCTATGAATATTCTCTCCATCTAGGGAACTCTTCGCATCATGGTTTCACATTCACTCAGTGGGTTCCTTTCTATGATGAATGATGAAGAGATGAGATCAAATGAATAATATCCAATGGTTGAGATTAAATCACATCCTTGCTTCACGTTGTGGTTGTGAAGCAAGGAAAATGAGTGGTTTATGCAATGCATGATGGGTGAAGGTGGTGGTATGGTATGATGACATATGGTGGACAACTGATAGCAACTCGATAGTACATGGTGTTGTGGTGGGCTCTTTTGTTTTTCTTGGTGGGGGAGTAGGGAGGTGACATGTGGCATGATAGGACCTAACATGGGTCAAGGCCAGTGTATATTTTAACTACATCAAAGGGACCCAAGTGTGACACACTCCAATTTGTTGCAGTCCCTTCGATGATGGTTATACTGCTCCTTGCTGCATTGTTATTTCATGTTGAGGGGCTCAAGTCAAATGTGCGATGCATGATGACTAACCCATATTTGAAGATGGAGATCAATGTTTTTGATGTGGATGGCAGGTGGAAGATTTAATTCAATTAAAGAGATATTAATAGGTTTCACTCTGATATGCTATAGTCTCTTTGATGTGATACAGTGGTGATCAAATGATCCAAATTTAAGGATATTTTTAGCTGATGGTTAGGTTTTAAGGTTTAGGGCAGTGAGCAATAGTCATTGGATCTTGGCACAAAGGGGATAGATCAATAGCCATAATTCAAAGATTTTATTTTCCAATGGCAAGGTGGAAAATCATGGCATGAATGTATGAAATAGCTAAAAATTGATACAACGGAAAAATTGATTATTGCGATTGCCTCAACTACTCACATTGATGACTGATAAGGACATAAACGATGAAGAGGGGTATGATCTATCACACATTATCTTCTTGTCTAGATTTGATTGTGGATTTCATTGGTTCCATGTGTACACTCATGAACACCATGTTGGGCTGTGCTTGAGCTGTGACGGGCCTTTATAGCCTAGTTGTTGCTTTGTTTTGGGGGGAAATTTTGTAGTTTTTAATATGATCTGAGTCCTTCTTGTAACCCTAGTTGGAGTTAGGGTTAGTATTTTGAATTCAAATCTAAGTTATGCCTGCACTATAAAGGAATTTTTTTTCTTTATTTTGCATTCAGACTTCTACTCCCCAACATGAGTGGTGTGGTGTAGTGTTTCCCTACCATGATTCTATTTTAGTTTTCTATTAGTATTTGCTTGAGTCAAGTTGAATAGGATATGTCCTTTGGAAATTGATAGGGAGTTTTGTAAACGATGCTCTGCAATAACAACAAATGACTGTTATACACCATTCTATTTTGCTCCAAATATATATGTCAATCTATCATGTTCTCTAAATATTGTATGCATTATCTTTTGATCGATATAATCAAAGGTTGTGTTGATGCTTCAAACACATTTTTTGTTTGAGCTATTTATATATTTTCCTACAACTCAAAGAGTGGTGTAATTTCTTACATAGGAATAGTGAAGATATTGTTTTGTAATGTGGATCAATAAGTAATATGATAATGTTGTCCTTTTGTTGGTTTCCTGCTACATGGTAGTAGGATGATAAGAATCCATGGTTGTTCTGTTGTATGATTTTATTTCATTCTTGACACCATGTGGATTAGGCACTAATCAAGTAGATTCAAAATATTTAAATAAAAAATATTTCTTTGCTTTCATGTTTCATGTTTATCCTTTCCACAATACCAAATGTCATTGATAATACAGAAGGTTGGGTAGAAGATTTATCCCATCAAAGTCCTTCCACCATTGTAGTGTGATGATCTACTTTAACATAAAGGGATACCCACCTTGGTCTTGTAGAGCCTAAAGTAGAGAGAAGAATCTTTTGAATCATCTCCTATTCATTTCCCATTGACCTAGGGTCTCTAAGCATAAGGAGTAGCTATCCTTTAGGACAAACTAGACCATCAACTAGAAACACCAACATAAATATCCTAATGATGAAATCTAATAATGTGAAAAGAACCACTTTTATATAGAAATAACTGATATGAGATGTCACAGAGGAAATCAGACACCAAAAACATAAAGGAGAGCAAACTATGCATCTATGATATGAATTTCAGATGATTTTATTAGACAATTTCCTCTAGAGTGGTATTGTCCTAATAGGGATTTTTCGGATCTATTTTCATAGACCTCTAATGTTAGATATATGCACTTCTATTTCCTTTTTGTAAACTATTTGAATCATTATTGGATATTTCTTCAATTGAGTTTCCATGAGTTGTCAAGGCCTAGGGTTTTTAATGCAATAATGAACAAAGTGGATTCAAACTTCCTTTGATCTTTTGAAAAACTAGCATTTTAGTTTCATTTAATTCATATTCTCTATATCAAATCTCAATTTAATTTTTTTCCGCCTACATAACCCTTTTTCCAACTATTTATCCCATCACCAATAAAAACTAGTAGCTAAACTAGTTGGACCAATTAAATTCAATCACAGAGTTGGTTTACAATTGAAATCCTCATTCACACTATCATAACCATTGAGAATCTTCCACTTTGAATTTGGTCCATCGATATCTAATCTTCATGCTATGATCCGTCAGTTATCCTTTAAACTTGATGTCTTTAAAACATATCCATAAGATGTATCTTCTTTAGACCATCACTTTTGATCATTATTTCTTCATAATTGTAAGAATTGGCTATGAAGGTAGCCACCCAAGATCTAGAGGCCTAATAGAAAGCACAAGAATAAGAGAGATAGAAATAAGATGACAAGAATAAATTGTATTCTGTCAATATAATAGAATGTAATGAGCTAATAGTACATAGGAGACCCCTTGGATATATAGCCAAGGTGAGAACATAGAAGGGCATAAGATTATGACAAGTGTCGTAATCTTATGACATGAGACAACTATGAAAAGTTATCACTCCATCTAAAGTGGAAAAGGATAATGTGATAATCTCCACAAAAGGTGGAACACCCACAAAAGGTGGAGAGATAATCACATGATGTGTCCACAAAAGGTGGAAGTGATGAGGTATGAGATGTCAAGTCCACAAAAGGTGGAAAATATCCAACAACCTCCTATGTGGTCCCTAAGTAAACTTAACTAAGGTGTAATCATGACCTAGGACAAGGTACAAGACATTTAATTACACCAACACCCCCCCTTAAGTGCAACTTAGGGAGAATGTACACAAAAGAAAACAATGCAAGATGGGTCCCGGCTACTAGGCATGTTAGGTAACCATGTACAAATGCAATGCAATCTCTCATAAGGCAGAGAAAGGGAGAAAACCATATGGGAAAAAACTCCCCCCAAAAGAGAGATGAAACAAAAACTGAAAAAGGATGAGAAGGAAAAACCTCGAGTGAGGAAAAAGCCCCCCCATAAGAGAGAATGAAGAAGTCAAGCGACCTCCTCAGAAAAAACATCCCGCACCCCAAAGAGAGCTCACAAATGATGGTAGATACTCTCAGTGAAGGGTTTGGTGAAGATATCTGCAACCTGCTCTGCTGTAGGACAATACTAAAAATTGATGACCTGCTCCTGTATCAACTCCCGAATGTAGTGCCTATGAATCTCTATGTGTTTGGTCCTCTGATGGTGAACCAGATTCTTTGAGATCTAGATGGCACTATGATTGTCACAATGAATGACTGTAGGACAAGGAAGAGTGAACCCAAACTCAGTGAGAATATTCTGAAGCCAAATAGCCTCAGTAGCGGCATTAACAACCCCTCGATACTCAGCCTCAGTTGAAGAAAGAGCAATAGCATGCTGCTTCTTACTCTGCCAACAAATGGGGCCAGAACCAAGATGAAAACTGTAGCTAGAAGTGGACTTACGGTCATCAATATCGCTAGCCCAATCAGAATCTGTATATCCCACCAAGGTAAGTCATGTACCTGCTGCATAATGAATCCCATGATGATGTGTACCCTGGATGTAATACAAGATGTGTTTGGCAGCTTTCCAATGAAGTTCATGTGGTTCCTACATAAAGCGTGAAACCATGCCAACTGCAAAGGAGATATCAGGGCGTGTGTGAGTCAAGTAGATGAGACTCCCAACAAGCTGACGATACAAAGTGGCATCAACAAGTGGAGTAGAGCACTTAGCCTCAAGCTTGACTCCTGAAAGAAAGGGAGTCAGTGTAGGTTTACAATCAGCCATGTGAAACTGAGCTAGAAGATCAAGAGCATACTTGGGCTGAGAAAGAGAAATCCCAGAAGCTGACTGTGTGATCTCAATCCCAAGAAAATAGTGCAAAAGGCCCAGGTCGGTCATAGCAAATCTATCTTGTAAGGTAGATTTGACACTGCCAATGATGGATGAGGTACTCCCTGTAATGATCAAATCATCAACATAGAGCACAAGTAGCAAGTGAGAATAATCCTGTTGCAAAATGTAGAAATTCGGATCTGAATGACACCTCGTGAATTCTGTTGAGAGAAGAAAGGAATCCATCTTGGCATACCAAGCCCTAGGGGCCTGTTTGAGGCCATAGATAGATTTCCTTAATCTGCAAACCAATGAAGAATCCTGTATGAATCCCTATGGCTGCTCCATGTAAATCTCCTCATGAAGATCCCTGTGAAGAAATGCACTCTTCACATCCATCTGATGTACAACCCAACCATGAGCTACAACAATAGCGAGTGTCAAGCGAATGGAGTTCATCTTAGCAACGGGTGCAAAGGTCTTAGTATAGTCAACACCTGGAACCTGTGAGAAACCTTTTGCCACAAGTCAAGCTTTGTATTTATCCACACTTCCATCCGCTGCATACTTAGTCTGATAGATCCACTTACATCGAACCATCTTTCTTCCCTTAGGAAGAGGAACTAAATCCCATGTGTTGTTCTTCATCAAGGAACTATATTCTTCCTTCATTGCTGAATCCCATTCAGGAATGCTCGAAGCTTCCTTAAAGGATTGTGGATCTGAAGTAGTAGCAATATAAGCATGTGGAAAATTTAGATGTTGTGACCGAGTCCTTTGAGTATCTGAAGGATCCCCAATAAGAGAACCTGCTGACTCAAGAGTCTATCGAGCCCAACGAGGTCTAGTAGGAGATGAAGGACGAGGTGCCTCAACTACAAGTGGACCCTGCAAAGTTGTGATTTTGCAACTCAAAGTTGAGGAAGAATCATCATCAGAGTCACTATCATCACTTTCCACTATAGAGGAAGGAAGAGGAGGATTAGAGGTCAAGCTAGGAGAGCTTTCCTCAAAGTGAACACTCCTCTCAATGAATAATTCATGTGTCTCTGGATCCAAAAGTCTATATGCCTTAACACCTTCAGGATATCCAATAAAGATGCAAGGCCTACTCCGAGGTTCCAATTCCTTGCACTTCTTTGGAGGTATGTGTGCCCAAGCTAGACAACCAAAAACTCTGAAGTGTCTCACAACTGGTTTTCTACCACACCAAGCCTCAAAAGGAGTCATACCCTTCAAAGCTTTATCGGGAACCCGATTTTGGATGTGAGTGGGACAACTGATAGCTTCTGCCCATAATGAGGACCAAGAGATCGAGCATGAATCATGCAGCTAGCCATCTCCTTAAGGGTTCTATTCTTCCTTTCAGCTACACCATTCTACTGTGGAGTGTATGCAACTGAATGTTGAAGATCAATCCCCTCAAGAGTACAAAATTCCTCAAGTCTATTGTTCACATATTCCCTTCCATTGTCTGTGCGAAGAATCTTGACTTGCTTCCCTGATTGCTTCTCGACATGAGCCTTGAAGGCAAGAAATCTGTCAAACACTTCACTCTTGTGAACAAGAAAGTAGACCCATGTGAAGCGAGAGTAGTCATTAATGAAGGTGAGGACATAGCGAGCCTTGCTAAATGATGGCACTGGAAATGGACCTGCTACATCACTATGAACCAACTGAAGAACTTCTAAAGCTCTCCAAGACTTCCCTTTCTCAAACTTCTCTTCTAGATGGTTACCCATGGAACAACCTGAACATACACTGTCAGAAAAGCTGATTTGAGGTAGTCCTATAACCATAGCCTTGGAGCTAAGCTACTGAAGATAGCGGTAATTGATATGTCCAAACTGCTCATGCCATAGCTTGCTTTCTGAATTTGAATGAGTGAGAAAAGTTGTAGAAGGAGACTTAGGTACAAAGTCAGAGAATGAGTAAAGCATGTGTTGTGATTAGCTTGGCCCACTACAACCAAGGCATCATCCTTATGTTCTTTGACCACAACTGAATCTGGTAGAAACTCAACTTTCTTTCCATCTCCAAAGTGAGTGATTTGGTAGATTGAGAGAAGATTCGCACTCAAGTTAGGAACATAGAGAACATTCTCAAATGTTCCATTATCCATGGCAACCGAACCTTCGCCTTCAACTTCCACTTGAGTATCATCTCCTATGAAGATGTGAGGTACCTTAGATTGCTCCAAAGAAGAAAACTATTTCCTTGAAGAACCCATATGATGAGTGGCACCCGAGTCAAGTATCCATTGCTGTGAAGAACCTGAAGTAGCCACAAATGCTTGCCCTTTTCCTTTTTATTGTGAGGAAGTGGAAGGAGATGAATCCTTCTTCTTGTAGGCAGATGGAAAATTGATGTTATTCTTCTTGATGATGTTTTTCAACTCATCAATTTGCTTAGTGTGGCAATGATGCTCATCATGACCAACCCTCTTGCAATATGAACAAGTTGGTCTCTCCTTCTTGCTTGAACTTCCCTTCTTGGGAGAAGATGTAGAATTCCCTTGTGATGAAGAATTCCCTTGTTTTGGAGATGATGATTGTGCTTTATCTTGTTGGTTCTTTGGATTGGATTTCTTTTTCTTCTTATTGGAACCCTTTCCTTGAGTCCCTTGATTCCCTTGATTAGCCACCAAAGCTTTAGACTTTGAAGACTTGAGAATCCCCATGCTTACCAACTTGGCTTGTTCTAACATCAACATTTTTGTAAAAGCATCGAATGTAGGCATAGTGAAAGAACTACCTACTGTCAAGAGATGGGTTTGGAAGCTAGAAACAAATGCTACATATTATGATGGAATTTTTCCCAACAAATTGTAGACCAACTGTGCATCCTTCTTATCAATGCCACAATCCTTAACCTGTGCTCTTAGCTCATTACATTCTATTATATTGACAGATTTTCCTTAGTGACATAGTCTTGGATTGTATCAAAATTCTTGGGATCTAACATTGTGAGATCATTGTCAAGCTGATAACCTTTAATCTCATCAACTTGGCCATACAATTGACCAAACTTTTCCCAAGATTCTTTAATTGTTTTACACTTATCAATTGAAAGATTAGATCTTTTGATACATATTTTCTTAATGTTCCAAGAGCCATAGTATTTTTAGTGAGCCAATCTAAATGAGAAACAGGATCAACTTTAGGATCAGATGGTGCAAAAATAGTTCCATCAATATAATGAGTTAATCCTTTTTCCATTAACTTACTCCATGCATCAATTTTCCAAGAAGCATAATTATGTGGAGTTAACAAGGGAAACTTAGGAGAACCCATAGCAATAAAATGAAAAGGAACAAGATAGAGAGAGAGGCACAATCACTCAAGACACCCTCCCAAATTCACTCAATCAAGGAACCCCCCCCAAAAAGATGATTTGGCACTTTATAATTAGTGCGTGTACAATGGCCACTTGCAAGCAAAGAAAAGTGGGATTCTGATTTTCAATGTTTTACAACAGAGTTAAGTAGGCTACAATAGACTCAAATGACTGATACAAAAGACCAAACTGAGATCTTATCTTTACAAATGCCCAAAATAGGCCAAAAATGACCAAGTGTTGAAAGTACAATTTCTGATCACAATCACTACAAACTGATAGCACCACTGTGAAGTTTAGAAAAAATCATGCACTTTAAAAAAAATGACACCTGAAAAGGAGTTCATATGAGCCTAAACAGAGCCTCGGAAGTTGCAAAAACAGTGACAATTGAGCAAGACTTGAGACAAATCCAATTTTCTAGAAAATCCATGCACCAAAATCAGAAAATAACTTCACCACTATGATGTACATGAAAAATTAGCCCAAATAAAAAAAAATTGACCCAAAAAAGCCCTCAAAAAGACTAAGATATGAGCCTCTAAAGTTGAACTACAAAAAACAAAAGCTCAATGGAGAGGGGGTCAAAATTTTCAAAAAGCAGGATGACGCAGTGCTAATGTCATCATTTTACGGCATTAAATTTGACGGCTATATGCCCGTCGAAGGACAAATCAGGTTAAATTTGACAGTCGTTTGAACGTCACCGTCGCCGTTACGTGTCCAACCAGAATATTCTCTGTTAGCTGGAATATGCGCGGGAATCTGACTTGTTGTCAGTGTGCCAGAAAAAAATTGCCAGGAAATCAACGCCAGTTCTATGGAGTTGACCGGCCGATGTGAATAATTCGCTGGGTTTTGAAGTTTGCCAGAAAAGATGCCGACAAAATTTTTTGAATTTTTTTGGCTGCATGCTATGTGTGGGCTGCGGGTGGCCCACGTGGCACCAGCGGGTACACAGGGTACCTCTGTGTGTACAGACAGGTCTGCAGACTTGTCTTGTCCACATAAATTTGATTTTGTTTTTTTTAATTTTTTTAATTTTTTAAAAAACTTTTCAACTATTAAAAAAAACTGCAAATTTTTGAATAATAATTTCGCAAAAAATACAATATTTTTTTTAAAAATAAAATAAATCGTACCAGCGTAATAATGGCTGGGCCGTACGGCTTGGCCAGCAAATTTTTTTTGCCTTGACGGACAACTTGCTTCGATTTGGATGATTTGGCAATCGATTTATGGGTTTTTGGCCCTTCTGAGCATAGTGCTGAGGTCCTTTTTGGCTGAAAATGCTCCAAAGTGGTAGCTACCTCCTGGATCTAGCAACCACCTCTGATCTTCAACCCTTTGCAAATTTGGCCTCCAATGTCCAACTGAGATGAAACAAAAGGAAAATTTGACTATCTCGGACACTCTAGATGCAATGGCGAGCTCAGATCTGATGTAACAAGCTCCCAATATGCACCTGCAATATAAGGCCAAAAATGGAACCCTTCAAGAATATCTCCAAATGACTAACTAAAGGCACTCCAATCGCTCTGATACCATGTAAGAATTGGCTATGAAGGTAGCCACCCAAGATCTAGAGGCCTAATAGAAAGCACAAGAATAAGAGAGATAGAAATAAGATGACAAGAATAAACTATATTCTGTCAATATAATAGAATGTAATGAGCTAATAGTACATAGGAGACCCCTTGGATATATAGCCAAGGTGAGAACATAGAAGGGCATAAGATTATGACAAGTGTCGTAATCTTATGACATGAGACAACCATGAAAAGTTATCACTCCATCTAAAGTGGAAAAGGATAATGTGATAATCTCCACAAAAGGTGGATCACCCACAAAAGGTGGAGAGATAATCACATGATGTGTCCACAAAAGGTGGAAGTGATGAGGTATGAGATGTCAAGTCCACAAAAGTTGGAAAATCTCCAACAACCTCCTATGTGGTCCCTAAGTAAACTTAACTAAGGTGTAATCATGACCTAGGACAAGGTACAAGACATTTAATTACACCAACAATAATCATGACCATCATGTATCAAATTTTTTCTTAGGTAATCAACATTCATTTTCATGATGTGAGGCCTAGAAGAAATCACCCTTCGATCATCACTAACATATATTTTCCATTAGATTTGATATGTAGTATACTTCATAACGCTAATCTTCATCTTCAATTCAATTTACAACAATGATGTGAATTGAGTATGCAATGCAATTTCTTATCACCACCTATCTTCATGCACATGTGTCATAAGCCCACCAATATTGTTGTCCTAAGCCATGGATACACTGCATCTTTAGTGAAACAATTTGAAGCTACAAGTTGTCCATGGATGATGTCATTCTCTACTTACATCATATATCACTCAAATCCTACCTCGTCCTAGCTTCACTACATCGATGTGGAGTGAGGGCGCGATATCTTTCCATGTGTCACTAATGGTGTCACCTTCCATTAGTAGAACATGTTGCATCTCTTGTCCCACAACACACATGTCCTCAACTCACAATCTGGCAAGGCCATGTGATGACCCCACCACAAACTCTATGGGATAGCGAGGACCATCTAATTTAGCAAGGTTGATCACTATCATTGATAAACCTTCATCGCATATCGCATGAGGCATACACAAAGATGATATTTGAATCATGATATGAAGGAACAATGTGATAGCCATTGGATCTTCAACATGACTACCCACCATTAGATCATTCATCACACATCATGGTTAAGGCTTTTCATGGTGAATGCAAACAATTATGTGAAGGGTTCATGTGATGCACATAAACTTTCAACTTGAAGTGCTAGGAAAAGGGGGCATCGATCATTGAATGAACTCAATGGATTAAGTGATAACTTAAACAACTTCCAATCACCCATAAATATTCAACTCAAAAAGAGAATTTTTGATGGAATGCCATGACTTCTAAACATAGGGTTTATCAGTCAAACCCTATTTGGACCATAAGGCATAAATAAATATTTTTTGAGCTTATTCCTTCCTCTCTAATCATGCAAACCACATCAACTAAATCCTCATGAAAAATTTATAACAAATATGGCCTTAGTTTTCTCCTCTAACCTCTTCAAAAAATCTTTGTAATGTCATGACAACTTTGCAATATTTTGAGAATCTTTGTATTTTTTGCAAAATGAGATCACCTTTCCATCATATACATCCATATCTTATAGAATTTGATCCTATGATCTTCATGATATTATGCCATCAACCTCCCTTACATGATATCACATAGATATCCCTTTTTGAAATCAATGACAACATTATGCCAACACTTTTCTATTGTTCATGTTTCCTCTCCTCATCCTTTTGTAGGTTAGGGATGAAAGAATTTGTCTCATGTAACAAGAAAACACCTAGGTCCAACTCCTCCAAATTATTATTTATATTAGTTTCAATATCCTCAGCTGCCCTCTGATCCAAAAGAATATCAGGGATATCTTCAATTTTGGTACTTGGTTCTTGAGTGATAGCATGCACATCATGATTAAACATAGCACAATTAATATTTTCCACACAAGGTACATATGGATCTATGTTATTTTGTTCTATGGATTCAGATTTAATAGTCACTTTGGTTCCATATCTTGTCCTAATTTTTTTTTTCAATCAATCTGAAGAAAATAACCACCTATTTTAGCATTGAAATCCCTTGAAGGAAAAGATAAAAGTAAGCTAGCAAGTTAATTACATAGACATATTGTAGGATAGGAAAATTAGGGCATGCATGAAAAGTAAGGCTTAGGTATTTTATAACCCCGAAAGAGTTGATAATTGACCCATCAAGTTGAACTACCTTTTTGAGAGGCTAATACTCAATACCTAATCTATCTATATATTTTTTGTGCTTAACAAAGCTTTTAGCTCCTGAGTCAATCATACAATTATGAGCCAACCTATCACATATGAATAGGGACACATGAAATGGTGGTGGTTTGATCTCATTACTTGGTTCTTCCTTGCTATCTTGGGATGTATTGGTCAATACAACATTACCTTAGTTACTTAGAATCTCTTTTGATGTGCTCACATCTAATAGGGCAGGTTGCAACAAATCATTTTGTAATGAGATTTACAGAGAAACCCACATAAACATACTAACGTTGGCTCTTTTCATATGATAAAGAATATTAAAGGGAGTAGTACCTACCCTTTTCTAAACTTTTGTAATAGTAGAATGCCCTTGCAATTGAACAGATTGAGACCAAACTTTGGGTTGCTTCTTTTGTTAGACTTGTGCTTCATGAGGTGTGGATGGGAAACTGCCTTCTTGATTAGATATATGAGCTTGATGATACTCCTTATCCACTAATTTTCCAATCTCTATAGTCATTTTATTGCTTCTTATGTTGGCTACTATAGAGTTATGATCTTGGTTAACCCCACAAAGCTCCTCTCCTTGGAAATTGAATAATATAGTATCACTTGGAAACTGATCATCTTGCTGCAAAGGTGTTTCATCATATGTACTTGGTTGAAAACAAGGTGACCTTTGCACCATCAAGGCTTGGTTAATCAATCCATTTGAACATGTAGATTGGTTATGAGGCTAATTGCAAGGAAAAAAACATTCATACTCTTGAGCAAGGTTGTTTTGGATAGGTACTAACTCTTTGGATGTGCTTGCTACACTTGGATTATATGCTTGAAAGGGTCTTAGGTTAAGGGCCTACTTTTGGCCGTAAGTATTTGTTTGGTAAAGTAACCTATTTGACAGATTTGGTTGATAATTAATTTAGTTTTGGGGTTGATAGAACCTATAATTTTGAGATTGTTGCTTTTTAATATTGACCAACTCATTTCCAAATATTTTCAAATGGCTTTCTATTCTTTATAAGTCAAAAGACTATATTGGGATTTCTTTTTATTCTACAAAATTAGCTAGTAGAGTGACTATTTGTGGTGTTGGCATAGGCAATAGTAGCTATATATCTAGGAAAAATGGAATTAGAGGTCTTGGGGCTATATTTCTAGCTTGTATATGACTATTTTCATCCTTGATAGCCACCTCATATGCATCTGAAAGTTTTTGTGCATCCATAGATTAGATCATTTTAGAAATATCACTATTCAAAGCCCTCAAAAAGTATAAGAAAGCATATTGAGTTGAAGGTCTCACAAAAGGTTGGATTATATCCCATCTTTTGAAAGCAAAAGATTAAATCTATCATGTGCTCATGAGGATCTCTTTTGATTATTTTTAGCTACTCCACTAAAGATAAATGATCTGATTTATCCTCAAAATGTTCACAAATCTTATCTCCTAACTCATACCATGTAGGGAGATGTTTTCTTCAATCACATCGTGGAATACACATAGGCCTAGATCACTGATATTCTCAATGGGGGTGACCTTTACCTCAACATTAAAAAATTATACTTTTACAAACAACCATAAGGATATCGTCATGTTGTTGCAAATTTAGTTGGATGCCCCCATTAAAAGGTACAAAATGCTAATTCTTAGCCTTTTGGAAAAAAAAAAATTGTGTTTGAGAAGGAGGTGTTCTAACTTGAAATAATCTACATAACAGTAGTGTCAATTGAGTCCTACGAGAAGGGCTTGAACTTTTATTTGTTCTACTTTCTCTAATAGGTGGCAAAGAATTCCTATCTCTTCTTCTAGGAGCAGTAAAATATCTAATTTACAATCAAGAGTCCTTCCTAGTAGAGTCACTAAATTTTATGTAGTATCTTCTTTCAATGCAAATTTGCTAGGTACATTGGTTGTGTGCCTCTTCAAGGAAATGTCATTAAGAGTAGTACCATTCCTTAAAAAATGGTGAAAATAAAAACTCTTCAGTCCCATCAGGCATGCTAGAAATTGTTGCCGCTTGAAAATGAACCCTACTGAACATGGATTTCAACAATCTAGTGATAAAATAGAAATAACCTTGATGTGTGGGACCTTGCAAGTGAGGTTAAATCTCTAGAGAAGGTTGGCTTCCTTTTTAAACTAGGTGTAAGGGAGGATGATCTAACCCAACCTCAATAAACTTTAAAATAATGACTTGTAGGGTGAAAATGGAGAAGGAATGCATAAAAATAATAGAAAGTGATGCACTAAATTTGAAGTGTTTCTTCTTGCTTTTGATTGCACAGACCATCAATAGAATTACCAGAAAGCTCACAAAAATATCCATCTTAATATATGAGGGAAACATTGAGTCTAGTGTTTAAAAGATCTCAAAAGGGATGAATATTATCCATAATTGACACCCAAAATAGATTAGCAAAATAATATAACCTATAAAAATGATGAAAACTCATGCATGGAAAGAGGTATTAGACACTACACATAATACAAGAATGGAGAAAAGGTGAAATTAGTAATTCTATTAACAAAAAGGCATAAGATAATTTTACAGTTGTAGAAATTTTAAAAAAATAACAAAGAAAATTTAGGGAAGAACCACTCAAAAAGATACAACTAATGCCATTATAGTTTAGGCATAACTAAGACTGAATCAACTAAACCCTAACCCTCACCTAGTTTTAGAAAACTAGAAGATTACCCCACAAAAAGGGTTGCAACAAACTAATCATGAAGATCATGTTGCATGATGACCCCTAGATGATGTGGTATGCATGCCATACCTCTGCATTGAATGCTCTGTGACTGTAGAGTAGAGGAGATCCATGAAATCCCCCATAAATTCTAGTCTACATAGAATAAAATGTAACCCTAGAAATAAAGAGGTATGGGTGTTTCCTTAGAATTTGATATGGCATGGAAAACTTAGAAATATCAACTCTATAATGAAGAAAAGAAATATAGATTTCCATTGGTTGTTGAAAAGTAGATCCTCCATCACTCTAGGCTTGACCCGTGAAACTCAACATGTCTAGCCATTGGTATTCTGACCACCAGGTTCAAAATGTGTGCCTAATATTGACCCCACATTGAAGTTTAAAACATAGCCATTGATCAAATCTCCTTTTCAAATATGACCATTGATCTCCATTGCATCACTTTTTGTAGTGCAACTTTGTTTGTGCACAAAGGATACAAATCACGATATGAAGAATCCTTGTGATGCAACCATATTTTTCCATCTATCTCAAGGACCATGTGACTATGAATGAAAAATATATGATGAAATTGTAAGGATCAAATCTATTTAACCCAAAAATTAACATTTTTCTTTCTTTCTTGATTATTATCTTATTATATGTTCATTCACTTGTATAATCAGACATCCATCCATTTGGAACAAGCATCCAACCATACGAGTTAGGAATTTGTCCATACGAGACAAGAATTCATATATCCATCTGGGATAGGCATCCATCCATCAAAAAATATGGGAATCCAACATCTATCCATCAAACAGGATTGACATCCATCCATCAAATAAGATAGGTAAAATGCTTTGGAAAAATATTTGGACTCATCTGGACCATTTGGGTGCTGAGTCACTCTCTAAAGACTACATTCCTAAAGAAAATGCATTGAGGTTCATCTTTAGGAGTACATAATAATAATAAATAAATACTTGAAACCCACCTCATAATTTTGGCCTAAGGCCCTCGGGGAATCAAGCTTCCAAGTATACAAGGAATATATTTTATCTGATTTTATAATTTAAAAATTGAGCCACATTTTATTTAAATGAATAAAATTATATTTATTGAATTAATCTTATATTATCAATTGAGCATAATAATTATAAGAATTTCCCTAAATCCTATCCCTGAACGCCTGAGGTACTGGGAGCATCCTTCATTTCTTAGATTGCTTACATACCCTACTTCCAAATGGGATCAAGGAGTGAAGTAATTAGTTCTATTTTCTAATCTAAGTTTTATGTGTATTGTTGTATGGTTACACAATCCTTTCTAGGGACCCTTTTTCCTAGAAAGTTCCTCTTCAACTACTACCCATGAAGGGAATTAATAAAAAAATATAAGTAAATAGTCACCATGATTATTACTTGTTTCCTAAAAAACAACTAATTCCTAATCCTGAAATAATGCCACCCTTGAACCGTTGAACTAAAAAACCATTTCCATGATTAAATATCCAATAAAATAATATGAATAAAATTATACCAAATCCTATAATAAGGTTTTCTATGTTTGAACTAGTGGATTCAAGTTCATTAGATTAATCTTTTTAGATTACCGATCCAAGAGAGATTACCCATCTCTTGGTTTTATTAACATGGTGTCCCTTATTTCTGCATGGTTATTTAAAGAGACGATGCCACAAATTCCATTGTTACAACTTTGTTAGGCTATAGATGTAGTAGTTCAATCACGACAAATTTATCCATAAACGTGAGCCAGAGGCATTGCTAATACCAAACAATGTTGATTTTAGTTTCAAATCTTGATTAAAGTTTTCTATCTAAAATAAAATAAGAAACATACTAGTTACCTAAAAGTAAATTTAGCTAATAAAATAAATACTAATTACATTGCATAGATAAACTTATCTAATTCTAATTTCCTTTTAAATTTAATTACTTTTAGAAGTTTAACTAATTACCGTAATAAAACATATACTAATAAACTTATCTAATAATAATTGCTTGAAAAAACCTATAAATAATTGAAAATTAACTCTCCATATTTTTTCCCTTATTTAACCATACTAAATATACTATTTATTTTGTAAATAACTTAAACTAAAAAAACTTCAAGAATCACTTTTGCAAATATACACTTAAATAAATACTTATTTCTCTTCAAATTAAGCCTAAACAATTTAAAATACTTCAAAAATTATCTATTTACTTTCACAATTACTTAAACTGTTCTAAAACTTTAAGATAAATAAATTCTTATAAATTTTTCTAAGTATTTGAAAATTACTTTTGTAAATATATTTATTTGACTGATATTAATTTTTTGTTGAACTATTCTAAACATTTAAAAATTACTTGCTCTTTACTAATACTAATTGTTTGAGAAAAAAGATAGTAACATAATGTTCCTTTTGAAATAAATTGAACCATTACCTATCACTTTTGATAGTAAAAAGTAGCAAACATTAATTAAATTTCAAAATAGAATAAAAATTAAATCAATTTAGATCAAAGGATTTGTTCTCTTTTTCGATCACCAAGATCCACAAGGGTGACCTGAGAGCAAAGGACAATTACATAATCCTACTAATAATCATAAAGTTAATAAACTATTTTATTATTTTTTCTTATAACTATTTAAGTTATTTCCATAATTACAAATGAACCAATTAACCATAAATCAAATTTAATATTCATCAAGCAAAACTATACAATCCTATCACAACAAAACATGATGTGCAAGAAGTTATAAATGTGATTTATTATTCTTACAAGTAAATTTAAATCTTTTTCTAAAATATATTTAGATAAATTGTTATTACCATATTTCCTTTACATACACTAAAAATTTCCTTTTGTATAATTAATAGATTTGACTAAGATAATAAAATTTCAGAGAATTACAAGATAATTCCTTAAATTTTCTTTTAGTTTTTCACTAGTTTTAAATCTTTAAAGTTTAGAATAAAGTCTCCATACTTTGATTCATTTCCATTTCTATTTACTAATATCTTCATTTAATGAATTCTATTGTTTAACTTGAACCAAGAAAAACACTGTTGTTTCATGAGCTGAAATCCTAACTTAGATAGAGTTTTTTGAGGAGGAAAATATTTACGTCTCTTATTTATACCTTCTAGTTAGTTAATTAATTCTATTGTTTAACTTAAACCAAGAAAAACACTCTTGTTTTCATCAGTTGAAATACTAGCTTAGATAGAGTTTTTTGAGGAGGAAAATATTTAAGTCTCTTATTTATACCTTCTAGTTAGTTAATGGGGTATATTCAGGATCAACATGGAAAAAATAGGCCCTTAAGTAGCAAAAAATTTAGAAAAATCAGAGTTAGACAAGTTGACATAAAAAATTGAATAATTTATCTATATTATTTCAAAAATATGTAAGAATAGAATCTGTAGAAAATTGAATGTGGTTTCTAAACTACTAGGTTTGTTTGAAAAAAAAATCTATTTGGTGAGAATTTGAAATTTCAATGCAATAGTACTTAAATTTCAGGGAAAAAATAAGAAGTAGGTGTCTGTCTGAAAACCCTAACCACAATAAAATCATAATCTTTATTTATAAGATTTTATATATAAGTAGAGGACTCATGTCCTGATGTGATGCATATTTTTTTGTAATTTTTTTCCAAGTAAATTATTATTTATGATTTTTTTATCACAACTTTTAAAAAATATAAAAAACTCATATGTCTGACCACCTTAACTTGGTCAAAACTTCATGAAATTCAATTTTTATTTATTCAATCCTAAATTATGCAAAGCATAGAATGTGACACATGTTTTGGATTGAAAAAATGTGATACTATTTAAAATCTATAGATGTTTTTGAATCAACCTATCAATCACGACTTTAGTCATAATTTGAATAGAAAATGAATAATAATTACTTATTAAATTCAAAGTAAAGCATAATTTATATTGGTGGAAAGCTGAGAATCTTCTTTAAAAACCCTTTTCATTTCATCAAATTTGGGTAAAAAAAAATTCCTCGGCCACATACCCATCATATTGCCACTTTTTGGCCCATCATGATCCTGCACATACCCAATGTATTTCTTAAGTTTCCATAATAATCACCTAATAATTGGCTACATTTACTATAATTCAAATAAATTATATTTTCAATTTATTTTTCTTTGGACGTAAAATTCAACTAGTATTAGTATTAGTGCATTTGAAAAATAATAGACTGGAATCTCTTTAATGCAAATCAAGCTACTAGCTAATTCTGATTGTTAATAAATTCAACTATACTAATTTATTAAAAATTGCTTCTATAATTTTTTTTTTGAATAGGAGGCATTTAGCCTATATATTTATATTAATATAAAATATATCAAAATGTAACAAAAGTATCCGATTGCCAGCTGAAACTTGGAAAAAAACTTCTAGAACTTACAGTAAAAAAACTCATGATGGAAGCCCCTGTTTTATAGCAATGCTAAACCCATATCAAAAATACCCAAAATCAGAGCTAAATCTATTGTATACATGTCCATAATAGAAGTATTGAAACCCTAAAGACTAGATATTGAGGATTGTAATAAACAAAAATCCTCAAAACCTAATAGCTAAAACATTATCAAAGGTACAAGCCAAAGAAATCCCCAGCAATTTCATTCGTCCATAGCAATTGTATCATTTTTGCCCTGACTTTTTGCAGAAGGCTCCAATTCCCTAGCTCTCTTTTGATCAACATACACTTTCAGACCCATTTATCTGTTCATTTCTCCTTCTGGTGCATGACGATTTTCTGCTTCTATAGACCTCTTGATCACAACTCTACTCATTCGACTAGCTACTACATCTCTATTATGTGCATCCGCAAATCTCGTGTCCTCATCATGGCTTTTCCTAGAATTAGGATTTCTTTGTACAAACAAGTATGCATGAGAATTAAGAAATGAAATAGAAAAATATTTGCTTTTGATATCCATTTCCAACTGGGCACAAACAGTTCATGGGAGTTCTTTCTTAGAGTTTTCAGAAAAAGACTATCATTTCTACCCTATAAACCCATCTTCTTCAAATGTTTCATTCAAAACCTAGCACTTTCTTAGCAATTTATGTGAGAAAAGCCATCCTACTAACCCTTTTCCCTTAAAAAAACAATACACCTAAACTGTTGTGAGCAAAGCTTGGCCATCAAAAAACTGGCTCTTAACATCTATTCAATTAACTCCAATTCCTTAAAAGACTGAGAAATATAAAGGAAATTCGAAAATACAATTGACAATACTTGCGAAGGGAGAATCACCCGACGTGAGGCAGGATGAATAATCTCCTCCCCAATTACAGCTAGAATTAGTCTACTATGCTACGACATTCCATGTCAAAGATTAGAGTGAGGTCTTCATGTGAAAGCTCTGCTTTCTGTTTGAATGGAGAATCTAAGATTCCAAGGGTTCCCCATCTGTACGGTAGGAAGTACACACGCCGTCAGCCAGAAAAGCCAAGCAACCTGCTCACCAACACAACCGCACTACCACCGCGACCTACCTTGTTTACTAGTTTGCAGACAGAATAGAAAATGGATGTCACATTTAATTCGACGTGAATAAAAAGGCCCTCGTCCATGGCCCGGCTTAAAGATCACACACTAAGGTTTGACTTCCTACGTGGTTCTGGGTCCCACTCTTACACCGTTCAGTCGGATTCTTTGATCTATTTTCATCTTCCGTTTCCCGTTTTCTTTTCCACTGCACTCTTCTGACTCTCTGACAGTTGCGGTCACTGCAACTTCCACCCAATGCTGTCACACTCGTTGATAATGAAAGCGACAGGTTAAGTTTGAATTTAAATTTTGAATCTGCCCCTCCCGCTCAAGCAGAAGCAGCAACAGGAGGATTTCTGTGCAATATTTCTCTGCAGAGCATGTCGTAGAAACTGAAGCTGATTTGGTGTACTCCTGGCCTGTGCCAAGATGGGAGCTTTGGAACAGAGTGTGGACATCCATCAAACTAAAGCGGCATTTTTATCAGATATTACAGTTCGAAATCCTCTGGTAGACATGTATGAAAAATGCGGAAGCACAAACAGGGAACGTGAACTATTTGAGCGGATGCCTCAAATAAAGCGGTCTCATGGAATGCTATGATTGCAGGATATACACAAAATGTGTTCACTGAAAAGGATTTATAAACTTTTAACTAAATGCAATTGGCAGCCGTAAAGCCAGGCCTCGCAACCTTTGCCAGTATTCCTCCAGCCTCTGCCAAAATGGAAGCTTTGGAACATGGCATGGACATTCATCCCAGGAAAATGAATAGAGGAATTCTGTCAGATGTTGTAGTTGCAATTGGCCTGGTAGACATGCATGCAAAAATGTTGAAGCATTGACAAGGCACGAGAACTGTTTGACAGAATGCCTCAAAGAAATGTTGTTCTCATGGAAAGCCCTGGTTGCAGGATATTACCAAAATGCATCCGAAGACATCAAATTATTAAGGTTCTTATTATTCTTTATTGCATGTTTTCATGATTGAAAGCTATCACTTAAGGTATGGGTTCTTTGATATATAAGAATGTTTGAGATTCTATCATGGATTCTTTAATCTTTAAGTATAATATTTTTTCAAAAGAGATGAATCTCCTAAGTCTTTTATAGGCTTATTATTGAGGTAAACACATTGATGAAACCATTACGATATCAATGATGTTAAATTTTATATTCAAAATTATTTCTATTGATAATCCCTTCGATTTGTATGTTTAGTTTAATAAGTTAGCTATAAATATTTGTGATGCTAATGACCAAGTTGTAGTATATGATGATTCATTCCTTTGGTTTGTAGCATTCCAAAAATTAGATACAAAATATGCTAAGAGAGAAGTTCTAACAAAAGAAGATGAATAAACTAATAATAAAGTCAACTTAGCATTATTTATTAATAAATTTGCTAGTAGATTTATTAATGAATTTGGTTATAGAAATGAGTCTCATATAGCATGTACAATGAATGTGATAAAAATTAGAGAGCCTTCAATATGAAAAACTAGGTCCTTCACATGTGGTGCCTCAACTTTCCATATTAGCTTTAATGATCTAAATGATGGTTTGGGCTACATATATGACTCAAGTGTATATGATTTTTTCTATTTTGATCATAGCATTAGTTTTTCCTGGTCCAATAATATTTTACAAACATTAATTTAAAGCTAACCAAATTGATAGTAGAAGTAATATTTGGATCTTTGTGCAAATGAAGAAGAAGATAACCTACACATTTTAGGTGACCTATAGAATTAACCCAATATAGTTTACTTAGAGAATTTTTCTATATTTTATGAGAATATTTATATTTTAGCTAGGAAGTAATTGCATTATAATGAAAAAAATGGGATAACTAATCTAAATTTTTGTTTTTGATTTAGGGAAGTATTAGTTGTATGTTTTCCTATAACCTTTAGGCACAAGAGGTCTTGTAAAGGATAGTGTATCACATTTTTTGTATGGGTCATTTTAGCTTCATATGTATGCTAGAATCTTCTTAGTCACAATTGCATGTCTCTAATATGTGGGAATGTTGTTCATTGCAAGCCTTTAAGTTTTAAGTTTCTCTTTCTTTTATGTTTAATTTATATTTGTAGATATGTAATTCTTGTGTATTTTAGTTTGTGGGCTTATTTTATTCTTTTCCCTATCTTCTTGATTTGGTATGCTCTATTAGAGACAAGTCTAGATTCTTGTTGTACCTTTTGGACATTTAAGTCCCTAACAAGAGGTGTTGTTGGCATCCATTCTTGTAATAACCTATTTCTATCTCTTTATAGTGTTTTGGCATGCTTAACATTGACAATCAATCCAAAAAATCAAATTAGGGTTTCATCCTTGTGTCTTTACCTAGCTATATGATTGATACCCTTTTTTATTTGTTTCCCCACATACGTTTATTAAATATTTTATGATTTTAATAATATTTTATGTTATAATGATGGTAGAATATTATAGCAATT
This sequence comes from Sequoia sempervirens, assembly GCA_007258455.2. Classification (NCBI taxonomy): domain Eukaryota; kingdom Viridiplantae; phylum Streptophyta; class Pinopsida; order Cupressales; family Cupressaceae; genus Sequoia; species Sequoia sempervirens. The sequence continues at coordinate 48,936,373 of VDFB02281492.1, read as the reverse complement.
CCTAAGCCCCTACTTTTCCCCATGTAGTTTATTTCTAATTGACCATTGACTTATTATGATAGGTGAAAAATTATTTTTGTATTTGCTCTACAAGGCACTGTCACTTTTGTGTTGGAACATTAGTAAATTTGTACAAAGTCACATGTATTCTCTTTACTCTATACATGAACAAAAATGGTTGAATTCTTTGTTGTGAATTCTATCATTTATTCATTCAAAAAAGAGTTGTCTGTAGTTTTATTTTCTAGATGTCATGGACTTAAGGGTCAAATAGTTATTGGTCAAGATAAAAGTAGGTGGATGCCTAATTGGGCTTGCATTATAAAGGAGTAATTCCAAATATAGCCAAGTGGTCCAATGATTTATGTTTTGTGGAATTTATATTTATTAGATGTTATCCTTTGTGAAGGGAAAGGAGAGTGTGACATGTTCTAATTTTTTAATAAATGAAAAATTGGCTAAACAAGTGGATTGTAACTTCAATGATTATGTTTCATCCTAAAGTGAAGAGATTACATTAGTAATACATTTGGTGTATGTATTGCACTTTCACTATATTTTTTTATCACAATTGTGGCTCCACAAATCCTAAAGACAACACAAAAACCTAATTCTAGTGAATGTTGAGATTGGTTTGTGGGATAAAGTTATGATTAGATAGTAGAAACAACAAAAACTATATATAAGAATTGGAAATATTTGCTTCATCATTAGGCTCCTCTATTTCAAGGTAGGTTTTCCCAAAGGTATTTTGATAGGGAAATAAAAGAGATAAAAATAACACTTAATTCATCAACAACTAGACCTACTATATGATAACCCCTTTGTTACATCAAAAATTGAATACCCTAACAATTTCACATATTTTTTTTAGGATTCTTTAGTGACCATTCCCATATCATATTTAGGGATCATTTTAACCTCAACCTTGGTCATTTTTCCTTCACCATGTTACCAAATTTTCTATCACATTTTGGTTCTTCTTACTTGTTGGAATATAGTTGTCATTAATGTCAAAAGAGCAAATCATGCAAAGGAGATTGTTGGCATGATGACAAAGGATGAATGTGAGAGTAGTGGATTTGACGGTAAATTAGGCTATAGTTTAGATATGGGTTTTTTGAGAGCATTCGAGTGATGTGCTTTGCAGATCCAATAGTTGATGAATACACCCAAGAATTAACTATTTCTGCTCTCGGGTGATATTAGGGTTTACAGATAAACCCTAATAGGTTTACAGTCATGGCGTTGTGAACATAAATTATATTTTGTCAGTGACTTGGCATTGTAGGTTGCATGTCACATGAGTAATAACTTGTGTCATTCATCCTGTGGAGGTGATCGACCCCTCTGCCTAGCACTTTAAAGTTATACATTTCCATCAGTTCAGTGGGACACTAATGTATTAGTAGGAGTCAAGTTGGATTCTCTTTGAAAGCCCAAAAACTATCTTATCGATGAGACAATTCAATATTGATAGGAGTCAAGTAGATGTCTCTTAGAAGGACTCTCTTCAATGGAACAATAAGGAGTAAGGAGAGATTTATCGGTGTGAGTGATTTTTTTTGGTGGGACCTTGTTCACAGTCCCTTCAATGGTCCAATAACTATGGTGGGACCTAGACCTATGGCAGGACCATGAGATCACAAAAGTCTAGAACTTTAGAACCACAAATTGAGGGTTGTGAAGTATTGGAAACCTCTAACTTATTGGCCCAGGCATGATGACCGTTGATGAAGGTGGGACCCAATAGGTTGACGATGGAGTTTGGTGATGTCAAAGGTGTATATGTGACAATTTCCTGCATATCCCACTAAGAATTCAATGGGGCCCGATCAAGAACTGTAGGGCTAGTAGGGAATGGTGAATATTGATCCTTGGAGATTGAATAGTGCTTGTTGTAGAGTCTTTGGTAAGACCAGATAGTGGAAGGTGACAATGTAGACATGCAGACATATGATGACAACATGTGGACCCCACATTGGAATGATGTATTGGGGATTTTTGTTTTCATTAGAGTGCCATTCTATCATCAGTAGGACTCTCAAGGTAGTCCCTTTGATGCAGCGATGGTAACCTTCATCAGTGAAACAAAGTGATATCGCCAAGATTGTGGAGCTAGTCCCTATGATAAGGCGATGAGAGAATGGATGTCGACTATGGGACCCAATAAGGTAAGGATGATGAACAGTCAGAGAGCGAATGGAAGGATGACACATGGAAATGACCTTTCTAATGGACCCCACGTATGGAAAGCAGTGTATGGAGGAGATCCACAATGCAAATTGTTTGGCAATTGATCCAATAGTCATCATCAGTCAGTGGAGATCAATGATGGAGATTTGAAAATTGTTTATCAAATGGTTGGACCTTAAAGGTACTGAGATGAATGGGGAATGCAATTTCATGGTGTGAAGAGAAGATCAATGACCCATATTCAAAGATAAAGATTTACAACGACCATGACTATATGAATGAGGGTTTTGACTAGTAACCGACATAGAATAAGAAATTAATTGGTCCAACTACACCAAGTGACCAATGTAAATCAAGATTTGACCTTCAAGGAAGTGGAAAAGATTGCAAAGGTGATCAAGATCGAATCAGATTGAATGGTCAAGAGAATTCATTGAGTACACAATTAGATTTTAGGATTTGACAGAGAGAACAAAGAAAAAATATTTGTATTAGAGTTAAAAGTTGTATGGCTGGATGCAGAGGTATGGTGATATCTGATAAACCTTAGCAGATGCCTTTATGATGAGTTGGATGATAGCATATAGCTTGATGTATAGGTAGTTTTCTGGTGAATTTTGCAAGTGAAGGAAACCCTAGCAGAAGATTTGAGAAGATCTAGATGGTACAGAGAATCTTGAGGCAATGATTGTAGATTAGTTGAGAGAAGAAAAAGAAGATGATCATAGAATTGTCCATGGGTTGTATCTACAAGAAGAAGAGAGGAGAGATAGCTACAAGTGCAAATAGTGAATGCACACATGTGTGACCTAGACACAACATAGATAATCATCTAGGTTTTGCATTCAGGGGTGTGTTGTTGAGAGTGCAACTTCAACAACAGTAACTCGTAAGTTGCAGGGTGTGCAATAATTCATTGAATGTAATGGTGCATTTTTAGGTCATGTAGAACCAAATTGTATGCATATATGAACTTGTAATTCTATTGAGGTTGTAGCCTCATTGAACTGAGTTGTAGCTCAGACTAGGTGATTGTAGTCTCCTTAGAGTTGTAGCTCCTAAAACAAGGTGTTGTAGCATCCTTGAAGTTGTAGCTTCTAAATTAGGGATTTGAAGCTTCCTTGGGTTGTAGCCCTAAACATTGTAATAGAGATTTAATTTGTGATGCTAGATTTGAGCAATAGCCTCAAGCAGTTTTTATCACCATGGTTTTTCCCATCTTGTGTTTTCCACATATATTTGGTGTTGTGGGCATGAGTGTGTTGATTGTTTATTTGCATGCTTATGTTTGCATCTTTAGTTTTCAATCTACACATTAATATTTTAAGAAAGAAATTTGCACAAAGTATTTGAGCTAAGAAAGTAATTTGTATAAAGGTGTTTGAAGGCTAAAGTTTTAGTATCTACTGATTCACCCCCCTCTTAGTAAATCATTATGTTCTAACATTACTGACATAAAATCACATGTTAAATTTTGAATAATTTCTCTAGAATATGAGTGCAATATTCTTGAGCATTTAGATGATACTATAGTGTCCAATTAATTTCACAAAATTTAATTGTTTCTTCTTTACCATTTACCTAACATAGACAAAAGATAATACAATTATTCTATAATGTGCAATTCAATAGCTAACCTAGCATAGGCAAAAGATAATACAATTAGTCTAAACAAAAATATACAAAATAGAAATAGTAATTGTGAGTCATCCTCTCCCATTTCCTACTGGTCGAGAATATTTTCATTTACTTTGGAGTTTCCTTCACCTTTTATTTTCTCTTTCTCTACCTCCTACTTCAAATTTTCATTTCATAAATTATTATTTTTTATAAAAATCATTTAATTAAACATCCATGTTATCATAAAATAAGTCTTTGATAGATATCCCGACAATGAATATTAGTATACAATGGTATTCAAATTACCACAAATGCTGGCTTTTCCAACCAAGTCATTGAAGGGGACTCTAGAAACACCATTCTTTTGTTGACTAGGATGACTAAACCTTGTTGGTCCCTCTGGGACCCCATCCTATCAGCTTGCAATCTCATGATTACTCTTGGGAATAGCAGATCTACTCACGTGTATAGAAATGGAAACAAAGTAGAGGATGCACTAGCTAACCTTGGTGCTTTTACTCCAAATTTAGTTATTTGGGATAATATCTCTCATATCCATGGGCATGTGTGTGAGTTAATTAATAATGATGTCAAAGTACTAAAAAAAGAGAGATTGAGCTAGATCTCTTGCCAACTCCCTTAGTAATTTGTCACAACTTACAATTATGGAAAATTACCCTCTCTAAGCAGTATTTTCATAAGCCTTTCTATTCTTGGCTTTAGTATTCTTCTCGACATTTCTATAGAACTCTTTCTCTTGCTCTGTTGTCAACAAATTTTTCCTTGGGAGCAAGTTGGTCTAGGATGAACCTGCCACTTGTGAGGTGTGGAAGCAAGATAGGGAGATTTGTCCTATTATTCAATTAGGTAAATTATCCTCATATATGGATGGTATGAAGGGGAATGACCCCAAGTTGTCTATTGAGTTTGCTAACTCCCTAGAATGGTGACATTGTCACCATTGGTGGGTGCTCCTTCCTCGTGAACACTGAGTTGATTACTAAGGTGATGGGAATTTCATTGGATTATGCTTACATTCCTTGAAAGCCTAAGGGTCACTACCAAAAAGATATGGAGAGGTTTATGAAAGAACTTGGTGAAAAGGTTAACAGACTCCAAAATAGTTTCAACAAGGCTGACCTTACCGGGGAGTGGAGTAAAATTGTGGAAGTGTTGATGAGGTATGTATCATTAGAGGGTCATTTCCATCATTTTCATGCCCATATATTTCCCATGCTTAATCGTTTATGCTATAATGTTAAAATGAACTTTTCTTTCTATATTTTTTCTTCTCTTGAACAATCCATTAAGAATGTCTAGGGTAAAAGTAAAATTATCCCCATTCACTAGGGATTAATTTTCTACCTTTTCCATCAACAAACCACTCTTTTACCCTCCCTGGTCACTGTCAAGAGGAGCACTTTGGTTATCCAAAATCCTGCCAACCCCCTAAGGGCCCCATTTCCAATTGTACCCTTGGTGAAACCCCTCCCACCACTTGCCATATCACTAGATCCTAGGGGAAAATTCCTATTAATGAGGAAACCCCTCCTGACCCCATTAAAAGTTTATTTCCCTGAGACCACTCCTATTTCTACCTTTGGCTCTGATAATTCATATAATTCCTGATGAAAAGTCATGGAAACCTACCCTTGGCAATTCCCCCGTGCGCTTCCCTAGTCATGTTGAGGTGTCTTCAATGTCCCCAATACCCCCCGTATCATTAACCCTTCTAGTCCCAAAAATCCCCAAAAATATGCATTAATTTGGATGGGACCTCTATTGAACCCAATGTGGGTAACGATATTTGTGCCTCTTGTGATCCCCTTCTACATAAAATGAATGAAATTTTAGCGACTGTCAAAGTCCAGAATGACATCCTAAAGTGGCTTCTGGGCCAACTTATTATTGCAAAGGAAAAATTCTAGGTGCTAGAAAACAAGGTGCTTAATCAACTAGCTCAATGGTCAAGTGAGGTTGAAGATGATGGGTGTTGGGATATGCTTTCCTCCCTTTCCAAATCATTTGATAGATGAGCTAATTAGAACAAGGATATGGAAGTTCTTAGAGCCCTTATGGGCATGAATGAGGATAAAATTAAATTATAGGAGGAGATTACTACTATTCATAGCAACGAAGAAAAAATTATGCAATTTCTTTAAGAGATTACTGATTACAACAAGGATTCTATGAAGAATGTCACTACAACCATCTAGGTCTTTCAACAAGAGCTAAGGAACAGTCATGAAAAAAGAGTGGCTGAGGGTGGTCTTGATGATAGTCACGTGTAGAAAAAAGGCAAGGTGGTGGGTAGTTCAGCTCTAGACACTACCGTGGAAACCTAGTCTATTCAAAGGGGACCCCTATCATTTGATGAGAAGCTCCAATTCTTGGCTAAGGAGTGATAGGAAATTAGTGGTCTCAAGATTCTGGGAAACTAGTAGCTTAGTTTCAGTCCCCTGTTAGTTTTTCTCTGTGTGCTATTTTTGTTTCTTAGGTTGGTTGGTTTGTAGCTTTTTTTTTTTTTTGCTTTCTCGGTCTTTCACTTCTCATGATCCCCTCATTTGGCCTCTATGGCCATTTTTTAATGGGTACGGGTCCTTCCCATTTTAATCTAATAAAAAAAAATATTAGAAGTGATCTCCATTGCACTCTATGCATCTAATTTTATAAAGCCAACATGATATTCTAGATTGCCAAAAAATCAAATAAAAAATAAAACTAATGAAATTTTCTTGAAAATAGAAATAAAGCCTTGTTCCGTCATGCAAGTCTAACATAGTGCATATTATTATAGTGACTCCTATTTTTTGTATCACTTCATTTAGTGTGATCGATAATCTCCACATGAAAATTATCCATATTTAAAATGATGGGTGTAGTTCATATCCCTCACAACTTCTCTTGCAATCATCTTGGAGATAATTTTTTTTGCAATGTGGAAATCAACACATACTCAGAGGTTCTTCATAGCTCTAATAGTTATTCTAAGGGTTGTGTAACACAAACCAAAAAGAATTTCTAAATTTTCACTATGGTGGCAAAGAAATGATTGTTTTTCTTCCTTTTCCATATCACTAAGTAAATGTCTTGAATCTCAGAAACACCATATTGCCTTAATCTCCCAAATGATGTCCCAAAATTTACATATAGATCTATTATGTCCATGAATGTAATATATTTCCTACATAAAAAATAACATACCATTTTATGGCCTTCAAACCAACTACATTCGAGGTTTTGTTTAATTCCTTTATCTTTCATCAATCTCCTTACCATTTGAACCTCATGCCACTTGCCCACTTTTCTATATATGTTTGAGAGAATAACATAAATCACAACATTTTTAGGATCTAAATTAAAAAGGAGTGCCATCATAAATTAAAGAGCTTTTAATTTTAATTAGGACATGTGATTATATTTAAATTTGCTATAGATGTGGGTATTTATAAATTTGATTTTACTCAAGATCTCAAGTTTAGATTCGACACTTCTTTGTTCCTAAAACTCCTAGTGGATGTGAGGATCCTTTTAATGTTAACATTACTGGAATTCTATTTTTTTATAGGGGCAACATTCAAACTCCCACTTAGAGGATAGGCTTAAGTGCATGTTTAACTCTAGTTGTAGTCAATTGATGACTTAGATTTCACTCAATAGAATAATGAATAGGGATTTTTCTTGACTTAGGATTATTTCCTCTTAGGGAAATGTTTCCATTAGAGATTTACTCTAAGACATCCATAGTTAACAATTTTCTTGAGGAATTGATGTTTAGTAGTTATTAAGACTTGGAAACAAAATTAGGCCTCAATATTACAAAGGAATCTAGTCTCAAAGGATAGGATTAATAGAGAAATTATCATGAAGGGACTTAAAGACTTATTATAATTAATTCAAGAAAAAATCTTAAAATCTTAAATTATTTAGACTTTAGATCATTGAATCTTGCAAAGAGCCACAAGATAATGGATTTAGTCTAGGCTATTAGAATTTTCCTCAAAGAGTTATGATAATACTTCCTTTTATGATTTATCCATAGGGTTTATACAATTATCTCTTAACAAATCTTGATAATTTACAAGACTTGATTTTCCACATTTAGATTTTGTAGTTTGTTGTCCATGGAGAGAGGCAAGACCAAGGAAAATGGAGTTGTAGATGGCCAAACTAGCAAAACCCCATGAAACACAATCGACACCTACAGTGCAATAGGTATGTATCTGCAATTTTATATGCCATTTTCCATTTTGTAGGGACTATGAAGCATGATTGTTAAATGGGTTTTTGTGAAGAAATGAACTATGAAGCATGACTGTTAAATGGGTTTTCTATGAAACGAAAATAAAATGTTTTGTTTGTGTGTAGGGTTTGATGGGTTTGTTGTTAAATGGGTTTTATGTGAAATAAAAATGAAATGTTTTGTTTACGTGTAGGGCTTTCATCATAGATGTTTATGATTTTTTTATGAGGGTTTTGAAATTTGACTATGAAGAAATAAAGGGGTTTTCATTTCAAATGTAGAGGTGTTTTGTGTGTTTTTGTGGGTTTTGTGTTGGCGTTTAAATTTTTTCTTTTGGCTATTCATTGTGATGATGGTATTTCAAAAAATATTATGTGGGTTGTAGATTTGAAAAAAAATAATGAGTCGGTAGGTTTTCAAAATCAAATTTTGGAATGGAGAGAAAGCCCAAAACCCTACACACCAAAAAAACCTTTATTTTCCCATTGACATTCTCATTTTGAACAATCTTTGCTAGAGTCAAAATGGCATTGAAATTTCTCCATCTGATTGGAACAAATAAAATGCTCTCATTATTTGTAGTGTTGGAAAACATAGTGTGTCCTCTCAATTTAAATGTAAAGGGTTGTCTCGCAGTGGGTTGCTTGCTTCTTAACACGTACAGTTTTGCAACATGGAATGTTACAAAATAGTATGAATATCAACAAAATCACACCTTCCATTATTGTGTTTAAATTTTAGATTAAAAAAAAAAGAGTGCACAAAATAGTTGTATTTTTGAAAACACAATGTGGGTTTTTAGTTATTTGAATCTCCTTGTTTAAATGTAAGGGGTTGTCTCACAATGGGTTGCTTGCTTTTTAACACATATGATTTTGAAACATGGAACGTTACAAAATAGTATGAATGTATTCAAAATCACACATTCCATTGTTGTGTTTAAATAAAATCCCTGCATTATTTGTAGTCTTGGAAAACTCACTGTCTCCTATTAGTTCTTCCCTCAAATATTGGTATATTATATGAATCAACCTTTAATACTGATATAATATGTCATTAGGGGAGAAGCTAAAGTTGAGATAAAATGAACCAATGTATGTAACATTATATCATAACCTTGATTCCCCATCCCACATGGTGGACAAAATGCAGCAATGAAAATACTTGAAAGATAGTTAGTTGTGTGTCATCATGTGTCTGCCGCTGGAAAAGGATGTGCAGCCTGTGGGAAAGTAAAAAATATATATAAAATTCCCTAAAATTTGTCATTTTGCACATTTGATTTTTCCAATTTTTCACATTTCATTTTGCAGTTTGTTGGGGGTGGGCACATGTGCAATGAAATGGAGTTGCAGGTGTTCTCATAAAACAATAGACCAAATGTGCCTAAACATCCCTCAAATATTTGTTTCTAAATGGTTTTGAAACATTAGGTGGGTTGCAAGTGTTGTAAAACATAGTGTTTTGCATCCTATAATTCTCCACAACAGTATGTATGTATTGAAAAGCTTTGTGCTATTTAGACTATAGCAATGTGGTGATAGGCACCATTTTCTAAATAGCTATTAAGGTATTTGGCTTCAATGTGTAGAGGGTTTTACAACATTTTGTGTGTTGGAGGTTTAGTAAATCATGTTGTCACCTCACCTCCCACTATGTTTTCCAACCTGCAATCATACAATGCATGTATATTTGGATTATATTAATAAAGAGAAAAAAAATTACTTTGAGTAAGACTTGTTATAAGGTACCTTTCATTACATTTGTACTATCTAAATTATATTCATACCATTTTGTTAAATTTCAAGTTTCAAAACACTAGTTTTCTCCTCCAACTCCTACATGTGCACTCCAACTGTCAGCTTTCAATGTGTAGACATGAAACACATAGTGTTTTCCCCCTTCTTTCTCCAAATTGAAAACACACACATCATTCTGCCTTCAATTCCTACACCAAAAATAAATCTCTAAAAATGACAACTCACACTGACATTGTTTGTACTATCTAAATTGCATTCATAATATTTTGTAAAATTCGAGGTTGCAAAATGCTGGCTTTTTGAAATCTGCAACCACATAATGTTTCAAAACCCTTTACAAGTAACAACCCAATTGGTTACTCAACTCTCACATTAGTTTGGTATGTTTTTTGATTTCCTTGAGATACTTTTGTGAATTAGATAGTAAGAATGTAATAAGATTGGAAAACAATGAGTTTTCAGAAATTTACAACCCACACATTATTGTAAAACCCTGTAGATGTAACAACCCAATTGGTAGGTTAGGAAAATTAAGCTGACACACCTATGTACATACAGTTAGTTAGAAACCCCTCACCTCAAGTTGCTTGGTCATATGGCCCACTTGCAATTCCCCCTCACTCTCCAATGATTCGCTTTTAACCTATAGAATGAGAAAACCCAAAATACAGAGTGTTTTCCAAGAATGGTACTTGGTACAATCTAAAATGCATGTCATAATAACATTAACGCCCTTCCCTCCCGTAGTGAACAGATAGCTTCTTGCACAAGGAAAAAAATGTGAATGTAATTCGATGCAAAAAGAGACCTCCTCACTTTGTTCTCTATTATGTTTCCTTCCATCTGTTGGTTTCGTCACTTCTATCATCTGTTTGGCGGGTCCCACACTACATCGTCTCTTCATGTTATGTATGTTTTATGCATTTTTGTATGTACATAGGAACATTTTTTTAGGAGAGATTAGTTGTGTCCATAGAGGGTTTTACAACATTGTGTGGGTTGGAGGTTTCATAAATCATGCACTCACCTCCCACAATGTTTTCCAAACTACAATCATTCAGAATTTTAATGGTTGTTGGAAAACAATGGATGTTTATAAAACATTGCCTTTTATTGCATTCCTACTACCTAATTAACAAAATATTTTCAAGAAATTTCTACCCATGCTCTCAACCATGTAACTTTGAATGTACAAAATGAAATAGATGGAAAACCACATTGTGTTTTCCAACCTACAAATTATATTGTGCTTTTATTTTTAAATCATATGACAAAATTGAATTTCATTTTTTTTGTGTAAGTAAGAGTTGCTATAAATTTTAAAGGTGAATGAACTTTAGTACATTCTTACTATCTAAAAACTTAAAGGTTTTCATTAGAATCATGATCTCTATATATACTTGCATGTTGGAAAATAGTATGTGTTATGAAACTTGCAACCCAAATACTACTCTTAGCTTCGAGAGCATCTTTCTAATTAGAGAATGCAGATGTTTTGATTTTATTAAGTTGTTTACAAATTTTTTCTACCATTTCACATAGGACTCTCATGTCTCCATCCAACTGATTCTATTTTCTGCATTGACATCCTATTTTTCCTTCTTTTCATGTTATGTATGTTTCTATGTATTTTTTTGTGTATTTTTTTATTCTTTTTTGTATGTACATAGGTGTGTTTTGTTGGTAGATTAGCTGCTATCTTTTGGTCAATCAAGGTGATTAGCAAGGATTTTGTTGACTTGTTAACCTTTTTTCTTGTAATGATCTTTATTTTTTCAGTCGTCTGTACAAGTAATGGTTCAATTTATAATATCATTGAACAATAGTTACGATACTGGTATGTTATTTAGATGTTCATTAATAGATGCGAGATATAAACAAAAGTATGATAGTGGTATGTGTTATCCTTCTTGTCTATCTTCTATGCCCTTATTGATGATTGCAAGTTATGGCCTCTTTCATATGTTAGTAAAGATGATTTTTTTATATACTCGAATGAACTTTCAGTGCTTCATAGTTCCTGCAGAATTGTAGAATGACAGATATAATTGTTGATATATACTACTAGTGTTAGTGATCGGTTAAATTGGAAATTAAATTCCCATTGTATAGTTTAATATGTTTGTTTCTTATATGTACAAGCTGGCATTTTGCACTCACCACAACATATAATTGTATATTGGTGAAATTCAGAATAAATAGAATTCTTTGTAGCACCAAATGTCTTTAATTTTCCAATTTATTCTATCGCTAACACTTGTCTTCCTTCTAGGTGGTTGATATATTTGAGGAAAAAAAATTAAAGAAAACAAGGTCTGATGGATTGAGAAGGAAACTTTAGGAGATGTGAAGCTTCTATACTAAATACAGGTGATTTTAGCTATCATAGCTTGAATTCCAAGTGTACTGGTCAGTTAAACTTCCAAATTTATTTTGAATTTAGAAGTTATGATATTTTTATGGATGAGATGCTTACTATGGTGAATGCAAAGAATTTCCAATTGATTTAAAAAAAAATGTTACATTATTGTGTGCCTATTATATCCCAAAGTTATCCATGAAGGATGTTTCCTCCTTCAATTGTGAGTGTTACATGGGAAATGCTCTAAATAGTAGTGAACGATGATACTGCATCCTTTTAATTATCCCTTTACACAAAAACACATAAAGAGCTCTGCATTTCAATTGAAAACCCTTTACACAAGGGAAACCCTTTATTTTCTCGTCAATGAAAACCCATTTTATTAATCAACATGGTAGATATAAAAATGGAAAATTTATATACCTACTAGCTAGCTATCGTGCCTACCAAATGCATTTAGGTAGTGTAGACCCTTGAATCTCATTCGACCTCAATGAAAACCCTTATTCCCAACAAATAGTTGTTCAATTATTCACAATCTAATTTCAAAACCCTAAAAAAAAAAAACAAAAAACAAACACATCAAAACCTACATGCAAAAAAAACATTTTATTTTTATTTTATAGAAAACCCATTTAACAGTTGTGCTTCATAGTTCATTGCTTCACAGAAACCCATTTAATAGTTGTGCTCCATAGTCCCTACAAAATGGAAAATGGCATATACAATGGCGGATACATACCTATTGGTGCCGCGTGTGTTGAATGTGTATCATGGGTTTTTTCTTATTCGGTTTCTTGCAACTCGATTTTCCTCAACCACACATCCCTCCCCAACTAGAAAATTGCAAAATGAAAATGTGGAAAATGTCAATATGCCACAATGAGGAATGCATTTGAGGGGTTTGTAGTGGTTCAACTACATGTGACTACATTTTCCTTGCTTGCGTATCCCTCACAACCCACCAAACTAGAAAATGAAAATGTGGAAAATGGAGATGTTAGGTGCATTTTGTCTAGCTTTTTGACTTTCCCACCAGGCCACACATCCTTTTTCGGTGATGACACCTTACCACACATGGCTAACCATCCTTTGAATCTTGCTGTCGATGCCTTTTTTCCACCACATGGAATGGGGTATGGGGGGTACAATATCATGTTACATACATAGGTGCTTTTCATCTATGAGTTACCTTCTCCCATTAAGACATGTGTTTTAATATGTAGAAGTAATGTTATTGGAAAACACTCTGTATTGTGGGTTTTCTCATTCTGCAGGTTGAAAGAGAAAGGCTGGAGAGTAGGTGGGTGAGATGAAAAACCAATGGAATTGAGGTGATGGGTTTGTAACTAATTGGGATGTCACTTGTATAGGGTTTTAAAACATTATGTGGGTTGTAAATTTTAGAAAACCAGTGTTTTGCAACCTTGAATTTTACACAACTGTATGAATATTTGTCTTGAAAATATTTTTCTATTTATACCATAGGAATATAATGAAAGACACCATTTTTAAACACCTAGCATTTTCCAGCAACCATTAAAACTCTATATGCTTGCAGGTTGCAAAACATAGTGGGATGTGAGTGTATAATTTATGAAACCTTCAACCTAGTACACAATGTTGTAAAACCTTGTATGGAAATAACTAATCTCCTGAAAAACACAACTATGCACATACAAAAACACATAAAAGCATACATAACAACATACATAGAAACATACATAACATGAGGAGATGACATAGTGCAGGGCCTGCCAAGATGGATGATAAAAGTGATGAAACCGATAGATGGGAGGAAACGTCACATTGAGGAAAGAAAGGAGATGTCCCATCGTATCAAATTACACTAGAATTTTTTTCCTTGTGTGAGAAGTTATTTTTTCACTATGGGAGGTAACGACATTGTTGTAATTAAGACATGCATTTTACATTGTAACAAGTATTGTTCTTGGAAAACACTTTGTGTTCTAGTTCTCATTCTGCAGGGAGTTATAGGTCGATGATATATAAGACTCTCCAAATTCACCTAAGGGGTGAGTAACCAATTGGGTTGTTACTTGTGAAAGGTTTGAAAATAGTATTTGGGTTGTAGGTTTTATAACACCCAATGTTTTTGAACCTGCAATTACACATTGATAGTATGAATGTAATGAAAATGTTTTGGTTACTTACACAGTGAGAACCCAATTGGTTGGTAACACCTCATTTTATTTTGGATACTTTTATGTATTTGCCACTAGAAATTATATTGACAGTTTGAATGTGAATTGTAGATTTTTTGCACCTTGCACCTTTCTAGCTCTTTAAGGGTTTTTCACCTAAAAAGAGAGAGGTAGGGCCAAAAATGCTAAAGGGTTCATTCAAATAAGGATGTGTATGATTTTTTTAAGCTAAATGAATGCAATTAAGTGATCTAAATGACTAATTATGAATGCCAAATATAAGATTTCAGCTAACTAGAAAACACAATGTGATATGCAAATAATGAACTAAGAATGAATAAAATGTAGAACATAAAGAAATAGGTTGAATCAGTGTGCACCTGGGCAAGATTTGAGGAATTTAGAATCTATGGAATTCATTTTGGAATAACAAAAAATCAACAGTGGGACTCATTCACCCAGGGTGGCGAATTTGTCCCGCTTCTGGTGAAAAACTATTGGGAACCAGTTTCTAACTGTTGGGACCTGGAATATAATAAAACCTAGATTTTTTAGTCTTAAGGAGGGAAACATTCACCACTAGTGGTGAATCAGTCCTCTCCCAAAATTATGAGAAATTAGGAGACAACTCTACAAAACCACATCTAGAAATGTCAGGTTGTCGAAGTCAATTCTACAGGAAACAGATAGAAAACATTCTCCAAGCTTGAAATATGATTGATTTGACTTGAAGCACCTAGTTGACTTGATGAACGCTCTTCAATACCTAAATTATTATTAAATATACATGCAAAAATCTGCAAACACACATGCAAGAGGGGAAAAATGGTTGAGGGTTAGCAAATAGGGGTTTTCCTTGGTCAAACCCCACTTTGGTAATCAAATCCTTATTGAAATAATGAAATGAAATGAAAAGAGTATGATAAACAAATAACATGCAAACTATATCAACTTACCAAACCCTTGTTGATGAAAATATAAAGTTGTGTCAATGGATACTTCAAAATTCTTGAATAGTGCTTGATTTGATGTTGTAAGACATTTGAATGCTTGAATGTGATGTGAGGTTGAATTCTTGAATGAATGGGATTTGAAATGGATGTAAAACTGCTTATTTATACAATTGTGTGCCTTAGTAACCTATTAATACCTCATCACAGGTTGACATCAAGTGATTTTGAAGAAAAACCCAAAAGGAAATTTAAAATATTTTGAATTTGGAGCCAAGGAAGACTCATTTTCCACCCATGGTGAATGGGTCCCACCTAAGACTTGAAAATGGGTGTTGGGAATTAAGTGACATTTAATGTTATTTGTTAGGTTTAAATTTAAAAATACACTTAATTAAAGCTTATAAGGGCATAAAGTGGTCAAATAAAGCATGAGAAAGGTGTAAATAGTGAAATTAAGCCTAGAAAAGTGTGAAATCTTGTTACAACACATTACAACACTTCAAAATAGAACTTGATTAGTGATGAAAAGGTGATTTTTAGGTAAATTGTAATGAATAGAGTCTATAATAGTGTTGAAATGTGTTACAACACTTCACAACACCTTCACAAGATTCCATTATTTGAATTTTAGTACCTAAATATGCATGTTCAAGTAATAATACAACATTAAATCAAAGAAAAATAGACTAAACATCATGAAACAAGAATTGAAAGGCCATGAAAATGACAAGGGGTAATATTTCTATGACACATTTATCCCCCACTTTAGTGAGAGGATGAACTTGCTTCAAACTCACACTAAAGTAGCCATGAACATCGAGAGGAGGGTTCAAAAGTACTTACATTAGGAAGATGGAATACAATGATCAAGAGGGATGATCAAGCCCCCAAGATGAAGATCCCATGGAAAACTAAGCATAAGGACAAAGGAACGTACACAAATGTTGAAAAGAGAGAAATGGACAAAGCTTCGTTCGTCTATCTGGACAACTAGTTATGGATTAGATCTAGGCTGATTTTTTGTAAGAAAGAGAATGAATACTCAATTTGAGGCGAAAAAACTCATGACAATCCTTTGGGTGAGAAGGCCCAAGTATACTCACTCTGGGGTGATGGAACTAATGATGGTCTGCTAGGTGAGAAGGCCCAAGAGGTAAGATACACATGCTAGTTGGTATGCACTTACAAACAAAAAGGTAGCTATGAGGAAAGTACTCTGACTAGATGGGGTTCCTGCTCAAAGTACCATAGGAATGCAAGCTATGTTATGCAAGGTGGCAAAAAGAATGCAAAATATAAAAATGAAAAATGTAAAATTATGTAAAATGTAAAATATGAAAAGATGTTCAAAGGAGTCTTTTTAAGTTCATGCAAGGTCAATCACTTAGGGAAAATTGTGTCTAATTTCTCCAAGAGAGGACCAATTAAAGAATAGTATATTCACAACTTAGGGGATGTAGTGCCTCACATCAGGCCACCAAGAGGAATGTAATATGCTAAGATAGATAACACTTATGAAGGACATCAAACCCAATGTCATCCACAAAGTGAGCAAACACATCATATGAAATGACAAGGCTGCACTAGGAACCAAGAATGCAAATGAAATATGGTAATGTATGCCCCCCACTTTAAAGGAATTGCTACACATCATTCTATGAGTAATTACTTTAAAGTAGCGAAGGAAAGAAATTGCAAAAAGAAAACAAGACATGAGAGCCAACTTGGAAAGCCTTATGCCAAGTCATATGTTTTTGAGTAAGGCTACTTCATGCACATGAAAATGAAAGAAAAAGAAAGGGAGATGCCCCACATAAAAAGAACACATCAAACACATAAGGGGTCTATGGATTTGGGGTCAGTATATTCATCACTGCAATTTTTTGATTAAAGAGCTCAGGACTATCATTCCCCAAAGCACACATAAATGGAAGAATGACACCAAGAGAGTGAAAACAAAAGAAAAATAAAGTCTGTTTTGGGTCAACATGGAAGAGACATTGTGGTCTCAACACCTTGTGTCATCCCCAAAATGAAAACAAAAGCAAAAATAAAATGCAAAGAAAGAGTTTTTGGGTCAACATGAAGGAGACATTTAGGTCTCAGTGCCTTACATCATCCCCAAAAGGAAAAATACAAGAAAAAGACAAAGTAAAAAGGAAAATTGACCATTTGGGTAAACATGGAAGAGACATAGGGCATCTTAATTCTTTGCATCATCCCCAAAAGGAGAACAAAAGTGAAAAAGATAATGCACAACATATAGAAGAATAGAGGTACAAAAAGAAGTGGACAAAGAGAGGGAACATCAAACACACATTATGGGGGAACATGATACACACAAGAAAGTGCAAAAGGACACATAAAAAGAGAAATGAAAAAATGCTATCTAGGCGAATGTGAGTCAACCATCTAATAAGTCATCCACCTCCCAATCATGTTCAGTATAATGCGAGGGTGGTTTACTATCCAAAGGAAGAATTTCAAGTGCCAAACTAGGATTCATACTGTAATACCCCTCATACTGTTTAGACTTATTATTTTCTGTGCTTTGCTTGGATACTGTGATGATACTATGATTGTTTGATTTGGCTTGCTAGACGTTAGATGATGATGTTATTTCATTTTGGACATGATTACTTTATATGACATTATGGTTGATTATATCAGTTGATTTTCTGAATTATGATATGATGCAGTGATTTAATTTAATATGTTATGAGATGATTGTTAGTTAGAAATGTAATCCAGTGATTATGTTATAATTGTTAGAATAGGTGTGAAGAAGGACAATATAGCATCACTCGTTCGCGAGTGCCCTGTTATGTTGCGATTCCTTCTCACAATGCAGTATTTTGATTTAATGCTTTGATGATTATATATATATATGTATGCACATGTACACAACTTCGTTTGTATGCAGGATTGCAGGTACAAGTCTCGATTCCACCTACTTCGGCAGGACAGGGCGAGCACCAAATAACCCAACGGATAAATGTTGATACAGAGGTGACGATGAAGTCCGTCCGTTCCATGATGTCAGGTCGTCTCATTTGTTTGGTATAGTCGATTGTTATGTGATTGTCGTCATTGTGTGTTGTGTTATGTGTTTTGTCTTATTTTTATTTATGAGGGCATTTATAGTTATGATTTATCTTAATGATTGAAATAAATTATTTATTTTAATGTTGGAACGTTAATTGTTGTGGTGTAATCGATTTTGTTGATGGAAGT
The DNA here is from genome assembly GCA_007258455.2 of Sequoia sempervirens. Classification (NCBI taxonomy): domain Eukaryota; kingdom Viridiplantae; phylum Streptophyta; class Pinopsida; order Cupressales; family Cupressaceae; genus Sequoia; species Sequoia sempervirens. Next base: position 48,917,840 of record VDFB02281492.1, on the reverse strand, counting down.
AATTAGTTGTTTTAATGTTAGATTTAAATTATATTCGAATATTTAAATGATTTAATTATTTTTGAAAATCATATATTACAATTAAATGGTAATTATATATTAAATGTGTTTTAATTATTTTAATCAATTATCTGGTGGAGGATAATTATTAAAATAATTTATTTAAATTAAATAAGTAATGTGAGGTGCAAGAAAAGTGGAAAAATAGGAATTAAAGCAATAAAAACAAATAAAAGAATAAAAAGGCAGTGTGAGCCAATAGGAATGGAGAGTTGGGAAAAAGCCAGCTTTTAAAGAATTGATTTTCTCTTAATTAGGATTTTTTGTGAGTTTTGAAGAATGGGCAATATATTTTATTTAATTATGAATTTTTGAGGAAATACGAATATATTTTTATATTATTAGGAATTTTGAGAGGTAGACACACACACAGAAGATCAGAAAGTTGAAGTTGCTCAAGTCATTGTAGAGGTATTTTTGAATCTAAAAAGATTAGTGTTGAATCTTTTGCTATTATCTGAGGAGAGTTTTAGGAAAGAAATTTGTCTTCAATCTGTTGCCGGTGCTGTCTTGGGAAGTTCGTTCTGGACTAAGAATTGGGATCGAGTTCGAGGGCATCAGAGTCAAGCAGGCATCTTCAGATTTGCATTGGACTCCAGGTTCCTCTCGTAGTCTTCTTCTCGTACCCTTGCTTTTATCTGTTTGCTTCAGAGAAAGGAAAAATAAACTTTATTAAAAAATGATTTTTGAGAATATAGGAAAAATCTACTATTTGAACTGAAAACTAGTGCAAAATATTAGACTATAAATTTTAAAGAAGAAGAAAATTATAGTACTGTCCCAATCTGTCATATCTGAAATCTTTGTCTCCTGAAATATTCAGTTTAGCAATAAGAGGATGTTGAAAAGATAATTTATGTAGAGAATAATAAATTAGAAGTTTTATTAATATATTTATATATATATATTATGGATCTGTGTAATTTCTCTGTATTTTCTCCATTTTCTTAACAGTGATGAAAATTTACTTCTCTGTATTTCTGTCTCTGTTTTAAATATATATATGAGAATAATATATATATATAGTATTTGGTTTTATTCCTATTGTTATCTATTCTGATTATTTAGTGGTACGAAATTGTGTCCAGGCAAACCTATGGACTTCCGTGTGCACGACACGTAATTTGAGATTTTATTTTATAAAAAATATATATATATTTTAAATTCGAAAAACAAAGTATGTTATTTTTGATTATTTCAAAATTTATGAAAATTTATTTAAAAAAGAAAATGTCAATCAAAATTTCTATTTTATTTAAAATGGGTATAGGGGTTGGGAGGGCACGGCAAGCCATACCCACCGCCCCCCTATGGCGGGCTTCCACAGCAGTCCTTACGGACTGCTGTGCGCAGTAGCCCGTGGGGACTGCGCGGCAGTCCCCACTTGGCCTCTGTACAGCGGCCGGGGTCGTGTTTTTTAAATTTTATTTTTTATTAAATTTTTTTTATATGTGTTTATTTTATTATATACATATAATATATATATAATTATTTATATATATATATATATATTAATATGTATATATATATATATATTTATACATATTATATATTTTAAAATATATATATATATATATATAATTGCTATGTATTTTATTAACAGTAAAATTATAATCCTGTTTATTTAATATTATTTATTTTAAAGTGGAATTAGGATTATGTAATTTTAATGTTAATTAGTTATAATTTAATAATGTAATTTTATATTTGATTTAAATAATCAATTTTGTTATTAAATAAATAATTTTTATATATTGTAAAATAAGCACGGTTTAATTATTGTTTTGATTAAACAAAGATATTAGACAAAAGTTAGCCTGTAATTGTGATTGTGGGACAATCGTATTGAGTTAGTTATTTGGGAATGGGATCAACCTTATTGGTGCAACCTTGCAAATTGTAATGTGAGTTTTCCTGTTGTGTTACATTTCGCTTTATCGCTTTGTGTTGTCTATGTGGGAACTCTGTTGTGTTTTGAACCTTGTTGGTTTATTGTAAATCTTGGTCTTTTCCGGACGCACGTTTTATAGCTTTTGATGTTTACACTTGTATCTTTGTGATTGGAATATTACGTGATTTTGAATTTTATTATTTGGAATGGTTGTACGTGGTTGTAGTCGTGATTACGATTTATCGCGAGATGGTTTTGCCTCATATGTCCTGTTTGGAGTTTTATGCTTTGAATGTTATTCTCATTTTGGTTATATTTTCAGAATTGGAACTTATTAGCATTCTATTTGGAAGGGTTGAATGGTGTTGTAAGATCTTTTTGTTATGAGTGATGCAAGAGAGTTAATGCCTCGCATGGTTCATGTTTTGGTATTTCGTTCTTTATGATATAGTTCAACCCTTGCCTATTTTGAGATATGTTAAGGGTCATAGGGAGAGTGGCTCTTCGTGGGCGCCGACACCTCGGGTAAGAGGAAGTGCCAGGGGAACCCACGTAAGAGTAGTTAAACAAGTGATAACCTAAAAATAGAATTTAGGGGGATGGGTAGTAAAACATACAAGACAAAGAAAAATGGATTCCTCGTCTATGCATTAGGGCTACCGTAGACTAGTGATAGACTGAGTAGGCCGTGGTCGGCAAAGTCGTAGTCTCATCTTCATGAGAGATTATCGGCTCCGCATTAGCTACCCTATGGTGCCGGCGCCTCAGTAGGAGGAAGGGCCAGGTGATCCATAGATGGGTGCCGACGCCTCGGTTAGGAGGAAGTGCCAGGGGATCCCATGAGAGCTATGCGATGACACTCTCCACTAGACATCCTTGTTGTTCTTATTTCTTGTTGCCTCTGGATATTGTTATTTTTATGTTGTTCTGATTATAGGGCTAGGGAATCCATAGATGGGTGCCGGCGCCTCAGTTGGAGGAAGAGCCAGGGGATCCCATGTGAGCTATGCGATGACCCTCCCCGTTTGACACCCGTCTGACTTGTTTCTCACTGCCTATGGAATGGTGTATTGAATGGTTGATTTAGAGTTAGTAGGGAATCATGTTCTTTTTATTGGTTCTGATTGATTTGGAAATGTATTTTGGGTGTTGGTTCGGTTCTTCTGGATGTTATCTCTTTATGATGTTTCTTTGAAGTCTTGTGACCTTGTTTCGTGATTGTTGATTTGTGATACTTCATGTCATTATGATGAGTTTCTTAAGTCTTATCTTGTCATGTGATTTGTGTAAGTTGATGGTTGTTCATTGTAAGCTTTGAGTTGTTCTTGTTATGTATCATGTTGTTGTTGAGTCGGTTGGCATTCATGGTCGGGTTCACTTCCTCGTCTCTACTTGTTACACACTGCTGCATTGGGTTCCCCATCAGCGTCTTGTCTTCTCAGCTTTCCGCAGTGCAGATGTTCCAGTGATCAGTTGTACTTCATGATCATTACTCTTGTATCAATCCCCATGTTGGGAAATTCAATGTAATTCATGTATCAAAGAATATTGTAATGTAATATTATACCAAAGATGTAATAGTTAGGTTCAATTTGGATCTTGTTCAAAGATTTATTATGGATGTAATTATGCGATGTGTATTATACTCACATCATGTTTATCGGTTGTATCATTGTATATGGTTTTCATAAATTAAATGGTTATGTTGTTTTCATTATCTTTATTTTGTTTTGTGGTTGCAATGTAACCTCGCGTGCCCCAGAGAACTAAGTGTATTAATGTTATGTGTTGATGTGTTTTGGTTTAATGTTGTTACATGTTACTTTTATTATTAAAAAAAAAAAATTATTCGCATTATGTGTGTGTTCTCTGGGGTTTGCACGACGGGCGTTACAACTTGGTATCAGAGCCAAGGTTGCAAACGCTAGGGTCTTTGGGTAGTGTAGTCCATTAGGTTACCGTTTGTGCAACTCTTGAGCTCATGTTGTACTTTATCTTGTGGCGCAGAACTATGCCTCGAGGTAGAGGACGTGGCCGTGCAAGAGGCCGTGGTGCCGGACGTGGAGCAAACCGGCGAAGCCCCTCAGTTCCTAGTTCCCATGGCTCTGAGCATGAGGAACAGCAGAGTCTTCATAGCATTCCATCAGGTGGCCAGAATCCAGCACAGCCAGGTCTAGACGGTCAGTTACAGCATATTCTTGGAGAGATTCTTGACCGATTGGGACCCAGGCCAGATGAGGTACACCAGGTGGAGAGGGAGAGAGAGAGGTCTCTGAGACGCAGGGATACAGATGTGGTTCCAGATGCAGTCATAGCAGGCCATATGAGAGATCTGATGAGGGCACACCCTCCTACTTTTGATGGTTCTGGAGGAGGTCTTGAGGCTGAGACCTGGTTAATTGACTTAGACCGTTGCTTCGCCATGCACCCCTACGGTAGCAATACCAAGGCTCGGTGCGCAGTTATGCACTTGCGAGGCTTCGCGTCTACTTGGTGGCGCCTTGAGGAACAGAAACTGCATCTTGATCTCAGTATGGTTACTTGGGAGTTGTTCCTAGACAGGTTCAGAGCTCGTTTCCTCTCAGACCACTAGAGGCAACGCAGGGCTGACGAGTTTCACGATCTCAAGCAGTTGTCTATGTCAGTGGAGCAGTATGAGAGGCGCTTCTATGAGTTGAAGCAGTATGCAGGGATTAGCCACGATGAGGGCATGTTAGTGCAGCATTTTGTTCGGGGCTTAAATGCCCGCATCAGTGGTGGTGTACGAGTCTTCGAGCCGAAGACGATGGAGATGGCAGTGGAGAAGGCTCGCTTAGTGGAGGAGAATTTGGCCATGGCTTTGGGTGGTCACATCGGAGTACAGATTGGTAGCACGCCCACACCTGGTTATGTTACTCATGGAGGTCAGTCGCAGGGAGCAGGAGCTTCTAGGAACATGAACCCACCTTCTAAAGGGGGTCAGCAACGTCAGCAGCAGCAGCATCAACAACAACAATCACAGCCGAAGCATGAAAACTTTCAATCTCAGCAAGGTGGCAATTCGCAGTTTCGTAGGGATCAGAACAGGATCAGGCACCAAATGCGACAGGAACGTTTTGCACAGCCTGCACCTAGTTTTCAGTCAGCGCCGAGTCGAGCAAGCTTTCAACAATCCAATGCTCCATCCGAGGGTAGAGGATTTGGCCGAGGTACTGGTTGCTACTCATGTGGGCAACAAGGGCATATCGCTAGATTGTGTCCACAAAAGAGCACTTCTGGATTTAATCAGAGACCTGCGCTTCTGAGCCGACAGTGGGAGATGCGGGTAGATCTCATCGAGTGTTTTCCGTTGTCGACAATCGTCAGGCTGGGTACCAGGATGCAGGTGTAGAGGCTTCTGGTAGAGGACGAGGTTCTGGCTTCGGAGCTCGCGAGTGAGCTCGAAAGGGTTCGATGGTGTCCTAAACGTTGTGATCTTGGCGTCATGGGAGGATGTCTCCCTTATTTGAGAATCTTAATTTTTCTTTTTATTCTATTAGTTAATGGCTTCCAGGAGTAAGCCATATCCTAGGGGGGGAGGATGTAATACCCCTCATACTATTTAGACTTATTATTTTCTGTGCTTTGCTTGGATACTGTGATGATAATATGATTGTTTGATTTGGCTTGCTAGACATTAGATGATGATGTTATTTCATTTTGGACATGATTACTTTATATGACATTATGGTTGATTATATCAGTTGATTTTCTGAATTATGATATGATGCAGTGATTTAATTTAATATGTTATGAGATGATTGTTAGTTAGACATGTAATCCAGTGATTATGTTATAATTGTTAGAATAGGTGTGAAGAAGGACAATATAGCATCACTTGTTCGCGAGTGCCCTGTTATGTTGCGATTCCTTCTCACAATGCAGTATTTTGATTTAATGCTTTGATGATTATATATATATATGTATGCACATGTACACAACTTCGTTTGTATGCAGGATTGCAGGTACAAGTCTCGATTCCACCTACTTCGGCAGGACAGGGCGAGCACCAAATAACCCAACGGATAAATGTTGATACAGAGGTGACGATGAAGTCCGTCCGTTCCATGATGTCAGGTCGTCTCATTTGTTTGGTATAGTCGATTGTTATGTGATTGTCGTCATTGTGTGTTGTGTTATGTGTTTTGTCTTATTTTTATTTATGAGGGCATTTATAGTTATGATTTATCTTAATGATTGAAATAAATTATTTATTTTAATGTTGGAACGTTAATTGTTGTGGTGTAATCGATTTTGTTGATGGAAGTAATTAGTTGTTTTAATGTTAGATTTAAATTATATTCGAATATTTAAATGATTTAATTATTTTTGAAAATCATATATTACAATTAAATGGTAATTATATATTAAATGTGTTTTAATTATTTTAATCAATTATCTGGTGGAGGATAATTATTAAAATAATTTATTTAAATTAAATAAGTAATGTGAGGTGCAAGAAAAGTGGAAAAATAGGAATTAAAGCAATAAAAACAAATAAAAGAATAAAAAGGCAGTGTGAGCCAATAGGAATGGAGAGTTGGGAAAAAGCCAGCTTTTAAAGAATTGATTTTCTCTTAATTAGGATTTTTTGTGAGTTTTGAAGAATGGGCAATATATTTTATTTAATTATGAATTTTTGAGGAAATACGAATATATTTTTATATTATTAGGAATTTTGAGAGGTAGACACACACACAGAAGATCAGAAAGTTGAAGTTGCTCAAGTCATTGTAGAGGTATTTTTGAATCTAAAAAGATTAGTGTTGAATCTTTTGCTATTATCTGAGGAGAGTTTTAGGAAAGAAATTTGTCTTCAATCTGTTGCCGGTGCTGTCTTGGGAAGTTCGTTCTGGACTAAGAATTGGGATCGAGTTCGAGGGCATCAGAGTCAAGCAGGCATCTTCAGATTTGCATTGGACTCCAGGTTCCTCTCGTAGTCTTCTTCTCGTACCCTTGCTTTTATCTGTTTGCTTCAGAGAAAGGAAAAATAAACTTTATTAAAAAATGATTTTTGAGAATATAGGAAAAATCTAAATATAGGAAAAATCTACTATTTGAACTGAAAACTAGTGCAAAATATTAGACTATAAATTTTAAAGAAGAAGAAAATTATAGTACTGTCCCAATCTATCATATCTGAAATCTTTGTCTCCTGAAATATTCAGTTTAGCAATAAGAGGATGTTGAAAAGATAATTTATGTAGAGAATAATAAATTAGAAGTTTTATTAATATATTTATATATATATATTATGGATCTGTGTAATTTCTCTGTATTTTCTCCATTTTCTTAACAGTGATGAAAATTTACTTCTCTGTATTTCTGTCTCTGTTTTAAATATATATATGAGAATAATATATATATATAGTATTTGGTTTTATTCCTATTGTTATCTATTCTGATTATTTAGTGGTACGAAATTGTGTCCAGGAAAACCTATGGACTTCCGTGTGCACGACACGTAATTTCAGATTTTATTTTATAAAAATATATATATATTTTAAATTCGAAAAACAAAGTATGTTATTTTTGATTATTTCAAAATTTATGAAAATTTATTTAAAAATGTCAATCAAAATTTCTATTTAAAATCAGTGATCCTTAGGTGAGAATTTGTGGCAGTCCCCTTGACCTCATGCAGTACAGTAGAGTGGGTATTTTTTAAAATTTTATTTTTATTAAATTTTTTTTTTTATATGTGTTTATTTTATTATATACATATAATATATATAAATTATATATATGTATTAATATGTATATATATATATATTTATACATTTATATATTTTAAATCTATATATATATAGCATATATATATATATATATATATATATATATATATATATATATATATATATATATATATATATATATATATATATATATATATCTATATATATATATATATATATATATATGTATATATAATATATATCACATAATTCTTATATATTTTATTAATTAAAATTATAATCTGTTTATTCCAATATTATTTATTTTAAAATTGGAATTAGGATTATGTAATTTTAATATTGGTTATAATTTAATAATGTAATTTTATATTTGATTTAAATAATCAATTTTGTTATTAAATAAATAATTTTTATATATTGTAAAATAAGCACGGTTTAATTATTGTTTTGATTAAACAAAGATATTAGACAAAAGTTAGCCTGTAATTGTGATTGTGGGACAATCGTATTGAGTTAGTTATTTGGGAATGGGATCAACCTTATTGGTGCAACCTTGCAAATTGTAATGTGAGTTTTCCTGTTGTGTTACATTTCGCTTTATCGCTTTGTGTTGTCTATGTGGGAACTCTGTTGTGTTTTGAACCTTGTTGGTTTATTGTAAATCTTGGTCTTTCCCAGACGCACGTTTTATAGCTTTTGATGTTTACACTTGTATCTTTGTGATTGGAATATTACGTGATTTTGAATTTTATTATTTGGAATGGTTGTACGTGGTTGTAGTCGTGATTACGATTTATCGCGAGATGGTTTTGCCTCATATGTCCTGTTTGGAGTTTTATGCTTTGAATGTTATTCTCATTTTGGTTATATTTTCAGAATTGGAACTTATTAGCATTCTATTTGGAAGGGTTGAATGGTGTTGTAAGATCTTTTTTTATGAGTGATGCAAGAGAGTTAATGCCTCGCATGGTTCATGTTTTGGTATTTTGTTCTTTATGATATAGTTCAACCCTTGCCTATTTTGAGATATGTTAAGGGTCATAGGGAGAGTGGCTCTTCGTGGGCGCTGGCACCTCGGGTAAGAGGAAGTGCCAGGGGAACCCACGTAAGAGTAGTTAAACAAGTGATAACCTAAAAATAGAATTTAGGGGGATGGGTAGTAAAACATACAAGACAAAGAAAAATGGATTCCTTGTCTATGCATTAGGGCTACCGTAGACTAGTGATAGACTGAGTAGGCCGTGGTCGGCAAAGTCATAGTCTCATCTTCATGAGAGATTATCGGCTCCGCATTAGCTACCCTATGGTGCCGGCGCCTCAGTAGGAGGAAGGGCCAGGTGATCCATAGATGGGTGCCGGCGCCTCGGTTAGGAGGAAGTGCCAGGGGATCCCATGAGAGCTATGCGATGACACTCTCCACTAGACATCCTTGTTGTTCTTGTTTCTTGTTGCCTCTAGATATTTTTATTTTTATGTTGTTCTGATTATAGGGCTAGGGAATCCATAGATGGGTGCCAGCACCTCAGTTGGAGGAAGAGCCAGGGGATCCCATGTGAGCTATGCGATGACCCTCTCCGTTTGACACCCGTCTGACTTGTTTCTCACTGCCTATGGAATGGTGTATTGAATGGTTGATTTAGAGTTAGTAGGGAATCGTGTTCTTTTTATTGGTTCTGATTGATTTGGAAATGTATTTTGGGTGTTGGTTCGGTTCTTCTGGATGTTATCTCTTTATGATGTTTCTTTGAAGTCTTGTGACCTTGTTTCGTGATTGTTGATTTGTGATACTTCATGTCATTATGATGAGTTTCTTAAGTCTTATCTTGTCATGTGATTTGTGTAAGTTGATGGTTGTTCATTGTAAGCTTTGAGTTGTTCTTGTTATGTATCATGTTGTTGTTGAGTCGGTTGGCATTCATGGTCGGGTTCACTTCCTCGTCACCTCTGAGCACGGGGGGGTGAGTTACTTGTAATTCACATGGTTGGGTGGAACATGCTCCGCACCCATTGGGTTCCCCATTAGCGTCTTGTCTTCTCAGCTTTCCGCAGTGCAGATGTTCCAGTGATCAGTTGTACTTCATGATCATTACTCTTGTATCAATCCCCATGTTGGGAAATTCAATGTAATTCATGTATCAAAGAATATTGTAATGTAATATTATACCAAAGATGTAATAGTTAGGTTCAATTTGGATCTTGTTCAAAAATTTATTATGGATGTAATTATGCGATGTGTATTATACTCACATCATGTTTATCGGTTGTATCATTGTATATGGGACATGTTATGTGTTATGCTATGTAATTTTAGTTTAATGTTGTACATGTTACTTTTATTATTAAAAAAAAATTTATTCGCATTATGTGTGTGTTCTCTGGGGTTTGCACGACGGGCGTTACAACTTGGTATCAGAGCCAAGGTTTCAAACGCTAGGGTCTTTGGGTAGTGTAGTCCATTAGGTTACCGTTTGTGCAACTCTTGAGCTCATGTTGTACTTTATCTTGTGGCACAGAACTATGCCTCGAGGTAGAGGACGTGGCCGTGCAAGAGGCCGTGGTGCCGGACATGAAGCAAACTGGCGAAGCCCCTCAGTTCCTAGTTCCCATGGCTCTGAGCATGAGGAACAGCAGAGTCTTCATAGTGTTCCATCAGGTGGCCAGAATCCAGCACAGCCAGGTCTAGACGGTCAGTTGCAGCATATACTTGGAGAGATTCTTGACCGTTTGGGACCCAGGCCAGATGAGGTGCACCAGGTGGAGAGGGAGAGAGAGAGGTCTCTGAGGCGCAGGGATTCAGTTGTGGTTCCAGATGCAGTCATAGCAGGCCATATGAGAGATCTGATGAGGGCACACCCTCCTACTTTTGATGGTTCTGGAGGAGGTCTTGAGGCTGAGACCTGGTTAATTGACTTAGACTGTTGCTTCGCCATGCACCCCTACGGTAGCAATACCAAGGCACGGTGCGTAGTTATGCACTTGCGAGGCTTCGCGTCTACTTGGTGGCGCCTTGAGGAACAGAAACTACATCTTGATCTCAGTATGGTTACTTGGGAGTTGTTCCTAGACAGGTTCAGGGCTCGTTTTCTCTCAGACCACTAGAGGCAACGCAGGGCTGACGAGTTTCACGATCTCAAGCAGTTGTCTATGTCAGTGGAGCAGTATGAGAGGCGCTTCTATGAGTTGAAGCAGTATGCAGGGATTAGCCACGATGAGGGCATGTTAGTGCAGCATTTTGTTCGGGGCTTAAATGCCCGCATTAGTGGTGGTGTAAGAGTCTTCGAGCCAAAGACGATGGAGATGGCAGTGGAGAAGGCTCACTTAGTGGAGGAGAATTTGGCCATGGCTTTTGGTGGTCACATCGGAATACAGATTGGTAGCATGCCCACACCTGGTTATGTTACTCATGGAGGTCAGTCACAGGGAGCAGGAGCTTCTAGGAACATGAACCCACCTTCTAAAGGGGGTCAGCAACGTCAGCAGCAGCAGCATCAACAACAACAATCGCATCCGAAGCATGAAAAATTTCAATCTCAGCAAGGTGGCAATTCGCAGTTTCGTAGGGATCAGAACAAGATTAGGCACCAAATGCGACAGGAACGTTTTGCACAACCTGCACCTAGTTTTCAGTCTGCGCCGAGTCGAGGGAGCTTTCAACAATCCAATGCTCCATCTGAGGGTAGAGGATTTGGCCAAAGTACTAGTTGCTACTCATGTGGGCAACAAGGGCATATCGCTAGATTGTGTCCACAAAAGAGCACTTCTGGATTTAATCAGAGACCTGCCGCTTCGGAGCTGACAGTGGGAGATGCGGGTAGATCTCATCGAGTGTTTTTCGTTGTCGACAATCGTCAGGCTGGGTACCAGGATGCAGGTGTAGAGGCTTCTGGTAGAGGACAAGGTTCTAGAATCGGAGCTCGCGAGTGAGCTCGAAAGGGTTCGATGGTGTCCTAAACGTTGTGATCTTGGCGTCATGGGAGGATGTCTCCCTTATTTGAGAATCTTAATTTTTCTTTTTATTCTATTAGTTAATGGCTTCCAGGAGTAAGCCATATCCTAGGGGGGGAGGATGTAATACCCCTCATACTATTTAGACTTATTATTTTCTGTGCTTTGCTTGGATACTGTGATGATAATATGATTGTTTGATTTGGCTTGCTAGACATTAGATGATGATGTTATTTCATTTTGGACATGATTACTTTATATGACATTATGGTTGATTATATCAGTTGATTTTCTGAATTATGATATGATGCAGTGATTTAATTTAATATGTTATGAGATGATTGTTAGTTAGACATGTAATCCAGTGATTATGTTATAATTGTTAGAATAGGTGTGAAGAAGGACAATATAGCATCACTCGTTCGCGAGTGCCCTGTTATGTTGCGATTCCTTCTCACAATGTAGTATTTTGATTTAATGCTTTGATGATTATATATATATGTATGCACATGTACACAACTTCGTTTGTATGCAGGATTGCAGGTACAAGTCTCGATTCCACCTGCTTCGGCAGGACAGGGCGAGCACCAAATAACCCAACGGATAAATGTTGATACAGAGGTGACGATGAAGTATGTCCGTTCCATGATGTCAGGTCGTCTCATTTGTTTGGTATAGTCGATTGTTATGTGATTGTCATCATTGTGTGTTGTGTTATGTGTTTTGTCTTATTTTTATTTATGAGGGCACTTATAGTTATGATTTATCTTAATGATTGAAATAAATTATTTATTTTAATGTTGGAACGTTAATTGTTGTGGTGTAATCGATTTTGTTGATGGAAGTAATTAGTTGTTTTAATGTTAGATTTAAATTATATTCGAATATTTAAATGATTTAATTATTTTTGAAAATCATATATTACAATTAAATGGTAATTATATATTAAATGTGTTTTAATTATTTTAATCAATTATCTGGTGGAGGATAATTATTAAAATAATTTATTTAAATTAAATAAGTAATGTGAGGTGCAAGAAAAGTGGCAAAATAGGAATTAAAGCAATAAAAACAAATAAAAGAATAAAAAGGCAGTGTGAGCCAATAGGAATGGAGAGTTGGGAAAAAGCCAGCTTTTAAAGAATTGATTTTCTCTTAATTAGGATTTTTTGTGAGTTTTGAAGAATGGGCAATATATTTTATTTAATTATGAATTTTTGAGGAAATACGAATATATTTTTATATTATTAGGAATTTTGAGAGGTAGACACACACACAGAAGATCAGAAAGTTGAAGTTGCTCAAGTCATTGTAGAGGTATTTTTGAATCGAAAAAGATTAGTGTTGGATCTTTTGCTATTATCTGAGGAGAGTTTTAGGAAAGAAATTTGTCTTCAATCTATTGCCGGTGCTGTCTTGGGAAGTTCGTTCTGTACTAAGAATTGGGATCAAGTTCGAGGGCATCAGAGTCAAGCAGGCATCTTCATATTTGCATTGGACTCCAGGTTCCTCTCGTAGTCTTCTTCTCGTACCCTTGCTTTTATCTGTTTGCTTCAGAGAAAGGAAAAATAAACTTTAGTAAAAAATGATTTTTGAGAATATAGGAAAAATCTACTATTTGAACTGAAAACTAGTGCAAAATATTACACTATAAATTTTAAAGAAGAAGAAAATTATAGTACTGTCCCAATCTGTCATATCTGAAATCTTTGTCTCCTGAAATATTCAGTTTAGCAATAAGAGGATGTTGGAAAGATAATTTATGTAGAGAATAATAAATTAGAAGTTTTATTAATATATTTATATATATATTATGGATCTGTGTAATTTCTCTGTATTTTCTCCTTTTTCTTAACAATGATGAAAATTTACTTCTCTGTATTTCTATCTTTGTTTTAAATATATATATGAGAATAATATATATATATATAGTATTTGGTTTTATTCCTATTGTTATCTATTCTGATTATTTAGTGGTACGAAATTGTGTCCAGGCAAACCTATGGCCGTGCCTGTGCACGGCACAGAATTTGAGATTTTATTTTATAAAAAAATATATATATATTTTAAATTCGAAAAACAAAGTATGTTATTTTTGATTATTTCAAAATTTATGAAAATTTATTTAAAAAAAAAAATGTCAGTCGAAATTTTTGTTTTATTTAAAATGAGTATAGGGGTTGGGAGGGCACGGCAAGCCGTACCCACCCGCCCCCCTGTGGCGGGCTGCCAAGCAGTCCTTACTGGAGGCTGCGTACGGCACCCGTGGGGCGCACGATCCCCACTTAGCTTACAAGCGGCGGGGTCGTGTTTTTTAAATTTTATTTTTTATTAAATTTTTTTTATATGTGTTTATTTTATTATATACATATAATATATATAAATTATTTATATATATATATATATTAATATGTATATATATATATATATTTATACATTTATATATTTTAAAAAATATATATATATATATAATTGCTATGTATTTTATTAACAGTAAAATTATAATCCTGTTTATTTAATATTATTTATTTTAAAGTGGAATTAGGATTATGTAATTTTAATGTTAATTAGTTATAATTTAATAATGTAATTTTATATTTGATTTAAATAATCAATTTTGTTATTAAATAAATAATTTTTATATATTGTAAAATAAGCACGGTTTAATTATTGTTTTGATTAAACAAAGATATTAGACAAAAGTTAGCCTGTAATTGTGATTGTGGGACAATCGTATTGAGTTAGTTATTTGGGAATGGGATCAACCTTATTGGTGCAACCTTGCAAATTGTAATGTGAGTTTTCCTGTTGTGTTACATTTCGCTTTATCGCTTTGTGTTGTCTATGTGGGAACTCTGTTGTGTTTTGAACCTTGTTGGTTTATTGTAAATCTTGGTCTTTCCCAGACGCACGTTTTATAGCTTTTGATGTTTACACTTGTATCTTTGTGATTGGAATATTACGTGATTTTGAATTTTATTATTTGGAATGGTTGTACGTGGTTGTAGTCGTGATTACGATTTATCGCGAGATGGTTTTGCCTCATATGTCCTGTTTGGAGTTTTATGCTTTGAATGTTATTCTCGTTTTGGTTATATTTTCGGAATTGGAACTTATTAGCATTCTATTTGGAAGGGTTGAACGGTGTTGTAAGATCTTTTTGTTATGAGTGATGCAAGAGAGTTAATGCCTCGCATGGTTCATGTTTTGGTATTTCGTTCTTTATGATATAGTTCAAACCTTGCCTATTTTGAGATATGTTAAGGGTCATAGGGAGAGTGGCTCTTCGTGGGCACCGACACCTCAGGTAAGAGGAAGTGCCAGGGGAACCCACGTAAGAGCAGTTAAACAAGTGATAACCTAAAAATAGAATTTAGGGGGATGGGTAGTAAAACATACAAGATAAAGAAAAATGGATTCCTCGTCTATGCATTAGGGCTACCATAGACTAGTGATAGACTGAGTAGGCCATGGTCGGCAAAGTCGTAGTCTCATCTTCATGAGAGATTATCGGCTCCGCATTAGCTACCCTATGGTGCCGGCGCCTCAGTAGGAGGAAGGGCCAGGTGATCCATAGATGGGTGCCGGCGCCTCGGTTAGGAGGAAGTGCCAGGGGATCCCATGAGAGCTATGCGATGACACTCTCCACTAGACATCCTTGTTGTTCTTATTTCTTGTTGCCTCTGGATATTGTTATTTTTATGTTGTTCTGATTATAGGGCTAGGGAATCCATAGATGGGTGTCGGCGCCTCAGTTGGAGGAAGAGCCAGGGGATCCCATGTGAGCTATGCGATGACCCTCCCCGTTTGACACCCGTCTGACTTGTTTCTCGCTGCCTATGGAATGGTGTATTGAGTGGTTGATTTAGAGTTAGTAGGGAATCATGTTCTTTTTATTGGTTCTGATTGATTTGGAAATGTATTTTGGGTGTTGGTTCGGTTCTTCTGGATGTTATCTCTTTATGATGTTTCTTTGAAGTCTTGTGACCTTGTTTCGTGATTGTTGATTTGTGATACTTCATGTCATTATGATGAGTTTCTTAATTCTTATCTTGTCATGTGATTTGTGTAAGTTGATGGTTGTTCATTGTAAGCTTTGAGTTGTTCTTGTTATGTATCATGTTGTTGTTGAGTCGGTTGGCATTCATGGTCGGGTTCACTTCCTCATCACCTCTGAGCATGGGGGGGTGAGTTACTTGTAATTCACATGGTTCGGTGGAACGTGCTTTGCACCCGTTGGGTTCCCCATCAGCGTCTTGTCTTCTCAGCTTTCCGCAGTGTAGATGTTCTAGTGATCAGTTGTACTTCATGTTCATTACTCTTGTATCAATCCCCATGTTGGGAAATTCAATGTAATTCATGTATCAAAGAAGATTGTAATGTAGTATTATACCAAAGATGTAATAGTTAGGTTCAATTTGGATCTTGTTCAAAGATTTATCATGGATGTAATTATGCGATGTGTATTATACTCACATCATGTTTATCGGTTGTATCATTGTATATGGTTTTCATAAATTAAATGGTTATGTTGTTTTCATTATCTTTATTTTGTTTTGTGGTTGCAATGTAACCTCGCGTGCCCTAGAGAACTAAGTGTATTAATGTTATGTGTTATGCTATGTGATTTTGGTTTAATGTTGTTACATGTTACTTTTATTATTAAAAAAAAAAAATTATTCGCATTATGTGTGTGTTCTCTGGGGTTTGCACGACGGGCGTTACAACTTGGTATCAGAGCCAAGGTTGCAAACGCTAGGGTCTTTGGGTAGTGTAGTCCATTAGGTTACTGTTTGTGCAACTCTTGAGCTCATGTTGTACTTTATCTTTTGGCACAGAACTATGCCTCGAGGTAGAGGACGTGGCCGTGCAAGAGGCCGTGGTGCCAGACGTGGAGCAAACCGGCGAAGCCCCTCAGTTCCTAGTTCCCATGGCTCTGAGCATGAGGAACAGCAAAGTCTTCATAGCATTCCATCAGGTGGCCAGAATCCAGCACAGCTAGGTCTAGACGGTCAGTTACAACATATTCTTGGAGAGATTCTTGACCGATTGGGACCTAGGCCAGATGAGGTACACCAGGTGGAGAGGGAGAGAGAGAGGTCTCCGAGACACAGGGAGACAGATGTGGTTCCAGATGCAGTCATAGCAGGCCATATGAGAGATCTGATGAGGGCACACCCTCCTACTTTTGATGGTTCTGGAGGAGGTCTTGAGGCTGAG